>JAWNNM010002558.1:0-600000 GCA_035044965.1 Lordiphosa andalusiaca
ACCCCACCCCCACACTTTCCCCTTCAATTAGGCGCGTGCGAAATGAATTTATCAAAATTATCGGCATTATCTATGTGGCGCATTATTAAAATCTAACGCCATCTTTCCGGTATTTTTTTTTTGCCTCTCTGCTTTTGTTTGCTTTTTAACGAGAAATTATAGCCGCATTGTTATTGTTATTATTATTGTTGTTGTTGCTGCTGCTGCTGCTGCTGCCTCTGCTATTGGTGCGAGGGGAGGCGGGGGCCGCTGATGTCCTTGTCAGAGTTGGTGGAGGGAAATGCGCGTCTTTTATGACTTCCGTTTTGGCTAAAATGCCGCACGGGGCCAGCAGGGACTGCAGCTTGACTCGACTTCTCCATGCTTGAGTGCACCTCCATTGTTGGGACTGCAGCAGCAGGAGCAGGAGCAGCATCAGGAGCAGCATCAGCAGGAGCTGCAGCAGCAGTTGAGTTTTGTTTGGGAAAATAAAACTAACAAACAAAAATTGTAATGAAAAGCACAATAAACTGTCAGTTTAAATATGAAAGACGCCGCTGCCGCTGCCGCCGCCGCCGCCCCCTACACCGGCTCCGCTCCCTGCTGGGACAGCGACAGCGCCACTTCATTGTCCTGTGCCTTTGGTTGTCTTTAAAGAGGCAGCAGCAGCAGCAGCAGCAGCATCAAGTGCCACAGCTGGGACACTCCACTCTGCGTATACGTAATGTCCCACAAAGTTTTCGTTTGTGAACTTGTCGCTACTTAGCGCGGAGTCCCCAAAGCGACGTAGCTGCTGCTGCTGCTCCGCTGTTGCCCCCTACACAATGTCTGCAAATCATTTGGGGTCACTCTTCAAAAATCCTTTGGTTTCGCTGAGAGCAGGAGACATGTTTTGTGCAAGTGCAATTGCTTTGAAGTGAATGCATTTTGCTTTAAGTCAATCGTTGAGTGAGAGAATGAAATGGAGAACGTTGGGGAACTGACGACTGACTGATGAACAATGCGCACAGCCTAAACGGTAGCAGGGGGTAAAGAAAATATAAGAAATGGAGCTTTATTTTATGTTGGAAGCGAGCACTTGGGAGGGGGTTTTGAAAAAGTTCGAAAAGCTGGGTTCAAGGAAGGTTCACACTTTTCTTTAGAATCATACACTATTTTGCACCTTAAACAGTGGGCTGACTCCACTCAGCAGCAGTGAGAATATGGAATGCAAAGAGACTTGATTTGAAGAATGAATGGGGGAGTGAATAGGAGAATGAATTGGAGAATGAATGGGAGAATGAGTAAAAGAATGAATTAAAGAATGAATAAGAGAATGAATAGGAAAAAGAAAAGAAAATTGTGGAATGAATAGGGGAATGAACTGACGAGTGAATAGGAAAAAGAAAATTGTAGAATAAATAAAAAAATGAAGACGAGAATGAATATTAAAAGGTTAAGAAGAATCAATAGAAGAATGAATAGGGGAATGAATAGGGGAATGAATATGAGAATGATTAGGAGAATGAATAGGAGAATGAATTGGGGAATGAATAGATGAATGCATAGAAGAATGATGAAGAGAATGAGTAGAAAAACTAGGGGAAAGAATAGAAGAATGAATTGAAGAATACACAGAAGAATGAATAGAAAAATCACAAATAGAACAAATATGAGAAATTATTGAAGACTGAATAGATATTATAAAAAGAAGAATGAAAAGAAGAATGAATTGAAGAATGAATAGAGGAATGATCAAGAGAATGAATAGAAGAACTAATGGGAGAATGAATTCTTGAATGAATAGACAACTGATTAAACAAACAAAAAAACAAAGAAAAAGAGAATGAATAAAAGTTTAGTTTATAGAATGAAGAGGAGAATGAATTGAAGAATGAATAGACAAAGAAATCCGTTCAATGAATAGTTAATTGAAGAAGAGAATGAATAAATGAATGATAAATTAGAATGAACTGAAGAATAATTAGAAGAGTTTATGGAAGAAATAATAGAAGAATTAATAGAAGAATCAATAGGAGAAAGAATAGAAGCATGATTAAAAGAATGAATAGGAGAACGAAAAGGGGAATAACTAGGAGAATAAATAGGAGAATAAATTGGAGAATAAATAAGAGAATAAATAGAAGAATAAATAGTAGAATAAATAGGAGATAGAATAGAAGTATGATTAGAAGAATGAATGGGAGAACGAATAGGAGAATGAATAGCAGTATGAGTAGGAAAATGATTAGGTGAACGAACAGATGAACTAGGGGAGAGAATAGAAGAAAGATATAAAGAACGAATTGAAGAATGAATAGAAGCAATAACAGAAGACTGAGTAGAATAACAGGAGAATGAATAGTTGACTGAAAAACCAAATGAATAGAGGAATGAACACAATAATGAACGAAGAATGAATAAAAGAAAGATGTGCTAAAATGAATAGACAAATGAATTGAGTAATGAACGAATTAATGAAATTGCGCAGTGAATTCGAAGAGAACGTATTAATCAATAGAAAAACCGAATAAAAGAATGTATAAAAGAATGAATAGAAATAGCAGAACAGTAAAGAAACAACAAAATAAACATAGAAATTTGAAACGAAAATCAAAAACAGCAATAACCAATATCTTAAACGTCTCCCATCAATCATTGAACCTTAAAGATCGCTTGCATACAAACCACCACCTCCTTCCTGGTTAACTTCGACAAGCACTTCTATTTCCAAAATGCAATTGATTGAAATGCCTAGACAAGGGATTTAACAAGCCAAAGCTTTTGGTGTTGACAACGTCATAATGTCCCTCCCTTTCAGGACTCCTACGCCACCTCCGCATGCTGCTCCCAGCTGCATGCCAGTTTGTAGTCATCAACAGCAACAGCGTCGTCGTCGTCGTCGTCTGACCATAAAAATAAAAATAAAATGCAATATAATAACAATAACTGTAACAATAATAACAATAATAACAAGAGCGAGCAGGATGTGCGCATCGTCGCCTGGCACTGCGGTTCCAGCGGGTGGCTCGTGGTGGGTCCGAAATAATTAAATAGCATAAACAACAGAAATACTAAACAAAACTTGAGAACAAAAAAAAATAGCAAAAGCATAAAAAATATGAAAAGTAATGAAGTAAACAACACTGTCTGCCTGCCCGCCTGGCACAGTGTCAACAACTGCATAAAATTCCTACTTATTAGTGGTGACCCCGACGTCAGAGTTGTGTAATTAGTTTGAGGCACTGTACTCGCCCCTTCAGTCAGCAGGAAATGCGACACTTTGCAATGTGGACGAATGAATGAACTTTGCCACAGTTTTTTGGGTTTGTTTTTTTTTCCGTTTTGCTCTCTTTTTAAGTGTCTAAATTGAAATGTGTGCGTGTGTGTGTGTGTGTGTGTGTGGCAACGACAATGTTGCCATAGTAAATTACAAAATATATCAACGACAGACCAAAACTGCTTGTGTGTGCCACAGACCGAGAGAGACGGAGAGAGGGTGGGTGGAGTAGGGAGATAGTAAGCCATAAATCTCAACGCCTCAGCTCATTTGAAGCAGTAAAATGTTCGAAAAGCGACAGCAATTAAAAAATAAAAAAAAAAAATGGCACATAAAAACTCTCAGTCTTCTAAGACCACTTAACAGTTTCTTAAGGCTGCCACAAAATTTTTGGTCTCCAGCAACTCTGTTGCACGGCCGCCGGTGGAGGGTGTGGAGGGGCGAGAGCCAAGGACTGTGCTCGTAAAATGCTCTTAGAAAATGAGACACACACATGAAAAGTGCAACAGGAGCTCATAAATTAAGCTGCAAAACCAAATTGATTATCTCGCTAAGCTGCCTGAAGTAGATTTCCACTTCAAAGTGTATGCACATAAAACGAGAAAACATTCCATAATTTTGATCAGCAACTTAAGGTTAGAACTTAACAGAATTCCCGATTTCATTATGTTAAGGAACTACAGTTCACATATCAGGATGCAGGGATGTGACCATCGGCGCACAGCCCAAACGGTAAAAGCTAAAGAGCTATAAAAGAGTCCAAAAAGTTGTCTAAGTAAGAAAAACTTTTTTTGTTTTCAAAGGAAACGCATTCAAACTTTGTAGTCCCTAGTAAGCTATGCTTTACCATGATTCAACTAAGTTTGGTCGAAATCGGACATCTATTTAGTATAGCTGTCATAGGAAAGTAGAGTCTGAAAAGTAGTTTTAGTGAGAAAAACTTTTTTGTTTTCAATGGAAACGCCTCCAAACTATGTATTTCTTAGTTTGCTATGCTTTCCCATAATTCCACAAAGTTTGGTCGAAATCGGACAACTATATGGTCTAGGTCCCATAGAAAAGTAGAGTCTCAATTGTATTCTGGATTCCAGATCGCAACAAAGAATAATACACACACTTTTGGAATGATTTTAAGTTCTGTTCGCGTTTTTAAGCCCATCTGGAAACCAGTCTTTTAACGGAAAGCCAATAGCCAATTTTTGTAAAATTCTCAAAGAATATTTCGGAATTCGGTTCCGAACCGGTTTAAATATTTTTCTGCTGTTCAAAATTGTGTAAAAAAGTTATTAAAAAAATTGTTTACAGTAATTTAAACCTCCCAAATCTTTAAACGCCCATAACTCCCTTAAATGAAGAGATAGGGGCCTAAAAGTGGTTTTAAAAAATCAAAATTTTCATATTCCAATTTTTGATCAAAAAAATATTAAATTATAATTAAATTAATTATTATCATAATATTTTTTGTTTAAAAAAGTTATTAAAAAAATTGTTTACAGTAATTTAAACCTCCCAAATCTTTAAACGCCCATAACTCCCTTAAATGAAGAGATAGGGCTTAAAAGTGGTTTTAAAAAATCAAAATTTTCATATTCCAATTTTTCAATCTTTAAACGCCCATAACTCCCTTAACTGAAGAAATAGGGGCTTAAAAGTGGTTTTAAAAAATCAAAATTTTCATATTCCAATTTTTCATCAAAAAAATATCAAATTATAATTAAATTAATTATTATTATAATATTTTTTGTGTAAAAAAGTTATTAAAAAATTTTTTTACAGTAATTTAAACCTCCCAAATCTTTAAACGCCCATAACTCCCTTAAATGAAGAGATAGGGGCTTAAAAGTGGTTTTAAAAAATCAAAATTTTCATATTCCAATTTTTCAATCTTTAAACGCCCATAACTCCCTTAAATGAAGAGATAGGGGCTTAAAAGTGGTTTTAAAAAATCAAAATTTTCATATTCCAATTTTTCAATCTTTAAACGCCATAACTCTTAAATAAGAGATAGGGCTTAAAAGTGGTTTTAAAAAATCAAAATTTTCATATTCCAATTTTTCAATCTTTAAACGCCCATAACTCCCTTAAATGAAGAGATAGGGACTTAAAAGTGGTTTTAAAAAATCAAAATTTTCATATTCCAATTTTTGATCAAAAAAATATTAAATTATAATTAAATTAATTATTATCATAATATTTTTTGTTTAAAAAAGTTATTAAAAAAATTGTTTACAGTAATTTAAACCTCCCAAATCTTTAAATGCCCATAACTCCCTTAAATGAAGAGATAGGGGCCTAAAAGTGGTTTTAAAAATCGAAATTTTCATATTCCAATTTTTCAATTTTATCGCCCATAACTCCCTTAAATGAAGAGATAGGGGCCTAAAAGTGGTTTTAAAAATCAAAATTTTCATATTCCAATTTTTCAATCTTTAAACGCCCATAACTCCCTTAAAATGAAGAGATAGGGGCTCAAAAGTGGTTTTAAAAAATCAAAATTTTCATATTCCAATTTTTCAATCTTTAAACGCCCATGACTCCCTTAAATGAAGATATGGGGCTTAAAAGTGGTTTTAAAAAATCAAAATTTTCATATTCCAATTTTTCAATCTTTAAACGCCCATAACTCCCTTAAATGAAGAGATAGGGGCCTAAAAGTGGTTTTAAAAAATCAAAATTTTCATATTCCAATTTTTCAATCTTTAAACGCCCATAACTCCCTTAAATGAAGAGATAGGGGCTTAAAAGTGGTTTTAAAAAATCAAAATTTTCATATTCCAATTTTTCAATCTTTAAACGCCCATAACTCCCTTAAATGAAGAGATAGGGGCCTAAAAGTGGTTTTAAAAAATCAAAATTTTCATATTCCAATTTTTCAATCTTTAAACGCCCATAACTCCCTTAAATGAAGAGATAGGGGCCTAAAAGTGGTTTTAAAAAATCAAAATTTTCATATTCCAATTTTTCAATCTTTAAACGCCCATAACTCCCTTAAATGAAGAGATAGGGGCTTAAAAGTGGTTTTAAAAAATCAAAATTTTCATATTCCAATTTTTGATCAAAAAAATATTAAATTATAATTAAATTAATTATTATCATAATATTTTTTGTTTAAAAAAGTTATTAAAAAAATTGTTTACAGTAATTTAAACCTCCCAAATCTTTAAACGCCCATAACTCCCTTAAATGAAGAGATAGGGGCTTAAAAGTGGTTTTAAAAAATCAAAATTTTCATATTCCAATTTTTGATCAAAAAAATATTAAATTATAATTAAATTAATTATTATCATAATATTTTTTGTTTAAAAAAGTTATTAAAAAAATTGTTTACAGTAATTTAAACCTCCCAAATCTTTAAACGCCCATAACTCCCTTAAATGAAGAGATAGGGGCTTAAAAGTGGTTTTAAAAAATCAAAATTTTCATATTCCAATTTTTCAATCTTTAAACGCCCATAACTCCCTTAAATGAAGAGATAGGGGCCTAAAAGTGGTTTTAAAAAATCAAAATTTTCATATTCCAATTTTTCAATCTTTAAACGCCCATAACTCCCTTAAATGAAGAGATAGGGGCTTAAAAGTGGTTTTAAAAAATCAAAATTTTCATATTCCAATTTTTGATCAAAAAAATATTAAATTATAATTAAATTAATTATTATCATAATATTTTTTGTTTAAAAAAGTTATTAAAAAAATTGTTTACAGTAATTTAAACCTCCCAAATCTTTAAACGCCCATAACTCCCTTAAATGAAGAGATAGGGGCTTAAAAGTGGTTTTAAAAAATCAAAATTTTCATATTCCAATTTTTCAATCTTTAAACGCCCATAACTCCCTTAAATGAAGAGATAGGGGCCTAAAAGTGGTTTTAAAAAATCAAAATTTTCATATTCCAATTTTTCAATCTTTAAACGCCCATAACTCCCTTAAATGAAGAGATAGGGGCTTAAAAGTGGTTTTAAAAAATCAAAATTTTCATATTCCAATTTTTCAATCTTTAAACGCCCATAACTCCCTTAAATGAAGAGATAGGGGCTTAAAAGTGGTTTTAAAAAATCAAAATTTTCATATTCCAATTTTTCAATCTTTAAACGCCCATAACTCCCTTAAATGAAGAGATAGGGGCTTAAAAGTGGTTTTAAAAAATCAAAATTTTCATATTCCAATTTTTCAATCTTTAAACGCCCATAACTCCCTTAAATGAAGAGATAGGGGCCTAAAAGTGGTTTTAAAAAATCAAAATTTTCATATTCCAATTTTTCAATCTTTAAACGCCCATAACTCCCTTAAATGAAGAGATAGGGGCTTAAAAGTGGTTTTAAAAAATCAAAATTTTCATATTCCAATTTTTCAATCTTTAAACGCCCATAACTCCCTTAAATGAAGAGATAGGGGCTTAAAAGTGGTTTTAAAAAATCAAAATTTTCATATTCCAATTTTTCAATCTTTAAACGCCCATAACTCCCTTAAATGAAGAGATAGGGGCCTAAAAGTGGTTTTAAAAAATCAAAATTTTCATATTCCAATTTTTCAATCTTTAAACGCCCATAACTCCCTTAAATGAAGAGATAGGGGCTTAAAAGTGGTTTTAAAAAATCAAAATTTTCATATTCCAATTTTTCAATCTTTAAACGCCCATAACTCCCTTAAATGAAGAGATAGGGGCCTAAAAGTGGTTTTAAAAAATCAAAATTTTCATATTCCAATTTTTCAATCTTTAAACGCCCATAACTCCCTTAAATGAAGAGATAGGGGCCTAAAAGTGGTTTTAAAAAATCAAAATTTTCATATTCCAATTTTTCAATCTTTAAACGCCCATAACTCCCTTAAATGAAGAGATAGGGGCTTAAAAGTGGTTTTAAAAAATCAAAATTTTCATATTCCAATTTTTCAATCTTTAAACGCCCATAACTCCCTTAAATGAAGAGATAGGGGCTTAAAAGTGGTTTTAAAAAATCAAAATTTTCATATTCCAATTTTTCAATCTTTAAACGCCCATAACTCCCTTAAATGAAGAGATAGGGACTTAAAAGTGGTTTTAAAAAATCAAAATTTTCATATTCCAATTTTTGATCAAAAAAATATTAAATTATAATTAAATTAATTATTATCATAATATTTTTTGTTTAAAAAAGTTATTAAAAAAATTGTTTACAGTAATTTAAACCTCCCAAATCTTTAAACGCCCATAACTCCCTTAAATGAAGAGATAGGGGCCTAAAAGTGGTTTTAAAAAATCAAAATTTTCATATTCCAATTTTTCAATCTTTAAACGCCCATAACTCCCTTAAATGAAGAGATAGGGGCCTAAAAGTGGTTTTAAAAAATCAAAATTTTCATATTCCAATTTTTCAATCTTTAAACGCCCATAACTCCCTTAAATGAAGAGATAGGGGCTTAAAAGTGGTTTTAAAAATCAAAATTTTCATATTCCAATTTTTCAATCTTTAAACGCCCATAACTCCCTTAAATGAAGAGATAGGGGCTTAAAAGTGGTTTTAAAAAATCAAAATTTTCATATTCCAATTTTTCAATCTTTAAACGCCCATAACTCCCTTAAATGAAGAGATAGGGGCCTAAAAGTGGTTTTAAAAAATCAAAATTTTCATATTCCAATTTTTCAATCTTTAAACGCCCATAACTCCCTTAAATGAAGAGATAGGGGCTTAAAAGTGGTTTTAAAAAATCAAAATTTTCATATTCCAATTTTTCAATCTTTAAACGCCCATAACTCCCTTAAATGAAGAGATAGGGGCCTAAAAGTGGTTTTAAAAAATCAAAATTTTCATATTCCAATTTTTCAATCTTTAAACGCCCATAACTCCCTTAAATGAAGAGATAGGGGCCTAAAAGTGGTTTTAAAAAATCAAAATTTTCATATTCCAATTTTTCAATCTTTAAACGCCCATAACTCCCTTAAATGAAGAGATAGGGGCTTAAAAGTGGTTTTAAAAAATCAAAATTTTCATATTCCAATTTTTGATCAAAAAAATATTAAATTATAATTAAATTAATTATTATCATAATATTTTTTGTTTAAAAAAGTTATTAAAAAAATTGTTTACAGTAATTTAAACCTCCCAAATCTTTAAACGCCCATAACTCCCTTAAATGAAGAGATAGGGGCTTAAAAGTGGTTTTAAAAAATCAAAATTTTCATATTCCAATTTTTGATCAAAAAAATATTAAATTATAATTAAATTAATTATTATCATAATATTTTTTGTTTAAAAAAGTTATTAAAAAAATTGTTTACAGTAATTTAAACCTCCCAAATCTTTAAACGCCCATAACTCCCTTAAATGAAGAGATAGGGGCTTAAAAGTGGTTTTAAAAAATCAAAATTTTCATATTCCAATTTTTCAATCTTTAAACGCCCATAACTCCCTTAAATGAAGAGATAGGGGCCTAAAAGTGGTTTTAAAAAATCAAAATTTTCATATTCCAATTTTTCAATTTTTAAACGCCCATAACTCCCTTAAATGAAGAGATAGGGGCTTAAAAGTGGTTTTAAAAAATCAAAATTTTCATATTCCAATTTTTGATCAAAAAAATATTAAATTATAATTAAATTAATTATTATCATAATATTTTTTGTTTAAAAAAGTTATTAAAAAAATTGTTTACAGTAATTTAAACCTCCCAAATCTTTAAACGCCCATAACTCCCTTAAATGAAGAGATAGGGGCTTAAAAGTGGTTTTAAAAAATCAAAATTTTCATATTCCAATTTTTCAATCTTTAAACGCCCATAACTCCCTTAAATGAAGAGATAGGGGCCTAAAAGTGGTTTTAAAAAATCAAAATTTTCATATTCCAATTTTTCAATCTTTAAACGCCCATAACTCCCTTAAATGAAGAGATAGGGGCTTAAAAGTGGTTTTAAAAAATCAAAATTTTCATATTCCAATTTTTCAATCTTTAAACGCCCATAACTCCCTTAAATGAAGAGATAGGGGCCTAAAAGTGGTTTTAAAAAATCAAAATTTTCATATTCCAATTTTTCAATCTTTAAACGCCCATAACTCCCTTAAATGAAGAGATAGGGGCTTAAAAGTGGTTTTAAAAAATCAAAATTTTCATATTCCAATTTTTCAATCTTTAAACGCCCATAACTCCCTTAAATGAAGAGATAGGGGCCTAAAAGTGGTTTTAAAAAATCAAAATTTTCATATTCCAATTTTTCAATCTTTAAACGCCCATAACTCCCTTAAATGAAGAGATAGGGGCTTAAAAGTGGTTTTAAAAAATCAAAATTTTCATATTCCAATTTTTGATCAAAAAAATATTAAATTATAATTAAATTAATTATTATCATAATATTTTTTGTTTAAAAAAGTTATTAAAAAAATTGTTTACAGTAATTTAAACCTCCCAAATCTTTAAACGCCCATAACTCCCTTAAATGAAGAGATAGGGGCTTAAAAGTGGTTTTAAAAAATCAAAATTTTCATATTCCAATTTTTCAATCTTTAAACGCCCATAACTCCCTTAAATGAAGAGATAGGGGCTTAAAAGTGGTTTTAAAAAATCAAAATTTTCATATTCCAATTTTTCAATCTTTAAACGCCCATAACTCCCTTAAATGAAGAGATAGGGGCTTAAAAGTGGTTTTAAAAAATCAAAATTTTCATATTCCAATTTTTCAATCTTTAAACGCCCATAACTCCCTTAAATGAAGAGATAGGGGCCTAAAAGTGGTTTTAAAAAATCAAAATTTTCATATTCCAATTTTTCAATCTTTAAACGCCCATAACTCCCTTAAATGAAGAGATAGGGGCTTAAAAGTGGTTTTAAAAAATCAAAATTTTCATATTCCAATTTTTCAATCTTTAAACGCCCATAACTCCCTTAAATGAAGAGATAGGGGCTTAAAAGTGGTTTTAAAAAATCAAAATTTTCATATTCCAATTTTTCAATCTTTAAACGCCCATAACTCCCTTAAATGAAGAGATAGGGGCCTAAAAGTGGTTTTAAAAAATCAAAATTTTCATATTCCAATTTTTCAATCTTTAAACGCCCATAACTCCCTTAAATGAAGAGATAGGGGCTTAAAAGTGGTTTTAAAAAATCAAAATTTTCATATTCCAATTTTTCAATCTTTAAACGCCCATAACTCCCTTAAATGAAGAGATAGGGGCCTAAAAGTGGTTTTAAAAAATCAAAATTTTCATATTCCAATTTTTCAATCTTTAAACGCCCATAACTCCCTTAAATGAAGAGATAGGGGCTTAAAAGTGGTTTTAAAAAATCAAAATTTTCATATTCCAATTTTTCAATCTTTAAACGCCCATAACTCCCTTAAATGAAGAGATAGGGGCTTAAAAGTGGTTTTAAAAAATCAAAATTTTCATATTCCAATTTTTGATCAAAAAAATATTAAATTATAATTAAATTAATTATTATCATAATATTTTTTGTTTAAAAAAGTTATTAAAAAAATTGTTTACAGTAATTTAAACCTCCCAAATCTTTAAACGCCCATAACTCCCTTAAATGAAGAGATAGGGACCTAAAAGTGGTTTTAAAAAATCAAAATTTTCATATTCCAATTTTTCAATCTTTAAACGCCCATAACTCCCTTAAATGAAGAGATAGGGGCCTAAAAGTGGTTTTAAAAAATCAAAATTTTCATATTCCAATTTTTCAATCTTTAAACGCCCATAACTCCCTTAAATGAAGAGATAGGGGCTTAAAAGTGGTTTTAAAAAATCAAAATTTTCATATTCCAATTTTTCAATCTTTAAACGCCCATAACTCCCTTAAATGAAGAGATAGGGGCTTAAAAGTGGTTTTAAAAAATCAAAATTTTCATATTCCAATTTTTCAATCTTTAAACGCCCATAACTCCCTTAAATGAAGAGATAGGGGCCTAAAAGTGGTTTTAAAAAATCAAAATTTTCATATTCCAATTTTTCAATCTTTAAACGCCCATAACTCCCTTAAATGAAGAGATAGGGGCTTAAAAGTGGTTTTAAAAAATCAAAATTTTCATATTCCAATTTTTCAATTTTTAAACGCCCATAACTCCCTTAAATGAAGAGATAGGGGCTTAAAAGTGGTTTTAAAAAATCAAAATTTTCATATTCCAATTTTTCAATCTTTAAACGCCCATAACTCCCTTAAATGAAGAGATAGGGACTTAAAAGTGGTTTTAAAAAATCAAAATTTTCATATTCCAATTTTTGATCAAAAAAATATTAAATTATAATTAAATTAATTATTATCATAATATTTTTTGTTTAAAAAAGTTATTAAAAAAATTGTTTACAGTAATTTAAACCTCCCAAATCTTTAAACGCCCATAACTCCCTTAAATGAAGAGATAGGGGCTTAAAAGTGGTTTTAAAAAATCAAAATTTTCATATTCCAATTTTTGATCAAAAAAATATTAAATTATAATTAAATTAATTATTATCATAATATTTTTTGTTTAAAAAAGTTATTAAAAAAATTGTTTACAGTAATTTAAACCTCCCAAATCTTTAAACGCCCATAACTCCCTTAAATGAAGAGATAGGGGCTTAAAAGTGGTTTTAAAAAATCAAAATTTTCATATTCCAATTTTTCAATCTTTAAACGCCCATAACTCCCTTAAATGAAGAGATAGGGGCCTAAAAGTGGTTTTAAAAAATCAAAATTTTCATATTCCAATTTTTCAATCTTTAAACGCCCATAACTCCCTTAAATGAAGAGATAGGGGCCTAAAAGTGGTTTTAAAAAATCAAAATTTTCATATTCCAATTTTTCAATCTTTAAACGCCCATAACTCCCTTAAATGAAGAGATAGGGGCTTAAAAGTGGTTTTAAAAAATCAAAATTTTCATATTCCAATTTCTCAATCTTTAAACGCCCATAACTCCCTTAAATGAAGAGATAGGGGCTTAAAAGTGGTTTTAAAAAATCAAAATTTTCATATTCCAATTTTTCAATCTTTAAACGCCCATAACTCCCTTAAATGAAGAGATAGGGGCCTAAAAGTGGTTTTAAAAAATCAAAATTTTCATATTCCAATTTTTCAATCTTTAAACGCCCATAACTCCCTTAAATGAAGAGATAGGGGCTTAAAAGTGGTTTTAAAAAATCAAAATTTTCATATTCCAATTTTTCAATCTTTAAACGCCCATAACTCCCTTAAATGAAGAGATAGGGGCCTAAAAGTGGTTTTAAAAAATCAAAATTTTCATATTCCAATTTTTCAATCTTTAAACGCCCATAACTCCCTTAAATGAAGAGATAGGGGCCTAAAAGTGGTTTTAAAAAATCAAAATTTTCATATTCCAATTTTTCAATCTTTAAACGCCCATAACTCCCTTAAATGAAGAGATAGGGGCTTAAAAGTGGTTTTAAAAAATCAAAATTTTCATATTCCAATTTTTCAATCTTTAAACGCCCATAACTCCCTTAAATGAAGAGATAGGGGCTTAAAAGTGGTTTTAAAAAATCAAAATTTTCATATTCCAATTTTTCAATCTTTAAACGCCCATAACTCCCTTAAATGAAGAGATAGGGACTTAAAAGTGGTTTTAAAAAATCAAAATTTTCATATTCCAATTTTTGATCAAAAAAATATTAAATTATAATTAAATTAATTATTATCATAATATTTTTTGTTTAAAAAAGTTATTAAAAAAATTTTTTACAGTAATTTAAACCTCCCAAATCTTTAAACGCCCATAACTCCCTTAAATGAAGAGATAGGGGCTTAAAAGTGGTTTTAAAAAATCAAAATTTTCATATTCCAATTTTTCAATCTTTAAACGCCCATAACTCCCTTAAATGAAGAGATAGGGGCCTAAAAGTGGTTTTAAAAAATCAAAATTTTCATATTCCAATTTTTCAATCTTTAAACGCCCATAACTCCCTTAAATGAAGAGATAGGGGCTTAAAAGTGGTTTTAAAAAATCAAAATTTTCATATTCCAATTTTTCAATCTTTAAACGCCCATAACTCCCTTAAATGAAGAGATAGGGGCCTAAAAGTGGTTTTAAAAAATCAAAATTTTCATATTCCAATTTTTCAATCTTTAAACGCCCATAACTCCCTTAAATGAAGAGATAGGGGCTTAAAAGTGGTTTTAAAAAATCAAAATTTTCATATTCCAATTTTTCAATCTTTAAACGCCCATAACTCCCTTAAATGAAGAGATAGGGGCTTAAAAGTGGTTTTAAAAAATCAAAATTTTCATATTCCAATTTTTGATCAAAAAAATATTAAATTATAATTAAATTAATTATTATCATAATATTTTTTGTTTAAAAAAGTTATTAAAAAAATTGTTTACAGTAATTTAAACCTCCCAAATCTTTAAACGCCCATAACTCCCTTAAATGAAGAGATAGGGGCTTAAAAGTGGTTTTAAAAAATCAAAATTTTCATATTCCAATTTTTCAATCTTTAAACGCCCATAACTCCCTTAAATGAAGAGATAGGGGCTTAAAAGTGGTTTTAAAAAATCAAAATTTTCATATTCCAATTTTTCAATTTTTAAACGCCCATAACTCCCTTAAATGAAGAGATAGGGGCTTAAAAGTGGTTTTAAAAAATCAAAATTTTCATATTCCAATTTTTCAATTTTTAAACGCCCATAACTCCCTTAAATGAAGAGATAGGGGCTTAAAAGTGGTTTTAAAAAATCAAAATTTTCATATTCCAATTTTTCAATCTTTAAACGCCCATAACTCCCTTAAATGAAGAGATAGGGGCTTAAAAGTGGTTTTAAAAAATCAAAATTTTCATATTCCAATTTTTCAATTTTTAAACGCCCATAACTCCCTTAAATGAAGAGATAGGGGCCTAAAAGTGGTTTTAAAAAATCAAAATTTTCATATTCCAATTTTTCAATCTTTAAACGCCCATAACTCCCTTAAATGAAGAGATAGGGGCTTAAAAGTGGTTTTAAAAAATCAAAATTTTCATATTCCAATTTTTCAATCTTTAAACGCCCATAACTCCCTTAAATGAAGAGATAGGGGCTTAAAAGTGGTTTTAAAAAATCAAAATTTTCATATTCCAATTTTTCAATTTTTAAACGCCCATAACTCCCTTAAATGAAGAGATAGGGGCTTAAAAGTGGTTTTAAAAAATCAAAATTTTCATATTCCAATTTTTCAATCTTTAAACGCCCATAACTCCCTTAAATGAAGAGATAGGGGCTTAAAAGTGGTTTTAAAAAATCAAAATTTTCATATTCCAATTTTTCAATTTTTAAACGCCCATAACTCCCTTAAATGAAGAGATAGGGGCCTAAAAGTGGTTTTAAAAAATCAAAATTTTCATATTCCAATTTTTCAATCTTTAAACGCCCATAACTCCCTTAAATGAAGAGATAGGGGCTTAAAAGTGGTTTTAAAAAATCAAAATTTTCATATTCCAATTTTTCAATCTTTAAACGCCCATAACTCCCTTAAATGAAGAGATAGGGGCCTAAAAGTGGTTTTAAAAAATCAAAATTTTCATATTCCAATTTTTCAATCTTTAAACGCCCATAACTCCCTTAAATGAAGAGATAGGGGCTTAAAAGTGGTTTTAAAAAATCAAAATTTTCATATTCCAATTTTTCAATCTTTAAACGCCCATAACTCCCTTAAATGAAGAGATAGGGGCCTAAAAGTGGTTTTAAAAAATCAAAATTTTCATATTCCAATTTTTCAATCTTTAAACGCCCATAACTCCCTTAAATGAAGAGATAGGGGCTTAAAAGTGGTTTTAAAAAATCAAAATTTTCATATTCCAATTTTTGATCAAAAAAATATTAAATTATAATTAAATTAATTATTATCATAATATTTTTTGTTTAAAAAAGTTATTAAAAAAATTGTTTACAGTAATTTAAACCTCCCAAATCTTTAAACGCCCATAACTCCCTTAAATGAAGAGATAGGGGCTTAAAAGTGGTTTTAAAAAATCAAAATTTTCATATTCCAATTTTTCAATCTTTAAACGCCCATAACTCCCTTAAATGAAGAGATAGGGGCTAAAAAGTGGTTTTAAAAAATCAAAATTTTCATATTCCAATTTTTCAATCTTTAAACGCCCATAACTAATGAAAATTTTTACACAATTTTGAACAGCAGAAATATATTTAAACCGGTTTGGAACTGAATTCCGAAATATTCTTTGAGAATTTTACAAAAATTGGCTGTTGGCTTTCCGTTAAAAGACTGGTTTCCAGATGGGCTTAAAAACGCGAACAGAACTTAAAATCATTCCAAAAGTGTGTATATTATCGTGTATCGAAATCGGACATTTATATGGTATAGCTGTCATAGAAAAGTAGAGTCTGAAAAGTCTGAAAACTTTTTTGTTTGCAAGTGAAACTCCTCCAAACTTTGCACATTTTAGTTTACTATGCTTTCCTATGATATCACAAATTTTGGGCAAAATCGGACATCTATATAGTATAAGCTGCGATAAGTAGTCTTTGTTAGAAAAATGTGTTGAAAGGTTATACAACCTACGAGCGCGCCAAACCCAACTTTCCTCCATGTTTTAGATATCAAAATAACAATTTTTCATATCCTTTGGATGATTTTCAGCTCCATTTGATAAAATTTAGGATCCATTTTACATTAAATGGATACTGACATCATCCAATGGATATTTTTTAATATCCTTCTCCTTGTTTTCCTATGTAGATTTGGCATAATTCTTACTTTTTGGACAAAAATGAGCACTTTTGCTATTTTGTAAACTTGTTTTTCGATAGTAATATTTCCATTTTCATCAATTCATCTATTAAACTGATACCGAAATCATCCAATGGATATTTTCTTATATCCTTCTCTTTTCCCCCGTGTGGATTTCTCCTAATTCTAACAAAAAATGAGTGTTTCTTTTTATGAAAATGAAATGTTCTTTTTGGTTCAAGCTCTCCTTGTTTCCACTTAGTTTGCGCTGCTGTTTTAGTCAGTATCAAAATTATGTCTCAACTTCTCAATTGTATTAAATTTTCTGCACTATTTATTTTCAATCTGTGTGTGTTTGTATTATGTGTTCTTTTTTTTTTTTCGTTTCCTGTTATTATTTTAAGTGTAAATGTGGATTTGATCATAAATATTAAGCAAACTCTGTCAAAGGGCTTAAGTTTGTATAGATAATTTGATGGCAGGAGTTTAGGGGTTAGGGGTTTTGGCCATGCCCCAAAGACAATGACTGATTTATATGAATAGACACGAAACGGAGGCACAGCTGTGTGCTGTGCACCTGAGCATGAGTTGAAATGGAAATGAACTCGGTTGGTTGGGTAGGATGGAGGATGGAGGATGGAGGATGGATGGGTAATGACTCTGACGAACTGACTGACAAAATAGACAGCAACAACTGAAAGGCAGACAGACGGGCAAAGACATTGGATAAAGGCAATCACAAAAGCTGAAGCATAAAAGAAATCATCTTAATTTCACTTTGTTTATGCTGAGTAATAACGAATTATGCAAATTATTTTATAATAAATTTATGCCAAGGCAACAACACACAAACGAAACGAAACGAAACGAATCGAACGAACGCACAAACGAGTACAGGGCGAGGAGGAAATAAAACACAAAGGACAAAGGACAGAGATAACAACGTTTAGCAGCGGGCGAGAAGAGTTCGCATTGGGTGTGGCTGAAGCCTTATGTCTCCATTTTGACTTTGCTTTTTCTTTTTTTGGTTTTATTTTTGTATTTTTTTTTCGTATTTTTTTGGGGGGCGCGTGTGACCAAGTATGCATGAAAATCCAATTTTCCTGTGTGTGTGTGGAGGCAACACGTAGCAATCAAAGTGAAAACAAGACAACAGGACAACACACGAAAAATGTTACAGTTATATTTATGTTTCGTATTATTTTGGATTTTCTGTTGCTGTTGTTGTTGTTGTTGTTTTGCTTTTTTTTTTTTCCTGTGTTTCTTCGCAAAGGCTAATCCATTTGTTGTGCTGGCTACAGTTAGTCACACTGCTTAAATGTTTCATTTCTATGCAAAAGACTAAGACCCACAGAATCTAGGTTGGTAATTGAAAGCTTAGTTTTTGGATACAATTTGTAACATTTTAAGTTGCTGGAAAAGACAACAATGAAACTCTATTGGGCAATTATAGATTCTCATTGCTTCAATTTGATATCACACGTAGCTCCATATGTGGCTAAATCCAAGTAAATGCTAAGTTAATCTATCCAGAAGATGTGAAATCGTTTAGTTATACAGAACAAAAGTTTATTAAGGTTTTTTTTTTAGCTGTTTAAGTGGCTATACTCAATATATGTTGCACTGCGGCCTTAGTAAGTACTTCACTCAGTTCGTTGAAGCCTCTGCGGCGTAAGGTAGGACTTCACACTGTTCGTTGGAGCCACTGGGGCGTAAGGTAGCACTTCACACAGCTCGTATGGTGTCACACTTTTCACTTATATACGGAGTTTTTCCATTTTTGCTTAATTGCGTACACTGGGGACTTCAGAATTAGGCCTTTATCTTGTTCTCAACGGCTTTTATACAAAAAAACAGCTTTGTCAAGATATGGTCACACTTTTTTAACATTTTAACCAAAAAAAACAGGTTCAATTCTTATAAATTTCTATCATCATTAAACCATTACATATATCAGATGGGTTTTTTGGTATAAATAAGATTGTTTTCGCAATATACGGTCACACTTTCTAATTAAAACATACTCCAATTTGATTGCTTTCTTTCATATTTAATATCACATCTGTTTTTGCATGAATAACATTTAATTTGTCAACATATGGTCACACTTTTTCTAGAAATTGTTCTATTTTGTTTGGTTTTTTGCCATTTTTGAAGCATTACCTGGCTTAAAACTGTTTCGGTTAAGTAAAAAATATGGTTTTACTCCATTTTTGGTTGGTCTTAAAACGAAACGTGTTCTAGATGATGGATCAAGGCAAGGTCACACTCTTTTGCACCTTTTTTAAATAAAACATTTTCTTTATCAGTTAGTTTGTGGCATCAGTAAACAATACCTAATTTTCAACGGCTTTTGCTCAAAGAAAATTGTTCTATAAAGCTACGGTCACACTTTTTCGAAGATTTTTAATGTAGAACTTGTTAAATTTCTAAGGTTTTCTGCCACAGGTGTAGCATTTCATAGTTCGAATTGGGTTTTGAAATGAAAATACCGTTTAAATCATATACGGTACCACTTTTTAATGTTGTTCTTTAAGAAAACGTCTTATATCTGTATAGGTTTTGCCCTTGGTAAAGCATCAAATAATTTGCCAGGGTTTTTGCTAAAAATGGGGTAGTTTTGAAAGTATGGTCACACTTTTTGATTGATTTTTGTCTTGAGTAAAGCATTCTATGTTAAAGTGAGTCTCATTACTAGCCTTTTCAGTCCCAGTTGTTAATGTTTAAGATGTCACTCACGTTAGCCAGCAGTTTTGCTGCTGTATCGAGCTTTTATCACTAAGATCTGTGAGTTTTCGTTCTTATGTTCTTTTATATTGTGCGTACACTTCTGCTACAAAATACTAAATAACACGTCCAAGTAATAAAAATGTTAAATTTGAGCAATTTTGATTGTAAATTAGATTTGGCAGCTAGTCAATGTATGGCATTTGATGACGCATACTTTTTCTAGCAATGCAATGACCGAAACGATGACTTTTTAAAGAGCTTTTAACCAAGGACGACCTAAATTTCCCATTCCCATTTCCCTTTCGAGTTTAGTACAAAACTTCCACTTGTTTACTTCTACTTAAGCTTCAAATGCATCTTTTTATTTTTATGCTTTGTCTGCCCTTTCAATCCTTGTGTCCCAAGTGAACCACAAGCAAAAACGATTAAAATCCAACACAACAACAATTTATGGGGCAACATAACTTTGAGACTCCATAAAAAAAAGGGGACCCAAAATGATTCTATTAAAATGAGATTTGTTCCATTCGAGCGTAAATCAATCTGCTTTCATGTCCTTGAAAAATCATAAATTATATTTTACCTTTTGTGTTCGAACTTTTTTTTGGGGAAGACAGCGCAATAAAATATTCATTGCTTGTTTATTGAATGTAATTTAACAAGCCTCCCCCCAAACAACCCATCCCCCTCCCCGTGGCAGCGAGGGGACTATCTATTACGTGGTATTTAATCAGCATTTTACCCATTTTACGACCGAGAGACGGCAATAAAAAGTCGGCAAATAGATGCGAAAGGATTGACCGCGGTCATAAAGTGAAAATATTCATCGATAAATCCAATCCGTCTGCCCAAAATGCTGCCGTCCACCCCCCTCCCGCGCTCGCACACCACCCAATCCGTCGAGATGTCAGTCCAACTCGAATATAATTAATTTCTCTTGCTCTCGGGGCAAACTTTATTAGCTTGTTGCCTATTTTGAAGCCTGTCAAATTGTTTGAGCAATATGATGCAATATACCTTTTAGTTTTCCAGAATATTTCAGCATAATTAATTAATTTTCAACATACAAAAACTTGGCACATTAAATATTGAAATATTGTGCAAATAGGAAACACGCAATTGGCAAGTTAAGGAAGGAACTGAATATGAAGATGGTGAAGAGGTGATTTAAGAAGTGCCAAGACTCGAACTTGAAGTTCAAGGAAACTGGGAATTGTAAGGAAACGCCTGGAATAGTTGATAGAATCTTTGAAATGGTATGCATCTATTGCATAATCGAAAATTCCATCCTTTAGATGGGTGCCTCGATTGCTCACACTCCATTACCTCCAAAAAATTTGATAAGCGAGGTTTCATTGTAATCTGAAAAGGTTTTGTCTCTCACTGCTCACTGTAAACTATAAAGAAATCTACAATTCAGATGGGTGCCTCAATTGCTGACACTGCAGCACTTTTTGATAGTCCAGGGCTAGGTTGCACCGCAAACTCAGCTTGTTTTGTTGTGGTTTTTGAGAGGTTTTGTCTCTTCGAACTCAGACTATAGGCTACTGAACCAAAATCATATATTGAAAAGTCTATACGCTAGATGGGTGCCTCAATTGCTTACACTTCAACACCTCCAAAAAGTGTTGGTCGATGCTCTAACGCAATCTGAGCTTGATTTCACAATGATTTCGTCTCTTATAATGCGCTGTAAGCATTCAACAATTTATACGCCAGATGGGTGCCTCAAGCACTTCCAGAAAGTATTAGACGAGGTTATACCGCAATCTCAGCTTGTTTTTGTGTGATTTGGTCTCCTTCAACAAACAGTAGGCAGCTGATTCGTACGAATACTTGGGGAAGCTACTAGGCTAGATGGGTGCCTCTATTGCTCTCACTTTACTGAGTTTAAAAAGTGTTAAAAGAGGTTTCACCCCAGGTTTGAGCTTGTTTTTACATGGTTTTGTAGCTCACAACAAGCTGTAAGCAACTGATTGCAACGTGAAATATTACTACATCAGATGGGTGCCTCGATTGCTGACATTTGAACACTTGAAAGGAATGTTTCTCCGCCATTTCAGCTGCTTTTGCCAAGGTTTCAGACTGAAATTGTAAGCAATTGATGCAATAAGATAGATGGGTGCCTTGATATCCAATCACATTTATTAGCTTGAATTAAAAACCCACATCGAAAGCACTTGAAGTAGAAAAAGCTCCGTTGCACATCAGAAAAGCTTCATAAAATCGATTTCTGTCTACTCAAAAGTCACTGACTTATCAAAACATAAGATTAAATAGCGTTTCAATCACAATCGTTGCCCCAGGAATCTCCGGCTTAGTTTTGTGCACCCAACTAGCCACCAGGTGACATAAGCTCACACACACACACACACACACATATATATACATATATAGCACACACACACATGCTTACTTACATTTTGTAGGTTTTGAATGCGAACTGCGTTTACTTTTCAATTTGATTTGGTTGTCTGAGCAAACAACCCAAGGTAGAAGGTGGCTTCTCAAGTCTAAACAAATGGCTGGTACTTGCACAAGTATGCGCTTCCTTAGATTTTGTGTCCTGTATATCCTGCTGCCGCTGCTGCTGCTGCTCTTATACAAAAGCACTATTTATTATGCCTGTAAGTAAATATTATTCACGTTAACTTGTACAAATAGTTCACCCCTGCGGGCATCCCATCTTCATGGTAACCCAAAGCTGGTAAAGTGCGTGGGCGTTGCTGAGCCGTTTCCCTCCCTCTCCCTGCTCTTCTTCCTGTTGCCATCCAAAGTCCAAGTCAGTACTCAGGACATACATACATATTATCTTATTTATTGCCCCCGATGCTTATGCTCTCTCCACGCTCGTTGAGTGTGGAAACACAACAACAACAACAACAAAATGATATAAAAACACACCTTACCCCCAAAAAAAAAAAAAAAACCCCAGTCCATTGTAGCTTTAAAACACACGATTTGTGTTTAAAGTTGAAAATATTTCTTGGAAATTGTGTATTGTAATACTTGTAATGTTTCTGTTTGAGCATCAAAATGTGGGTGAAATTTTGGAATTTGTTTTGGTTTATTTGTAGAGAACTTAAAAGCTAGACAAATAGGATGAAAGATTGTAGGAAAATGGAAATTTAAAGGGTGATGATTGAAGCAACAACAATCCCACAGAAATCCTGCTGAAATTGAAGTTATATGCAAAAATTCTGGCAACTGCCTCAGCTTTTAGGCTGACGCTACTTAAGAGAGAAAGCTTTAAGCTTTCAATCGACTCGTTGGCGTATATTTTGTTGATTTTTAAAGCTTTCAAGAAGAGAGGCTCTTTGTAGCTCTCTGTCTCTCTCTGACACTCACTGAAGCATTACTTCGGCAAGCATTCGGCATGAATTGCCTAAAGTGTTCGGCCCCTGGGGGCTATGGGTAAACATCGCTGTTTTAGGCTGATGCTACATCAGTGAGCAAGCTGCTAAAGGCATTTGAGTAGCTTCTTGATGAATTATTTATGGTTTTTTGTCGAAGCTTTTAGGCAAGTGAGTGAGATCGTAGAGCTTTTGCATGATTTGCTGATGTATGCTTTAAAGCTGACGCCACATAAGTAAGAGAGCTAAAAGCTATTAATGTAACTTTTTGGGGTTTTCTCCAAACTTTTAGGCTGACGCTACATAAGTGATATAGCTGCAAGATTTTAAGTACATTGTTTTCATATATTTTATATATTTCATATGTTTTACATATTCATATATAATATTTTGTGTGTTTTGATTCAAGTTTTCTTGCTGTTTCTACATTTGTAGAGCTTTGTAGCGATTTTTCCTCAAGCTTTTTGGCTGAAGCTTCTTTAAGAAGAAATCCTAAAGCTTTTTGCACGTTAAGTTAATGCATTGTTTGTTATTTTGCCCAAACTTTTAAGCTGACGTTACATATATGAGAAAGCGTAAAGATTTTCCATGATTTGTGACTAAGCTTTTAGGCTGACGCTGCATTCGTGAGAAAGCTTAAAGCCATTAAGCGATTAATCGAAGAATTACTTTGGTTTTGGTCTAAGTTTTAGCGCTGACACCACATTATTAAGCATTTGCGCTAGTTTTTTCAATCTATTTTGTGTTCTTTTATGCCAAGCTTTTAGGCTGACGCTATTTTAGCGAAATATACCAAAGCTTTTGCATGAATTGTTGATGTATACGTTGAATTTTGCTCCAGCTTTTAGTCTGAGGCTACTTAATTGAGAGAGCTTAAAGCATTTGCTTGGTTTTTGCCTAAGCTTTTAGGCTGACACTACATTAGTGAGAAAGTTTAAGGTTATAGGCGATTTTTTCATATATTGGTTTAGTTCTAGACCAAAATTTACCCAGAAATCTCACAGCTATGGCGAGATTTCTTGCAATTTGCTTATGTATTTTTTGTTGTTTATTTCTAGCCTTAGCTTTAAGTCTGCCGCTTCATAACTATGAGAGGGAGAGCTTAAAGCTTATTTTTCTTTTAGTTTTTCTTATCTCAAACTCGTTTTGTATGACCTCAGCTGATTTATAAGTCAGCCAGCATACCACAAAAGCCTATCGAATGTTAAAGGGACACGCGCCCCCCCCCCTCCCCCTAAATTTCTGCTGGCGTATGAAATTTTCCACACACACACAGAAACTTTTCGACGTGACTGTGTGCTTTTTGCCTACGTCAGCATTGACCGGCCCCACCAGCACCGCCCGCTGGCCTAGGCCTAATTGTAATGCCTTCTCAGGTTTTGAATAAAATGCACGAAATTAAAACGGAAATTAAGCGCAAAATGAGCAAAAAGGAGGAAAAAAAAAAAGAAAGAATGAAGTTGTTCAAAGCGAAAGTGGAAAATGTGCGTGGCCATAACAAAAACACAAAACTTCGGGAAGCAAATTAAAATGCTGAAAGCTGGAGGAAAGTTTCCTTCTTCTCTTTTTTTTTTGTGTTGCTGTTCCCCTTCTTCGCTTTTCCCCATAGAAAATCAAGAAAGTTGAGCAAGGTGAAAACGACAACGCGGTTGGCAACTAATTCAAAAGCGTGTTAAAGGCAAGAGCTCATTAATATGCCAGAGGTAAGCCGAGCCAAAGAGAAAGAGAAAGAGAGGTTAAGCTGCTAGCGAAAGGTGCCAACCGAGAAAACTGCGGAATGTAGAAAATTAAAAACAAATTAGAGAGCTTGTCGAATGTAATGCAACAGCAGCCACCCCTTTACCAACACAATGAGGCTGTTAATGAGATAGCCACAAGACCACATCTAGCGCCCCTAAAAAAAAGGACTAAGAAACAATCACATAAAGCACTTAAAAATATGCAAACAACTTGCAAATCTTTGGCAACCGAAAGAAACCCCCCCCCCCCCCAAAAAAAGGGTCTACAATTGACCCTGAAATGTTTTTGGTGGAAGCTTGATTCATTTTGGAGCCTGGGGCCAAAGGGGCTTAACATTTTGATCAGTAAGTTTTAGGTGCAGTTAAAATTTTGATAGGTCCTTCGAGCCGGATCTTTTCGAAATCACTCTCTCGACCCAGCACCGTGCCACAACTCATAGTTTGATTGGTCCTTCGAGCCGGATCTTTTTTAAACGAAAAATTATGGTGGTCCCTCGAGATGGATACTCAAGAAATCATTTTTTTTAACCAACAGGCATGATTCAACCCTTCAAATGAAGAAGTGAATTGCCTCTGCTTAAAATTTGATAGGTCCTTCGAGCCGGATCTTTTGAAAAATTACTTTCTTGCCTCAGCAAGCATTCGAAAATGCTTCAAACAAAGGAGTTAAATGCCATAACTCAATATTTGATTGGTTCTTCGAGCAGTATCTTCTTTAAATGAAAAATATTATTGGTCCTTCGAGCCGGATCTTCTAAAAATCTTACTTGAAAAATCTTTACTTGTGTCACAAATCATAGTTTTATGGGTGCTTCGACCCAGAACTTTTGAAAAAATTACTTTCTCGTCCCAGCAAGCACCCGAAAATCCTTCAAATGAAAGAGTTAAGTGCCACAACTCCATATTTGATTGGTCCTTCGAGCCGTATCTTCTTTAAACAAAGAATTTTAGTGGTCTTTCGAGATGGATCTTTAAGAAATCATTCTCTCATCCAACAGGCATGAGTCAACCCTTCAAATAAAGAAGTGAATTGCCTCTGCTTAAAATTTGGTAGGTCCTTCGAGCCAGATCTTATGAAAAATCAATTTCTCGCCTCAGCAAGCATCCGAAAATCCTTCAAATGAAGGAGTTAAGTGCCACAACTCCATATTTGATTGGTCCTTCGAGCCGGATCTTCTTTAAACAAAGAATTTTGGTGGTCCTTCGAGCCGGATATTCTAAAAATCATTCTCTCTTCTCTTTAAACAATCTAGTTGTGTGGTTTTACTCGTTATAGATTTCTAGAATTCAGTTTAGTATATTCTATAAGCTGTATACTCCCTAAATCCAAACTTTTTTGTACCTTTTCCGGGGAGTTTCAGAGAGTGTAAGATGTGAAAAACTTATAGAAATCTTAAAAACGTGAACCCTGGTCAATACAAATGGGCGTTACGGTGTCCTTAAAACGTGTATTATGTTGCTACAATCATATTGGACGCCTTCTAATATTGATATAAAAGGATTAACAGAATTTAACATACAAAAAATGCCTTTAAGTTCGACAAATGTTGACCTGGGTTAATAGAAAGGTTATATTGAAAGCTTTGTAAGACTACAGCTTACCGACTTTTCTTGAATCGGTTCATTTTCGGGTGTCAAAAAAGTTTACTTAACCAAATATGCACCTCTGTTTTTCAAAATTAAACTTGTTTAATGGAAATGCGGCTTAATTTTTTGATTTTTGACAGACTTAATGGATTCCTAGCTTCTTTGTTTCCTTCCCATCAATTATGATCTTGCCTCTGTTTCCCTTTATATCGTTAATCTTCAGCTCAACTAAAATATGCAAGAAAATTCTCAAACCAAAAAAAAAAAACAAAGTTGTACATTTCGTTTGTAGTTGAAGTCAAACGAGGCGAAGCGCAGAAATGTTAAAGCGGCTAATAAAATTGTGCTCATTAAAGCAAAGCCAAGTTTTGCCTTTTGGCTAAAACGTAATAAAGGTTAAAAAACCAAAGACCAAGACGGTGTGTCCTTCCCTTTGTCCTCCGCTAGAGCCAGAGCCTGGCTACACATTTGTAGCCGGCGGCGGGTCAACAAAGAGAAAACAGAAGAAGATGAAAAAAAAAAAAGCCCAGAATCAAAGACAAGTGCGCACCGCAATAGAGCCACAAAAGAAGAATCAAGAGTTCTAAAGTGTCTGTGTGTGTGTGTGTGTGTGTGTAGGTGAGCAGGAGTCCTGCGCACATGTTGCCATGAATACCAAATGCACTTTTTGTCTTTTCTGCTATATATTTTTTTTTGTTTTCTTTGCCCTGGCAAAGGCCTCCAAAATGTTACACTTGCGAAAGAAAGTCAAGTTGAAAGACGCACAACTAGCAAGGGGTCAACTAGCACTCAGAGGACGACTTTGGTCAGCTGCAAACATGCGCTGCATCAAAGGGAGAAGAATGACAGACAAGCTAGAGATGGGGCGGTAAGGTAAACACAGTTTTTGTTTTCAGTTTTCGAGGAACCGAAAAAGCAATATAAAGTTGATTGCTGTCGTTGCTCTTCAAATTTGTGATCCAAGTCAAAAATTTTGGCTTAAAGTCCAAGACTTTTTTTATCCCAAAATATATTTCATAGATTTTAGGTACTTTTTGAGCTATTTAAGACCTAAACAAGTAGAGTTCAATGCTTTTTGTGGCCGAATAATAATCCTCGTAGTGTGCTGGGCTTGGACATCTAAAAACTTAGACTTATTCATTATATGTTGGTCCTTCGAACCGGATGTCTGAAGACAATATTGCTTGTGAGAGACCTTATTTTGGCTAGTTAAAACTCTGCGCCAAAAAGAATTGAGGAAATCTATCTTTGAAATTTTAAAATCTAAACGTAGGCATTATTTGTTGGTCCTTCGAGCCGGATGTTTGAAGAGTTGTTGGTCCCTCGAGCCGGATGCTTAAAAAGAAGATTCCAGGCAAGAGCCTTTCAGTGTAAATCAAATTTTACAGCTCTGCGTACTAAATGTTTGGTTCTAGGAACCTGATCATGTATATTAACCTTTTATTTTCTTGGTCCTTCAAGCAGAATGCTTAAAAAGAAGATGAGTGGAAAGGGTTTTCTATTACAAATCAACCTTGCACTGTAATTATTTGCACCTTCGAGCCGGATCAAGTAGATCCTCCCTCAATTTGTGGGTCTCTCGAGCCGGATGCTCAATCAAATACTTCCACTGAGATTCGGTGTTTTTTGGTTCTTCGAGCCGGATGTTTATAGAAGATTGCTTGCCAGAGCTCTTTAATTTGTTGTTCCTTCGAGCCGGATGCTTAAAAAGAAGATCACGGGCAGCACACATAAAATTCTATAACCCTGATCATAAATTGTTTGGTTCTTCGAGCCGGATTAAGTATGTTTACCCTTAATTTTGTTGATTCTTTGAACCGGCTGCTTAAAAAGAATATCGTTGACAAGAGGTGTCGTAACGGATGTTCAATCAAATACCTTCACCATATTCTACCAATGATTCCACTGAGATTATGGATCTTTTCAAGAGCTCTTTAAATTGTTGGTTCTGCGAGCCGGCTGCTTAAAAAGAAAATCGCTGGCAAGAGTTGTTTAATTGTTTGCCGGTTGTTCAATCAACTAATTTCACCATACTCTCTAAATCTAGATTTTTTGGTCCTTCGAGCCGGATGTTAAATGACACCAACGCTTGCAAAGGCTCTTAATATCTTTGATACTTCAAAAGGGGAGGCTTAAAATGAAGTTTGCTGGCATAAACTGTACAGCACACAAAGTATTTAGTATTTAACCATACACATAAAAGCCTTGGTCCTTCGAGCCGGATGTTAAATGACACCAACGCTTGCAAAGGCTCTTTATATCTCTGATTCTTCAAAGTGGAGGCTTAAATTGAAGTTTGCTGGCATAAACTGTACCGCACACATGGAATTCTCCAACTTAACAAATAAATGGCTTGGTCCTTCGAGCCGGATCAAGTATTTTACACCTTAATTTGTTGGTCCCTTGAGTCAGATGTTTAAAAATAAGTGCAAATGCTCAAAAATCTTTCAGTGATTGTTTTGATGTGAAGTACTTTTACATTAAATTCATTGGCCATTCGAGCCGGATGTGTTATGGAAATACCTTTACCTCAGCTTTGAGTCACGCTCTCATCTCTTTGGTCTACAGCAAGCTTAGTCCTATCTAAAACCAAGTCAAGGCAAACATACAAAAAAAAAAAGGCCAAAGAAAACGAATGAAAACATTAATGGTTTGTCTGTCGTTTTCTCTCTCTCTCTTTTCTCTCTCTCCGTGCAAAGTTTTAATAAAGACAGGGATAAAAGCGTTGAAAAATTTTTTGTAGGCGCAAAGAAAAAACCTACATTGCATGCTCGAAACAAAAATGAAAGCAACACACACACACACACACACAAAGGGAGGGAGATAGAGAGAAAGTGTAAGTCAAAACAGGCGGAAGCAACAGCAGAATAAAACAACAACAACAACAACAAACAAAAGTCAACTCAAGACCAGGACCAAGGACCATGAAAAGTAACAAAAATGCTGCCTAATGAGAGCACTCGAGCGTGTGCTAGCATGTGTGTGCTGTGCTGTGTGTGTGTGTTGGCTAATTTTGCATGCTTATACATGTTGTGCCCCTGCAAGTATGCAACATTTTTGGCATATTTATGACACAATCACACACACACACACACACACACACCCAGGCACACCCTGCTGCTTAGAAGTGTAGAGCAAATTATGTGTAATTAAATAACAGAAAGAACGACATGAAAAATGTGTTTGAAAATAACTTAAAGATAGAAAGGAAAGGAGAGGAGGCAAAAATGTGGGCCGAATCATTTGGAAATCATTCTTTCGCCCCATTAATCTTTGTTGAATGCATTAAAGAATGCTAGCTAAAAGCACTGCGGTGCAGATGGTACCCATGCCTTTGCCTTAGAACTGCTTTATTTTGTAAAGTATTTTTTACACTTTTCTTTTTGGACTTTAGTTGTGATTTGATATTTATTAAATTTCTACCATATTTCGAACTAACATTTCTCCTCGAAAACTTGCAGTTTAAGATTTCTGCACATTTTCTCCGACAACAAACTTTCTGTTGTATTTTGCTTTCCAAAAGTCTTTGGCATATTTATTCTTTAAACTTGGAACTCTGCTGTTGAGTTCTCGTTAATATTTGATTTGATTGTTTGTCCTGCCCTTAACCCATTGTTCGCCCCCAACCCCCGCCCCCGCCTGCTCCTAATAACAACGAAATTCAAGTTGTGCTTCTGCTGCTTTTTATTTTTGTCTGATTTTTATGTTTATTTTCTTTGCTGATGCGATTCATTTCGTTTCGTTTCGGTTCGCTTCGCTGAATCAATAGGAATATGTGTGTGTGTGTGTGTGTGTGTCGAATGCCAATTCACCTTTGTCTGTGACCCTTATTTGGGCCATAATTAAGATGTTCAACATTGGCTTTTTGCTTATTTTTGCAATAGCATATGACAGGATTTGAATTTCTGATTCAAATTTGATTTGAAAGCTTACAAAATGGCTGTCAATTTGTTTGTGCAAGGATTAACAATGCATTTCAGTTGGCACTTAATTTGCTTTTGTTCAAATCTCAAATTATGTTTTGTTGCTGAAAAACAAGTTAATAAGCCTTGCATTGGTCTTTGTTTGTTTCAAAAGTCAATAGCAGGACGGCCGGGATAACCCCCGGGGGGGCGTGTAGAGATTATATTGTGTTTCCTTTAAGATTATTGTTGCCAATCATTTGTTTGAGAAGCATTACAATGGGACTGCTCGCCAATGAATTTGGTTGTATCTTGACTATTTGATGAGAAAATGGAAAGACTTTTGAGCCGGATTTTGCTGAAAATCATTCTCCTGTCCCCGTTAGCCTTGGTGGAGGCTGCAAATGCAATAGTTAAGAGCTACAACTGAAAATATTAGTGGCTCCTTGAGCCGTATCTTCTTTGAACGATAAAATGTGATTGATCCTTCGAGCCGGATCTACTGAAAATGAGCCTAGCGCTCCAGCAATCATCCCTGAATGCTGCAAACGTAAAAGCATGGCGAAATAACTGAAAATTTTATTGTTCCTTCGATCCGGATCTTCCTAGAACGTATCATTCGATTGGTCCTTCGAGCCGGATCTACTGAAAATGAGCCTAGCGCTCCAGCAATCATCCCTGAATGCTGCAAACATAAAAGTATAGTGAAACAACTAAAAATTTGATTGCTCCTTCGAGCCGGATCTTCCTAGAACGCATCAATCGATTGGTCGTTCGAGCCGGATCTGCTGGAAATCAGCCTAGCGCGCTCCAGCAAGCAGCGGTAGATGCTTCAAACCACATGCTCAAGTGCCACCATCAAAAATTTGTCTGGTCCTTCGAGCCGGATCTACTAAAAATCAGCCTTGAATGAAGGAAACATAAAAGTATAGTGCCACAACTCACAATTTGATAGGTCCTTAGAGGCGAATCTTTTGGAATCCACTCTGTAGCCTCAGCTAGCATTGTTGGACCCTTAAGAACTCAAAATTTGATTGGTCCTTCGAGGCGGATCTTCTTTAAACGAAATATTTGATGGGTGTTTTGAGCCGGAACTGCTGGAAGTCGACCTAGAGCTCCAATAAGCAGCAGTAGAGGCTTGAAATGACATACTTAAGTGCCACCTTCGAATCGGATCTGCTGAAAATCATGCTCTTGCATTAAAACGCATTGGTGGAGACTGCATACGAAGTAGTTAAGTGTCACAACTCGAAATTTGACAGCCCCACCAAGCATTGCTGAAAACGCCAAAGTTGAGTGCCACAACTCAAAGTTAATATGGTCCTTCGAGCCGGATCTTCTGGAATCCATGCTCTTGCTTTAGCAATCCATAGAGCACCCTCTTCAAAATTCAAAACGGATTGTTCCCTCGAGCCAAAGCTTCTTTAAACGGAAAATGTAATTCGTTTTTCGAGCCGGATCCTCTAGAATCCATGCTCTCGCCCCAGCTAGCATTGGAGGACCCCTTCAGAACTCAAAATGGATTAGTCCTTCGAGCCGGATCTCTTGAAAGTTTACCTTGCAAAGCTACCAAAGATTAGACATACGTATTTCTGCAGATCAGTGATCAAATGTGTGTGTCTGTCTGTATAAGCCCAAAAGTTTCTCATAAAATAAATAATAATGGATCCACGCTGTCTAGTTCCCTTACCCACACTTAATGACCTTTGGCCTTGGTCAACTGAAAATGTTCGCCTCGTATTGGGGATGGGGGGGCGAAACTTTGAATGTGTCTGCGACTGGCGACTAATGTCGCCTGCAAACTAATCAGAAAATGTGTGGGGAATATTCTTATCTCTGTCTATGGGGTTGTGTGTGGCTGTGTGTGTGTGTGTGTGTGTGTGTGTGTATATATTTGTATGCATATGTAATTTGGTTTGTTATTGTTGACTTTCTCATTTTCATTTTCAATTCCATTTGGCGGCAGCCCTTCTGCTCTGGCTGTGTTTGGGAGTCCGGCAAAATATTGACTGACATTGATTATACACTCACGACAGTGTCTGTGTGTCTGTGTCTCTCTCTCTGTGTGTGTGTGTGTGTGTGTGTGTGTGTACGTACATGAAGCTTATAGCCCCAAGTTTGCTTGCAGACACAGTTTTTCTATTATGCTTTGTTATGGCATTTGCTGTCTTTTCATTTTTCTTCTGTTGCCCCGGTCCGGTTAAGTTTAACAGTCAAGGACTTTTGTTGTGTTGAAATGTTGATTTTTTTTTTTTTTTTGTGTTGATTTGGCTTAGTGGCTGCCACTCACATGGCCAACTCTTGACTCCTTTGGCTGCTTTAGTGGCGAAAAATGTTCTAAAAGCAACTAAACTGCTGATGAAATGGATTGTCATGTGCGTTTCAATTTCCGCCAATGACATTCCACACCCACGCGGACACGGACACAGCGCCTCACACACACACACACACACACACACACACATGCGTGCAAAGTTTGCACAAAGTTTTGCCATGTTTTGTGCGGCCATTAAGTGCCTTTGCCTGCAGGGGCGTGGCCTGTCATCCTTTTGTGCTTTTGCTTAATGAAAAGGATAATAAACCTGGTGTCGGGACCCCATCTGCACGTTGGCTAACGATTGTCAACGCAAGTTAGTTAGTGTGAAGCGCTAGCAAAATGTTTGCTGACAATCAAACAAACAGAACAAATTGTTACTTGGTGTTTTTTTGTTGCTGTATCTTTTGTATAGTTTTCATAATTCTTGAGAGTTCTTTTGAGTTTTTTTTGTATACCATTGCAAAGGGTATAAAAATATTGCCCAGAAGTTTGCAACGCATAGAAATATTCATTTCCCACCCCATAAACTATATATATTCTTGATCAGGGTGACGAGCTAAGTCGATTGAGCTTTGTCCGTCCGTCTGTTTCTAAGCGAACTAGTCTCTCAGTTTTGAAGCTATCAAGCTGTAATTTTGCACAGAGAGTCTTCATTTTGCAGCACACTACTAATATGTTGGAACCGACCGGATCGAATGACTATATCATATAGCTCCCATAGGAACAATCGGTCGGAAAACTAGTTTTAGTAAGAAAAACATTTTTATTTTCAATGGAAACGTCTCCAAACTTTGCAATCGTAAGTTTTCTATGTTTTTTAATAATTCTACCAAGTTTGATGAAAATAGGACAACTATATGGTATAGCTGCCATACAAAAGATAGGTCTGAAAAACAGTTTTAGTTGGAAAAACTTTTTTGTTTTTAACGGTAGCATCCTGCAATTTTGTATTTGTTTGTTTCACATGCTTTCGCATAATTTTGCAAATTTTTGGCCAAATCGAATGACTATATCATATAGCTCCCATAGGAACAGTCGGTCGGAAAACTAGTTTTAGTGAGAAAAACTTTTTCCTTTTCAATGGAAACGTCTCCAAACTTTGTAATCGTAAGTTTTTTTGTTTTTTTTTTAATTCTACCAAATTTTATTAAAATCGGACAACTATATGGTTTAGCTGCCATACAAAAAATAGGTCTTAATAACAGTTTTAGTTAGAAAAACTTTTTTGTTTTTAGTGGTAGCATCCTGCAATTTTGTATTTGTTTGTTTCACATGCTTTTGCATTATTTTGCATATTTTTGGCCAAATCGGATGACTATATCATATAGCTCCCATAGGAAAAATCTGTCGGAAAACTAGTTTTAGTTGGAAAAACTTTTTGGTTTTTAATGGTGGCATCCTGTAATTTTGTATTTGTTTGTTTCACATGCTTTCGCATAATTTTGCAAATTTTTGGCCAAATCGAATGACTATATCATATAGCTCCCATACGAACGATCGGTCAAATAATGGGCAAACGAGTATTTTTGAAAATATTTAAGCGAGCACTTCTTGCAAGGGTATAAAAACTTCTGCACAGACAAAGTGAGCTCAGCTTTCTCGTTTATGGTTTTTTTTCTAGAATTGTAATTGATTTGGTAGTGAGTATCGATTACTTAGCATGGACTTAACTTGTATCGTGTTTTTGGTATTATGTACTGAGTATGGCGTACTTTGTGTCGATTATCAAGTATCCAAGAGACCAACTAGTATCTAACTAGAAGAAAATTGGTCAAGACCGACTATAACATACTCTGTAGCAACGAAATTATACACTCTGCATACATTTTGATGCTGCAGTCAGCGATCATTCTTTTTGATCCTAACTCGACAACCTAGCCGGATCTATAAATAATCCTGATTTAATAAATATGTGCAAAAGGTACGAACCTTTTATCTTAAAAACTGTGGGAGATATGGCGGTTTTCCCAAATTGCGGGGGCGTGGCAAAAATTGAAAATAGTTTTAAAACTGCCTGCAAGTATAAGAAGTTTTTGTCCCATACACCTCAAACCTCTCTCTAATCTTACCATCTGTGAGATGTATACGTTTATACGGACATGGCTATATCGACTCAGCTGTAGATGCTGATCAAGAATATATATATAATCTACTTTATGGAGTAGGAGATGCTTCCCTTTGGCTATTACATACCTTGCCACAAACTAAATCAGAGAGTATCACAATGTACCAGAAATCTTTGCCCAGTAAAAAAGGTTTTGCTGTCCGGTAATCATTTCAAACCAATTTGGATTTATTCCTTGGATCAATCAACAACATCAATAAACAAAAGCATCAACAGAAGCTGCATCTACCATGCGCTTCAATGGTTTTTCAGTCATAATATGTTTCACTTCATTGCCAAGTTCCTTCGGTGGCTGCACCCCATTCATATCGTTATCTAGTTCATTCATTTGACATCCTTCAACGAAATCTTCAGCTGGCAAGCATTCCAAAAATTCATCAGCTAACATCTCCTGGCTTTCTTCCACTTCTTTCACATCATCAATGGCCTCAGCTTTCTTAACATTGTCATCATTTTGTTGATTAGCAGCTAACATCTTCTGGCTTTCTTCCACATCATTAATGGCCTCAGCTTTCTTAACATTGTCATCATCTTGTTGATTAGCAGCTAACATCTTCTGGCTTTCTTTCACATCATCAATGGCCTCATCTGCTTCCTTAACATTGTCATCTTGTTGATCATCAGCTAACATCTCCTGGCTCTCTACCACTTCATCATCATCAATGGTCTCAGCTGCTTCCCTAACATTGTCATCATCTTGTTGTTGTTCAGCAGCTCCACGATACTTATTAATCCATTTGATGGCTGTCTTTTGTAGTGCCAAACAGCAACGCTCAACTAGACAAAATAACACATCTAATGTAGGTTTCAACCAGTCAAAAATCAGCTCGCTACTACAGGGTGAGGTGGCCCAAATGCCACTTGCCAAGATCAGCTTCAATACCATAAATATGGGCATCCCGTCGATAATTCCATTCAGCATATAGTTAGGCCCCTGGACTAATGCATACATCACCCAATACTTAAGCCATTGACACAACAATTGAGGCTGTCCCAGCTCCAACGTGCGGCACGTTTCCCAGGCAGGTCGAAAACAACCGTAGAAAAGAAAAATCAAATTAAATACTTGTGCAAAATTCATGATTTTACAAATAATTCTTTTGGAAAATTAGAAATTTTTTTTTTTTTTGGATCAATTTCGTAAACGTTACAACACACACGATGCAGTATAAAGTAATACTGATTTTTGTTATGGGAAATGTGTTCAAAGACACGAGAAATACAGAGAGAGAGTAAAGTCAAGGCTAAGTTGATCCACAAAATTGGGTATTCCTTATGTTGAATGTGGCATAAGGTGAAGCTGGCTGGGACCTAAGCAATATTTGTGGGTGCTAAAGGGGGAGAAGTTAAAATTTTAGCCATAGATTTGGGTCTGAAATGGGTTAACGAAATATCTTTCGGTACGCAACGACCCCAAGTTGCTGCAGAGGGTCATATAGACTCAATAGCCTCCTTAGCCTTCTCAGCCTTCCCTTCTCAACTTAGCCAACGCACAAAAAAGTCCTTAAAAAAGTGCTCCTACAAAAACTCGCCAATACGACGCCGTTTCTTGAAGTAAGAAGTAAAGACATAAAGTGAGTGAGTCGCTGGGTTCTTTATCTTGTTCTCAAACTCAAGTTTTGTGCCCACCACTGATTTAAATATTGAAATGACTTCGAAAATTTAATTGGGATACGATGAAGTTGATGATTGAACCGCTTGTTGTGGTTTCTATTTAGAAAAATCTACACCCAAAGTGAGAAAATGGCTTAAACTTAAAAATATGACAAAAAAAATACTACACCAAGAAAGAAAGTCGGCTAAGCCCGACTATAGCATACTCTGTACCAACGAAATTATACGCTCAGCATAAATTTTGATGCTGCAGTAGTAGCTGAAAGCAGCGCTGCTTCTGCGCTGCTGCAGCGAACAGTCTTTTGATCATAACTCGAAAACCGATCATCCAATCTTCACCATTCCTTTGGCTGATCGATAAGTTATCGATCCCATAAACTATACATATATTCTTGATCAGGGTGGCGAGCTGAGTCGATTGAGCTTTGTTCGTCTGTCTGTCTGTCAATTTCTATACGAACTAGTCCCTCAGTTTGAAAGCTATCGAGCTAAAATTTTGCACAGAGTCTTCTTATCGCTGCACACTATTTATAAGTCGAAACCGGCCGGATCGGATGACTATATCTCATAGCTCCCATAGGAACAATCGGTCGGAATACTAGTTCTAGTGAGAAAAACTTTTTTCTTTTCAATGGAAACGTCTCCAAACTTTGTAATCGTAAGTTTTCTATGTTTTCTTATAATTCTACCAAATTTTATTAAAATCGGACAAGTATATGGTATAGCTGCCATACAAAAGATAGGTCTGAAAAACAGTTTTAGTTTGAAAAACTTTTTTGTTTTTAATGGTGGCATCCTGTAATTTTGTATTTGTTTGTTTCACATGCTTTCACAATATTTTGCAAATTTTTGGCCAAATCGGATGACTATATCATATAGCTCCCATACGAACGATCGGTCGGAAAATGGAAAAGAGAGTATTTTTTTTTTTGAAAATATTTAGGCGATCACCTGCAAGGGTATAAAAACTAAGCCTTCTTCAACTGTAGCCACAAATTTCGCTCAATTAGTGATGGAACTTTTGTCGATTTTAATCGATTTTAAACAAATAAATCGATATTTTTATTGATACATTGATTTAGTTTGATACAGCTCTAGAAACTGTGCAATAAAATGTTTTTTTTTTAACATATGAGCAAGTGAACATTTGAGTAAAATGAACTCGAAAGACAAGGAAACCCCTTTCCCCCCTTTGAAGCCTTGTAACCAATTTTGGTGCTCAAAACTTTTTCTCAACAGAATTTAACTTTAAAAGCTATTCGCTCACTGAACTTTAACCATTCTCCCCCCTTTACCCCTCTAGCCCCCGGCCACCCGTTCCAATCCCATTCCAGATTAGCTTTCAAAGCAGGGCATATGTATTTGTATGTAAGAGTATGTAGATTTTTAGCAGCCAGTGTAAGCCCATGAGACTGTCTGTCTCTGTGTGTGTGTGTGTGTGTGTGTGTGTGTGTGTGTGTGTGTGTGTGTGTGTGTGTGGTCTGGTAAGTGCTCTTTAGCACTCCACTGAAAGGCTGAAAGCAGTGCAGATGCAAAAACCAAAATTGCATACACAAGCCTTGGCTGAGAGGAGCAGCAGCAGGAGGAGCAGCAGCAGGAGGAGGCGAAGTAGGTGAGGGCAAACATTTTGGCAAGTTGTTACAAAACTTAAAAATAAATTCCAGAAAAAAATTGCTGGTGCTTTTTTTTTTTTTTTTTGTTGTTGCTCCTCTTATCGAATTGCCGGGTAAAAAGGAGGACGACGGCCGCCTATGGCCACAAAAGGCAAAGAAACAGCGGAAACCGGAAAACGCCGCTACTACAACTTCCTTCCTTTTCCCCCCGCAGCGAAGTGCATCATCATCAACATACATGTACGCTGTACCTGAGCGTGCGAGAGAGATTTCGCTCAAAACTGCACTGAAAATAAATTAAGAAAACACCAAAAAAAAAAACACAAAAAAAAAAAAAAAGGAACAAGAACCACCAAGCAACGCAGCCGCGAACCATATGCAGCCTCTCGCTCTCGCTCTCCTTCTCCGCATCCGCGTCCGCGTCCGCCACCTCAACTGAAGTTATGCTTCGGGAGGAAGATTGCTTAAAGTTTTATTGGTTGTTGTTTGCAAAGCAAAAACTTTACTTTTCTAACGGGCGAATGTGTGGCGAAAAGTTGCCAATGGGGAGGCATTCACTGGCATCCTTTTGCTTTCATTTTTGGTTACTTTTTGTGTGTGCCCTGAAACTGAAACGGCTGTGCCTCGCCCCCCACACCCGCCTCAACCTTACTTCCCGTATGGTTGGTAGAAATCCTTGCCGGAAGTCGTCGAAACTGAAGTTGAAATGTTCAACTTGAAGTTGAGGTCATCATCTACAACTGAAATGGCATGTAATTTTCATAAACAAAATAGTTAAACATCGCTGCAACTTGTCTAATGGTGCTGCTGCTGCTCCTGCTTCTCCTGCTGAAGGAGCATCATCATCATCATCATCATCATTTCAATTGCCATTCCAAATGCAGCTGAGGCTTTTAAAGTGCCTGACTTTAAATGGAGATGCAAATTGAACCACTTGGTTCGCTTTAAAGGAATGAATGGTAGGAATGAACCTCGAAGGTTAGAATTTAAGGTCAAACCTTAATTTGAAGCTGATCAGCATTAAATTCTTTCAAATTTAGCACCAGGGTGGACCCCTGGTTGGAAAATAGGAAGGTCAACCTCAAAGGTTGAAAAATAAGGCAAATGTTCAAGGTGAGGCCTTGTTTGAAATGCGGTTTTTAAGCTTCTTGGGCCACATACATCCTTATTTTAGGCTTCAATTAGATAATATTCACTAACACACAGCAAATTAATCAAGACTAAGTACTTCAATTTGAAAAATCTAGCTCTAATGCATAAAAAAAAGGAAAGGTTCAAGGTCAAACCATATTTTTTTGACCCTAGTTTGATTTCTTGAAGGATTGTAAACTCTCTGTATCAAATACTACGAACTAAAGCTTTCAAATTTGGCTAGAAATAACCCCTCTTGATAAGAAAATATGAAAAAGTTCAACCCCTAAGGTGGGTATTTAGAAAAAAGGTTCAAGGTCAGACCTTAGACTTGTATCGATCTGATTGATATTCATTTCAAAAGAACTTTGGGCTTTAAAAATCTTTATATAACCCTCTAATTTAAGTAAATTCACCCTTTAGGTAAAAATATAAATGAAAGGCTTGGGGTGAAACCTTATATTGGAGCCGAGTTGGATTGAATACGGCTTGTAAGCTCTTTTTATCAAAGGGGACTTAAACTCTCCATTTTGGCTACATATAACCCCTCTTGTTGGAAAAATATGAAAAAGGGCAACCTCTAAGGTTGGTTTATAAGAAAAAGGTTCAAGGTCAGACCTTAGATTTGTATCGATCTGATTGAAATTCATTGCAAAAGCTCTTAGGGCCTCAGGCATTGTCATTAAACCCTTCAATTTAAGTAAATCCACACCTGAAGTAAAACATAACGGCAAGGTTTAGGGTCAAACCTTTTTTTTGCAAGCTTTTTGGATCTAAAACATCTGGATTAGACCCTCCAAAATGGTTTAATATGCCCCACGGTGGAAAATTAAGGGGAAAGGTACATTTATTTGGGGTAGATTCAACCCTTAGTTGGAAAATAGGGTAAAGGTCCAAGGTCAACCCCTTTTAAGTGTGGCGATCTGACTGAAATGGAACATATAAGCTCTTTGAATCATAAACCAGCTACGTTTTGCCCACCATTTTTCAAAAATCTCCTTCTAAGATTGAAAAATTAGCTAAAGGTTTAAGGTCATGGCTTATAATTGAACCGATCTGTATGGAATTAGGTTTGTTTGGGTTTGGAAACCAAATTAATAAAAATTTAGCGTTCCCATTTGACTTGAGCCAAGCGCTGGGGTTTTAAAATAAGGCGAAGGTTGAAGTTTTATGCCTAAGGTTCTAAATTAAGTAGAAGGTTCAAGGTCAAACCCTATTTTTTGTATGCTAATTTATTTGAAATTTGGTTTGTAAGCTCTTGGCGAAACCATTTTGGGTTTTGACCCTCCATTTAAAAAAAAAAATCAGCCCCGAAGCTTGATAAATAATGAAAAGGTTCAAGGTCAAACCTTATTTTTAAAAGAAAACCTTTGCTCAAAAATATTTTTGGATCAATTACATCTAAAGCTAGTACCATAGTTAGGGTAAAAGCATACCCAAGGTAAATCAAAAAGGGTCATGCTGAAGGTCAAACCTCTAAGGTTGAAAAACTTGGGGAAGACTTAAGGTGAATACCAGTTTTTGGGCCAATTTGTATAAGAGTTGGTTGGGAGTTGACTTTGTTCTTTGAAATCTTAAGCAAATTTGTAGAATAGTTTTTCAATTTGAAGTATAATTTCCTCTTATGTCTCCAATTCAAAGTGCCCGCCCCCATTTCGGTCTAAATAATTCAGTGTCAGCTGTGGGCTTTTTTTTATCAAGCTGGCCTTTGGGGGGGGGGAACCCTTATCAACTTTTACCTTAGTTCAAGTTACTGTAAATTGCTTGGAACAAAATATTAAAACGCATTACTTGGGACGAGCCATTCCACCTCTGACCGACCACCTCTCTCTCTCTCCCACACACACACACACACACAAACTTTTTGGCCTGCAGTTTCTTAGAGCCTTTTTTTCCTGTGCAAGTTCTTTATTTTTATTTGAACTCTATTTTTATTTTTATTGGCCCGGCCGACAACGACGACGACAGAAAGTTTTTTAGAGCGCCACTTGAACACACCCAGACACATAAAGGAAAAGTTGTATTACATTTATGACACTTTTGAATATATATACATATAGATATTCTTTTGGTTTCAGTTTTTTTTTTTCCCCCCAGCACGTTCGCTGTTTTATTTAACTCACCATTACGATTTTACAACCCTTTTTCGCCTGTGATTGTGTGCGTGTGCAAACAAAGCTCGAGAGCAAACAACGCACAAAAACCCACATGGAATGGGAGACACTTTAGTTGGCGACATTTCATCAAAATGGGCAATGAGTCAATCCCAGAGAGAAAAAAAAAAAGGCACCCACGCACTTAATCAAAGCATATTTTTCATGCCGCCACAAAATAAATAGGCGCCCCTTCAAGTAAATATGAGTAAGGGAACAAATAAATAAATAAAATAAACAAACAAAGAAATTGTTCACCCGCATATGTGGTCCTCATTTAAAGAGCAAAGCCAAAATGGAAGGGAGGAAGTAAGAGATTAAAGAAATTGCCCCAAAAAGTAGGCCATTATATTGCTCATAATGCTATTGGACACTTGGAGAGGGCCCCTCTGTTAATTAACATATTGATTACAAATAGCTGGTCACACTTAAAGTTGAAAAATCAAACAACTTGTTTACTTATTTCTAACGTCTGTGTAGCCAGTGGTAACCTTAAAAACCGAAAATTGCTTTCTAAATGCAAAGGGAAATGATGCAAAATAATTACAACCCATCCAGTGGTAAATGATAGCGGGCACGTATTGCCCTGAGAGCATTCACCAGCATCAAATACAAAGCAGACACTCCGACACACGTGAATAGCACTTTGGAATTGGAGACATAAGGAGAGACTTATTTTAAGATTTAAATTTAAAAGGTTAAGATTAGTTTCAAAAACCCAAAAAAAATTGTTAAAATATTATGAGGAAATGCAATATTAATTAATCTAAAATTCCCTCGAAATTCCTACTGTCCCCATCCACTCTCTAGTGATACCACAGCCAAGGCTTGTAAGAAATACCCTTTGGAGCTTGATTGCTAAGTAGTCTATGCTGAATTATAAAACATAAATCATATCATTAATGAGATTCCTACTGTCCCCATTCACTTTCTAGTGAAACCAGAGCCCTGGTTTGTAAGTGAGACTCTTAGGAGATGGATTGCGTATGAGATTAATGAGTCTTCGCTGAATTGTGAAACACAAATAGAAGTATCAACTAGATTCCTACTGTCCCTATTCACTTTCTAGTGAAACCAGAGCCCTGGTTTGTAAGTAAGAATCTTAGGGGATGGATTGCGTATGAGATTAATGAGTCTTCGCTGAATTGTGAAACACAAATAGAAGTATCAACTAGATTCCTACTGTCCCTATTCACTTTCTAGTAAAACTAGAGCCCAGGCTCTTCGGAAATTGATTGCGCATGGGATTAATGAGTCTTCGCTGAATTATAAAACACAAATTTAAGTATCAACTAGATTCCTACTGTCCCTATTCACTTTCTAGTGAAACCAGAGCCCAGGCTTGTCAGTAAGACTCTTCGGAGATTGATTGCGCATGGGATTGATGAGTCTTCGCTGAATTATAAAACACAAATTTAAGTATCAACTAGATTCCTACTGTCCCTATTCACTTCCTAGTGAAACCAGAGCCCAGGCTGGTAAATAGGACCCTCTTAAGCTTGATTGTTGATGAGTTTTCGCAAAATTATAAAACAAAAATCATAATATCAACAATATTTCGACTGTCCCCTGTCTTCTACATACCCGTAAAATCACTGCCCATCAATTTGATTCATAGTTAGGCTGCCTTCACACAGCTCGAGACATGCCAGTCTAGTAGGCTAACATGTTAGTTGATGATGAAACACAGGCCTACTAGACTATCATGTTTCATATGCAAATTTCCACATTTCCTTATAATTTTCTTTCCAATCAAGTATGCTGTCCTTTCACTGCCAATCATTTCGTAGTCTAACAGCAACACGTACATATTTTTCATTCTCACAACAACTCTCAAAGCGAAAGCATCAAATTTAGTAAAATTATTGAAACACACACAAAAACTTACATATAAATAAATTTTTTTTTCAAAATGACTTCGACTGAACCCACGAGCGGTGAACAGCCAGAAGCAATCGAATCAAACGGCAAAATAGCACTACTTCAGGCCAGCAAGCAAATCGCGAATCTACAGGACTTGAATATCGATCTACTGATGGACATTATTTCAAAGACCAATTTTTTCACTCAGAAAAATATACGCCTCGCTTCAAAGACCCTGAAATATGTACATTCAATCCATATGATCCATTATCATAAATGCTTTATCCATAAGCATAATCAAATCAAGAAAAATGAGGAAAATGTATTCAGGACTATGTTGTCGGTAAGTACAGGGTGTGGAGGCTGTTTGTTATATACCTAGAGTCAACTCACTCCGCCCCCAGGTATTGAACCACGCCACTTATTTGTATGTTGAGTCTGGCTATGAGATAGAGTTCGCTGGCAGCTTATTGCCTTTTCATAATCATTTGGCCATAGTTGAAGAGGACTCGGATCAGCTACATATGGACAAATTCTTGCGCAGTTTCCAATATAGCTTGGAACAGACAACTGCGGAATATACACCCGGCACTTTGGTCAGCAAGACTTGGTTATATCATCGTCGTTTGATTTATACAATGACCTTACTAAATATGCTCAAGGTTTGTTTTGTACCAAGTTGCATAGATTTCGGATTTCATTTGATCCATAATTTTCCCTAAACAGCAATTTAGCACATTTCGTATTACTAAAATGCGAATGACCGTTATGCATTGGCAGTTGGAGGTTGAGTTGAGCGGTATTTATCTAGGTGTTATGGGATTCCTCAGTCAACGGCATGTAAGTGAATCCAAGAAACGAGGCGATTTGATGGGAATCTTGGGAGAAATCCTGTTCCATGATAAACTAAGGACCAAATTGTGGTAGGTCGTGTTGAAATGCTTGAACTGTAATACACTTAACCCGATATCTTTGATATGCTTAGTCGCTGTCAGGATGTGGATCGTCGTGTATATGTTTATGGTTTGGAGCCGACCAAACGTGGTCCTCGTCTGGTGTTCAAGTTGAGAGTGTTGGCTCCCAGAACACGTTTGCGTCTGCTAGAGGATGTCGTTAAAGGGAAGATTGATTTGCCCGTCGATGCGCCGTCCGCAATCAAACCGTTTTCTGTGCAGCTAGAAGTGATTAGCAAGCGTGCACCACGCTGGATTGATCTAACCACAATGCATATTGATATTTTGCCCAAGCCCCAATAACTGGATACCAATTTAACTATTTATTTATATTCCAAATTGTTTAATCTTGTATACTTTGATATCGACCGGAATCGGTTAAAAAAATTTTTGTTGTTCCATCTGAAGTGAATGATTTTTCATTTCTCTTTGCAAGTTTTAGACGTTTTCTGTGGTGTTTCAGGGTTACAAATCTGACAGCAGGAAATTTTTGTAGCAAATTTGAATATTAAACCAAAGACTTAATATCCAAACTCAAAGATGTGACCATCGAAGTGCCCACTGCTTGGATTACAGAGATTCCTACTGTCCCCAACTACAGTCTAGTACCACCACAGCCAAGGCAGGGAGAGTATAACCTTTTGAATTAAGATTGCTGATGAGTTTCTGCTGAATTCAAACATGTTCCTAATTGTAAAGCTTTAAAGATTTAAGGAAAAAAAGAGTATGGTAGATCAATAACGATGAACTTATAGTACTTATGGTTGATAATCATAACTGCTGAATGGGAATCAAACATAAAATACGATTAATACCTCTGCAAGAAGCATTCAATGCAAAGTTTTTAATGCAAAGAAACATTTATAATACTGTAATCTTTGTACTGGCGAGTTTTCTACAGACCCTTTCTATCATAGTCAAAGAAATGGGCTTGGAATTATGTTTAGTGTGGTCGACTATTTCTAATATGAAAAAATTGTGACTCCTACTGCCCCTATCTATTATCTAGCGACATCCAAGCCAGGTTCGAGAAAGAACGCTGATGATTTACCATTGCAAATGAGTTTCTGCCTAATTATAATACACAAACATTTAGAGTACCGAGATTCCTACTGTCCCTATCTTCTATCCAGCGAAACCACAGGCAAAAGAAAAGAGCTTGAAGTAATGTTCAGTGTGAACGTCAATTTAAGGTACCTAAATATATGGATTAACGAGATTCCTACTGTCCGTATCTATTATTTATCAAAAAAAAAACAGCCAAGGCGGTGAATAAAGTCCTCTTAGAGCTTAATTGCTGATCATTATTATAATGAATCATGAATTATGATGAAGGAATATGTGTATCAACGAGATTCCTACTGTTCCCATCTACTTTCTAGCAAAACCACAGCAAAATGTGACGCGAAACTTTTAAACTGAATAAATTCATTTAGGAACAGAGCAATAATTTTTAAATAAGAAAGTCCCAAGTACAGTTTCTGCAAGAGATAACTGAGTTATGTAAGCCCATACATGCTTGATCATCAAATTTCCAACCAGAGAGAAAAATTTTCATTCTCAGCTTAAGCTAAAACTATTGGGCTATTCACAACCCAACTAAGTAGTTAAGTTGTGGAGTTGTTGAATTTTAGTTTTTTAGAAGTCGTGAATACCCTGTATGTGTATATGGCTTCGGCTGTGAGGCAGTCACCAGTCAGTCAGGTTGAACTCTTGTATATAAAAATATGTAGAAATACCATTCCACTCTAATACTATTCTAATATTTCTCTCCACATACCAAGCATATGTGTGTGTTTAGTTTAAATAGAACTGTTATCGATAAACGATACTGTTATCGCCAGCACGGTCGCCACTTAATGAAGTGATTCAGTTCGAATCCATTACCAAATTGTGCTATTCAACTACCGCTGACTGTACCCCACACATATAACAGATATCAAAGAATTGCTCAAATGTTTTCAGGTGCAAATTAAACACACGCACACACACACACACACACACACATGCACACACACACATATGTGCCGTGTCTACCACGTTTGTGTGATAACGAGCTACCCACGACTTTCGGCTGTTTCTTTTTGCCATCGTCTGGACGTTTAGGATGGATGGTTGGATGATGGCATGGCATGTCCTTGGTGCTTCGCTATTCATTTTGTCGAGCGCTGATGTTTCCTACATTCGCGCAATTTATTTAACTTGATTTGCAGCAATTTATTTCAAGTGTTGTCGTTTATTTAAACACTTCACACTCACACACGCGTACGCTCAAATGCGTGCAAAATGCACCGCAAGAAAAATTCACTTGCAAATTGCTGCATAATTGTGTGCCACTTAAGGCAGCACACTCACGCCGCTGCAATTAACCCTTTGATGTAATCATATGAAGAGAACAAAATAGAAGAAGAAGAAGATGAAAAATAAAATAAACATATTTTATGTCAGCGCAAATTACATCAAAATAGTTGCCCCCCCCCCCCACCCATCCGCTCCCCTCTTTCCTTATACCATCACTCACTTTTACAGCTTGCGCTTCCCTCATTCATTCATAAAATTATTCAAGCAAATTTTATTTGCACAAATGTACGCGACTTGTTTGCCTTCGGCTTTTGTGACCCCAAGACCCGCCCCCTACTTTCCGCTCCACGGGCAGGACTACAGCCACAAATGTCTGGGCGGTCTATCTTGTCGATCTACAGCTGCATTACTGTGGGCCAGATTGTGTAGATAATGTTGGGAAATCTTTGGAATTATATTTATGAGCACAGAGTGCCAGATGTTGGTACATTTGATGAGTTGAATTTAGTTCAAATGCTGGAGTAGTCACATTTCTATTAAGGTCACGTGTTGAAATATTGCCTGATTTTTCAAACACCTTAATTTTGCTAGCTAACTCATGTTATTGACAAATATTTCTACTGTTCCTATCTACTAGCTGACTAAACCAAAGCCAAGCTGGAAAACAGCTTGATTTCTGTTGATTTGTAATTGAAAAGGAGTCTCTGGTGAATTATAATACTTATAAATGTGTATTACGGCGATTCCTACTGTCCCTATGCAATATCTAGTGAAAAAGTAACCACATGAGTTTGATTGGTCATAAGTTTCTGCTGAATTATAATACCCAAGCACTTAGATTTCTTCTCTAGCAAAACAACAAACAAAAAAGAGCAAAATACCTTGTTAGGCTTGCCTGCTAATAAATTTCTGTTAAATTATAATTCTTTACATTAAGATCACCTAAATTCCTACCATCCCTAACTACTTTATAGCCAAACCACAGCCAAGAAATGGAAAAAAACTGAAATTATAGCTGAATTATTATACTTAAACACTTAGATTGCTAAAATTCATGCTGTCCCTGTCTACTCCGTAGCGAAAACAAAGTCTGGGAGGGAAAAAATCCTTTTTAAAGTGCAATGCTTCTGAAAAATAGCTCGTAAACATTAAGATTACCAAGATTCCCACTGTAACACTCTACTTCCCATCGAAAACATGGTCAAGAAGGGGTTAGATACCTTTTAAGGCTTGATTGTGTATGAGTTTGTGCTGAAAAATAGTTCGTAAGCATTAAGAATACCCAGATTCATACTATTCTTATCTACTTTCGAGCAAAAACGCACTCTAGGTAAGGAAAACACTTGTTTAAGGTTTACTTTTGCTTAAATGATCTTCTGCTTAGCCAAGATTCATACTGTTCCTGTCTACTTCCTAGCGAAACGACTGTAAAAAGGAGTAAAATACCTTTTAAAGCTTGATTGTTGAAGTGTTTCTGCTGAAAAATGATTCCAAAACATTTAGATTATTAAAATTCCTACCATCCCTAACTACTTTCGAGCGCAAACACAGTCTAGGCGGGGAAAACACTTGTTAATGGTGCAATTCTGATGAGTTTATGCTTTAATATAACTTGTAAGCATTTGGACTACCAAGATTCCTACTGTCCCTATGTACTTTCACTTTCACAGCCAAGCAAGAGACAGAAGATGCTGCTCACTTTCGATTGCTGCTGTATTTTAATTCTTAATAATCGAAATTCCATTATCGAAGGTAGAAAATCTCTTTGGAAGCAAACTGAACCCTCACCCTATTATGCATAAAGTCATTGCCTCAATTGTAGTGTCTTTAGTGTATTCACACACTTTGTCCCACTGTTTGGTTCCAGTTCACTTCATACTTGGTCTGCAGTTGCCAATGCATGGTCCTTTTTTCTCGCCTAGTCTCTGTTTTTGCTGATGTGTGTGTGTGCCTGGGTGTGTGCTGGTTGGGGTGAGTGGGTCCTAGTGTTTGCCCTGAAACACTTTCAAGTGTGCTCATCATTTCCCCGCTGCTAATGGCGCCGCTCATTTATTTTATTGACAGCCAAACGGAGAAGCTGTGCAAATTAGTTTGGCTGGAACTTCCAAACTAGTTAAGGAACATTTCTCTTCTCATATTAAGGCTCCGTCATTAATTCGGCTGTGCAATATTTTAATTTTCAGGCTGCGTAATTGATAACATTGAATGCGCTGGCTGGCCAAGTGAAATCCATTAGTGAGTATAAATTAATCCTTGTATAAATCATTAAAAAACATTGCAAACAAAAACAGAGAATACAAAAAAAAAAAAGAAAAAAAAAAGAAAAGCCCCCAGACAAGGAGTGAAATCTGGGCCACGAAACGACCAATTCAATAAAGTAAAAACTGATTACATGGGGCAGGTCAGGGAGCGGGGTGGTTTGGGGTGGGTTTGGGGGGGGGTGGCACCGCACAGGTATCCGACTGGTGTGCGGTGTGTGCGTAAGTTTTAATTGAAGCTTTCACATTTGGCTTTGCGGCGATAATAATTAATAATTGAAGGCGTTGTTCGAATTGGGTAAATGTGTTTATCTGCAATGCCAGGCCCGAAGGTGAAGAGCTCGACTCAACCCATATCCTTCCTAATTAGCAATTCACAATTTGGTCAGCTGATTTGAACAAATTTCTTGGCCAATTCTAGTTTAATTGGCCAAGCAAAGGAGCTGAAGCAGGTCAGAAGTTGTTTGGACTTGTTCAATAAGCAAAACTTTCCAGGCGACAACAGAGAAAAAAAAAACGAAGAGAGAGAAATGAAATTTGAGAATCATCAACTTGTCAAGCACACACACACTCACACGCACACTCACACACACACGCACACTCACATGGCGTGCAAAGTTTGTCCTTGCGGTTGGCAAAAGTGAATGCGAAAAGTTGGCAACAAAAGGGGGCAAGCTTCTCCAAGTAATTTCATTGTTGTTCAAAAAATTCTTTTGCCACTTTTGTCGTGCACTTATTTATTATTTGGCTAATTCGCGCATTGCCAAAGTGCCCAGTTTTGTTGCAAACAATAACAATATCAAAGCAAAGAGAGTAACTAACAAAGAACAACAGAAAGGAGCGAGCAAGGCAAAAAAAAAAAAAACACAAAAAAAAAAAATGTGCAAGGCAAAAGTTTTTCTAGCCAAGTGGCGCTCGGCTTGTCCAATTCTATTTCACATTTGCACTAAACTTTAAACAATGCCCACAAGCTGAGCCCAGGGGGGCTTGGGGGGGGTGGTAGCGAACTTGGCAACTTTTGCAACTCCCCAAAAGAAGCAGCTAACTAATTTGTCTTTCCCCCCCCGTCTCGCCGTCCCATCTAGTGTGTCAGTTTTTGGCTTTTGTTTACAGCCGATTGTATTCAGCTTTTGTTTTGGTCCTGGCGAAAACTTGTCACATCGTCCTTGCTCTGTCTGACTGTCTATGTGGCCTAATGAATTGAAAGTTAAGCCTGCCGGATAGCCGGATCCGGATCCAGCTAGTACAACCCCGTTCAAATGTGGCTTCAAATTTGTGCATGTTAATTGAATTTTTAAGTTTTTAAGCCTGGGCGATAATCAAGTTGTCACATTTTTTGAGTTTTAAAGACTTTTGCGTTGGCTCACAGCTTGATGCAACAAGGCAGGCGGGCAGGCAGGCGGGCGGGCACAGCATTTGAAAGTAGCCCGGCAGTTGGAAGCTTTCCTAATTCCATCCTGCTCCTTTGTTTTGTCCTTTTCCTAATTGATTTCATTTCGGATTTTGACTGTGATGTTTTCAAATTTAAGAATTTCGTTCACTTATGTCAGGGTTTTTCTTTCTTTCCTACTTTCTTTATGATTCCTTCCTACCTTTTTTCTTGCTCCTTTCTAGCATGTACCTTCCTTTTTCTTCCTTTCTTCTTCTATTGGTCTTCATTCCTTCGTCTTTTCATCTGCTTTCTCTACTTCTTACCTTTCAATGCCTTCCTTCTTCTTTCCTACCATCCTTCTTAATTTTTTCTTGCTCCATTCTTTCTTTCTTCTTCCTATCTTCTTACTTTCGACTTCCTTTCGCCTACTTTCCTTCTACGTTCCTTTCTCCTTCTTCCTCTTTCTTTCTCCTGCCTTCTTTCTTACTATTTTCTTTCTTCTATCGTCCTTCCTTCCTTCTTTCCTTCCTTCCTTCCTTCCTCCTTTCTTTCTTCCTTCTATCATCCTTCCTTCCATTTTTCTTCCTTCCTTCACTTCTCTTTTCTTCTTTCTTTCTTCCTTCCTTTTTGCTTCCCTTCATCCTTTTTCCTTCCTTCTACCTTCCTTCCCTCCTTCTTTGCTTCCTTATTATTTCTTCCTTCCTTCCGTCTTTTTTCTTCCATCCTTCCCTTTTCCTTCCTTCTTCCTTTCTTTCTTCCTTCCTTCCTTCCTTCTTCCTTTTTCCTTCCTTCTTCCTTCTTTCTTCCTTTTTCCTTCCTTCCTTCCTTCTTTCCCCCTTCTTCCTTCCTTCTTCCTTCCTTCTTCCTTCCGTCTTCTTTCTTCCTGTCTTCTTCCTTTCTTCTTCCTTCTTCCTTCCTTCCTTCCTTCCTTCCTTCCTTCCTTCCTTCCTTCCTTCCTTCCTTCCTTCCTTCTTCCTTCCTTCTTCCTTCCTTCCTTCCTTCTTCCTTCCTTCTTCCTTCCTTCCTTCCTTCCTTCCTTCCTTCCTTCTTCTTCCTTCTTTCTTCCTTCTCTTCCTTCTTCCTTCCTTCTTCCTTCCTTCCTTCCTTCCTTCTTCCTTCCTTCTTCCTTCCTTCTTCCTTCCTTCCTTCTTCCTTCTTCCTTCCTTCCTTCCTTCCTTCTTCCTTCTTCCTTCTTCCTTCTTCCTTCTTCCTTCCTCCTTCTTCCTTCTTCCTTCTTCCTTCTTCCTTCTTCCTTCTTCCTTCTTCCTTCCTTCCTTCCTTTTTCCCTCCGTCTTCTTTCTTTCTTCCTCCTTCCTACCTTCTTCCTTTCTTCCAGCCTTCTTCCTTCCTTCCTTTATCCCTTCTTTCTTCTTCCATTTATCCTTTTTTTCCTCTCTTCATTCTTCCTTTCTCTCTTCTTCTTCCTTTCTTCCCTCCTTCTGGCTTTCTTCTCTCTCTCTTATTCTTCTCTCCAAAAATTCTTTTCTCTTTTTTTTATCCTTTCTTCCTTCTCGTTCATGATTATCCTTTAGCATAGATCGAGTTTTGAATGTAGCCCATGGAAGAAGGGTATTCGATTTGCGATTCAACAAAAACCACATCACTTTTTCTGTCTTTTCCTCTTTACGTTTTTGCCACGGTTTTTCTCTTGTTTTTCTTTTCGTTGTGTTTTTTTTCTTCTTTTTTTTTTGTATTCTGTGGCCAGCTTTGGCTGGCTCATCAACTTGTAATCGCATTTTGGAAGAAACCAATTTTGCAGCAGATTTACATTTGCACTGCGCTTTTTTGTTCACTTCTCGAGCAGCAGCAGCCCTCCCCGCCTCCGTCTCCTCTCTCCACTCTCCACTCTCCTCTCTCCGTCCGTGGCTGTGTCTGGTTGCTTATCTGACGCCTCTGACATAATATATGGACCTCTTTTTTTGCAGTTGTTGTTCCGCTTCTTTTGCTCGGTTTGACTTTTCTTCCCGCAGACACACACACACACACACACACAGAGACACACACAGAGAGAGTTGCGGTTTGGTCTACTTGCAGTTGTTGGCTTGCATATTGACCAGAAATTTAATTTCGAAACTTTTATTTATCGGGGGACGGACACACACACACACACTCAAATGGCCCCGGCTTAAAGTCATAAACAATCTGGATAGGGCGTTTAATTAGGATGCAAAACATAAAAGAAGCCGCTGACAATTTCCTCAATGTCAAATGGAACGGAAGTTGATAAGGACACATCAAATCAGTGTTTCGCGTTGCCAGGGAGGGAGATTTAATTGCTCGGCTCCGCGGTTCAGTGGGCTGACACAGTGTGACCAAGTCAATGGAAATTGCGTGGGACATTTGAGAACTTGCAGTGACCCACCCGCCGTTTACTGTTTTACTGTTGAAATATTCAAACATGGCCTACAACAGCTGTTGCTACATGACTCGACAAGGACTCGGTCCCGTCCTCGCCACCACCCCCTCCCGTGCCCCACCCGTGGCTGTGTGTAAATATTTGATTTTAGAGAACGAACTCGGACAAGGGCCTTGGCTTTCATTTGCAGCCTGTTGCTGGCCCCCGCCCCCTCCCAAAAAAAAAAAATGGGCAACAATAAGACGAGGAGCGAGTAAACCGCTTATTGGCCCCGTCCAAGTTCGGCCAAATGATTAATTTATTGAAATTTGCGCTTATTGCCGTTCTCAAAAATTTATTTATGCGTTTTACTTCAACCGATAATTTGTCAAAAAGTCATAAATTATGATTTGTAAAAGTGGAAAAGTGGGTAGGCAGCTCGTTCATCATTCGCACAGAAATTATAGTTGCCAGAGATGCCAGGAGACGGGAGCTGGTAGCCAAAAGCATTCAATTTGTCTGCGGTTTATACGGTCTTTTACAAATTACGACTGGAATAGCGAGACATTTTCATTCATATTGTTAGTTGCGGTTAGGCCACAAATTTGCCTCAAGTGGAAGTTGGGTATGAGACAATATGGAGATAACCAAAACAAGGAACTAAATTGATGGGGGCGGGGGGAGGCGGGGGAGCTGTGCAGGAAGGAGGAGGAAGGTGGTCGGAAGCAAGGATGAACGACGGGTAGGAAGGATGGAGGGAAGGAAGGAGGAAAGGAAGTATCGAAGACAAAAGGGAAGTAAAGAAAGAAGGAGCGGAGGAAGGAATGAGAGAATCAAGAATGATGGAAGAAGTGCAGAAGGAAGGAAGGAAAATCGAAGCAAGGAAGAAAGAAGGAAGAAAGAAGGAAGAAAGGCGGAAGAAATAAGGAAGGCAGGAAAAAGAAAGGAAGGAAAGAAGGAAAAAGAAAGGAATGAAGAAAAAATGAAGGAAGAAAGAAGAAAGGAAGAAGGAGGAAAGAAGGAGGAAAGAAGGATGGAAGAAGGAAGGAAGCAGAGGAAGGGTGGAAGAAGGAAGGGAGAAGGAAGGAAGGAACAAGGAAGGCTGAAAGAAGAAAGGTAGAAGAAAGGAAGATGGAAGAAAGAAATAAGGAATTAAGGACGAAGAAAGGAAGAAGGAAGTAAGAAATAAGGAAGGAAGGAAGAAGAAATAAGGAAGGAAGGAAGAAGAAATAAGGAAGGAAGGACGAAGAAAAGAAGAAGGATGTAAGAAATAAGGAAGGAAGGAAGAAGAAATACGGAAGAAAGAAGAAATAAGGACGGAAGGAAGAAGAAATGAAGGAAGGAAGGAAGAAGAAATGATGGAAGGAAGGAAGAAGAAATAGAGGAAGGAAGAAGGAAGAAAGAAGGAAAGAAAGGAATGAAGAAAGGAACAAGGAAGGAAGGAAGAAAAAAGGAAATATGGGAGGAGGAAAAAGAAAGGAACAACGAAGTAAGAAATGAAGGATGGGAGAAGGAAGAAGCAAGGAACAACAAAGGAAGAAGGAAGGAAGAAATGAAAGAAGAAGGAAGGATGGAGAAAGGAATAAAGCAAGGAAGCCATAATTAAGCAAGAAAGAAGGAAGTAGGAAAAAAAAAAGGAACCAAGTCATAGAGACTAATGAATATAGGTAAATAAAATAGAAAATTATGACATCTACCCACCCCGAAGAGAGAAAGGGTTAATCAAAAACTATAGAAGCATTTGAAAGTAAGAGTTATACTCAAATCATTTCCATAAAACTACCAAAACTCTCCAAATTCCCATTTGAAATAAAATCAATTCGATTTGGAAACGAGCTAAAACTTCATTCCCTTCCACAGTTCTTGACACTTGAAAATGAATGATTTCTTCCCCCTGAACTTCTTCCACTTGAAGTTTTGAATTTTATAATTTTATCAATTACATTTTCCGCTTTCCCCCCGCTCCAAGCAAACTCTTACAAGTCTCGATGTCTGCTTATGTTTTTTTTTTTTTTCTCGTATTGCCGCGCGTGTCTGCAAAATTTTCGCACATATGAGACTGAGACGCACACACACTCGCACTCGCACTCGCAAAAAAAAAAAGAAAAGCGAAAACCACTCGCGGGAAATGCACAATGTCCTTAATGAATGTTTCATGAACTTCCTGCCTGGCAGGTTGTGTTTAAATGCGAGTCGCCTCCAAAGTGCAGGCACTAACTTCATTTGTGCACGCGGCAGCCGCAGCGTTGCGTTTGGAGCGTACGGGATATGCGTAATGCGACGCAGGTTTGTGTTGCGTCAAAACAAACGCAAAGCCGCGACTCCGGCACCGACTCCACACCCTTGCAATTTGTATGCATTGCCAGGCAGGAGATGACTTTGACTGCGATGCGTTTAGTTGAGCGGAAGTCGAGTGCTTTGGTAATTTGTAGCAAACTCTTCTCTAGATGCTGCCGTTGCTGCCGTTGCTGCTGCTGCTGTTGTTATTATTATTATTATTATTTTTTTTATTTTTTTTTTACTTCTTCTGGCATTTTGTGGCGATGCATTTAAGCGTAGTAGGATATACAGCACTAAATGAATGAATTAAGAAGTAAATCCAGGGATATAAATGAATGAATTTCAATGAGAATAATGCAGTAAGTCCCTACAGGAGTGGTTTAGGGGAAAGCTCTTGAGGCGACTTGAGGGGAACCTATTAAATTGCGGTTGTATTTGATTGTTACAGAGCTCTGCTCTGCTGCGAAATGCTTTCAAATTTGATCAAAATCGGAAAGCTGCCTTCAAAATAAAGGTACAAAAAGTACTTGTTTGTTTCAAAATCTTGTTGTTGTTAATGCAGACGTTCTTAAGTTATATAAATGTCATTAAAAATAAGTTTTTATCAAAATCGCTCAGCTAACTTGTATAGCTACCATAGAAATTATGGTACAAATAGTGCGTTTTTGTAAGAAAATGTGATTTATTTATTGATTCCAGCATTTCCCAATACAAAAATGATACTTTCTTAAAGCTTTTAACTTATTTTAGCAAATTTAAAGCAAATCGTATGGCTCTATGACATAGCTCTCATAGAAATTATGGTACAAAAATGCGATTTTTTATGAAGAACAGGTTGGTTTTTGAAGCTGGAGGTCTTAAATTTGCATTTTGTCATTTTTTAGCGCTTTAAATTAACTGTATTAAATTTAGTCAATATCGTACAAGTAAATTTGATGGCTGCCTTGGAAATTTAGGTACAAAAAATATGTTTTTGGTAGAAAATTGGGGTTATTTTCAATACTTTTGAATCCCAACTTAAGTATTGTCATTCTTAAGTGTTTTTTACTCTTTCCACTAAAATTCATCCAAATAGGATGGATCTATGAAAGAGCTTTCATGGAAATTTAGGTACAAAAAGCATGTTTTTGCCTTAAAAACTTCATTATTTTCTTGTTTTACTAATACAAACTCATACATAGTCATTCTTAAATGCTTTTAACTCAGTGTACCTAGTTTCTTTAAAATAGAATACGACTATCATATAGCTGCCTTGGAAATTTAGGTACAAAACATAGGTTTTTGGAAGAAAAACTTGTTGATTTGGACTAATGGTATTCTTAAGCTTTTATATAGTCATTTTTGAATGTTTCTTACAAAGTCCTTTAAGTTTAATCATTATTGTATAGCTCCATCACTTGGCTGTCATACAAATTATGGTACAAAAAATTGGGGTTTTGTATGAAAAACTTCTTTGATTGTAAGGTTAACATGTACCAGCTCATACTAAGTCATATTTAAGTGTTCTTAACACAGTCTGCCAAGTTTCATTAAAATTAAATACGATTATCATATAGCTGCCTTGGAATTTTAGGTACAAAACATGGGTTTTTGTAAGAAAAATCTGTTAATTTCGACTAATGGTATTCTTAAGCTTCTAAATAGTCATTTTAAAATGTTTCTTACAAAGTCTTTTAAGTTTAAATATTATTGTATAGCTCCATCACTTGGCTGTCATACAAATTATGGTACAAAAATAGGGTTTTTGTATGAAAAACTGTTTTGTTTGAAAGTTTGACATGTACCAGCTCTTACACAGTCATTCTAAAATGCTATCAACTCATGCTAGCAAATTTCCTTCAAATTGAACACAATAATCAAGTAGCTGCCTTGGAAATTTAGGTACAAAACAGAGGTTTTTGTAAGAAAACCTTGTTTATTTCGATCTCATGCTTCTAAATTGTAATTTTGGAATTCTTTTAAGTTTATTCATTACTGTAGAGCTCCATCACTTGGCTGTCAAATGAATTATGTTACAAAATGGAGTTGCTTTTGTATGAAAATGTATATATGATGATTCTTAAATTCTTTTAGATGGTTCCATTAAACTTAAATTTTCATTTATTGTTTCATGGCCAAGTTTAACTAAAACTTTAAGCGTATTTCATGTTCTAATATTGTGGAATTGTGTTGTATTTTTGTTGTTGTTTATTTTAGTATTCGGTTTGGTTTTGGTTTTTTGCATTTCCTTCGGGGGTTTTGTTGCCTTTGTTTTCGGCTTCATTACATTGAAGTTTGTTTTGCCCAGGCCATTTGCCTCAGTTGGGTGGTTTTATTGTCTAAATGTTGTTGTGATGTTTTTTGGTGAGGTTTCTTTTTGCCTCTGCTTGTGTGTGGAAATTAAGCTTTGAAAAATGACTCACACAATGCAACTGCACGCGCGCGCTCACACACACACACACACAGAGAGAGAGGAAGGGAGAGAGGCAGAGAGAGAGAGGGAACTCACACACAAGTATTTAGAAAATTACTTTCATTTGTGAGCTCCGTTTTGCTCGTTATTGTTGAAATGGTCCTGGCAATGGACCGATTTTCCCTGGCTGCTCTTCTTGCGTCTTGTGTCTGGGTTTTTCCTTATTTTTGTTTGTGGCTTTTTGGGGGAAAAGCATTTTCATTTATATTTAGTACGCTCCCCTTCCCACAGTCGGACAGTTGTTGCATTTGTAAATTACAAAAATGAAATTAAGTTCACACTTTGTCATGTGGGGACATTTACGGTTTTTAATTGCAACGCGCTGAGTAGGCAAAGGGACAAATGAGGTTGCCTTAAAGCTGAATCAATGGCAGGGCAACGTATGCCACAGTTGCCAGTTCCGGTTCCTTGTTTCTGCTTAACATAAATTGAAACAGTGGCCAGACCCTTGTTCACCCCCAGACCGAATCATCATCGTCATCGTCATCATCCTCCTCATCCACATTGAAGCTCGTCGATAACTGGATTTGCCACAAACAAATCGTGCTGCCTTCTGCCTCCTGCCCCCTGCCTCATGCCTCCTGCCACTGCCACTGCCTCTGGCCCTAACTTATGACACTGGTGCGTGTGTTTTTCGGCAACTTCATTATCGATTGCTGATCCCTGGGATTAGAGCAACAGCAGCAAGACAATGGGACCACCCGGACCTACTGTTTCGCTTCCGTTGCGGCGCACAAATTTGTCCACAAATTAACACAAAGCGTGTGTGTCTCCCTCTCCGCCAGAAAATGAATAGTTCCATGGAGCACCTAAATTGTCCCAGTTAGCATTTACGCTCCTCTGGACATCCCCCCCCGCCCCTACTCGCCCCTCATGCTGTGAGCTGACCATTTTGGTAGGCATACGCACATTTGCTGGTAACATTTATCGCCGGATTTCCACTGTCATGCCGAAATGTTCAACACGCATACGAGGCAAATACACTGCAAGAAATGACAAGTACAAAAGCTACAGCAACAAAGCGCTTAGCTGTGTCGATTCTAAAGTTAACTTAAAAGTAAGCTCAAGTGAACTTAATCTTAAGTTAACTTAAAAGTAAACTCAATGTGTTAGGTTCTAAAAAGTTTTGTAGAAAAATGCATTAATTTTGTATATTTTTTAGGCGAGGGCTGCTTGATGAGTTTGCCATTATGGTGAAATTTTTCACTTTAGCGGTCTACTAGAAGCTGTTAAGGGAAAGCTGACAGGTTTGGGGTAATTTGAACCTCAAATTCTTGAAGTTTTAAGTCAATTAACTCATTTTCTGAAGTGTTTGAGCTTTTTTTTTAGAATTTTGTGCCTTAAATGGGAGCACTTAGACAGCCTCGTGAACTTATAAACAACCAGAAAAGGTCAAAGTTTTGAAGTTGTTAGCCAATTCATTCATTTTTTGATGTGCTGGTGAATTTTGTAGAATTTACTGCATTAAATTGAAGCTTTTAGGCAACCTCTTGAGTTAAGAAAATGATTGAAAAAGTGAAAATTTGAAAAGTTTTTTTCATTTTAATTCACTTTCTAATGTGTTTGACAAGCTGGTGAATTTTGTAGAATTTACTGCATTCAATTGAAGCAAAACTGTACGCATCAGGCGAAACCAAAAAGTGACTGCACGGTCGCCATGTGGTACACAACTGTACCGTTTAAAGCAGCCTGAGAAGAACTGCCGTTTTAAAAGCAGACAAAATTGCTGATTTTCCAAAAAAAAAAAACCTTCTTCAAAGTTTCAGAAGTTTATTTTCAGTGTTTTGTCAAGCATAGGTGGTCGAGGGGGGTAGAGCTGGCTTGTTTTGCGGCTCGTCGTTTTGTCTCGTATGTTGAATAGAAATAAATTTGCGACTTAAGTCCTTGCGCGCATTAATTCGGCCTAATGTCGTGTAGTCGCATCCCGTGCCCCAAGTCCAGGGCCCCTGTGTGTGCCACCGCCCAGTTGCTTACGCTGTTTTCGGACTAACATTTTATTTATGGCCAACACACACACACACACACACACACACAAGCTCAAACGCTCACACGCTCACATGCACACATGGTCAGCGCGAGGGTCCTTTTGTCGTGTTGACCGCTAAGCGTTAGACAGAGAGAGAGACAGAGAGAGCCAACAAATCTCTACCACCAATACCAATGCATTGTTCTGGCCCTGGTCAACAAAAGCCGATTTATGGATTGCATGAGTGTGTGTGTGTGTGTGTGTGTGTGTGGGCCATTTGAATGCGTGTCGTGCGTGTGTTGTGGCTATTAAATTATTTGTAAACAATTTTTGATATCTGATTTTATGCACACACACACACACACACACACTTGGAGAGAGAAAGGTTCTTGTGCTGTCATAACTTTGAAGCATTTGGACCCAAAAAAAAATTGGGTTACATGATTTTTTTTTTTCTTCCTTTTTATGGTAATTCAAAGTCGTTTGCCTGGCACAAAGAAACAAGCCAAAGCTCAGCATGGCAGCAAATTATAGCTAAAGCACACTAAAGCCCATGACCTCGTGTCGTCTAACCACAAGTAATTCATTCTGAGATTCTTTTTTTTTTTATATATTATTATTTTGGTATCCTTTGAATTTCGAATATTTTGCATTTTTAATACTTTTCTGGGAATTCGATGACAAAAGAAGATGAACCAATTGAACATGGATTTTGTAGAAATTGACCCACGTCCTTGCTGAAATAGCTAAGCGTCGATTAAATAGGATTTGGTGCGTATTATGTGAAAGTTTTGATGGTACATTTCATTTGGGCTTAGCGTTGCTGAAAAAAACAATCGAAGAATCAAGGGGAGTTTTGATTTGTATTCATGTTGAATCTTCATTTACATATTGTCTTCTTTTACTTCTCAATTCTTTGAGTCTTTGAGCCCTTAAGTCCTTAAGTCTTTAAGTCTTTAATTCTTCAAGTCTTTACCATTTTGATTCTATAATTCTTTAGCTCTTTCATTCCTTAACTTGTTCATTGATCAACTTTTTCGTTCTTTAATTCATCAGCTCTTCCAATTCTTCTACTCTTCAATTCCTTAATTCTTCTACTCTTCAAGTCCTGAATTTGTCTAATCACTAATTATTTATTCCTATAATTCTTGAATTTTATTAATTCCATAATTCTTTCATTCCTCAAGTCTTTTATTCATTTATTCTTCAACTTTTCAATTCTTTAATTCCGCAGTTCTTCAGTTCTTTAACTCTTGAATTTCTGAAGTCTTTAATTCCTTAATTCTATCATTCTTTAATTCTTAAAAAACTTGAAATACTTTAATTCTTTTATACTTCTAGCTCTTTAATTCTTTAACTCTTCAATTCTTTCATTTTTCTACTCTTCCAATCAGTAATTACTTCGATATTCAGTTCTTTTATTCCTTAATTCTTTGATTCTTGAATTGTATAATTTCTATAATTCTTTCATTCTTCAACTGTTTAATTCTTTAAATCATTTATTCCCTCATTCTTTAATATTTTAAAATGATACATTTTATAATTTCTTCATTCCTTAATTGTTTCTTTCTTTAAGTATTTAGTTCTCTTTAATTCATTAGTTCTTTAATTCCTTAATTCTTTCATACTTCAATTCCTCAATTCTTTAATTCCTTCAAATTTGCATACTTTCTTTACTTAATCCTATAGCTCATCAGTTTTTTATTATACCCTTATAAAGGGTATTATAATTTTGCCCAGAAGCTTGCAACGCATAGAAATATTCATTTCCGACCCCATAAACCATATATATATTCTTGATCAGGCTGACGAGCAGAGTCGATTAAACTTTGTCCGTCCGTCTGTCTGTCTGTTTCTACACGAACTAGTCTCTCAGTTTAAAAGCTATCGAGCTGAAATTTTGCACAGAGTCTTCTTTTTGCTGCGCACTACTAATATGTCGAAATCGGCCGGATCGAATGACTATATCTCATAGCTCCCATAGGAACAATCGGTCGGAAATCTAGTTTTAGTGCGAAAAACTTTCTTCTTTTCAATGGAAATGTTTTCAAACTTTGTAGTTGTAGGTTTTCTATGTTTTTTTTTCATTATTCTACCAAGTTTTATTAAAATCGGACAACTATATGGTATAGCTGCCATACAAAAGATAGGTCTAAAAAACAGTTTTAGTTAGAAAAACTTTTTTTGTTTTTAATGGTAGCATCCTGCAATTTTGTATTTATTTGTTTTATATTTTTTCACATAATTTCAAAAATTTTTGGCCAAATCGGAATACTATATCATATAGCTGCCATACGAACGATCGGTCGGAAAATGGGTAAAAGAGTATTTTTTAGGAAATATTTAAGCGAGCACTTGCAAGGGTATAAAAACCTCGGCACAGATGAAGTTAGCTTAGCTTTCTCGTTGCCTTAATTCTTTCATTCTGCAATTCCTTAATTCTTTCATATATTCATACTTAAATTTTTGGATTTTTTCATTCTTTAAAGCTTTAGTTTTTTAATTTTTCAGTTTTTTAATTCTTGAATATTGAAATTCATTAATTTCTTAATTCTCTCATACTTTAATTCTTCAGTTCTTTAATTTTGTAGTTCTTTCATATTTTCATGCTTTCGTTCTTTAATTCGTTCATTCTTAAGTACTTTAATGCTTCAATTCTCCAATTCTTCAAATTGTTCTTCTTTTTTGTACCTGCTTCTTCGATTATATCCTCCCCCTTAAATAAACTCTGAAAAGTATGCTACATTTTGTACACTTTTTGTACAATCTCACCTTTGTTAAACCACAAAACTCCCTTAAAGTGCTCGAAACATATAAAATCAGCATTTACCCTCACTGATAACATTAAACCCACCCACAAATTCCACTCTCATTAGGTCGCATAGCTTTTAATCCCACGCCAAACCGTCAACAAAACAAAAAATCCCCAAAATGTAGGCGGTTTTCTCTTATTTTATGCTCAAATATCGCGCATACGCAGCGTAGTCGGCAGACTACCGTAAAGGTAGCACACAAAAAAAAAAGGGCCGCTGCACTAATGCACCAAAAATTATATTCCTTGCATAAAATCTGCATATTTTATGGGCCATGCCAGAGATAGAGATAGATATTTATAGAGGGAGCCAACAACTCACCTCACATGTGCAATCAAATTCCAAACGTTGCCCAAATGAGTTGCCAGTGAGAAACTGAAGGCACACTGAGGCAGAAGAAGAACAAGGGCAAATTGTGTGGCTGCAACGAGCACGAAATAGCATAATATTGACTGGGAAAACTATTAAACTGTCAATCGATGCGATGGAACTGAGGCTGACGAGGACATTACAACATGGCCAGGGGTCCAATCTACAAGCTTCGAGTTCTATTCACGCAAGCAAGCGGGGGGGGGGGGGGCATGCAGGTATGTTGTTGTTTAAATTTTGGTAGTCTATTAACAGATGTTTGAAAAACTTTAGTCATTTAGGGTGGACTTTAAAAATATAATAGACGAGTTGAGTGCCTAAGAAAGGTAGGCTTATTGCACACACTTGGAGTACCTAAGCCTTAAATATGACAAAAGAAAAAAAAAGGTAGCTCTCAGTAGCTTGCATACATTTTATGAATTTGGGGTGAGGCTTTTTGTTCCCATAACCAAAACTTATGGTACGAATTTAACCCAGTTTTATGGCAGAATGCAACTTAAAGTTGAACAGGCTTAAGTTTATATATATTTGGTGAGTTTACGGTGGTCTTTATTCGCCATAAGCAAAAATTATTACAACACTGTATCTTGGTTTTGTAGTGAATTCAACTTAAATTTGTCATATAATCACAAAAAGCTCACAGCTTGAGGTCTACACACATTTTGTGAAATAAGGGTGGACTTTTTTCTCATATACAAAAATTATTAGAAATTTTTTTTTTGTGGTTATGTGCATGAATTCGGCTTATAGTTTGAAACGAAGACAAAAAACAGCAAAATAAAGTTTGGAAGAGTTTATTTTATTTTTAGGATGGACTTTTTTCTCAAATCTTAAAAATTATTTGTCAAATTTTCCATTTTTTGTGTATGAATTCAACTTAAAGTCCCTGCAAAAGCTAGCAGGATTTAGAAAACAAACATTTAGAGATTTTAGGGTGGTCTTTTTTCCCTCTTGCAAAAATATTGAGATACATTTTCCCTAAATTGTAACTGGTTTACCTGATTTTACATGCCTGTATGCAATTTTTTTTTTTTTTTTAAATATGCCAATTTTTAAAAGGCTTAAGTTAAGATACATTTTAGGAATTAAGGGTGGTCTTTTTTTTCTATATGAAAATTTTTTTTACAAAATTTTGTGTTGAAATCATTCAAAACATTTAAAAGTATGACAAAAAGCTTGTCGGCTGAGGCTTACACAAGTTTTGTGAAATTAGGGTGGACTTTGTTTCCATTAGCAATAATTATAAGTCAAATTTTTCATACTTTTCTGCTTAAAGTTGAAACCGATGACAAAAATAGGGCTGCAAAGTGCAGTTTACATAATTTTTGATTTAAGGTTGGCATAATTTTTTGGCATAACTTAAAATTATTGAAAAAATGTTGCATAGTTTGGCGCCTGAATTCAACTAAAAATTCCTGAGGGCCACATCAAATATTGTTGGCTTGAAGAAGCCAACTGATTGCTACACTTGGTACGTTGGTTTTGCGCTCCCTCTCTCTCTCTCTCTGTCTCTCACTTCGACAGCGTCACGTGCGCACTTAAACATCAGCATCATGATGGTATTTTGCCCAGCCAAGCGCAACGAGACAAGGCCCAAAAAGCCTGGAAGCCAGCCACTCACTCGACCAGGCGACGGCTATGCATTCGCCATTCGCCCCATACATTCCCATTCAGCCATCTGTTCATGCATATATCACAGTCAGTTTAGAATCAATAAAATATAACTTTGCGTGCTGATTTCTCTGGCAACGCTTAAAGGCATCTTCTTCTCAAGGTGGCGGCGGAGGCGTCGGCATCCTCAGCGAAATATATTCATAAACATGAGAAAACCAACAAGCGAGCGACAGCAGCACGTGCAAGTGTCTCCCATTCTCATTCGCCTTTTCTCTCTCTGTTGAGGGATTTCCGCTTGAATGCGAATTTGATATAAGCAATAAAATATTTAAAAAAAAAAATATATATATATATTTTTTGGCTTTTAAAGCGCTTTATTTTTCTGCCACGGATACTAGGATGCTACACTGAAAAAAAAAATATGGGATACAAACTATTTACATTTGCTTCATAGCATTCAAGCTAACGGCAGCAGACATAAAAGATTGTAAAAGCAAAATTTGCAAGCTATTTGCTTTCAAATATTTTTTGAAAATTTTTTTAATATCGGCTGACTATATCCTATATCTGAAATGGATCTAAAATTGAGTTTAAGTGTGAAAAATCGTATTGTTTTCAGTGCTGTGGGTTGCTTAACTCTCCAACTCTTTCTAACAGATCAACAAACATATTTTCAAAATCGGTTGACTATATCTTTTAGAAACTATCGTTGGAAAATGGTTCTTGAACAAAAAAAAAAGTTTTTATATCCAATGTTACAGTATTTAAACTCAGCCATTATTAATTATGCATGTTTTATAACAGATTTGCTATATTTGATCAAAATCGGTTGACTATATCCCAAATGTTTCATAGTAAATAGCTGGGGAAAATGGGTCTATCCAGGAAAAACTTGTGTATTTTCAATGCTATCATTACTCAGCTCAGCAATTATATTTTTCAACTGTTTTCTAACAGATCTGCATAGTTCTACCAAAATCGGTTGACTATATCCTATACGTTTCTAAGGAAATAGCTGGAAAAATGGGTCCTAATAGAAAAAATTTGTATATTTTCAATGTTACCATTCTTCAGCTCAGCAATTATATATTTTTTTAAGTTTTCTAAAAGATTTGCCTAATTTTACCAAAATCGGTTGACTATATCTTATAGCTTTCATAGGAAATAGCTGGTGAAAATGGGTCTTACCAGGAAAAATTTGTTTAAATTCAATGCTAGCGTTCTGATACTTAGCAAACATATATTTCAAATGTTTTCTAATATACTCGCACAGTTTTACCAGAATCGGTTGACTATATCCTATATCTTTCAAAAGAAATAGCTAGGGAAAATGGGTGTTTATAGAAAAAACTGGTTTATTTTCAATGTTAGCGTTCTTAAACTCAGTAAATATATATATTTCAAATGTTTTCTTACATGTTTTCACAGTGTTACCAAAATCGGTTGACTATATCCTTTAGCTTTCAAAGGAAATAGCTGTGAAAATGGAGTTTTACTAGGGAAACTTGTTTATTTTCAATATGAACGTTCTCAAACTCAGCAATAATTAAAATGACATGCCTTTTAACAGATCTATAACAGTTTTTTTTAAGATCGGCGGACATTATCTTATAGCTGACATAGGAACAATCGGTAGAAAACTTGTTTTAGTAAGCAAAACTATTTGAATTTCTTTCACAACGTGTCCAATCTTTGTATGTAAAAGCTGTCTATGTTGTTTTATAATTTCATTAAGATCGATCTAAATCGGAACACTATATAGTATAACTGGCATAGAAATGATAGGTCCCCAAACAAGTCTTATCAGAAAAACAGTTCTCACTTTCACTCAATTCTCCAAAGTTTGATCAAAATCGGCTGACTATATCCCATAGCTTTCATAGGAAACAAAAATCTGACTCGGCATTAGAAAAACACCCAGTTTTACTATTTGTATCCCATTTTTTGTAGTGTAACCCACATTTGACCGAAATGAGAAATCAGAATTCACCTTTCAACTTTCAATTTAATTAATTTTGACTTCATCAGCCGTTGTACTGTTTCTGTCAGTTGAAATCAAAAGGAGAGCAAACAAAAAATGCATTTTGATTTTCAAATATTGTCGTATCCCATTATTAAAATGGAACGGATCGGATCATTGGCGCCGCACACAATTGAACACGAGGGGCGGCGAGGAGGGGTGGGTGGCTTATTACGAAACTCGCTGCTGGCCAATGCAAATGTCAAATAGCAAATGGCCAAAATGCAAATCCAGAGACAGGCGTCAGGCGACGGACATAACTAAAAAGTTGATTGTCTGGCATTTGCATAAAATGCAATCCCATGCAGTCAGCTTCTGTCAGTCAGTCAGTCAGCCATCCAGCCAGCCTGGGCATTCCAGCAGTGAGCTGGTCGATTGTCGGGTTTGTTGATCTATTGACAGTCGCCTCTGGTTTTTGGCCAGGCCCAATCGCACACGCACACACACACTGAAAACATATCAATCGGTTAGACACACACACACAAATACAATCAGTGTCTGCAAAATCAATGCCAAAAAAAAATACATATCACGTAAGAATTATCAAAATGGGGCTATGATGGACTCTTAGTATATCCAGTTGAGAAAAATTTTGAGTTAATCCACTGCTGGCGCTGACAGGGAAGGATAAGGAATTTTGTTTACTGAAGCTTTATCATTCATACGGGTAACATGAGTCGAGTATTCTTTTCTCTTAAGCCCTTTAAGTCAGGCAAAGGCTGACATTTTAAGCTACTCTTATCAAGAGAGGTCCACTTAAAGCACGAGTTTCTAGTCGGAAAAACTATACGAATTTTCCAGAAATCGGTAATTTACAAGGCAAATAATTTTTGCATAAGTGGGTTTAAGTGTTGAGACTTTCGTATCTTGGAATGTAATTTTCCAAAAACTCTGCCCATCTTTTCAGTTTTTTTTTCATTGTAGTTGAATGTTTTTAACTTCGTGACTTATACTTATACTGATCCTTAGCCAACAAGCCGAGTTTTGGCTGGTTCACATATAAAACTTTCCCACCAACCAACCTTTCCGGTCAAATTTTCACTCTTTGAGGTCGAACTTGCTGCTTTTCCGGTCATTTTATCATGCCTTGGGGTCGAATTCTTCAGGAATTCAATAAGCAACCGACTAACTATGTTGCAAAGCTAACTTTCAAGCCAAGTTTTAGGTAGTTAATATAAAAAACCTTTCCCTAACAGACTTTTCCGGGAATTTTTCATCCCTTGGGGTTGAATTTCCAATATTAAGAATGTTCCAAGTCTAATTATTAGGCTTAGTAAGCTTGCAAACCGAGTTTCTACTTGTCTTGATTCAAAACTTTTCCCCTACAAAGCTTTTTTTTGGTCAATTTTTCATCCCTTGGGGTTGAATTTTTTCAGCATTGGTTAAGCATTCGTCTTACTGTATTGCTTAGATAACTTCTAAGCCGAGTTTTAAGTTGATCAAATAAAAAACGTTTTCCAAACAGACTTTTTCCGAAATTTTTCATCCCTTGGGGTCGAATTGTACAGTTTCAGCAACTCACATGTCTAACTACTTGGCTTACAAACTGAATTTCTACTCGCTCAGACAAAAAACTTGTCACACACAAAGTCTTTCGGTTATTTTTCCCCCCTGGGGTCGAATTTTTCCGAATCGGGAATAGAACTGTCGAACAATTTGGCATACTAAGCCTAGTTTTCAAGTCTTTTAGATTAAAAACTTTCCCCAAACAGACTTTTTCCTACATTTTTCATACCTTGTGGTCGAATTTATGCCATACTCAAGCCTAATATTTTTGCACATCTGGCTAACAAGCTGAATTTTAACTCTTTCAGATAGAAAACTTTTCTTAAACAGACTTTTTCCTACATTTTTCATACCTTGGGGTCGAATTTTTGAAATTTTTTTTATCATATTTGAATATCAAGGCGCCCCAAGACAAAATGTTTCCTATATACGCAATTTTGTTGCATTTTTCATCCCTTGGGGTCGAATTTGATTCTCAAACTCTCTTCTAAGCATGTATTTGTCATCCCTAGGGGTCGAATAATACAAAATCGGCAAAATACTGGTCTAATAACTTTGCCAACTTAGCTAACAAGTCAAGTTTGGACAAGAAACTGTCATCACATAAGCTTTTGCATTTACTTTTCATCCCTTGGGGTCGAACTTTTACAAAATTTCTTGCTTTTACGTGTAAGACTCTGCCTAGATTGCCAATCAGTTGGTAAATATGGACAAACTCTTGCATTTGCATTTACTTTTCATCCCCAGGGGTCGAATTTTTTAAAAATTGTCTAGCATTTACCCGTCATTGGATTAGTTCCGATCTATGAGCCTTACCCTCAATTCTTTCCATACTTTCCCCGGCCATAAGCAATGTGTGGACAATACTGAATTATATTTACGATAACATTTGATAAATCTATATTTATATATATACCCATAGAGAGCAGCTAATGAGTTTGCTGGGTATTCAACTAGAGTGAAATCATACCACTTTCCCCGTCTCTACCCAATACCACCCTACACCCCTTGCCCAGTGTGTGTGTGTGGGTGGGGGGAGTGGAGCAAAAAGTCAAATGGATTGAATATTGAGTTTATGATGTTGTCGCTGGCAATTTTCGTTAGCTTTAAGCGGTTTGGCTTTGGGTGCCTGATGCTTTTGTGCTGGTTGCGTATACGCAATGTGGCCGGGTTGTACGGATGCGTGTGTGTGTGTGTGTGTGTGTGTGTGTGTGTTTTGTCGATTATATGCTTGAGAGAGCTGGGCCAGCCCGTACACGCTTCACTGAGGCAGTCGCGCTTGGCTGTTGATGTGCTTGTTGTGCGTGTGTTTATGGACTCATGCAGTAAATTGAATTTTACCCACAACAACAACATTAGCCATATCACTGGCCCAGAGCTCCGACACATTCTTTTCCAGCCTGCTCCTACTTGGCTGATGCCAAGCAGCGGCATTAGCATATGGGCCAGTGGACTGATGGTCTGATGTCTGGACTTGCACACATGATTTGAGCCGGAAATAATAATTGCCTCTTCTCTTTTATTATATTTTGGGCGAATTAATTTCCTCTCGGTTATTCATTCCCAAACAGAATGCCACAGCAACCAATTCCAATGGACTGTGAAATGTGGTGGCAAACTTCAAAAATGTGCAAATGCCGAATGCAAATGCCAAATGCAAATTAAGTGTGGGGCGGTGTGTCCCTTGCATAATTGTCATGCAACTTACTTGGGGGCCAATGCCAGCACCCACCCCCCCCGTTCACCTCGTCGTCTCCTTATTTATTTGACGAGTGCAAATTGATTTTTGTGATGCTGCATCGATATTCTCCAGCTGCTAAAAAGTTTGCACAAATTGCGGTGCAAATTTGCAACTTTCGCATAAAGTTTGACTCAAATTACCTAAGCGTTGGCAGCGGGTGGCCGGGCCACCCCCGCCCCCCCCCCTCACTTGCCACCACCATCAAGTGGCGGCGGGCAGAATCGAAGCTGTTGAAAAGTGAAAAGCGCAAAATAGTTTTGCTTCGCACAAAAAGTTTGCCCAGATTGTGTGACAAATGCGACAAACACAAACAAATAAAGTGTGGGAGCAAGAAGAAAGGAAGAGAAAACTTGGCGAAAAGTTGAGCGGTTGATAGAAAGAGACTGATATCAGGCAATGGGGATGGCAACTGGCGATTGGAGTGACTACTAAGCGTTAGGAAATTCGGTAGTGGAAGGTATTGTGGAGAGTTAAGGGGTTAAGTGAAACAGTCTAGTATCAGGCAATAGAGAAGGCAGTTGGCGATATGCCTGACCACCAAGAGTTAGGAAATTCGTTAGCTGATGATAACAAAAAGATGTTTCACTCATCTTAAATATCAGACAATAGAGAAGGCAGTTGGCGATATGCCTGACCACCAAGAGTTAGGAAATTCGTTAGCTGAAGATAACAAAAAGATGGTGGAGCGGTTGAGAGAAACAAACTGATATTAGGAAATGGAAAGGGCAACGGGCGATTTGACTGACCACCAAGAGTAAGGAAATTCGCTAGTTGAAAGTATATGAGAAAGTTGAGCGGTTGAGAAAAAGAGACTTCTATCAGGGAATGGCGATATGACGGACTACCAAGAGTAAGGAAATTCGTTAGCTGAAGATAGCATAGAAGGTAAAGCGGTTGAGAGAAAGAGACTTTCATCCGAGAATGCGGTAAGCAACTGGCGATATGCCTGACCACCAAGAGTTAGTATATTCGATAGCTGAAAATATTGTTGAAAGTAGAGCGGGGGAGAAAGAGACTAATATCAGTGAATGGGGCGATATAATAAATGTTTAAAGAGTGGTAGGCTATGTCCAAAGCTCTTAAGCCTAAAACTTGAAGCGTCTTAAAAGTGATTTACTCAAACCATCATCTTAAAATGTGGAATATGGAGTTACAGTTTTAACCGGAGCAAATTGGGTTATTTTGAACTAGATTAAACCAAAAAAAAAAGTCACTGGCGATTTCCCTAACTACTAATCGTTAGGAAATTCGCCAGTGAAAGTTTAAATTCATTCAACTGTTTGAAACCGGTTCAAAAGTGATAAACTTGGAATCAAATCATAGAAATTATTCAAATTCTGTTAATTTGATGAAAAACCGTAAAGCTATGGAAATCGCCAACCCCTTTTCCCTAGGGAAATCGCTAGGGAAAGTCTCTTGTTTTTTTTTTTTTAACATTTCAAAAGCATAAACCATTATGTTGTAAATCTGTGTGCTTTTGTATAGATTATCTCGTTTTGGTTGCATTCAATTTGTTAAAATCTACACCACAGCTTACTCGCGTACTCTACGGCAACAAGTTCTTCGTTAAATTTTTAATATAAGTTAATCAATTAATCGCATTTCGTTTGCACTCGTTATTTGCTGCTCTTCAATCGACACTCTGCTACTTTTATTTATGCAATGTTTATCAACATTTTATGGAAAATTTCGCTTTCAGGGGCTGAAAGGTTTATGTAACGTTTTTCAGTTTTTGCATCACCAAATCCCATTTTACTCCGCGGCAGCTGACCCAACAAACACACACCGTCGGCCCCGCGGCAAAAGTGCATCCTCACACAACAAACACACATAAAAAACATTTTAAAATTTATTGAAATTGAAAAAAAGAAGAAGAAAAAAAAAAAAAAAAGTATGCTGAACCAACATAATGACTCAAAGTCAATGGCACCGTGGAATGTGGTGAGGAAGTGGATCCTTATAAGTTGATTCGTGTCCCAGTTTGCGAATATCAATTGAGTGAGTATTCAGATCTAGGAAAACTAAGTGGGAAATCATAGGAGCTTTAATTCTAGAATACCCAAAATGTCTGATCGGAGTTGTAATTTCGAACTTTCCTAACTTTTGGAATCTGCATGTGCTCTGCACTTTGTGATTTGATACCTCAAATAGACTTTTTATTGAAACTTTAAAGCGACTGCAGCAAATTGGATACGTGGGTTTCTTTGTAATTATTTTGCCAAGGCTTGGAAAATGGAAAAGTCGCAAAATGTTCAACACAGTTCATCATATATAGCGCAGTAGGCGGTCATTCCATTTGACAGCTTAGTAACTGCTCTTGTAAATAACTTTGCTTCATTTTATTATTTGGTATTTTTGGGTATCTTTTCTTATACGGTTTAGTATTCAAGTTCGAAAGAATAGCAAAAATAATTAATTTTCAGTATTTTGTACGTTTTTGCTATTTTTGGGGCTATATTTGATCATTTGGTTTCTTTTCTGATGTTGATTAGTGCCTAATAATGTTAAGAAATATCAAAACTTGCTGAATATGAATGGTTTTTTTTTTAAATTTGGTATTTTTTTTGGTATTTTTTTTTGATATCGATACAAAATCTCGAAAAAAACATAAATTGTTGATTTTGAGCGCTTGAAACTTAAGTATTAAATTATAATTTGGTATGTTATGTACTTTTTCTGATAATTATCAAAAAAAAGTTTGGTTTTTCTGCAAAAACTGATCAATTTTGCAGTATTTTTTTATCTTTTGGTATTTTTTTTGGTATTTTTTTTTTTTTTTTTGGTAATATTCTTCTGATGAGTCATTAACTATACTCAAAACTTTTTCAAACTTATAAATTTTTGTAGTACATTAACTGTTTTTGGTACGTTGTGGAATTTTTGAAATTTTTGGTATATTTTGCTCTGATTTGCAGTATTTAAATGATTTTTTGGTGTTTTAAAATTATAATCGGTTGAGTTTTAACATATTCTTAGCATATTTGTTGTTCTGTAAGATTTGGATACTTTAATTTTAGGGTATTTAAGGGAAAACTCTGTTGGTCCTTCGAGCCGGATTGTTAGGCAAACCTTTCAAATGGACTCTTTACACAACCAGAACTGCTCTGTTTCGATAAGGCATGGTTCAGTTAAATGCCAATGTTACAGATTTGGTATAAAACCATTGACATAAAGCTTTTACAATATTTGGTTTCTTTTTGGTCCATTCTGAATTCCGTCCCATGGTGCACTCAATGCGCACCTGGACCTCCGCTGCATATGTATATATGTGTGTGTAAGTATGATTGTGTGAACGAGTGTATGTCTGTGTTATGGCTTGACTGGCAAATGGCAATGCAAATTCCATCATTTCGATCGCTGAACACTTTTGGGCTTTCCCTCGCTGTGTGTCTCTGTCTCTCGGGCGATTTCGCTTGGCCTGATTGTGGCACTTTCAGTCGCGTCATTTCCCCCTCCCCCACCCCTCCTATAAATTCTCTTCTTTTTTTTGTGTGTGTGTGTGTGTGTTGTTGTGCGTCGTCTGTCGGATGGGTTGAGTGCCTCTTTGGCGTGGCTCAAGTGCCTCAAGGGGGGGACATTACCACGAGATGAGGAGAAAGGACACATGTGTGACTGTGTGTGTGTGTGTGTGTGTGCTGGTACTTGTCAGCGCTTGTTGAGTGACTGCTCAAATCTGACTGGCGTCATTTCCAATGCTCATTGCAAAAGCTTTACCATTGATTTCAGACCCATCCTGCCTCCTCCCTAGCGCTGTCTTCAGTCCCATTTCGCTTGATTGCCCATTTCGGGCAGCACAAAACGTTTTGCCTCAGCCAACCAGCTCTCCTGCAGGAACATTAAAAAACACACACACACACACAACCGCACACAACCGCACACAGCACATTTGGGGCAAAAATTACGACTTGCGTTTTGGCATTTCTTTAAAAACCAACCACCCCCCCCACCCCAAAAAAAAGCAAATGCTTAAAAGGGGTATCAAAAAGTCGAGGACCACGCACACACTTGCCAACTGCCAGCTCACATGTGAGTGGAAAACTTTACTCATAAATAAATATTGCCTTGACTAACATCTTAAGCAGATTCGCCTTAAAGTACACGCCCAGCCCCAGATCCGTGCCAATTTGTTAATAGAAGAACAAAGTTGAGTTGTTGTAATTTGAAACTGTTTACATTTGCCCCGGGCCATGTTTTCGAGTTGGCATCAAGTGTGCGCGGGGTGTGTGAATCCGCTCGTCCATTTGTGTAACTTTTGAAATTTACTCAAGATAACAAGACGAAAATGCCAGGGCAAAACTTTTCTTGGCCCGCATCGAGCGATGGCGTCAAGTTTTTTTTTGGTTCCTCCTCTTGAACTGACGAACTGGCGACCGAACTGGACGACTGGCGCAGGGGGGCAGGGAGGGGGGGTATGTCATGGTTGATTGGCTGATTGACTTGCCAACGATCCGCAACCTGCTGAAAGATTCGGCGACCCACTTAATTGTTCCGGCGTACTCGGAAAACGGAAAACCATTGACACCCTGCCATTTCCCGCCCGAGCCGGGGCGGTACCCAATAACTTTAGATGAAAACCAAGGCTCTTTAGTTGAAATTTAAGAGTTTTGTATTTAAAAATTTTGGGGGTACAAAAATTCTTACTTGGATCGAAAGTTTCTGTTCCATTCACATCGAAAAAACCTTGATCCAAGGTTCAGATCTCAAAATTCGTATAATTATATGTTTTCAAACCTCTAGAGATGCTCTAGCGGATGAATGTTTGGGTCAGAAGTATCATCGTATCATACCAAGATCTTAAAAACTCAAGCATTGCCTCGCTTTTCACTCTTTTATCCATTTCGATAACTTGTCTCCTTCATAAAATTGATTAAATGTATCACATTTACTGTAGAAAAGCTTACAAATGTCATCAGCTTAAAAAACCCTTCAAAGTTTTTTACTTGGGCGTTTTTCAGTGTTATCGATAAATCGATAACTTGCATTTTAATGATTTTTTTAAAATCAAATGAGGTTTTTTATTTGGAATATTAAGATAAATTGACTCTTCAGTAACAGCTTATACATAATATAATTTCTCCTCATTTTCTCTCAATCTAATGTAATTCGATAACTTGAAAACTTATCGAAAACAAGAATATTTGCTTAGTTTTGGAAAAAAGTTGATATATTCGGCATTTAAAAAAAATATTGCAAAGTATTGTGACTATACGCAAACAAATTATTTACAAACAACTCAAAAAAGTTATCGATAATATTAAAAGTTTGCTATTTTTATGGAAACTTGTAGAATTCTCACCACAAAATTCAAAATCAGTTCATACTATGACTATTTAGGGTCAATTAGTGACAAATATGGCACCAAAAAGTTATCGATAACTTCCCAATATGCCAGTTAAGCAGAGACTGGTCAAGTTGTCAGTTTAAAACTTTAAACGGATACATATTTACACTGTTCCCCTTCAGTTATGCATAAATTACGCATCAAAAAATTAAAAAACAGTTATCGATAACCCAAAATTTAGCTAGTTTTATTACAAATTCAAAAATTTTACGTATATAACTTTAAGTGGATGTACAAGTCAATCAAATTGTGCTTAAAGCATAAGAAAGTCAACTGCTTATTCTCGATAACCTTGATAAGTGTGCCAAATATCGATAACTCTGATTTGTGTAACCAACCAAATTGATTTCACCCCCTAAGTAAATCACATTTATTGCATTAACTGCAACCCATACATCCGACATTGGATTGCCTGCAATCGGATAAACAGTTGTTGACAGCCGCGACGGTTGAGGGATTGGGGTGAGGGGATGTCTTTGGGTTGGGGCCTTAGCATAGATAAATCGTTGGTAAATTTTATATAATCTAATAAAAAATTGATGGCTTTAGAGTGCGACGCTGCGAGCTGCAAGCGGCTGGCAATAAATAGCAACAGACACTTGCAGGATCTTGGTCCTGGTGCTGCTGCGATATGTGCAAACTGCTGGCAATCCGATGAAAAGCGCTTGCCAATAAATGATGAGACATCGACAGCAGCCGGAGCAGACACTGGGACGGGGACCGGAGCCAAGCGCATTAGCTCGTTTTTTATGCAGCGCCGAGCTTAATGAAATGAGTTTGTCGAACTTATTGCTCACTGAGGCATGCAACATGCCAGGCACATGAAACATGCAACAGCCAAGGTGAGATTGGAGTAGCTTGAGGGGCGGGGCGCGTCGTTGCAAAGTTAAGGTACAGCTGCCACAAAGTTCACCTTGCACTTGATGATGCCGGGCTACAAAATGTTGCTTTAGGGCTCTCAACTCAACTTTAAGTTGGGCCATAAACAGTTTCAAGTTCAACAGAAACATATCGATAACGAAGGAATTTCAAAGGGCCTTAAGGCAACTTTGACTCTCAAAATCAATTTCTTGAACTTAAAGCAAAGATGGAAAAATCAGTAACCGTCATTTAATACAATAGCAATTATCGACTACCGATGGCAGGGCATAATCTCAACTGAAAACTATCAAGCCCTGGGTTTTTATAGCTAAGCCATTTTGGTAAATGGAGTTTAAATATCATTTCTGCAAATATTTGCCAAAATAAGCAAATATCGAATTTATCGATAACCACCAAAGCCATTACATGGTGTCAACTTCGTCCAAATTGTGGAAAAAACATCACCAAAAGTGATATGCTTTAACAAGATCCTTAAAATATTAAAATTTATAACAAAAATTAAAAGTTATCGAATATATCGATATAGTTTTTGGTGTTAAATCATAGCTTTCAACATGTACCAAAGCATTTCTGTTATTTTTGGTAAAATCTGACATAAAATTGCCCACATCAAAGTTATCGATTAATCGATTGTATGAAGAAACACTGGCAAGCGATTTTGTTTTAAATCTAAAAGGTTGGGAAATCATTAGTTTTGCAGTTGTTTTCAAAATCTTCTTAAAAAGTACAAGAATTAGACGTTTATCGATTAATCGATGAATAAAAAAGAAGATTTTCACGTAATAAACCAAAAATTAATGAAGGAAACAATCAATTTTCATTAAAGAACTGTACAACTTTTTAAAAACTGGAAATATCAAAACAATCGATAAAAACTTTAGGTTTTACTGTTTGAAAGAAATCGGATCTAATGTTAATAGATCGATACATTCGATAAGCATCAAAACAACAACAACGGAAATCCATTTAACATATTTCCCTGGAGGGGGGTTGTGGGGATTGGGGTTGTTGAGCCAACCCCAAACCCCAGCTCATTTGCAATTGCATTGCGCTGCCGTACTCCATCTACTACTCCTCCTCCTCCTCCTCCTTCCCGCTGCCGCTCCCTCACATCATTGCCAAAATGGGAATTCTTACGGGGGTCACGCCCACTTTCTGCTCTGGCATCTTGTTGCTGTGTTGTGTTGAGAGATGAAAATACATTAAAATGCAGTTGCAATTGCTTTTCAACTGCCACGCCCTCCCCCTCCCCCTCCCCCCCACCCCTAACGCATTCCCATCCTTTTGTTCGTGGGCATTCATCAGCGTGTTATCCTGTCTCGTTATCCTTGTGCTTTTTACATGCAATATCTTTCACGGGCGCATGCCACTTTGCATTCCTTCGTTATTCAATTGAATACCTTTGCCCGCATTGTTGTGCCCCTGCATTAATATTAGTGCAACTTTGTAGAAGAAGCAGCACAACACGTTGAAAGAATAAAACTCTATATAATTGATTTGCGAAACATTATTTTTATGTCTACCTTCTTTGTATTTGCAGGATTTCAACATTGGGACGAAGTGCAAATCGAAAAGCTAAACTTGTACAGGTAAGTCGAGTTTGAGACTTAAGACTAGAATTTGTTAAGTTCTTTGTTTGCTCAATTAGTTTGCGCCAAATTTTCTTAAAATTTTCCCATGTGTTTGTTCTTTAAGTGGATACACCAAATAGTTTTGCTAGCAAACATTAGCCAGCTATTTGCACCAAATATTTGCTCAATGGTGTGCAAATTTGTTAGCTCTGCCAGCAAATGAGAAAATGAGAAGACTTGTGCACAAATTTATTTGCTTGAACTGTTGGCGACCGTGACGCTCTGTAAAACTCTAGCCAACACCTTCTCCACAACTCCCCACAATATTAATTAGTCTAAAAATTGTAATTCGACCAGCAACTTGAAGTCATCTCATACTCTTCTCAGTGTTTATACCTATAATCCTGTTCTCTTTCCATTCCCTTTTTTGCATTCAATTTTGATGTGTGTTTTTATGTAATTGGAAACCGCTGGTACCACCTACTATACTTACTCGTCTTCTTTCCTCGAAGCAAAAAAAAAAAGAAAAGAAAACCAAACAGAACCAAAACAGAAACAGAAAGAAAAACCCTCTCAACTTAATGGCATGACATTAGTCCTTCTGCTGCTGTTGCTCCTTTTGCCTTTGCTTTGGCTTAATGCGATGCGCTGTCGTTAAAAGCGCAAAAACGTCGAAAAGAACGAGAGAATTTGCCACTAAATGTTATTGAAATCGAATCCATTGCGCTTTGCTGTTGCCGCCACGCCCACTTGTCACTTACCACTTGCCAGTGGCTATATGAAATGGTTGCCAAAGTTGATACTTTTTAATCAGCAAGTGGAGTGGAGTGCAACTGTCGGAGAGACGAAGACATTTGCCAACAACTTATACTTAACCATATCGTTGTCATTCTGTGTTGTCTTTAAGCCATTGCCCGCAACTAATTTCTAATTACAAATTTTAATTAAATATTTATTTTAATTAAAAGGCCAACTTCAAATACGCAGAGAGCTAGTGGTCCAAATCTACAGTGAAAGAAACAAGGTCAGCTGATAGTTAAGAGAAGTCTCAAGTCTAAGGTTTTAGCTTAAGTTTACTCAGAACATTTTGATACGTTTGATACAATACGTTGAACTTGTTTAGTGACCATGGACTGTGAGTGGCTTTCAGGTAACAGCTTTGAAAAAGAGTTTTTAGTAAAAGTTTTTTCTCAGAAAATGCTTTTCCGAACCCTAGCTATGCTTGGCCGTTCAGATTATCCACATCTTCTTTCCTCCTTGGTCAATTTTTCATTATGTATATTAGAACTAACTTATTTAGATGAAAATGTCGAAATTTCTCTTAAGTTTCTGCATTTGAAGGAAACGCATTGTTTGGGTCAACCATTTAGCTCATATTCTCCCTCTCAACCTTGGTCACCAATTCTCAAAAGCTTTTCTAGGTAAAGCAAAAGACTTATTCAGGGCCTTTGTGACATCCCTGGTCACCAGTTTTATGTGGAGAACCAAATTCTAGGAATGAAAGTACCAAAATTTGTATAGCCTTCCATCTCTTACTAATCAACAGTTTCGAAAATGTCTTGTGCTGTTTATGCATGTCATTCGTGGTCACTTTTTCTTATTCTTAATTATGAAATCCAAAACAAATCAATGATTTCAATGATTTTTGTGTAAGTTTTCAAATGAAACTTTCGAAAAGTACTCCTGGTTAAAGCCACAGACTCATTCAGGGCCTTTGTGTCATCCCTGGTCACGATTTTCTATTTTGTGTATTTTGGTAACCCCATTTTAGGGATGAAAGTACCAAAATTTGAGTAGGTTTACATCTTCAGCTTATCAGTAGTTTCCCAAAGTGTACCAAAAGTCTTATTCAGGCTTTTCATGTCATCCTTGGTCACTTTTTTTATTTTTTGTGTTTCAAAAAACCAAATTCGTAAACGAAAATTTGGGTATTTGTGTAAGTTTTCAAATGAAACCATATAAAAGTTGTTCGGGGAGTAGCCAAAGACCTATATAGGTCCTTCATGTCCTCCTTGGTCACCATATTTTATTATGCGTATGTTGAAAGCCCAATTTGGGGGTGAAAAGACCAAAATTTGAGAAGGTTTACATCTCTAGCTAATCAATAGTATCACAAAGTATAGCAAAAGTCATGTTTAAGTTATTTATGTCCTCCTTGGTCACTTTTTTTTATACTGTATATTATGAAAAAAAAAATTTATGAATGAAATTATGAAAATTTATGTAATGTTTCAAACTAATTATTTGAAAGAACTCTTTGGTAAAGCAAAAGACTTAATGTCATCCTTGGTCACTTATCTTTTTATGCATAAAGATGCTATAAGTTTCTGTGAGTGTAGGAAAAAGCTCTAGTCAGGCCAAACCATGCAGATCCCTCTCACTTCAACCCATTTCAGGCAGCTTGCCTGCTTCATTAAATTTCATGAATCGCCCGCAGCGTTACGCCATATCCTGTGCGTGTTGTTGATGGCTTTGCCCACAGATCCCCGATACACACACACACACACACACACACACACACGCGCATTCTCATGGAGCATAAGAGGCGATGTAGTTGGGGTGGTGCTTGGTGCTCCATTGTTGGACCAACCAGCCAGCCCCTACCCGTATCTATATCTTGGCTCGCTGCTCGTCGCTCCGCGTTTCTGTTGTTTCACCGAAAGCCACAAAAACTGTTTGCGCTTTTATTTATTTGCTATTGATTTCCACTGTCCCAGGACGCAATTTGTTTGCAATAAACTTCATAACAATAATTCATGTCCACACAAATAAATAATTCATGGTTTCACTCGAGCACGAGCACAAGCTATACCCAGAGCTACCAAGCTACACCCAACCCCAGCCCAATCCCAATCCCAAACCCGTGGCGTATCTCTCTCAGCGCTGATAGATAATTTCTGGCCAAGGACAGCAAGAGGACGGCCATAAAAGTCGGTTAATAAATCCTATCCACGCTTAACAATGATCATAAAATCTAAACATTAAATTAAAAAGGTGTTTCTGGAAATGTCCCTGCGCCGGAGCATTGAAGCGTGTAAGAAGCTTTGCGATGCGAATTATCATAGGATTAAACACAAAACGTATAAATGATTCCAGTGAGTTAGTTAATTGATTAAGGTTTGAATGATTCAGGGAGTAAATGAAGCATGAACAAGTTACTGAATGATTCAGTGCACAATGAATAGTGGAAAAAGGTTTTAGTTTTGAATTGGAAATCAAATTAAGTGGAGAGTTGAGGACTACACTGAGTGGTGAAGGGTTCTGAATGGGTGCCAAAACTACTTAGAGATCAAATGATTCACTGAAGATGTGAATAAGATGAGTAATTTAGTTTGAAATTGCTCTCATATTCTAAGCAGGGTCCACTTTAAGTGTGACCATTTTTATTAAAAGATTAAACACAATCTAGCTCAAATCTTATTTAGAACATATTACAAGTGTGACCAGCTGCGACTGACCACTTTCATTGAAAAGCTAAACATATTTATACAGAATCTTATTAAAACATGTTAATAAAAGTGTGACCAGCTGCGACTGACCACTTTCAAGAGCAAGCTATACTTATTTTAGCACAATCTTATTAAAAACATGTTATTATAAATGTGACCAGAGGTGATTAATTCCAAAAGATTGAACATATTTTAGCAGTATCTTACTTAGATTATTTTGTTGTAAGTGTGACCAGCTGCGATGCGATATTTCATACAAAAAATTCAACATATTTGAGCACAGTCATACTTAAAACATTTTGTGATTAGTGTGACCACATTCAATTGCCGAATTTCATTAAAAAGTTGAACATAGTTTAGAACTAGCTTACTCAGCTCATTTTGCTGTAAGTGTGACCATAAGCGATTGGTTTTTTCACTAAAAAACTCTACATATTTGAGCACAGTCTCACTCAAAACATTTCCTCAAAAGTGTGACCAGTTTAAATTGCACAATTTCAATATAAAGATTCACAAGAAGTTAATCGGAAACCCAGAACTCTTGAAACTGCCTGAGTGAGTGACTCTCCAACGGAAATATTATTTTAATATTGATTTTATTGCTAAAGAAAATCTCTACATTTACTTTAACTAATTAACTAGCTAGAAGCATTTCAGCAACGATTCAGAGCTGCCTCTGTAATAACATATCTATCTCCCTCTATCTGCCTCTCTTTCCCTCTCTCTGTCTCTCTCACTCTGCCTTGCCATGTGTCAAACCTTAAAGAAGTAGGTCTGGGAGGCGGGCCAGTATCAAGTCGGCCGCTTGGGTAAATATAATAAAAATGAAGGGAATATAAAATATTTACACATACATACAAATAAATAAACACAAATAAAATATTGGCCGTGGACATGGACAACGTCAATGCGTTCGGCCATTTGGTGAAAGGCAATTGAGAAAATGAATTTACGGAGTACGAAAATGGTTAAGTAAAACTTTGCCTTGCACCGAGAAAAACAGCTTGCACAGTGGAATCGAATGAGTTGTAATTTCCGTGGCGACCGTGACTACTGTAGGGTTTTTTTATGTAAGTGAATAACTTTATTGCGCAAAACATAACACAAGTAGGCGACCGTAACTAAGTGACTCACTTTCTGGTGTCACCTTGGTCACTTTTTAGTTTTGTTTACTCTGAGACGCTTAATTTTATGTATGAAAATATGAAAAATTGTGAAAATTTGTAACTAAGAAGCTTCGAAAAGGTACCCTAGGTGTAGCAACAGTGATGTTCATGTCATCCTTGGTCCCTTTTTTGGTTTTGTTTATTTGAAAACCACAGTTTTTGTAAGAAAATATGGAAATTTGCTCAAGTTTTTAGCATAAACCTTCAAAAAGCTACCCTTGGTGTGGCAACAGTGACATAACATGTCCTCCTTGGTCACTTTTTAGTCTTGTATATTTTGAAAACCACAATTTGTGTGAGAATTTATGGAAAATTTTGCGTGTTTTTCAAGTCAAACCTTTCAAAAGTTACTCCAGATGCAGCAAAAGCAAGTTTTCATGTCATCCGTGGTCACTTTGTGGTTTTGTATATTTTGAAAACCACAATTTAAATAAGAAAATATGGAAAATTGTGAGTGTTATCAAATATTACCCTTAAGAAGTTAACCCAGCTGAGGCAAAAGCGATGTTCATGTCATCCTTGGTCACTTTTTTTGCTTTGTTTATTCTGAAAACCATAATTTCTGAATAAAAGCTTTTGAATTTCTGTAAATTTTCGAAACATGCTTAACAAACGTTTCACTGGGTGTAGCAGAAGCTCTTGCCTGGTTCGTCATGTCATCCTTGGTCACTTTTTGTACAAGTATTCCGATAACATATAAATTCGTGTTCAAAAATTCTGATTAATACTGCTTCATCACACTCAAATATCGCCATATCATCCTCGGTCACCTTTCCATGCCCTCTCCCATTTGTTCCACTGTCAATTCATCCCAGACAATCGCCCGAGTCCTGGGCAAGGCGAGCGTGAAGCTTGTTTAACTGTTTACTGTGTGCGAACGCTGGACGTTTGCCTGTCCAGGGCGAAGCCATTGCTGTAGCTGATTGAGGAAATGCGCATCGGGTGCACTGAGGCACTGCCAATAAACTATGTGTGTGCAAGCGAAATCCCTATAAATATGCCATTTGAAAGATAATGCAGCAATAACAAAGTGACGACAAGGAGCAGTAGGATTGCAGGACGAAGCAGCAGCAGCAGCAGCAGCAGAAAAGATAAATAGGCAGCAGTAGGCAAACAAGATGAGCAAACACAAGTGGCGAGTAGACAGGGGGCGTCGGAGGTGGCGGCGGCTGCAGTTCCTCGCTCCTGGCTCAAATGGGTAAACAAGCAAACAACACACACACACACACACACACACACACGCTAACACAGAGCGCCAAAGGCGGCGAAACGCATTTGGAAAACGCAATGAGAGAGCACAAACACACAGACACACACACACACATAAAAATGCCAACTGTCCGCTTGTGTGACTGAGCCTGTCAGCAGGACATGAGATAGATTTCGACTTGTCGTCTAGAGATTTTCCACACACACACACACACACACAAATACCAACTGCAAAAAGGAAAATTAGAGAATTGCAGCTGGAAACAAAAACCAGTAAATAGTTGAGCCAACCCATTTGAAAGTTGTAACATATTTTATAGGTATTGAAGGGAAAATCCTGAGAAAAAAAGAGAAACTGCACTCGGAAAATTGAACCAAAAAATGTCAAGGTAAGGAAGAGAGGTGCAAAAATGGCTGCATTCAGCAATACATTTTTCATTACTGATCAAAAATTCAGATGTAGAGTTGACTAGAAATTTATTAAAACTAAAGAAAGATACTGCAAATGAACCGAAAAGTAATTTAGAAAGGAAACTTTAAGTAAAAATGGCTGCATTCAGCATAACAGTTTGATTTATGATGCAATATATGTGTAATTTTTCAGAAATTTATCTTAATGATGGCTGGTTCAATACTTTCAGTGAGTCTTATCATAGGAAAAGGTAGTTAAAAGTATGCAAGTGATCACTGATCACTTGATCAGTTGTGCTTTGTTTAGTTAGCTTGCATAGTTTAACTATTTGTGCTGTATTTCGATGCAAGTTTGCTAGTTTGATGCTAGTTTTGTCAGCAATGAACTTCCTTGATCCTTAGTAAAGCTTGATACCTGATCACTGGTTACTTATTGTATCTATATTTTTACTGTAGACTTAAGTTTTTAAGTACAAGCTTCTCGTACGCCAAATGATCAAGAATCTTCCGTTGAATGCATCCCATTTGGTTTATGATTACTGATCAGCTTTACGAAGTTAAACAAATCTTGTAAAATACTTTTGAGGGGTCTTTAAAGAGTAAGCGCCACCATTTTCTTAATTTAAACTCGGCATTTAGTGTTTATTTTTGCTCTCACATAATTCCACAACATTTGGTCAGAGTAGAGTTACCATGGCATAGAAACATTCTGTCGAAAAACTTGTTTCAGTCAGAAAATCTTGTTTGTTTTCGGTGGAAATGGCTTCCAACTTGACATTTGGTGTTCTTTCATGTTTTCGCTTAATTCCTTAATGTTTGGTCAGAATAGTGTTACTATAGCACATATCTCCCATAGGAATTATGGGTCAATAAACTAGTTTCAGTGAGAAAAACTTTTTTGTTTTCAGTACAAATGGATTTAAACTTGATATAAGTGCTTTTCTATGATGCCACACAATTGTACAAAGTTTGGTCAAAACAGTGTGACCATAGCATATAGCTGTCGTAGGAACCATCCTTTGAAAAACATGTTTTAGTATGAAAAACTTTTTTGTTTTCAATGGAAACCGCCTTAAACTTGGCATTTAGAGTCTTTCTATGCTTTTATACAATTCCATAAAGTTTGATCAAAATAGGGTGATTATAGCATATCATATAAACAATCGGCCGAAAAACTTGTTTTAGTATGAAAAACTGTTTTCTTTTTAATGAGAATGGTTTCTAAGTCGACATTTAGTGTTTTTCTATGCTTTCACATAATTGTACAACCTTTGGTCAGCATAGTGTGACCATATCATATGGCTATCATAGGAACAATTGGTTGAAAAGCTTGTTTTGGTATGAAAAACTTGTTTGATTTAATGGAAAATGTGTTTAAACTTGGCATTTAGGGTTTTTCTGTATTTTCACAGAAATCAACAAAGTTTGGTCAAAAAAGTGTGACCATAGCATATGGCTACCATAGGATCAATCAGTCGAAAAGCTTGTTTTAGTAAGAAAAAATGGTTTGTGCTGATGGAAAATGTCTTACAACTGAGCATTTAGGGCTCCACAAGTTTAGTCAAAATAGTGTGACCATAGTTAATGCTAAAATTCGTGTTTAACATAGCTGTGAATGTGTGGCTGCCATTCATTTAAGTAGAAAACATACATAAGTGTAATTTTTTGTAGTGTAATCAATGCACACACACACACAGATGTTTGCTAGATTAAATTTACTACATTTGAAATTGAATAACTAAAGCTCCCGAAGGATCATCTTCATTTTGTATTTATCCAGAATGAATGGTAAACGACAGTTGGAATAACACACACACACACACAGCGAGAGAGAGAGGGGAGGAGAAGGGAGGGGATTGATGATAGAAGCAACAGCAAACAAAATATTGCACAAATACAACTGAAAGCCAACGACAGACGCAGCACCAGCAGCAGCAAAAGGACTAGGACCAAAAACCAGGACCAGGACAGACACACATACGAAAACAATCAGTAATGTAATAGAGACGAGACGACACAGGACTTGTGCCGACAGAGGCGGAGGCATGGACCGAGGCAAAAACAACGAGGCCATTACAGTTGCCAACGGCATCTTTGCCGGAAACAGCTTGACAAGCCGTTGAAATTTATATTGAAAGATGTTTGTGCCAGGATTAACTGTAACTGATTCCCAAAAATTCAACCTGTGCAGCGATTAAATCGTGATCAAAAATCACCAAAAACAAAAAAATCAAAAACAACCAAATGCGTTTCATAATTCTACAAAATGCCCAAACTTAAGTCGTGTGTGTGTCTGTGTGTGTGTGTGTGTGTGTGTGTGGAAAAGGGTAATGCGGGGTGGGGGGGGGCGTGTGGCGGTCGGATGCCAGGTATGAATAAACATAAAAGCGTTTTCGGTCGCTTATCGCGTGAACGCATCAAAAATTCAATTGTATTTAGTACGCACACACGCACACACATCATCGATTGTTGAGCACAAAAGAATATAATGCCTCCATGTGTGTGTGTGCGTGTGTGTGTGATTGGCTCATAAAAGTGAATATTACTCATACGCCTACATAGCCCCGTTGGGTAAATACGGCAGCTAAGCGCCATTTGAGCCAAGTCAAAAGCCAATTTGATTAACAAAAAAAAAAAAAAGAAAAGAAGCAGCAGCAGCAGCAGAAAAAAAGAAAATACTGACAGAGATTGCCTTTGAAGATGATGCTGATGAAGGCACATTTTTTTGGTTTTTTTTTTTTTTTTGTGAATTTTCCCCTGGTTAAAGGATTGAAATCAAGCACTTGAGGGTGAAATAGAAACTGCGATTGAAACTTGAAATTGAGAGTTAAGTGTGAGGTTTACCCGATGCCGAAAGTCAAGCTGGAAATTGAACTTCAATTTTGATATTAGATGAGGAGAACACAATCAGATTTTAATCTATATTCAGCGGGGAGGCGCAAGATCTGGTGGCAGCTCAATAGATTAATTTGTCATTTGATTTTCACATTAGGCGAGGTGAGACGAAATATCAGGGCGAGAGTCTAATGTTAAGGTTTGAAAAGGAAGTATTATACTATCGTTTCAACAAAAAAATGCTCACTTTTTGGCACCATATTACTCAGAATCTTTGTTGTTAACCACAAGAAAATATTCAAATAATCATTTAATACAGTTTTCCAAGACCGACTTGAACTTTTGAAGAGTTAAATGAGTATGAATCTATTGTAGGTTGTGGCCTAACATTTCTACAAGAGTTTCTCACCTCAGTGAACAGCTTAACATATTCTACTTCAGTTGCTCTCTATGGTTCAGGTGTTCATATGCTCACTTTTTATACCCCTTAACAAAAGTGCAAAAATTGTACTTAATACTAAGCATTCAAAATGTTTTACTAATTTATTAGAAATTGTACTATTTGAATTTGGTATCGATACACCGCTTTTTACTCTATTGTAATGTCTCAAACACCGCCTAACAATGCTGTTGGGCAATCAGTGGGTCAAATACTTTCTGAAATCACATCTTTTCTAAAATTGTTTGCCTACCAACAAAATTTTAAAATATTATAAACTGGCAACACCTCTTTTTATATCGTAAGCAACGCTTTTTTCTACGAAAACTGCCCATTAGACGCTTTAAGTGCTCTGAAAGTTTTCTACCACCACTTTCTAGCATGTTTAACACCGCTTAACATTATTTTAGACTTTCAACGACTGCTGCTACCACTTTAAGTATCGTAAACACCGCTTTTTAATATACAAAAATCTGTAAATCAGCCACTAGCAGGTTAAAGTACCTTTAACACAGTCTTGCATCTCATTTTAGTATCTAAAACAACGCCTACTATTAATTTTTTATATCATAACACCTCCCCCAGCAGTTTTAAGTAGCTTTAACCCCGATATACATCACCGTGTAGTATCTTAAACACCGCCTACTCTTAAATTTTTATATCTAAGCATCGCCTCTAGCACTTTTAAGTAGCTTCAACCTTGAGTTACATCACCTTGTAGTATCTTAAACACCCCCTACTACTATTTAGCACCGCCTCTAGCACTTTTTAATAGCTTCAACCCTGAGTTACTTCACTTTGTAGTATCTTAAACACCCTCTGCTACTAATTAGCACCGCCTCTAGCAGTGTTAATTAGCTTCAGCCCTGATATACATTACTTTTTAGTATCTCAAACACCGCCCACTACTAGTTTTTTATATCTTAAGCCCCCTTTAGCAGTTTTAAGTAGCTTTGAAGCTAGAGAAAGCAAACACCGCCTACTACTAGTTATAATAATTAGTATAATGAATTTTTATAAGAACTTTGTACTTGAATCAAGTATTTTTATATCTGACTTACTATTGACATTGTTTGTACTTTAATGTTGTTCTTGGTATCCGAATATTCTCGATATAAGATATTAAGTACTCGATACCCTGGAGTTAGTATTCTTAAAGCTCGATACTAAGTACTCGAAACATAGTCTTACGTTACTCAGTAATCCATACTTGTTACACGGTACTCATACACCGCAAAGCGTTTTACAACAAAACCACAAAATAAGCCTTGACAGCGTGACGCATGACGCGTGATGCTACCAATCAAATGTTTCTTCTACTCAAATCTTTTGTGTCGATATTGAAAAAGTTTCATACAACAGTCACAGCTTATCCTCCCCTCGTGTTGACCCATTTTAAAGGGTATGTGGGATTATATCGACATGCTTGCGGTTATGTATAAAGTTTGAAAATATTGTCTGGTGTTTAAATAATTTGTGTGGCGCTGTTTTTTTTTCATGAATTTTGGGTGAGTTTTTCTTGAGCTGCGGAGGAGTGCGATGGCTGCGGTTTCATCTGCTGTCGACAGGGGTTGGGGGCGGGGGCGGCATAGTGCAAGGCTTATGGACCGCGCTTGGTCAGTTTTCAGCTCTGCCCCGACCCCTCCCCTCCCCTCCCCCATCCCCACTCTCTCTCTCTCTCACTTTTTGGTCATGTTATATGCCAGTTACAGCCTAGAGGAGCTGTGGCTGGGCTGGGCTGTGGGGATGTGGGTGGGGGTGTTCACTCATAACTTATGCCAGAGGCGGCAAAACTGTGCCGCACCAAAAATGGCAAATGGCGGGCCAACAGCATTTGTTACCACACACACACACACACACACACACACATAAGCAGGGCCCCCGGGCGTCACTTTTGAAACATTTACTTTATGTTGTTCACAGGAAATTAGATTTTTTTTTTCTCGCTAGTCAGCCACGCCTCTGGTTGGCGGGGGCATTTAGTTTAGTTTCATTTTTTTTTTTTGTCTAACTTGTCAATGGCAGGGTCCTTGCGGACAGGATACAAGCTCATTGCGGAAACAGCTTTTTAGCCGCTCACCAACACACACAGACACACACACACACACACACAAGTTGTTTGCCATGCTAATTTATTTATAGACAGCAAAGTTTGCTCTCTTTTTTTGCCCCCTATTTTTTTTTTTTTGGCTTCAGTTCCGTGCAAATTTCCGCCACAGACGACAAATTGCATAGCTGCCACGCCCTCCGCCTGATTTGCCCTCCTTAATTCGATTTTAGCTGCTGCTGAAAAAAGAAAACCCCCATTTAATGCGCCTCACCTTGCTGCAACTCGCAAATTTAACTCGTTTCTCCCCCAAATTTGTACTGGATTTTGCGAATTTTTCGACTGCTGGACAGCTGGCCTGCTTTTCTTTTCTTTTTTTTTTTTTGGGAACATGATAAGTAGCCTAGCCATTAAAATCAAAAGCAGCAGCCCAAAAGTCCTTGCAAATGGAACGCGAAGCACTTTGCTTAATGTTCGCGCGGGGATACTGGCTGAGAGAGAGAGAGCATTCAGACTGACTGGAGTTTACCCTGGTTTCTTTCTAAGTCTCCTTATTTCAGGGAAGTCATCTAAGTACTCGGACAGGCTACTTCTCATGCAGCTTTTCATATATATGTCTGTGATTCTCAGTTTGAAACTCTATTCCATTTCGATCCCGAACTAAAGTTTTCAATTCAATACCCTTTCGACTCTTTTCTTTAGTTTTTTTTTTGTTTCTCGCTTTAATTGCCTTCCCGCGCCCATCTCTAGCTTACTCCCTCTACATTTATCGATATTTCTATCGAAAGAAAAACCTTTAATATCTACGCTGACTTTGTTTATATGGTTAATTGCACCTCCTTAACAGCAATTTACTTTAATCGAGTGAGACTTTATAAATCTTATGCACGGGTTGACAATATTTCATAAATTTATCGATATATCGATAAGACAAATATGTAATTAAGTCGCTGAATCCGAACTATAAAAAAATACTCCATTCCATCAAAAGTGTATGCTCCGTATGAGTTTTGATGCTGCAGCGCGAACATTATTTTGCTCATAACTTTACTAATGATCATGCAAACTTAATCGATTCTTTGGCGGATCAAAAAATATTCCGGACTTCTAAATATGTCCAAAAGAAACGAACCTTCTATCTAAAAAACTGGGTATAATATGACGTTTTTACCAAATTGCGTGGGCGTATGTTTCAGAAGATCCACAAGCAAATGTTCCTCTGCCAAGAGAAAGTTGTTCCCTATTGTTGTTTTTAAGTTTTTACAAGCAAACAAATACAGCCAAATCTCTTGATATACATGAAAGACTATCGTCACCCTATCGATATCATGTGAAACTGTACTTAAAGTCAGAACATATCGTGCAACAAACTTGTGAGCATAAATTCCTCACTAACCTGAAGCTTTAAGGGAGTTTAAGGACTTAACAGGCGAATCTATCTAAACGTCCTGCCATCCCTCTGTTTGTCTCCAAGAACACACAGATGTCAGAGTTGATAAGTGTAAGAGCTTATTTACTTATATAACTGAAACATCCAGTACTTAGCAGACACATAAAGCTAATTTTCATATTTTGCCACGCCCTTTACCACCTTCCCAAAAGTGAAAAAACGTCATTACTCCCACAGTTTTAAAGATAGAAGGTTCGTACCTTCTGCACATATTTACAAATCATGTTTATTTATCGAACGGTTAAACCCAAGTCTAGTTATAAGCAAAAGAAAGTTCGAATTTCTCAATTTTTTCGCACCAATTTTGATGACTCTCTCAAAAACCACATGAAAGTAGCTAAAACCCCATCTACCCCTTGTTTCCTTTGGGTAAAGGGCATCAAAAGCAGCCACGAAATGCATGCATTCATTTCTTCACACAAACGAAACTGAGTCAAAACAGAAAAAAGGTGGCATAAAACCAGGTGGAGGAGAAACTGTATTCAAACAGATGAACTGAATGAAGCAAAAGAATGTCAAGTTGAATTGAAATTACGAGTCCAGCTATTTGTACATTTTTTGGGGGGGGGGTGGGTAGAGAAGTAGTTCTAAAGAAACTTTAAAGAGATGTGTTAAGAGATTGAACACCTCTTTTTTAGTTTTTCTTTTTTTTTCAATTCTTCTCTCAACAAAATCAACTAAAATCTGTTAAAATTATTAGCCAAAAATTGATCACAGTTCGTTTATCTTGAGCCGCAAAACGAGCTGCAAAACAAAAAAAAAAAAAAACATCGAGAAAACCCACAAAATTGCGGCAGCCAAAAGGTGTAACTCTCTGTCCCAAAGGACATTAGCACGTGCGGGAGCGAGAGCTTGTGTGCGTTTGGGTGAGCGTGGAAATTGGCTAAAACGAATTTACACAAATTTATCAACGTGGCAAAGTCAAAGCCAACGAAGCAGGGCCGCCGAACCGTAAGCCAAAAGCGGAAAGAAGGTGTCAAGTGTGCCACAACCACATTCACACCCTCACACATCGAATAGGAGCGGAAAACGGAAATGAATCATTTCATTAGAGTTGGCAACGCCTACGACATGAGACACAAGAGGGGGCGGGGAGGCCACAGCCACAGCGAAACGACCCAAGAAATTGCCAAGTAAAATGTGTTTGACACTTAACGTGGGTCGCCGCTGCTTGACCGGGCTGGAGGGGGTTACACGTGTAGCATCCGACGAGCAGCAGCAGCAGCAGCAGCAGGCCAAGCGGAAACGAGGCCAGGTGAAATGCATGAAAGATGATGAATTTTGTATAATTTCAAGGCCTAATTCATTTTGATGCACCAAAGGAGCAAATGCAAATTTCGTGACAAAATGTGGCAGACACACCCACACACAATATGCAAAAATCAAACTCAAAATTCACAAAAACGAATTGCCCAACCAGCAGAGAACTTTTGTTTATTAATTGAGATTCGGTTATTGAGGTTTTCCAACCAAAAGACGCAACAATTTTTGATTTATATTCAAATGCAATTATACATCCTCCTCTTCGTCCACTTCTACCCAAATGGCCAAATTGTCAAGGTGATAAATCTATGCAAAAATAATGCCAGAAATATATATATATATACATATAAATATAAATATGTTTATTCGATTTCAATCAATAACAATTTCAACTGGGCGAAGTGAGAGTGAATGGTTCTGTTGTGGGGTAAATCTTTGATATTTCAACCGTTGGAGATGGCTGGCTAACTCATTTGGATTCAAAGTGCTGGGGAGAACTTTATATCTTATCCGGGTTGGATGGATTGGGTATAGCGAATGGTTTTACATCCCATACGGCTCGAAGGACCAATTGTTGTTAAGGGTTTTTGTAAGATAGAACGTTTTTTATATCTCATCCGGCTCGAAGGAGCAAGTGTTGCTTATAGATTCTCTCAGGAATTCGATTTTTCATATTATCCGGCTCGAAAGACCAAGAGTTGTTAATGGTTTTTGTAAAGAAAAACTGTTTTTATATCTCATCCGACTCGAGGGAGCAAGTGTTGCTTATAGATTCTCTCAAGAATTCGATTTTTCATATTATCCGGCTCGAAGGACCAAGAGTTGTTAATGGTTTTTGTAAAGAAAAACTGTTTTTATATCTCATCCGACTCGAGGGAGCAAGTGTTGCTTATAGATTCTTTCAGGACTTCGATTTTTCATATTATCCGGCTCGAAGGACCAAGAGTTGTTAATGGTTTTTGTAAAGAAAAACTGTTTTTCATATCTCATCCGGCTCGAGGGAGCAAGGGTTGCTTATAGATTCTTTCAGAAATTCGATTTTTCATATTATCCGACTCGAAGGACCAAGTGTTATTAATGGATTTAGCTAGGAAAGACCTTTAAATCTCCTCCGGCTCGAAGGACCAGATGTTGTTAATGGTTTTTGTAAAGAAAAACGTTTTTTATATCTCATCCGGCTCGAAGGACCAAGTGTGGCTAATGATTTTTATAAGGAAAAACCATTTGTATAACTTATTCGTCCTAATTTCTAAGGAAAATCATTTCTATATCTTATTCGGCTAGAAGAACCAAGTGTTGTTAATGGTTTTTAGTAAGATATAAGGACTATATCATATCCGACTCGAAGGACCAAGCTTTGTTAAAGGTTTCTGAAAGGCTAACCCCTTATTTCATATTCAACTCCAAGGATCAAGTGCTGTTAATTGATTGTCAAATCCAAATCAATGGACCATTTGCTGCTAGTGCTTTCTGTAAGATCTCGCCTTAATATCTTAACCGACTCGAAGGATCAAGTGTTGCTAATCCGCTAACCGCTTGATTGTGAATGGGCTCTTCGCAGGGCTGCCAACTTACTTACAAAAAACACACAACTTTCTAATCTAAGTTTCAAATTCAAATTGGAAAATGTGTGTTGCATTGCCGCATTGCTCAATCTGTATTAACATTTGAATCACTCATCCACATAAGTGCTAAGCAAATTGAATCCCATGAATGAATGCATTCACTCAAAATCCCATCAGTAACAATCATGGCTAAAAAGCTGTCTCATTCACCCGCTCTGGCTGAGTCGGTGGCAAAAATGTGAATAATGATTCAAAGCGTCTTTGCTGAAGCTTCTTCTACACTTCACTTGACTTACCACCCACCACCAGTCCGCGCCCATGCTTACCCCTTAACACCCCTCCCCCACCCCCTCCCCCACTGGCCGTCGTCGACGTCGTTGTCAAGTTTTCAGCTGCTCATTCATTTTCTTCATTTTTCTGCGGTGCACAAGCGAAATTTCGTTTCAATTTGTAAAACGCTTTTCTTTTGTGGTTAAATTTCATATTTTTTAATGGTAGGGTAAAACTGTTGCCACGACTCCGCTGACATGACAGCTGCTGCTGCTGCTGCTGCTGCCGTTGCTGCTGCTGCTGCTGCCGGACATGGACACCCCTTTTCTCGACCCGGCAACAACACCAACCACCACCAACAAATGAAAAGCAATTTACGCCGCAGAAGGTACGCCGGACATGACAGAACGGTTGGCCAAGTGAATCATGGCACAGAAATCGCTCAGAAAGCATTCACATTCAGGGGCGAATGACCAACATCCTTTTTGCTCGCTGCTTTAAGCACAGTGAAATTCGCGCTGCTCCTGAGTGTTTTGTACTAGAGATGCCCATAAATAAGAACATTTTCTTAAGCGAAAAACCACAAAGAAACTTTGCCGCCACATTCGCTGAAGCGTAGACAACGAACTGCGCCGAGGTTGAGGTTCGGTTCCTTTGAGAATTTCGTTTACCTTTTGTTTTGCCTGTTGGAATTTGTATTTGTATTTTATTTTACATTTCACCGCTGCTGCCATTTTAATATACAATATTTGTCTGGTCTTGGCTTTTTTTGTTGTTCGCTTTTGTTTTCAGGCGGGGGCAGAAACAAAAAAGCAAAATTTTGCCATAAAAATTTATGTAAATTAAAAGACAAAAAACCTGTAAAAAAAAAAAAAGCACCAAAGAAAAGTAGATGTCAATAAATATTAAAGGTTTTTTTGGGCGAAACATGAACCCGAAAGTAGGCAAAGAAAAGGATTTACAGGTTTTAAATGGGTTTTCAAATGGTTTCGGCTAGGTTAAGCCTTGATTTTGGTATATCATATAGATTTCATATGCGGCTCGAAGGACCAAGTGTGGCTCTAAGATCGCAGGATCGAAGTACCAAGGGTTGCTAAAGTTTGCTGTAAGGTTAACCAATTGAAGGACCAAGTTTTGCCCATAGTTTTTGTTACATCTTATTCGACTAGACGGGGCAAGTGTTTCTAACGGTTTCTCTAAAACCTTCCCTTTATATCATATCCGACTCCATTATCTGTTATCCGGCTCGAAGGACCAAGAGTTGCCAATAGTTTTGGTATGAAAAAAACCTTTGTACCTGCCATATACGACTCGAAGTACCTAGTTTTGTTAACGGTTTCTGTGAAAACGCCATTTTATATCATATCCGGCTCGAAGGACCAAGTGTTGCTAATAGTTTCTGTATGGTAAAACCTTTCTACTTGATATATCCAACTCGAAGTACCTAGTTTTGCAAGTGGTTACTGTGAAAACGCCTTTTCATATCTTATCCGACTCGGAGGACCAAGTGTTGCTAATGGTTTCTGTACAATCGTCTCTCTGTATCTTATCCGATCCTTTTATATGTTATCCGGCTCGAATGGCCAAAAGTTTATAATAGTTTGTATATGATAAAACCTTTATTCCTGCAATATCCGGCTCGAACTAGCAAGTGTTGCCAATAGTTTCTGTGAAATCGCCCCTTATTAGTTATCCGGCTCGAAAGACCAAGTGTTGCTAATAGAATCTGTATAGTATATCCTTTCTACTTGATATATCCGACTCGAAGAACCAAGTGTTGCTAATGGTGTCTGTGAAATCGCCCCTTTATAACTTATTCGACTTCTTTATCTGTTATCCGGCTCGAATGGCCAAAAGTTTCTAATAGTTTGTATATGATAAAACCTTTATAACTGTAATATCCGGCTCGAACTAGCAAGTGTTGCCAATAGTTTCTGTGAAATCGCCCCTTATTAGTTATCCGGCTCGAAGGACCAAGTGTTGCTAATAGTTTCTGTATGCTAAAACCTTTATACTTACTTTATCCGACTCGAAGGACCAAGTATTGCTAATGGTTTCTGTAAAATCGTCCCTTTTTTATCTAATTCAACTCCATTTTCTGCTATTCGGCTCGAAGGACCAAGTGCTGCTTATAGTTTCTGTATAATAAAACCTTTATATATGCTTTATCCAGCTCGGAATACCAAGTGTTGCTAAAGATTTCTGTAAGATATCGGCCTCAATATCTTATCCGTCTCGAAGGACCAAGGTATGCCAAGGGTATCTGTAAGATTAACCCTTGCTTTCATAGCCTGCTCAAAAGACCAAGTGCTGCTAATGGCTACCGTAAGCTAACACCTTCAAATCTGTTGTCCCCAAAATCATCCTCAGGCGAGTGGACCTCAAAAAGATATTCCCCCCTCCGCACCCCCCCCCCCCCTTTCCCCACCCAAGCCGTTGGCCCCAAACAGTAGGCAATATTTTGTGAATAGATTGAACTGACAAAACAGGTGTCTTCGACCATAACCCAAAAGGGAAACAAAAGGCAAGCAGACAAAAAAAAAGGAATGGAAAAAGGCAGCAAAAAAAAAAAAGCACCATACAATTCGTGCTGACTTTTTTACGACTTGCTGACAAATGAATGCGTAGACAAATTTAATGAGGAAACGGAAATGTCTTTTACGAATTTATGGCCTAAACAGCAACCCCTCCCCATCCCTGACAAATTACGGTCCCACACACTCGTACATATGGCCGTGCCCGGGGGCAAATAAAATAATGCGTACTTACAAAACCAAACCGCAGACCGAAAGCCAAAAGAGACAAAAAGTGAAATAAATGATAACAATAAAATATAAATAAATAAATAAAATTAACTCATAACCACTTAGGCAACCGCAGCGGACACAAACAATGTCCTTCCCAAATCCTAGACGCCGAGGGACCCTTCCCACTTACTCAGTCTCTGACTGGAGATGAAGTGAAACTAACAACAACATAATTTAGTGAGCCACCACAAAGCACACACACACACACACACAGAGAGAGATAGAGCCCAACGGGGGGAGAAAAAGGACACTGGACTCTGTCCACGCTAATGTGTTGCTATGCGTGTGAGTGTGTGTGTGTGTGTGAGTGTGCGCCTACTTTTTGGTAGCTGATGCCACTTCAAAAATGCCGCCACGAAAACCTTCATTTATCAAGTTGACATTTTAATTTATTAAAACAAAATGAAACGAAATAAAATGAGACCCAACTCGCTGGTGGGTAGTGGATGTGGGTGCAGAACGTTTTGCTCCTGCTCGTTGGGCAAGACGACGCCAACAGAAACGGAGCCATTTTGCTGCAGTACTTGAGTTGGGATTTCAATTCCGGTTTGCTTGCGCGAAGAGCACACTGATACGAAAACCATTCTTTTCACTGTTTTGCTACTTTCATTAGATTTGTCCTATCTGTTTTGTGTGTTTTTGTGTCTTTGATGAGTGCGGTGCTCATTGAATATAGGAGTAGATGGTGATTTATGAGTTTTACAGAACTTTCCCCTCTATGTATCCGGCTCGAAGGACCAAGTTACTATGCTAGGAGCTATTCTTGGCCACAAAAACAAGTGCAAGTTTGTGATACAAAGAGTTTCCAATGATATCTATAAAATATAACAGGTAATGAACAAACCCAACTCTACCAACGAGCATATTTTATTGCATTTAGGTTTCAAGATCTATATTTTCAAAGAAAAAGGCTTCGTGTTGAGTCGTGCTTACTCGTGACAAGTAAAAAAATGACTAAACTTGATAGTTTCCAGAAACTTTCCAAGAGTTTGTGATTTAAAAGCTGTCTTCAACTACACAGAGAAAAAAAAAGATGATTTCCGGTATCCATTTGGGAAGGATATGTTTGAAATATCCTTTTAATCATCCAACGGAGCTAAAAATCATCCAAACGATATGAAAAATTATGATCCTTGGGATGATTTTTCAGCTCCGTTGGATGATTTAAAGGATATTTAAGACATATCCCTCCCAAATGGATACTTTTTTGGATCTTTTCTGTGTAGAAAAGCAAGTTGTTTGTGTTTTTGCAGCTGTATTTTACCAGAAGATCACCTTGTTTCAAGTCGTGCAGGCTCGTGACACGAAAACTAAAATCGATTTTGATAATACAACAATGTTGTATCTGTTTTGTTTCTTATGAGCGTTTAGAAGACCATTAGAAGTGTGTAAAAAGTAGGGAAAGCATCGAATTTTTGCTTTAAGAGCTATAATTTGCCACCACAAGGCTTGCTGTAGCCTCGTGCTTGCTCGTGATTTATAAAAAAAATGACTTACTTGTATGAAAAAACAATTTTTCTTGGACATTTCTTAGAAATTTTCTGCTATGAAAGAATATATGACCCAAAAAAATTAGTAGATTTAATAGCTTTACTAAGAACATGAAGTAGGAAGTGAAATCTCATTCAGTCAACCCAAATGAAGAAAGAGTATCCGGCTCGAAGGCTCAAACATGTCAATGGAAATCATAAGATTCCTTAATTTTGTGTAAAGGATTTGGTAAGAAGCAGAAGTGAAGAAGTATAAGGTGAAAATGTCCATAAAGTGATAGAAGTGAAGAAAAATCCGCTTCGAAGGACCACATACATAAGATTCCTTTATTTGCATTTCAATTAGTAAGAAAACGAAGCAGGAAATGAAGAAGTATTAAGTGAAAATGTCTGAGAAGTAAAGAAGGATCCGTCTCGAAGGACCAAACATGGAATTCTCCAGATTCAATAATTTTGCTCTAAAGCCTAGGTAGAAAAAATGAAGAAAGAGTGAATCCGGCTCGAAGGACCAAACATATTGTAGTGGTTGGCTGGAATTCTTAAGATTTGTTAATGTTTATGTCAAGAAAAAGTGAAGAAATATAAGGTCAAAGAAGTCCAAAAAAATTGGAAAAATTCCAGAAAAGTTGAAAAATATCAACAAAAGCCAGATAAATACATGAAAATATAAAAAAAAATAATTTGAAAAATTCCAGAAAAGTTGAAAAATGTCAACAAAAGCCAGAAAAAACATGAAAATATAGAAATAGTCATAGAAGTAAAGTTAAGTCTGAGGTGGGTCGGCATCAATATAACTCAAGGCTGTTTTCAAATCTTCTAAATAGCTGCTATGTGTCAGATAAGCTAAGACTTTACTTCTGTTTTTAGTTAGTTTACGTGGCAGCTGTGAAATCGGCCATAGATTGACCAGGGCAAAAGTATTTAACAACTTTTATGCTTAAATTTCACAAAAACTCAAAAATTATAACAAAATACGTAGAATCTGTACCATAAATTGTTCTTGAAGTGTAAGAAAAATGCCTTGTCCATTCTCCCTACGCCTTGTCCCAATGTTATGTGATGGACCAGGACTAAAGCGAAGCCTCGGCCTTGGCGAACGAAAGGGACGACACCCAACTAAAAGGCGTTGCAAATGAATGCGTAAAAGATGACAGGATTCCCGCAGGATTCCACTTGTGACCATTGAGAGAAAAGCAAAAAAGCAAAGCCAGCGACTTTAACTGCCGCATGACGAGGCGGAATACAAAACACAAATATGACAAAAATCAATAAGCAGGCTAAAAAGTCGGCTATGATTATTGAAGTTAAAGCCATTAAAACGATTTAAAAAACCAGGTTTCTTCTATTTTTTTTGTTGTATTTTCTGCCTGCCTGTCTGCCTTTGCCTTCGATTGGTTTCCTATTCCCTGGTCGAGTTTTTTTTTTTGTTATCCTTCTCTTTTTTTTTTGTTGTTTCTTTTTGGGCTTTCAACTTTGGCATTGAAGGCCTTTTTGGACCAACCGCTTGGCAGGGAAAAGTTTTGTTTTGGGATTTCAAACCCTCAGCATCTTTTGTAGGCAGACGGGGCAGGCAGACCTGTTCATGTTGCAGGTTGCACTTCAGAGACGCCGCACAAGCACCAAAGGAGCAGCTGCTCCAATGCAACTGCCGCTGCTGCAAGCATTGGGAGTGGGTGTGGGAGTGGCAGCTCCGGCTAATAACAGTTGCAATGCGAAGATGAAGACGAACAAAAAACGATTTACGCTGAAAGTGCCAACAATGGCGCAAAACTTGTCCTCCCAAAGGCTCTCCCTTTCAATGTGTCTGTGTGTGTGTGTGTGTGTTGGTGTGCAAACTTTTGGCGCTGAGCGTTTTAATTTAATACACAAACTTTCGGCTACAATTTGAGACCCAACCAAGTGCATGGCAAGTGCATTTATTTAAAGCCAAAACTTTACTGATTTCTGTCCAAAATAAACCGCAAAAAAAAAAAAAACCAGAAGCCAAAAGTCCCTGGCCATCGTTTGTCTAGTCCTGGGGCCATTAAAACTGACAGAACTGGCAGCAGCAGGAGCGACTCAAACATATGAAATACTCTTTTTGTTTGTCACCAAATTTGGGAATAAATTTTTGACTGCAAATTGATTGATTTGCCTGACAAAAGACTACAAAATTATGAAAAACGGAAAACGAAAAATCAAACACACACAAAAATAACACAATTAGTGGCTCAATGGGGCCTCAATAAATTGTATCCAGAGCGAGCATGTGTGTGTGTGTGTGTGTGTGTGTGTTTTATGAGTTTTTCGCTTTTCGTTTTAATTTCCTCTTGTTAATGGGAAAAGCGTTCTCTCCCGCACACACACACACACACTCAGGCATACTAAATATGAATTTGATACGAAAAATGCAATTAAAATGTATGAAAAGGAAAGAAGCGAAGACGTGCACACACACACACCAACACACCCACACACACACACACACACACGAAGCCATTCATTCATGCAAAACATCAAAGCTTTTGCTTTTGCACTTGGCTCGCGCATTTATGCCATTTTGCATAGCATACTTTTTGGGGCCTACCCAAAAGGAAATGAAAACGAAAACGAAAACAGAAATGAAAATACTTAATCATAAAAAAACGAAAAGAAAAGAAAAGTTGTACATTTTCAATCGAAATACAAATGAAATTAAGTGTGCGTGTGCGTGTGCGTGTGTGGTTCATTAGCAGGCAGCCACTTCTTCAAAAAAAAAAAAAGGCGAACATAAATACCCCAACCCTCTCTTTTGACTTTCACTTCAATTCGAACGCCTGCGAAATTGCCAACTCAAAAAGTGGCAGCTTCCTTTCCATTTTGGGGCCAAACTTGGCGACAACAATAACAACAACAACAATAACAACAACAGCGGCAGCGTCGGGTCCTTTCACATGCGATTTCCTTATTGTTTGGCATTATGTGATTTGCTGTTGCAACTGCCACGCCCCCCATCCCCCAGCCCCATAGCTTCTTTCAATATACTTGCAGAACAGCCACTTCCACATCCGAGTGCCGTTTATGTTGCTACCCAGGCCATAGTTGGTCGTCTCCTCCTCCTGCCCAAACCCCCTCCCACCAACCCACCAACCCACCATCCCACACTTTCAGCATTTTCATTGCATTGTTAAGCAGCAGCTGCTTTTGTTGTTACACATTTTTATTAGCGGAAATCAATCCAACAGGGGGCTAAGATTACATTGTCAAAACGCGGCTAAAACCACACACACACAAAAGTAAATGGCTAAAAGGGCAAGGGGTGAGTGCGTTAAGGAAACCGGTCGCCCGCCCACCAGCTAACAATCTTACTCAAAATCGATTGGTTTTTCTCAAAAAAAAAAAAAAATTGTCAATAGAGCTTAGTTGGTGGCAGAGACCTTAGGTGGCAAACCATACATACTTAAAGCAATGCCAAAATAAGGAGCGAAACACATGGACTTATGAAAGCTTCGGCTCACACTTCAAGCTCTTTTTTCTTATTAAACACCGCAATATACCTTAGCATATATCAGCGCAGTCATGGCGCACCTTGAAGCACTTCGTTTGCCATCGCTTTAAAGAATCCTTTAACCTTTTCATATCGTAAACATTGCATATGGATTATGGGGAACTCTTGTACACCGCCTAGCACTAGCTAACACCGCATTTTAAGGCGCCTTTAACTGCATTTCCCCACCAAAAACGCTTTCTATACCATAAACACCGCCTGTTTATGCATTTTTCATAGCGTATACAAGACTTAGTCTTCTATTACTGCACTTTCAATATTTCAAACACCGCCCAACACCTCATTTTCAGTATCGTAAACACCGCTTGGCAACTTAAAGATAACTTAGACCGCCTAACTTTTCCCATATTAGATACACCGCCTACCACTGCTCTTTCTACATCGCTAACACTGCCTAACACCTCATTTTAAGTATCACAAACACCGCTTGACAGCACAATTTCACCACCTTAAAGCACTACCGAGACTGACTACCTTTTTTCATGAAGTACACATCGCCCACCATTGCTTTTTAAGTACCGTCAACACCACTCAGCAGTGCATTTTTCATAACGCATACGACTTTTACTTTCTTTGTTGCTAACACCGCCTATTACTACTCTTAAAATATATGAAACACCTCATTTTTAGAATCGGAACCACCTCCAGGCACCTCAAAAAGTACTAAGACCACTTACCACTTTTCAAATTAGATACATCGCCCACCACTGCTCTTTTCATATTGTTAACACCTCCTAATAGCTAATTTTAGTATCATAAACACCGCTTGACAGCACTATTTCACCAGCATAAGCAATATATATACTAACTTGTTCTTTTTATATCAAATGCACCGCCTACCACTGTGTTGTAAGTACCAAAAACACCGCCTAACACCTCATCCTCATTATCGTAACCAACTCCAGGCTTATTTTTAAGACCTCCTATCACTTTCCACATTAAGAACGCCCTTTTCATATGGTAAACACCGCCATATTGTACACACCGCCCTATACTTTCGTTTTAATATCTTAGACACCGCCTATCACCTCATTTTAAGTATCGTAAACACCGCTTGACAGCACAGTTTCACCATCTTAAGCACTACATTGACCGCCTATCGCTTTCTATATCATATACACCTGCAGCCGGTGCATTTTGACTATCGTACACACCGCCTAGTATATCAATGCGGTTGGCGAAACATTTTCTTCGTCCAGTACAATACTAGCACCGCTTCTTTATTGTACACACCGCCTTGCATTGCCGTGTTAATATCGTAGACACCTCCTATCACCTCATTTTGAATATCATGACAGCATAGTTTAGCCATCTAAAGCACTACATAGACCTTCCACCACTTTTCATATCGCATACACCGCCTACCACTGCATTTTCAGGGATGCAAACTAGCTCTGACCTGCCCTCATCGAACGTTGGGCTGCTACAGAAAGCTCTTTGCTCTCGGGGCATGCACTCATCTTGAGTCTGTGTAAATAGCCAAAATGTGCTCTGCACCTGCGGACCAGGCATGACCTTCGCTGCTAACGATAAGTTGATAAACAATTGTGAGTCTTATACAAATGTTTCAAATTGTAAAAAAACAGTCAAGAGTCTACATTTCAAACTCAGACTACACACATTCGATAAACAAAGCAATTTATGGTTATCGAACAACCTTGAGTCATATAAAGTATTCGATTAACAAATCGATAACACCTAGAGTGGCCTTAATGTGCTCCTGGAGCTGCAAAAACCCAACAAGACCGCCACAACACAAGGCCCTAATTATCGACTTACGTGGTTCTCAGCCCAACCGATTACATCATTACATGAAAACCGCAAGCACCAAAAGAAAAGTTGTAGCTGCCTACCGAGTTATTTCCTTTTACTTTGTGGGTGAGGGAGTGGGGGGAGGGGTTGAGGGGGAGGGGAGACAGAAGAGGAAGTGCGAATTAGGAGAACAAAAACACAAAAGCCAAGCATAATAATAATGATAATAATCAAGGCAAAATGGCAAACATTTGGAATCCGGGGACTGGCAAAGGGCTTAGAAACAAAGACATCTTGAGGCGAAATTTGTAACATTTTCCCTGTCAAGCATGTGTGTGTGTGTGTGTGTGTGTGTGTGTGTGTAGATTTTATTAGGTGAGCTCATAAAGCGCCGGCGGGGACTCAACTCGCTAGCTGAAGCTGCTGCACAAACAGCCCAAACAAAAGAAGTAACAAACCTGCTTGTAGGCTGGAATTGAGGTAATCCCCAGCACAAAGTCCTCTGCTCTCCTCCAGACATTGTTTATTACACAACATAAGTTATTGTTAATCAAAAAACGAAGCTGAAGAAGGGAGAGAAGCAGCCGGAGCAGGAGCCAGAGCCGGAGAAAGGGGATTAAAGCCAAGCACCTGTTGAGGGCCGAAACATGCTCGAAGCATGTTAATTGGTCCAGCAAGCATCATCAATCCTTTTGGCCCAATTGCCGCGTGTTAAGCTGCTGCATTGAACACCAAATGGCCATTATGTGCTCAGGCTCTACTTTGGGTTGATTCTGTGATTTACATGTGTCCCTCCGAATGCAATTTGTGCTACCGAAGATTAATTGAAAGGGTCGTCCAATGCCCAGCTACAATTAGAAATCAATCAAAAAAATTACAAAAAAAAAAAACAAAAAAAGGGGGGGAGAAGTGGCTAGAAAGAAACTGTATCTCCCCGGCCGCCCGTTTATGTTGGCCAGTTGCACGCAGTTAGCGCCATTTCTGGGCCTTTTTCGCCTTCAGAGGCTTACTAAAACGGCGAAGAGAGTGGGCGTCCGTGTGTGTGTGTGTGTGTTTTAATTGTCGCAATGCGACCAAACTGCAATCTCTACTTCGTCTCCACCTACCGCAAGCCCCTGGCTGGCAGCACAGCACAGAGACAGAGACCCTGGCTTCACCTCATTGCCGGCCATTTTTCAAAGTATGTAAACTTGTGTGTGTGTGTGTGTGTGTGTCAGTGTGTGAAAACGTATATCGCCCGAAATGTTACCGACAACGCTCTGTCGTCGACGCTTGATGAAATTTTGCCGAACATTGCCGTTGCCAAAGTTAAACAAAGCTCAGTACGGGTAGACCAACCTGTGTAATACCCAGTAGTTTATTACAAAAGAGCTTGAACGACTTTCTTAATTGTGATTAATTGAGAACTAGTAAGAATTATACCATTTTCCATGCTAGCTAGACCGATTTTGAAGATACAACTGCACACAAAGCTTGAAAACATGTACAAAATACTCAAGCAATCGAGTGTAGAACCCACTAATACCATCAATATACACTTTTCTCTTACCTAAAACCCATTTTTCCACCTTTTCCCATGCTAGCTATGGGATATAGTGGGTATACTCTTTAAAAATCTACCCGAAAGTTTATAACTTTACTAATTACTAAGTTTAAGAATGATACAATTTTGATATTAATCTGATTTCTCTTATTAAATAAGCTTTTCCGACGTAATTCCTTTAAAAGCTATGGTATATAGTCAACCGATTTGGGTCAAACTTTTGCAGATCTGTGGGAAAACATTGATAACGAAGGCTTGTAGATCCCGATAACACTGAAAATATACCAGTTCTTGTTTACTAAAACTCACCTTTCGACCTATTTCCCATGTAAGCTATAGGATATAGTCAAGCGATTTGGGTAAAATTTTGCAGATTTATTTGAAAGCTTAGAACTTTATTAATTTTTAAGTTTAAGAATGATATAGTTGAAACTAAGCAAGTTTTTCCTATTACAAAAACATTTTCCAACGTATTTCTATAAGAAGCCATAGAATATAGTCAACCGATTTGAGTCAAATGTTACAGATCTGTAGGGAAACATATACAATTAATAATGAAAGAGCTTAGAAACCGCTAACACTGATTATATAAAAGATTTTTATTACTAAAATCCTTATCCCACTGATCGGTCCTATGCAAGCCCTAAGATATATACAACCGATCTTGGAAAATATTTTTCGAACTCTTCGAAAACAAATTATATTCATAAATGTTGAGTTTAGGAACGCTACACTTGAAAAAAAGGGAGTTTTACGAACTTTTTTCCCAGAAAATCCAAATATTATTTATGTATATCTATATATATAGTCACCCGACTTAAATCCAAATTTGTTTTGGAAATGCTTAAAACCATATAACATTAATATTGTTTCAGTTTAAGCGTGCTACCATCAAAAGCAACCTAGTTAAAGACGCAATTTTCAATATATCTGTCTTATGATAGCCCTAGCATATAGTCAGTCGATCCGTAATGTTTCAAAATTTTGCTCAGCATGTAGTTAACACAAAAAAACTGTGCAAAAACTTCAGTTCACCGGTTTTTTAAACTAAAAAAAAGATAAAAATTGAAGGGTATATCTGTTCTGCTGATCAAGAATATATTATATTATACATATATATTGCATATAGTTTCAGAACTGTCAAGTTCATTTCCAAGGTGTGTGTGTGTTCATAAGAGAAAGTTAAGTTATTGCTATCAAATATCAGTTGAGGCATCAAAGTGCAACACTTTTACAAAGAACGAACCACCTCCTCCAACTAAAGCCTGTCGAATCTTAAAATTCAAGCGAAATTCGTTAAAAAAAATTTTCCAATTTCCTTTTCCATATCAAGCCCCTTTTTTTTCGACTTCTATTTTTTTGTTAGGGTATCTGTATATTAAAAGTTGCCAAGCCAAGTTTTTGGCACGGCAAAGAGGAGCTGCACAAATATTTTCGTTGCTTGTGTGATAAAAATTGCATGGCGTGTGTGTGTGTGTGTGTGTGCATGAGAATGTGTGCGCTTCCCATGTCCTGTGAGAAAAATATGGTGCAATAAACTTTAGCGTTCGCGCGACATGAGCGAATTTTTTGAAGGCTCTCGTGTCCCGGTTATTGCGCAGGCAAATGCAGCTAAATGAGTTGAGTAGGACACATATATGCCAAAATTTTTGTAGCAACTACTTCTGAGCTAATGGATTCGATCTTGGGAGTCAGATTATGCAATGTTTTTGGTGTATAAAAGGAGTATAAGACCATAAAATTTGTATTAAGAAACGCATTTAAAAGTCATGATTCTGCTTGGGTTTGAAGACTTATGTAACTCTGTAGGTGTGGTGTTAAAAATTTACTGGAAAGCGATGTGTGGGATGTAGAAAACATTGTAAAAGGCGGTGTTTGCGGTATTGAAAGAGCGGAGAAAAGGCTAAAAATGCGATTGTTAGTTGAAATTAGCCTACAAGATGTGTTTAAGATTAGAAAAAAGCTATGATTGGCGGTGTTTGGTATTGAAAATGCAGTATTCTTCACCATATTGAGATTGGCGGTGTTTACAGTATGCAAAATGCAGTGGTTGGCGGTGTTTACGGTACTTAAAATTAAGTTATAGGTGGCCTAAGTCTTATTTAGGTTACTTAAAATGAGATGCCGATCAAATGCTTGGTGTTTGAATTACTTGAAAAATAGGTGGTGGGCGGTGTTAATAATGTTGAGAAAGCAGTGTAGACAATGTATATGGTGAGAAAAGTAGTAGGTAGTCTGTGTAATGTTTAAGTAGGTGAAAATATGCTGGCAAGAGGTGTTTAGGATACCAAAATGCAGTGGTTGGCGGTGTCAACTGTACTCAAATTATAGTTGTAGATGATCTAAGTTATAATTAGGGTACTGGAAATGAGATGTTGATCAAATGCTTTTAAGCGGTGTTTAAGTTACCTAAAAAAGAGGTGGTGGAAGGTGTAAACAATATTCAAGAAGCAGTGTTTATGGTGTAGACAAAAGGAAAAGTAGTGGGCAGTTTATGTAGTATGTAAGGTGGTGAAAATATGCTAGCTAGAGGTTTTAACGATACGGCGGTGTTTAGGGTATTCTAAACTGCTGTGGTAGGCGGTGTATCCACTAAGGAAAGCGCTAGGCGGTGCAGCTGATGCTTAAGTTGTTGAAAGTTACCAGTTAAACTGCTTTGCGGTGTTTATAATACTAAAATTGCAGTGTCAGGCGGTGTATACAATATGAAAAGTTGCTAAGGATGTTTAAAATTTCAAAAAATATAACGTATTGCCCAGTCAATTGCAGTTTCATTGATTGACTTTAATGCTAAATCCATCTTTGTTGACTCAAAAAAAAAAGCTATCCAAACGCCATCATCAAAAATGTATCCTCTATATAGAAACATACTTTTGTACCGTTATTTAAGTGGACGCCTATCTAACAAAAATGCATTATTCATTCTTGACTTCTTCTGTATCTTCAATTTGCAGCCCTGCTTTTTCGCTGCCAACGCATTTGTAATTCAGGTAAGTTGGAAGACATTTTAAATATGCTTTGAAGGGGGCGAGGCAGCACTGCCGCCTGATGGTACCACAGTTGAGGGGGGTGGTGGTGGTGGTGGTGCTGGCTCTGGCTCTGGAGGAGGCTCATATCTGGTATACTCATCTGAGACAGCTGTCTTGGCATTTTAAGTAAGCGTTCGTTCTTGCCTTGGGTCGTTCGTCCCTCTTTGCTTGGCAATCGACCCAAAAACTTGGTCAATTGGCAATAAAATCAAAAGCGAAAAAAGATCAAGAGCAACAGCGACCAAGATGACGACGTTGTCGGCGGCGGAAAGTTCTTCGACAAAGTCCAGGCGTGACTGGCATTGGGAAAATGCCGTCGATGGTTGGTCGGTTGGTCTGTTGGTCGGTCGGAAGGTGGCGGCGGCGACGGCGGCGGTCAGAAGTCTGCGAGTTGGTTCATAAAACGCTTTGTACGCTCAAACAGACACAGTAATTGGCGATACAGCAACACACCAGGATACACACACACAAGCACACACACATGCGAGTGTATGGACTGTGCCTTATGCTCTGTCCGGGCGGGTCGCTTGTGATACACTTTGTTTTACGTGGCGGTCGTTGGGGTCGCTCCCAATAAGAAAACTCTAGTGGAAGTAGTAACATGACTAAGGGATCGACTGGAGGTTAGCCTGTAAGGCTTAGAAGTTAGTGCTGTTAAAGGGATGTTAAATCGCTTATAACAGAGGTGACAGATTTTGGTTTGTAAGCACTTCTATCATTTACAGAGCAAATTTGGTTAAAACCCTTTTTCACATCGCTAAACTTTGGCTAATGCGACTAGGAGAGCAATTTACCCTGTTAATTTTCTCTTTTACTGCTAAAAACTGGCTTTGGTTAACATACTGTTATAAAACTGTTAACTGAAATCACTTTTGAAATGCTTAACTTATGCCAAATGCCTTTGTAGTTGACCTCTTCTTTCTTCGCCCACCCTTAAGCAAAGAAGCGAACTTTTTAAAGGCTCTGTTATGGCACTGTTAACCCACTGTTAACAAAACTCACTTCTTAGCTGCTAAATGCAATATAAGTGAGTGTTATTAAATTGTATTTAAGCACTTTTTGGGGTCCCATAGGCTAATAAGTGACCGCTGTTAACATACGTTAACATACTGTTAGCGCACTGTTAGCCCGATTCACTTTGTAAGTGCTTTCTACTAGGGTTTACTGTTTTCATACACTTTTCGTTTATTAGTAAGCTGAGAAAAGGTTACTTCTTAAAGCACTGTTATCTCACTGTTAAGCAAACTCTGTTTTTTAACTGTTAAGTGGTTGTCATACATAATCTTATGCCACTTTGTACTCTTATACTTCGTTTGCCGTTAAGCTAAGTGGTAGCTGCTTCTAAAGTACTGTTAAGTTAACACAGTGTTTACACAGTGTTAACACCCTGTTTAAGGAACATTATCTAAAGTTGTTCCTTAACTTTCACACACTACAAAGCTAAGAAGTGCTTACTCTTAAGAACTTTTCAAGAATCTGTTATATAAATCTTGTATCCAAACTCATCTCTAGCTAAAAGGTTAAAACTTCGCATCTGTTAAAGCACTGTTAAGGCACTTTTAGCTTGCATATTAATCCAACTTACTATTTCTTGGTAAAGTTCTGTTCTTAAAATTGTTATATACTGCATTTAAAAACGTTTTGTCAACTGTTATGCCATGAAATGACTGCTGATAACGCACTGTTAGAGCACTGTTAACCGAACTCACCTTTCAACGTACAAAACCTTTTCTTTTCACTCTCTCTTCTTTCAATGTACGAAAGCTTATCTCTTTTTGATTCTCTTCTTCCAGTATGGCTTTTTCAACTATGCAGCTAAAGTGTGCTTACTGTTAAGCCACTGCCAGGCCACTGTTAGTATACAGCTAAGGCACTGTTAAGCCAACTGACTTGTTAACAACAAAGTACTTCTTATTAGAGTGTTTTGACACCATATTGTTTCTACTTTTTGCCAGCTGTGGTTTTATAATAATGTACGTCCCCTGTTAAGCTTGGACATAGCTAATGTTCGAGCACTGTTAACCGATTTTTTTTGGTTTCTGCTTATCTCACCACTAAAGACTGTAAGCTAAAACTTTTGTACTGTATTTTCTTACATTTTGCAACCTGTTGAAGTAAAATTTGACTGCTGTTAAGGTACTGTTATGCCACTGTTAGCTAAACTCGCTTTTTAAGTGCTAAATGCTGCTCAAAGTATAGTTTTATGACATTTTTAACTCAATTCTGCTTAGCTGTGCAAACTGTTAAGGCACTGTTAGCCCACTGTTAAGCCAATTTATTGTTTAAAAGGTTAGAGAGAGATTTTTATATCACACTATTCCCATAGTTTGCCCTAGAATGTTGTTATTTGACCATTTCAAGTACTGTTAGCCCACGCTTTACCCCATTTCACTTTTAAAGCTTCCGCATTGACTCTTCCACTGTTATTGAGCTGCTATCGCTTTCTCCTTTTCCTCAATAACATACTAAACATATGTTTAGACCCTTCGGAATTTCTGCCCAATTCCCAGCTACCCTGAGGCATACCCTCGACCCAAAAATAAAGAGAAAAAAAAAAAAAAAAGAAATGCCAAGAAGAAAACTTTGGCGGCGTCGCCTTTCATAAACTTTGAGTATTTCTGTTTCTGGCATGCACTTATTTTCTTTATATTTATTTATATTTCGCTCAGCTTCGGCATTCGCTTTGTTCGCCCTTTGCCATCCCTCTGTGTTCTCTGCTATTTCGGGTTTTTTTTCCACCTCCCCCCACCCCCCCATTTTTCGTCCTTATTGAGTGGCCATCTTCCTGCTTCTTTCTCCTTTTCTTTTTCTCTTTTTTTTTTGGTGAAAAATTATTTATAATAAAATACACCAACGAAATTATGAAGGAAATTTCCGTTTCTCTTTTTGTGGGCGGCGGCGGTTGCTGTACGGAATTTATGTGTGCTCGAAAGTAGCAACTTGCAATTGCATTTCAATGCAATAAGCCAACTGTATTCAACTTGAGTGTGCAATAATCTCATGGAGGATCCCAAAAGAGCCGTCTTACTCCTTCCTCCTCTCTCTCTCTCTCTCTCTCTCTTTCTCTCTGGGGCTTTAAAATATAATTTTCGAATATTTAATAATCATCCGAAGGAGCTGGCTGGCTGGCTACCGCAGACCAAAGAGAGCCGGGTAAGTGCATCATTCTAATGAATTTGCACTTCGTCAGCGACGTTGGTCACAAAGAAGTAATTACCTAATGCAGAAGGGGGACGGTCGACCGAGGAAAGCTGACCACAAAATCAAAGCTTCTTCTACTTCTCGGTTCCACAAACACAAATCAAAAGCCAACCGGCAGACAGATGAGAATGCTGACTAACTGACGGACGGACGGACGGACGGACGGACTGGCTGACTCACTGCCACTGAGAGCTGTGAGAGTGTCCCTGGTCAGGCATTTTTCGTGCTAAGCAGGCCGACACCAAAGCCAAATGAGTTCAGCGCCCGCAGCCAGAAACTGAGATGAGAAGAGAGGAAGAGCGGGAGGAGAAAAATGCAGTCAAGAGAAGAGTCAAGCCACAAAGCTTCGCTTTTGAGCACTGAGAAAAATGTGAATCCAAATTAGTCCATCAATTAGAGGCATTAAATAGATGGGTCTTTAACAGCACTGAACAAATTGAGGGCGTATTAGCCAACACTGCGCTAAAATAGTGTTAATTTTGGAACACTTCTCACACATTGTGTTAATTTCTTATACTGTTAGCAACCCTGAACTAGGCTAGGTTAGAAACGGTGAAGAATTTAACTATTGGAATAATATAGTGAGTGCATTCAGTGACTTTTGTTATATCTTTACCAACACTACACTTAATTATGTGATTTTTTTGAACACTTTCCCTACATTGTGCTCACTTTGTATATCTTTACCAACACTAAAATAGTTCAGTACAGGTTTTTATACTCTGTACCGAAGGTACATAGAGTATTATAAGTTTGTGCAAAAGTATGTAACAGCCAGAAGGAAGCATCTCCGACCCCATTAAGTATATATATTCTTGATCAGCATCAACAGCCGAGTCGATATAGCCATGTCCGTCTGTCCGTCCGTCTGTCTGTCCGTATGAACGCACAGATCTCAGAGATGGTAAGAGATAGAGGTTTGACATGTATGGGACATATGCTTCTAATGTCTGCAGGCAGATCAAGTTTATTTTTAATTTTGGCCACGCCCCCTCCCGCCCCCGCAATTCAGAAAAATCTTCATCATATCTCCCACAGTTTTGAAGATAAATGGCTTGTTCCTTCTGAACATATTTTGTTATTAGAATAACTTATTGATCCGCCAAAGGAATAAAGAAGATCGGATGAACGGTTTTCGAGTTATGATCAAAAGACAAATTTTCTTGGTACAGAGTATGTTATAGTCGGGCTTGACCGACTTTCTTTCTTGTTTAACCTACCTTGTTGTAAATTGTATTAATTTTTTCAACCATTACCAACACTGAACGTATTTAAACTTACAAATTTCATAACACACCTTTTTGATGGGGCTGAGCTTGTAGACTCTTACCAACACTGGTCTAAAAAAGTGAGGTATTACCTTAACTTTATATTCTTTTGACCAACACTGTACGAACTAAGGTAAGGTATTTAATTCGATTTTTATACTTTTTCACAACACTGTACTAATTCTGTTGATTCTAACCATTTGTGAAGAATCCAGTGAGAAATTTGCTTAATTTTTCAAGTTTTTACCAACACCAAAGTAGTTCAGTGGGTTTTTTTGTAGAACTTCTTCTAGTTTTTATCTGGTTTTTAAAGTTTTACCTTGATTGCTTAATTTGTAAAGCTTTTACCAACACTAACTTAATTCAGTGGTGTTTTTTGTCGAACTTCTTTTAGTTTTTAGCTAGCTTTTTAAGTTTTTACCAACACTGGACTTGTACAGGCAGTGTTATTTAACACTTCTGCGGTATTTTTCACTTTTTTATCAACACTGAACTAATTTGAATGGTATAAATTCAGTTAATTGAACACTTCTTCACTCAGAAGTGATATAGAATGCAGACAATTCTTAATCCAAGCATATAATGCTTACTTATGAAAAGTTAGACTACCAAAGATTATCTATAAATCTGGGATACCACACAGAAGAAAAAAAAAGATCCAAAAAAGTATCCATTTGGTAGGGATTTGTCTTAAATATCCTTTTAATCATGCAACGGAGCTGAAAAATCATGCCAAGGATCATCATTTGAATGATTTTTAGCTCCGTTGGATGATTAAAATGATATTTCAGACATATCCTTCCCAAATGGATACCGGAAATCATTCTTTTTTTTCTCTGTGTACATATAGTTACTACTTTACTACTACTAAATTTCAAAATGATAACGATTTTAACTCGATTTGAACAAAAATTCAACATTTTTTTACTCCTTTTTTCATTTTACTCCTTTTGTCTCACCAGTTTTGCTCTTTTTTGTGCCGCTTTTGCTCTACTCCAGTAGATTATGTACTTAAAAATGAGAGATGGTCTATGATTTCGTTCGCTCAGTGTAGTAACTGCTCCTGTCGCCTGTCACTCGTACAGCCCCTGGGCTGCTAACGAGTGGCGAGTCGAGCAATGATTGCGGTTACTTGTTGGTTTTCATTTCATTTTTCATGCCACTTCTTTGGCAAAAGTTGGCAAAGTCGAGCCAAAATGGGGGAAACCCTGGGTAAGGTGTTTGGTTTTGTGCCCGGCTGATGCTGTTGCTGCGGTCTATCTGCCGACGCGTCGCTGCAGCAGCAGCGGCAGCTGCTTGTTAAGCACTTTAAACAATGTGGCAACTCCTCGCCTGTGGCAGCACATTGTTAGATTTAATTTTGCCACTTGTTTGACCAATGACAGAGCACAAAACGTTGTAGAACTGCCAGACCGACCACCAACTCAAGAAGTACAATTTGTCAAATGGATTCAGAGTCATTTTGTAAAATTGCATAAGCAGCGCGCCGGACCGACACTTGACATGACACCACCCCCATCCCCACCCGGCACTCACCTGGGTCGGTCCCTAACGCGTTGATTGTACTGCAAATTGCTTCCCGCATTGCGCAAACGTTGCAACGGCGTAAAATTTAATTTTCCAATTAAATGGCCCAAAACTTTTGCCCCTCTCTCCCTCTCTCTCGCCCTCTTTTTCCAAAGTGCAAAGTTTTTGCATCAAACTGACATTGGGGAATATTACAAAACTCGCTGCACGCAGCGGGTGCGAGATAAAAACTGGCGCGTTTGCCCCACAATTGCATTTGTTTGGATATCGGTGGCACAAACATGTCCGCCGGAAAAACAAATAAACAACAGCAAAAAAAAAAACACACAATATATATATATATATTTTAACGAGTGAGGAGGTGTACGAATGGAAGTACGCAACAGTGAGGAGCCAAAACTAGATGTGCAACAATTTGGTGGATTTTCCAACAGTTTGCCACGTTAAACCTAATGAATTCTCGTGAAAGCTGAAAGCTGAGAGAGCCCAGGCAAACAAACAAAAATTTTGGTATAAAGTGCTAACTTGATTTGTGAGGGGGCTTAAACGTTTAGACTGTGCGTTGAGTCAGTCAGTCAGTCAGAGTCAATCGAAATGGAAGTTCGCATAAAGTTGCCGCATCTGGGAACATTTTCTCATTACCAACGCGAAATCTGTAGAATCATTCAGTGGCTTTAACAAGGCTTAGTTTTTCCTCCTCCTCCTTCTCCCTCTCTTTCCCCCCGTTCACTCTCACCGCTTACCAAAAAGTTCTGGACGCATTTTTTTAACCGTGAAATTTGTATAAATTGCACTTGACATCGCGTCGCTTCTCAACTTTCGCTATAAACTAGCGATTCTCGTTTTCGACCGGGAAGGGTCACATTAGCCGACTGCAATTGAAATTAGAGTTAGTTGCTTTCTTTCTTTCCCTTTTTTTTTGGCTTTGCAAAGTTTCAAGTTTTTCGCGCATAACTTTTAGCCACAGAATGTGGCGGCAAATTGGTTGGGCAGCCGCAAGAAGCTGCTCGCTTGGTGAAACATGTCAAACTGCATAAAAGTCACAAAGCAAACAAATTTTCCATTTTATTTGGCTTGGCCGTTGAATTTTAAATTCATTACGCAAAAATTGGGCACATTTTTCAACGAGGAAAGTAAGAAAGAGGGGTTGGAGAGGCTGTAAATCGACTGGGGGAAGTTTCAGTTTTGCGATTTATAAGGGAGCTGAGGTATATGATGGGTACCGTAAGTGCATACACTTTAGCTTTAACCATTTGTGCGCATTTTTGTAGCCTTGTATGGAAGCTGGTTCGGGATATGGGTATACTAAGTATATAAACACAGCAGACATAACTAATTTCTAAAAATAATGCGTAATTACACTTAATCCTTCATATTTATACCCTTGCATAGGGTATTATAATATAGTCCAAATGTTTGTAACTTAAAGTAGAAAGCATCTCCGACCACATAAAGTATATATGTATATATATATGCTTGATCAGCACGCTGAGCTGAGTTGATTTAGCCATATCCGACTAGAGGGAAACAGCTGTACGATCTACCAGCCTCTTTTGTGGTGTGGTGTCTCTCTTTAAAGTTGTACGAAAGCATTACATGACCTCGAGCAGGCTAAAAACTGCAGATTTATCCCACTGTTTCTATGCCATCTCCTCCATCAATTTGAAAGCTATCATCACCAAACTTTGCACCCAGTCTTTAAGTACAAATACGCTGCACATTTGTCGAAACCAGCCGGATCGGATGACTATAGCATATAGCTGTCATAGCAACAATAGGTAGAAAAACTTGATTTTGTATGAAAAACTTTTTTGTTTTCAATGGAAAAGCCTTGAAACTTTGTATGTCTTAGTTTGCTATGCTTTCCCTTGATTCCCCTAAGTTTGGTCGAAATCGGACTTCTATATAATATAGCTGTCATAGTAAAGTGGAGTCTGAAAAGTATTCTTAGTGAGAAAAACTTTTTTGTTTTCAATGGAAATATACTTAAAATTGGCATTTATTTATTTAAAATGCTTTTACATAATTCTACAAAGTTTTGTCCAAATCGGTTGACTATAGCATATAGCTGTCATGGGAACATTCGGTCAAAAAACTAGTTTAAGTGAGAAAAACTTTTTTGTTTTTTATGAAAACGCCTTAAAACTTTATACTTACTTGTTTTCTATGCTTTTCCTTAATTTTACCAAGTTTGGTCCATATCGGACATCTATATAGTATAGCTCCCATACAAAAGTAGAGTCTGAAAAGTAGTCTTAGTGAGAAAAACTTTTTTGTTTTCAGTGGAAATGTTTTCGAAATTGAAATTTATTTATCTGATATGCTTTCACATGATTCCACAAAGTTTGGTCGAAATCGGACATCTAAAAAGTATAGCTGCCATAGAAAAGTAAGGTGCCAAAAGTAGTATTAGTTAGAAAAACGTGCTGCAATTGTATACAAACTTCGACCGAGCCTCCAATTTAAAATATATCATATCCCATATCCTAGAGATCTAAGATCCCAGCAAACAGTCTCTTTCAATTCTTCGGTCTGTTAAATATACTCATTAACGAGCTTATTTTCCGATCATACAAAACCCTTTTGTCGTTCAAAAATGCTACCCTAGCCTTGACTCATCTTGAAAAGTTGTTTTAAGTCATTTGCTAGTCATTCTTAGAGTGGATAAAAGCAACGCTGCCTTCAGTTGCAACTGTAGCTTCAAAATTCATACTGTGCATACACTTTTGTTGGTACAGACTGTATTATAACACACCATATTTCATAGCCATGCTATAAAAATTGAATAGGCACTAGAAGTTTCTCTAAGAAGTGGAACAAAAATTATAACTAATCACGGTCGCCAGCTCACTCAGTCACGCGCTCATCACCAAATTCAACATTCTCTAACTGGGTGAGCCGGTGTCGGCTGTTTGCTGGCGAAATAATTAATTATGCAGCGGCCCCTAAAACTATGCAACAGTTATCAGGCGAGAGGACAAGGACAAGGACTCCGCCACCACCTGCCAAGCAGCAGCCAACTTTTGTGTATTACACGCCAAAGCATTTGACGTTTGCCGGCCAAAAAAGTTAAATGAGTTTTTATGCCCCATCCACCCCTCCTCCCATTACCACCAAAATTTCTAATTGGAAAAAGGCGAACGTTTCGCTCACTCAACTCGGCCAACTCGAAGTGAAGGCAATGACAATACACAAAACTTTTGCAGCTTGCCGAAAATTGAAATAAATTGCCGGCAATAACAACAAACACAATAAATAACAATGAACGAGTTGTGGGCGGGCGCCAAGGGAGGGGGATTGGGAGGGGGGGAGGGTGGTGAAGCTGGGAGAGGGGGGTTGGTTTCCATTTAAAACTTGATTAAGGTCTTGGAAGGAGCTGGCTGGCTGGCTGGCTGGCTGGCAATGAGGCCAGTTTTTTGACGCAAATGAGAATAGCTCTACCCCAGCCCACTTTCCCACCCCCTCCCCCCCTTTGAGTCGCCCGGCTCCCCTCATGCATGTGGGCCGTTAAATCGCTTTAATTGCCAATTTCCGGTTAAGTAATTAAAAGCGTTTTGCGGAAATTGGTAAGAGAGCAATTAAATGGCAAAAATATTTTCATGTATTTTTCTCTCTCATTTCCAAAAAGTTCTCGCAACAACAAGCAAAAATTTCGCTAAAATGAATAAATTAATGTGCGCATGAATGAATGTCTGATTGATTGATTGACGGGGCATGGCACGGGCGAAATGACTCTGCCTTTGTGTGTGTGTTGGGTGTGTGTGTGTGTAATATCAGTTACGTGAGGCGTTTTCTGCCGCTCTTTAAGCGGGTTAAACGTTTTGATTTTGGTAACAAAGTGAAATGTTTATTGGAAATTAACAAAAGGGGCATGCAGTGGCCCTTTTATTTGATACCTAGCTTTGTTATTATATAACTCCTTCCGTCTGAGAAGCTAACAACGAAAGGAACCACCTCAGTTCGCAGTGCAAAAGGGAACATGCAAAACGACTTGTGGCCAGACTTTAATTATGCAACAACTTTTCACAAGAAATGCCTCAGGTGTGGCCTGCCCCACAGCATCTCAAATCAAACTTCAACCGACTGATGGACAGATGCCGACAGATGGTTTGTCCTGTTTGAATGGTCGAACCAAAGGCCCCGCAAAACCCGGTTGCTGCCAGTGAGTGGCCCATGTTTGTTTGCATTCGCTGTCGTCCTCTGCAGTGGGTTTTGCTGGGTTTTGGTGGCTTTTGTGCAAAGTTGTGCGTGTTCGTTCGTGTCCTGTTTTGCCGCATAATCGAAAACAACAGAGGGAGAGGGTGGAAAATGTCAACAATCTGCAATAGCCATGAAATATTATGAGGCAGAAAGGAGAGAGAGAGAGAGAGGGGAGAAGGTGCGGGTGCGGGTGCGGGAGAGGGCTAGGGTGCTGCTGCTGGGGTAATAATACATAACACAAAGTCGCGTGCGAAATGCAAGCAAAAACTGCACACGCATACATATGTGTGGCATTTACATACATATTTCTCTTCTTTTTTTTTTTTATTGTTGTTGTTGTTTTGTTGCACGCGCTTAAGGGGTGAGGAGCAGGGGCAGAGCAGAAGCTTGACCAGTGAATTCCTCGGTGTCCATTATCCAGTGGCGTTTTTTCAACGCCGTTTTCCATCTGCCATTTGGCAGTTTAGCTGTGTGAGTCAGGGGCTTAGGTTGGAATTGGAAACCAGGGGAGGGATGGCATAAAAACAGACAGAAAATGTAAGCAGACCTTTCTCTTTAAGTATGAAATCAAAAGCGGTACTGTACCCAAGTAAGAGTCGGTCTGTCTCTCTCTCTCTCTCTCTCGCTCATTCTACTTGTACTTTGGAAGGCTTGGGGGCCATAAAACTAGACTCTATCCCCTTCCTAGCCCAGCCACTTTCCTCTTCCTCATGCTCTCTCTGAAAACAATCACTATTCCATGAGAGTCAATAATTAAGAGCTTTCAAAAATGGCTACTAGTTAGTGTGTTCACAAAATCCACCAAACTGGCTAGTAAAAAAGAGTCTAGGTTCTCACTTTACGACTAAAAACAAATAATAATGCAATTCGGTGAGTTTTCAAACTTTATAACTCGTCGATAAACCAGCGAGTAATATACAATCTACCTGCTTCCTCTGTTTCTGTCTCTCTTTCTGTGACTAAGGTCAATGATCGAAGGGAGACTTAAAAATGGAAAAATATGGCTACTCGCTAGTGTAATCTTTAATTTACAAAACCAGCGAGTGAGAGACAATCTTCACCCTCCCATACCATCTTTTACTAAGCCTAATCTTAATAGCAAACACAAAAAATTAAGATACTTTGAGGGTTTTGGAATAATGCTACTCGCTAGTGTGACTCGCAATGTGTAAATGCCAGTGTACCCCCTCCACAACTAAGCTCACGATTCTCTCTTTGTCTTTTGCTCTCTCTCTACTGTGCTAGTAATAAATTATTCCAACTTTTAAGTGAAACACTCGTTCCTAAAACCAGCGTGTAAGCGACAGGCTTACCAACTAAGCAGCTTTTTCGTCCTCTCTCTTTCTCTCTCTCTCTCTGAGTACACTCACTATTCGTTAAGTGACTAAAATTCAGATATATGGCAACTCGCAGCTATTCTAATTAAAACCAGCGAGTAACGAGCAGTCTATCCCCTTCCCAACCAAGTCCTCTTTTACGCCTGCTCGCTTTAAATACAGTCAGTTTAAGAACAAAGCCAGAAATGAAGTTTATTCTGTGAGAATTAGTGATACTCGTCATAGCCATTGAAATACAAAAGCAGCGAGTCAAATAAAATCAAAGGAGAGTCGCTAGCTGTCTTTGAAAACAGCTATTTTACGAATAAACGCATTAAATTGAGAATCTCTGTGTGTTATAAAGCAGTGCTACTCGTTAGAGTGAAGCGTGCTATAGATGGGCTACTTATGTACTCTTACTGATCCTCTGTCTCTCTTCCACTCATTCCCTGTTTCACCCCTTCTGCCTGTACCTAGCGCATATCAAACCATGGAAACTACTTAGTGTGGACGAATGGCCGTCCTCAGAACTAGCGTGTAAACGACAGCTTACTACCTCCTCAAACAAGCTTTCTACTCTCTTTTGGAGTACGCTCACTTTTTGAGATGAGTAACAAAAAATGCCGAAATTTTGCTTCTAGTAAGTGTAGCAAAACCAGCGAGTAAAGGACAGCCTATTTCCTCGCCAAACTTAGTAATTTCTTTCTGCCATTTTGTTGAAAACAAACACTTGACGAATAGAACCAAAAAAAAAAATACTCGTTGAAATATATTGCCATTCGTTAGTATAAACTTGAAGCCGAAATCCAGCGAGTAAAATAAGAGCTTCCCCTTGCCCTACTAAGCCTCACTCTCTCATACTCTGTGACACATTATCCAACTTTCTGAAAACCAGCGAGTGTATGCAGTCAAGTGGACTGTACTCCAACCCCCTTCTCTTTCGAACAGATAAGCCCCTGTTGTTGCTGTCTGTGTGCTTTGGCCAAGATCAAGCGTCAAAATTACATTGTTGGCATACGCTGGTGCTGTTGGGTTGGTCCACACGTTTTCGCTTTTTGTTTGTCTTTTTGTTGCCGAGTTTTTTTTTATTGTCCATTTCGCGCACTGACCAACATTTTATTTGGTGCCTGCTTCAATCTCCATGCCGGCTCCGGCTCCGGCTCTCCTCTTTTTTTTGGGATTGTTATTGCGGCTCCTGTTGCTCGGAATCCTTGCCAGGGTATTGTCTGGACTGGCTGTTGTTGTTGCTGTTGTTTTTTGGGGGCTGTCCGCAGAATGCTGCACGCAGAACGAACGCACCGAGGAGCCGCATTGATTGTTGCAATTTCTCGTTAAATTGAATTCACTCGCCATATCGTTCGCTCCCAGTGGGAGCAAGGCACAAAACCATGGCTGAAGCTGTATACTGCTTATTTATGACAAGGAGGCGGAGGAGGAGGCAAAGGACACGGACACTGACAATTGCAGACAATGAATACGTTGCATTATGAGGATTGCCGGGTTTTGGTTTTCAAATTACGCACAAAACACATGGCGAAGCTTAACACGCTGATTCTTCTGTTGCTCTGTCGAGGGGTTTGAGCTTTTATGCTCAATTAAAAAATCGCAAAAAGGACACAAGGCAATCGTTGTTGTAGTACCAATTGGCTGAACACAGAGCCAGCTTTGTGTTGTGGTTTTTTATTTTTTTGTAATGTTTCAACTGTTGAAAGTGGCGAGTTGGGGGCAGAAATGGTATGTGGACTTTAAGTGGTTCAGCAGTTGCGACACCCTCAATTAGAGTTTTACTCCGTGTTTGTTTTTGCTTTCACTCCCATTTGTTTGTCCATTTGCTCACCTTGTGCCTTCTCGCCTCATTAAATGGCCTCGCAACAATTACGTGTTGCGCTTTTACGATTGTTTTTCGGTATGCAATCCCAGACGAAGGGGTACGGCCCACCCCCACCTAACCCTGCCCACATGTGATTGCCCTTTTGCTCTAATGTTTATTTGCCATTTGTCCCACGTCCTCGCTGTGTTGCTGATGTCCTTTTTCGGCTCAACCGTTTTTGCCCCTCGACAGGTGCGATATTTGGCATGTTCATGCAATTAGCGTCTGTTTTGCTTTGGCCCACGATTAACTCGCTGGAATCAACCAACTATCTGTCCGTCTCAACCCTGGAGACTACTTTGAGGGCTCTCTTAATTATTTTCCATAATTATTTATAGTTTTTATGGTTGCACACTTCCATCTTCCTCGAGATCCACTTTTTTCCTTTTATCCAAGTTTCAAGTTTTTTTTTGGGCTACAAAGCCCAACTGCGTTTGAAACTTTCAACACAAAATATTTAATATTAAATGGTGCAAGGACAATGGGAAAAAACTTTCAAACTGTCGGTATCAGACGCCAGAGTTCGAGCATGCTGAGTCCCTGAGGTGGTGGTGTTGGCCACTCCCAAAAGTGGTGCAGTTTTTGGACAGATTAGTGCAAGCCACAAGCTTAAGGCATTGGATATTATTTATGGACACTCCGACAGCAAAACAGCATAAGAAACTAACGCCTTGAAGAAGGACACTGGGGTTTGAGGGAGGGGGGGGGGGGTACTTTGTGGTAACTTTGTGGGAGGACTAAGTGCATAGAAGGCGGCGGGGGTTACTCGTACTTATAAAGGGTGATTATTGAGGCAAATTGGGTTTTTAAGTGTACCAATATGACGCCACACTTGTGATTGGTATGACAAATGCTCAGTAAGGTTTGCCATTGCAACAAATTACGCTCGAGCCTCACTTTATTGAACTTCAATTCATCAGGTCGTGTGTGGAGAGTGCCTATTAAGGAGAATATTGTTGCCAGGTTTAGTTATTCAACGTAATTACCAACTTTGTATCTTATTTTTGTAGAGCTACTTAAAGTCATTCCCCTATAAAGATACAAGGCTGCACAAGAGAAAACCTAAGCTCAACCTTCACTCAACCAAAGCTCAACCTTAGCTCAAGCTTAGCTCAACCTTATCTGAACTTTACCTCAATCTTAGCTCAACCTTGTATCAACCTTACCTCAACCTTAGCTGAATCTTAGCTCAAGCTAAGCTCATCCTGAGCCCAACCTTAGCTGAATCTTAGCTCAACCTTACCTCAACCTTAGCTCAATCTTAGCTCAAGCTTAGCTCAACCTTATCTCAACCTTATCTGAACTTTACCTCAATCTTAGCTCAACCTTGTATCAACCTTACCTCAACCTTAGCTCAATCTTAGCTCAATCTTAGCTCAACCTTGGCTGAACCTTAGTTCAATCTTATCTCAACTTTATCTCAACTTTACCTCAATCTTAGCTCAACCTTGTATCAACGTTATCTCAACCTTATCTCAACTTTACCTCAATCTTAGCTCAATCTTAGCTCAAAATTAGCTCAACCTTAGCTCAGTCTTAGCTCAATCTTAGCTCAATCTTAGCTCAACCTTATCTCAACCTTATCTGAACTTTACCTCAATCTTAATTCAACCTTGTATCAACCTTACCTCAACCTTAGCTCAACCTTAGCTCAATCTTAGCTCAACCTTAGCTCAACCTTAGCTCAATCTTAGCTCAACCTTATCTCAACCTTATCTCAACTTTACCTCAATCTTAGCTCAAACCTACATCAACCCTAGCTCAACCTTAGCTCAATCTTAGCTCAACCTTAGCTTAACCTTAGCTCAATCTAAGCTTAACCGTAGCTTCAGCTTAGCCTAACCTTCACTTAACCTAAGCTCAACCTTATCTCAACTTTACCTCAACCTTACCTCAACCTTACCTCAATCTTTCCTCAACCTTAACTTAACCTAAGCTCAACCTTATCTCAACCTTAGCTCCATCTTAGCTTAAGCTTAGCTGAACCTTAGCTCCATCTAAGCTCTACGGTTTAAGCTTGACTGAAGGTTGAGGTAAGGTTAAGGTGAAGGTTCAGGTGAATGTTCAGGTTGGGTAGCTATAATTAGGATGGGAGCTCCTTCTTCAGCAGAACTCCAGCATTATCCTTCATTTTTAAATGCCTTAAACAAGATGAAATAAATCAGTGGATTGGCTTAGATATAGATATTCCGGCTCCATTACTTGCTGTCATCTATTGTTTGTCGTTTTTCTATTTCATTTTCCACTCTTTCCCTCCCCCGCCTTTCCCTTACCATCCAATCCTCCTGCCGCCTGGTAGCCCCAGCTCGAAGCGAACTTCTTTCTTGCAACAAATTGCACTGGCTTTGCGTTTTTGGACTACGTTTTAATCCTGCCATTGTTTCTTGTCCAGAGAGCTAGCTGCACAGCCCGGCGCTGCTCCGCATTGTTCTGCTGCTCCTGCTGCTCCTGCTCCTGCTGCTCCTCTCCAGCTTCAGCTGGGGTTTCGTCTTCTGCCGCTTCTTCGTGTTGTGAATTATGTGTTTTAATATTTCACAAAGACTCCAAAAACTGAGCACTTTGTGCTTTTGCGTCTCGTTTTACCCGTAATGAGGCCCCGGCCAAGAGGAAGGCCACAGCCTCTGAAGAAGTGCAGAAGCAGACAAAGGATCCCAGAGAAATCAGACAAAAATGCTTGGGAGTAACTTTTAATTTAACACAAAAGCGGAATCCTCACTCCGGCATTTTCATTTATTTGTCTTGGAAAGTCCTTGACTGGAAAATATGTATTTTGGGGGGGGGAGGGGGGGATTATGATGGGGGGGAGCTGCCAGCTGCAGCTTAATTATCGGCGACAATTACAAGAGGCAGGCAACAAATCTAAACTGGAATGTCCTGTGCCGTCCGTTGCGTCCTGTCGGCACATTTGTCTACGTGGCGTATGAATAATTGCAAATGCCAACAATTGGAACATTTGTCCTGCACTCAGGTGTGCGTTAGTGTGCGTGCGTGCGTGTGTGTGTGTGTGTAATAATTTAGATAAATAAGGCCAAATGTTAATTGAGTGTAAGAGTACAAAAGTTGCTGGCTTGCTGCCTCCTCCCTCCTCCAACTCTCCAACTCTGTGTGTGCAAATTAATTAACTAAATTATTAAGTGCCTACACACTCGCACACCCGCACACCCCCGCACACCCCCACACACACCGGAGTGTATTGTAAATTATGCTTTTATTATTTGCTGCAAGTTGTTTGAGCCACATAACGATGATGTCCGGCCATGTGCAAACACACGCAAGGACATTGCAGGACGCCGCCTCCTACTGGCATTTTGGCATTAATTGCGGCCCAGCACCGCCCAGCCCTTACTACCTGCCCGGCCAAGTTTTGGCCAACATTAAGCAATATTTATGACAGGACTCGCCAGCAAATTGCAGCGCCAAATGCTTATTTAATGAGTTAATTATTTTTTGTATTTATGGCAAATGCCAAAAAGATGCGAATGAGCCACGTGAAAATATATGCGCAATTAAACGCTAAGCACCCCGAGAACAAAAACCCATTACAATTTCCATTTTTGGTGTCCCCTTTGCTCCGCCCCCTTTCCCCGGGGGGGGGGAGGTTGGGTGGGGTTGGGTACTACACCCCAAAACTCAATTAGCGAAACGGTTCCCAACAAATGCACGAGCCAAGAGCCAACGAGAGCGAGAGAGGGAGCCGCCACTTACACTCCTACCCTCTAAATTTGCTTTTTGACCCACCAAAGATGGTGGACAAGACGTGGACGACTACCCGCAGGAGAGGAGTCTTCCATGAACGTTTTGTTGAGGGAAAGTAGAGCCAAGGTTAGGTGAAAGTAGAGCTGAGATTGAGCTATGATTGAATTGAAGATCATAGAGGGTGCACATAAGATTAAGCTACGGTGAAGCTAAGGTTGAGCTAAGGTTATGCGAAGGCTGAATGAAGGTTGAGCTTAGGTTGAGCTAGGGTTAAGCTGAGGTTGAGCTAAGATTGAGCTTGGGTTTAGCTAAGGTAATGCTAAAAAGGAGCTAAGATAAAGCTAAGGTTGAGCTAAAATTGAGCTAAGGTTGAGGGAAGATTGAGGTAAGGTTGAGATAAGGTTGAGCTTAGGTTGAGATAAGATTGAACTAAGGTTCAGCCAAGGTTGAGCCAAGGTTGAGCTAAGATTGAGCTAAGGTTGAGGTTAGGTTGATACAAGGTTGAGCTAAGTATGATCTTATCTTGAGCTAAGGTTGAGGTAAGTTAGAGCTAAGATTGAGGTAAAGTTCAGATAAAGTTGAGATACGGTTGAGCTAAGATTGAGGTAAAGTTGAGATAAGGTTGAGATAAGATTGAACTAAGGTTCAGCCAAGGTTGAGCCAAGGTTGAGCTAAGATTGAGCTAAGGTTGAGGTTAGGTTGATACAAGGTTGAGCTAAGTATGAGCTTAGCTTAAGCCAAGGTTGAGGTAAGTTAGAGCTAAGATTGAGGTAAAGTTCAGATAAGGTTGAGATAAGGTTAAGCTAAGATTGAGCTAAGATTGAGATAAGTTTCAGCTAGGGTTGAGCTAAGGTTGAGGTAAGGTTCAGCTAGGGTTGAGCTAAGATTGAGCTAAGGTTGAGCTAAGGTTGAGGAAAGATTGACAAAAGGTTGAGCTAAGGTTGAGATAAGTTTGAGTGAAGTTTGAGGTAAGGTTGAGGTAAGGTTGCGATAAGGTTAAAGTAAGACTGAAGAAAGGTTGGGAATAGGTTGAGGTAATGTGGCGATAAGTTGAGAAAAGGTTGAGATAAGGTTGAGCTAAGGTTGGGCTAAGGTTGAGCTAAAGTTAAGCTAAGGTTGACATAAGTTTGAGGAAAGATAGAGGTAAGGTTGTTATAAGGTTAAGCTAAGGTTAAGCTAAGGTTGAGCTAATATTGAGCTAAGATTGAGCTAAGGTTGAGGAAAGATTGACGTAAGGTTGAGATATAGTTGAGGTAAGGTTAAGATATGGTTGAAATGAGATTGAGGCAAGGTTAAGATAAGGTTTAGCTTAGGTTGAGACAAGGTTGAGCTAAGCTGGAGGGAAGATTGAGATAATATTATGGAAAGGTTGAGGTAAGGTTGACTTGATGTTTCAGTTAAGCTAAGGATGAGCTAGCTGTACATAAGAATAATCGAACCCTGCTCAATTCATTCAGATTGTTCATCCCTTAACGCACCACAGAATCGCAACCCCCCCCCCACTTCATGTGCCCTCAATAATTGATTTTTCTGGGATATTTTTGTAAGAATTTATTTGTAAGAATTTTTTTAAAGTAACGCGCACTGCCAAAATGGATTCCCTCCTCTCCTCTTCCTTTGATCATCATTTTCGCTCTCACCACTGGCCGCCACATTCGAGTGGAAGGCAAACACCCGGCGCACACATCGAGTCGACGCCTCGTGGCTGCCGCTGGAACGTCAAGTAATCAAAGTGCAACATTTGGTTAAAAGAAACGAAAGCTCCGCTGTTATTTTTTTGTCCGGCTGTGGTGGCTCCAGTGTTTGCGTTGCCATTGGAGCCCGAAACTACGCATTGAACTCCTCCTCCTCCTCATCCTGCCGCTGCTGCTGCTGCTGCTGCTGCTGTTCGCCCGGCAGCCCCGCCGACGCGTTCTGGCCGGGCATCAGCAGCAGCAGCTGTCGATTGGGGCCAGATGTGGTGGCTGTCTCCGTGGCAACGGGCAGCGGCAGCAGCACCTGCCCCGAGCGACGCTTGAGTGCCTCGGGACTGTGGTGACCCAGTTCGGTGGATGAGGAGGACTCCGGTCGTCGGTCTAGACTCCAGTGAACCGTGCGCTTGCCGCGTTCACGTACAGGCGGCGGGCCACTTGCATTGGCAGTCAGCTGGGGATCGGTGGGAGGTTCGCTGGGCTGGTGATCCGTTGGAAACAGCTTGCTGAGGCAACTGATGTCCGGGAGGCTGCGTGCCTCTGCCTGTGGATTGAACAATTCCATGACGCTGGTCGGATTTGGTGTCCTGGCGGCGGCCGAGTTGAGGTTATGCAGGGTGATGCAGAACTCCTTGAAGCCGTGCACCGTGTGGTAGTTGTTGTGCTCCTTAACCGGCCGGCTGGTCACCTCCGCTGCGGTTGCCTGTGTCGAGCGCTCCATGATGTTCTGATACTGTGGCGCCTCCACATCCAGCTGACTCTGGCTCTGCTCGTCCAGCAGATCGATGGCATTCTGCAGCGCCGGATCGTTGAGGGCCACCTCACGTGCCAGTCGGATGTCGTGTCGCCAGAACTGCTGATTCCGCTGCACGGCGGGAGCCACCTCCTTGATGCGCAGCACCACCACACCCATCAGCCACACACAGATCACATTGAGCAGGGTCAGAGCCATGCTTATCCCGGCACACACAAACAGTTCAATGTGCAGCTGTCCAGAGTACTCCTTGTGCTTGGCCAGACTCTGCAGCAGCTCGTGATCCGATCTCATCAGTTGGGTGCCCAGGGCCAGGGCCCATAGTAGGCCCGCATTTACGGCCGGTGGCAGCAGCGAGGCTGAAATGGCCACGCCCACCAGCGAACCCGTATTGCCACCCAGCACAGCTATGGCCCCCGCCGCACCCGAAGCCAGGGCCGTGCAGACGCCAATGGCCAGCGAGTGGGTGTCACAGCGCGACACTATCTCATCCGTCAATCCCGCCGAGATGGCAAAGAAGTGACCAAACCCACACACAATGGCCCCAAACACCAGGCCAATCACCACCGACAGGGCAATGCCAATCAGCTCGTTCTTAATGCCCAGCCACCGCAGCTCCCGGTCCCCAATGACGGAACCAAAGATGCCCGCTATGATGGGACCCATCAGCGGGGAGATCAGCATGCTGCTCGACAGAAACAGAAAGCTATTCTCCACCAGGCCCACACACGACAGCAGGGCGGCGGCCATCAGGAGCACCACAAAGTCAAACGTCAGGGTGGCATCTCGCCTCACCTGACGCACCACCTGGTTCACATTCAGGCGACAGCGCACCGAGTCCATGAAACTCTGCCAGCCCTGCGCACCCGCCTCCGCATCCTCGCGCTGGGTCTGCGGCCCCAGTTTGGCGCGCGTGTCCAGGCAGCTCAGCGCCGACACATGCGTGCCCGGTCGCTCGCCCACTCCCCACTCCTGCAGCGTGCACAACAGCTGCTCGTAGCGCTCGTCCTGCAGCAGATCGAACCGCGCCTGCAGCTGCTTACCCGACACATCCTGCGACCAGAACACATCCTCCAGCCGCAGCTGCTCGGCTATGGCACGCAGCAGCGCCTCCAGCGGGGCGTCCTCCTTCAGATCGGTCAAGTGCAAGGCACGCGACTTGATGGCCGGCTGGGGAGGAGGAGGTGGAGGAGGAACCTCGCACTCGCTGCGCACCATTTGACTGAGGCGCCAGCAGCGATCGCAGAGGTCCAGCGAGGGGCCATTGGGATTCTTGTAGCCGCAGCCACAGGCACAGGACTTGGGATACAGGCGGCGCTCCTCCTCCTCGGTGGGAATGGTGACCACAACGCAGACGGCGGCACTCATGCTCTCAACTGGAATTTGGGGCGATTCTCGATGAGGTTTCGGGGAGGGGTTGTGGTTTTTGTGTTTTGTATTTTGATGTTTGGGTTTTTGGGGGCGAGTTTGTGTCTGGGGCGACTAAAAATTTGGAATTTTACTCAACAAGCTACTATGTGAAGGGGGGGGAGGGTTGAAGTGGTTTCGGGTGGGAATCGGGAATCAATTGAGGGGCTGGAGCTAAGGTTGAGCTGAGGTTTAGCTGGGGATCAATTATGGTTAATATACAATTGAGTTAGAGTTAAGCAAGTATTGACCCTAGGTTACTCTAAGGTTGAGCTACGATTGAGCTAAGCTTAAGCCAAAGTTAAGCTTGGGTTAAGCTTAGGTCGAGCTAAGGTTCAACTAAGGTTGAGCTAAGGCTTAGCTAAAATTGAGCTAAGGTTAAGCTTATTATTAGCTAAATTTAAGCTAAGCTTCAGTTAAGGTTGAGCTAAGGTTCAGCAAATGTTGAGCTAAGGTTGCCATAAGATTGAACTAAGGGTAAGGTACTGCTGGGATAGGGTTGAGCTAAGGTTCCGCAAAGTGTGAGCTATGGTTAAGCATATTATCAGTTACATTTAAGCTAAGGTTGAGCTAAGGTTTCGATAAGGTTGCCCAAAGGTTGAGCTGAGATTGAGCTAAGGTTAAGCTTAATGGTCAGCTAGGCTTAAGGTTAGGTCTATCAAAGTTTTAGATAAGGTTGAGCTGAGGTTCAACAATGGTAGACTTAAGGTTCAGCAAAGGTTGAGCAGAGATTGAGCTATTCAGCAAGATAGGGTTGAGCTTGAATTGAGCTTAGGTTAAGATTTGAATAGAATACGCTTAAGCTAAGGCTAAGCTAGGGATCAGCTAAGGTAGAGCTTTGATTGAGCTTAGGTTGAGTTAAGTTGAGCCAAGGTTGAGTTAAAGATAAGCTAAGATTAGGTTAAGGTTAAGCTAAGGTTCAGCAAGGGTTGAGCTAAGATAGAGCTTAAGTTAAGCTAAGATTGAGCAATGCTTGAGCCAAAGTTAACCCAAAGTTGAGCTTAAGTTTGGCTAAGGTTGAGCTCAAGTTTGGCTAAGGTTGAGCTTAGATAGAGCCAAGGTTGAGCCAAGCTTGAGAAAAGATTAAGCTAGGATTGAGCTAAGGTTAAGCTGAGGTTCAGTAAAGGTGGAGCTAAGATAGAGCCAAAGATGAGCTAGGGTTGAGCAATGGTTGAGCAGAGATAGTGCTAAGGCTAAGCTAGGGTTGAGCTAGGGTTGAGCTAGGGTTAAGCTAGGGTTAAGCTAGGGTCAAGCTAAGATTGAGGTATGTTTGAGCTTAATTTGAGCCAAGGTTAAGCTTGAGTGGAGCTAAGATTAAGCTTATATTGAAGAAATGCTAAGCAATGGTCAAGCCATGGATCATCTAAGGTTAAGCTAGGATTGAGCTAAGGTAGAGCTAAGATTAAGCTATGGTTTTCACAAAGAGAGTATACAAACTAGTTGTTAGAAAGTGGCTTTCCGTCTTACGAAATGCTTCGTGTGTCCTTCCATTGCATTGCTAGAGCTTTAAGGGACTTTCTTCTGCAGAATTGTCACTATCCTGTCAAAGGTGTTGATTTAAATTCCCTACCCGGACGCCTCTTGTTTACCCCAAAATGCTATATGAAATCCATTTGCAAGATTTCCAGCTCTGAAAACCAAAATGTAAACACTTTGTAATCAACTCATCCAACTGCAACCCCATAAATCATTCCCCACTGAGTTTTTATTCGTCAATCCAATGAAGTGGCTTTTCCAGGCCCCTCCCCCTTTCACCCCTTCCCCCTCCCCAGCTTCATGACTGCTGCAATGGCATTTGCCAAAACATGGCCCATATCGATGTTAACAGCTTGGAGTTGGCCTGTTTTATGTTTGTGAATTGCATTTCGCAGTTGAATTCACATTTAGCAGCCATTCCATATGCCACACGGGAGGTGGAGGAGTAGGAGGAGGAGCAGGGGGAGGAACCGTATTTGGGTGTTTTGTAAACCCAATGAATTTCGGATTCGTCGTCGTAAACAACCGAAAAGTGCCAAAGGCAGCCAAATGCAAAATTATGCGCCACATTTAAATGCAATTTGCATTTATTGCCATTAATTGAGTTGTGTTCGTGTTTGTTTGTCTGTCTGTTTGTCTGTTTGTGTGGAGAGTGTGAAAGACTTGCGCTTGGATTGTGCCAACAAATGGTGAACTAATGAACCGATATCCACCCCAACCCCGCTCCCCCCCCAAAATAAAAAAAAAACACACACACACACAGGGAATCCCCATCCCCACTTTGCCATTCCAATTACTTAGCACAATTCAAACCAGTTGGAAGAGCAATTGAGGTAACTTAAATGCCAAACAAAATTGCAATCACCTGACGTTATCCTTATCATTGTTATACTTAAGTTAACAGCAGCTTAAACAAGCTTGCACACACACACACACGCACACACACACTAACACACACAGAGGCTTACAGTAATCAAGCACACTCACACAATTGGATAGCTCTTGGCTTTTATGGGCCTTTGCGCACAGTGGGAATGATTCTGTTCTCAAAGCAAATCCGCGAAAGGAAACGACTCACTTCGAAAAGGGGGGGAAAGCGATGAGGTTGAAGTAAGGCTTCGATCTGGAGAGCTGTACGCTAAATCCTGGGTCCTACAAAGTTGTATTTGCCCTTCAAGACCTTGAAATCCAATTGACAGCATTCCTGAAGAAGGAAAGAAAAAATATAGTTCGACTTGATTTCGCAGTAGAGTTTTGCCCGATGTAAACTAGCTTTCAAAGCTGAAGAGTTTCAAAGGCTTCAAGTAACATACCAACATGTTCTGAGTAAGTTTGAAAGTAATGAAAGTGACAAATTGTTGAATCTTCCGACACCTAAAGTAGCCAAGGGTATGTCTAAACTGAGAAACCGTAGCAAAGTTATTGAAACTTGTCTCAGATTTAAGACACAGACATCATTTAGTAATCAATTTAGTATTTTAGTACAACGTTGTTCCCTAATTCGGCGGACAAAGCAGTAAAATATAAAAATTTCAATCAATTTAAGCTTATTTGACACAGTGTCTTAGTTCTTAAGTCATAATACCCCAACTACACTTAAAAATTTTGAGTTCTAGTAATGGAAAATGACACTGAACCACACTAAACCAAGTTGAACCACTTTAATTTATCGTTAAAGTGACCTATCACGGTCGCCAAATTACTAAAATGGTGATACGGACTGCTACTTTTTACTTTTCAGCGGAAAAAGTAGTACAATTGATGTATCTTGACTCTTAATCGTGGTCAAATCAGATTTGAAGTAAAAAGTAGGAAAAAAAATAGCATTCACGGTCGCCATGTAACTTAAATTTTGCTACAGACTGCCACTATTAAGGCTTGAGCCGGAAAAGCAGTAGTGTTTATGTGTCTCAAACTCTCCGTGGTAGTCAAAGCAGATTTGAAGCAGAAACCTTGATATAAAGTAACCCATTACGCTGGAAATATTACTTAAATGGTGCTATGGTCTGCTACTTTTTACTTTTCAGCAGCAAAAGCCGTAGTATTTAAGCTTCTCAGACTCTCAATGGTTAGTCAAAGCAGATTTGAAGCAGAAACTTTGATATAAAGTGACCCAACACGGTCGCCATGTCACCCAAATTGTTGTACAGACTCACCCTATTTACTTTTCAGTGGCAAAAGCAGTAGAATTGAGGTTTCTCAGACAAGTCAAGGCAGATTTCAAGCAAAACGTTGGAAAATAGTGAACCATCACGGTCGCCATGTCACTGAAATTGTTTTACAGACTGCAACTATTTCCGCTTGTCACACCTGAACCGTTAGAAGATTTCCCTTTGATCAATGAAAAACCAGCGGGAGCGTAATTGAGTACTTAAATCTCTTTTGTTCCATGGTATCTTTTGTGCATGTGAGGCAAGTGGATAATGTTGCTACCTCTCCCTCTCTCTCTGTCTCTCTTTCGCATTGGCCAGTATTTGTCTCGGCTTTTAGCGACGCTCATTTTGTGGCAGGCGCAAATCCCCATAATCAGAAAGCTTTTGCACTTTATTTGTGTTAGTTTCAATTATACAAACAACACGGACCAAGGGAGGGGGATAGGGTGTGGGAGCAAGAAGTGGAAGAAGACGTTGCAGAGAGCTGTGGAAGAAGAAGAAGAAGAACCAATTACCGCTTGATTTAGCACACGCATACAAATGCAAACAAAGCCACACACACACACACACACATGCAGAGAGAGAGAGAGAAAACTTATTGAGATTCATTGAGCAGATTGTTGAGCGACGAGAACTTCAATTCAGTGAACAGGCCCAGGATAGATGGTAGACGAAGTGAGGGCGGGGGCGGGGGCGGGGTCTGGTGCTGGTAAACACAAACACAACTAAATTATGTATGTGCGAGCGTGTGTGTGTGTGCGTATGTATTTGACTGTTTACTTTGCATAAAAGCTTAGACATTGAAAACTGAAACTAAAATACTGCACAACACGTTGAGACTTTTGTGTATTGCATAGCATTAGGCGCCGTTTCATTTATATTTTATGCACACACACACACGCAGACCATGCGTATGTGTCTGTGTGCACTTCTGCTTAATAGTTAAATAAACATAAAATTTCCTTTTTGGCATTTTGCTTTTAAGCCCTCAAACCCCAGCTGTGCGTTTGTGTGTGCGTCTGTGTGTGTGTGCGTCTGTGCAATCCATTTCTCAATTATTTATATTTTAATATTTTGCATTTGTTTGGGTTTTCTGTGTGTGTGTACATTTTTCAGCCTTTGTAGCCTCATTAGGAGTCCAGCCAGTCCAGCAATCGATTTAATTGCCCGCCTAAAAGTATGCCACACTTAGTCGATGCATTAAAAAGTTAACCCCCAAACTCAACCATAGATGGCGCCACCCAGCCAATATGCTGCACCCTCAACATATCCCAGCAAACATTTTATCATATTTTTGATCACAATAATCCAAAATGGGCTTGTTTTCTGATCGTAAATGATATGTTTGTCGGGTGAAAATGGTACCCTAGCAGTGATACTTCTTAAACAGTCGTTTTTAACCCGTTTTTCTGATGAGTTTCGAGTTATTTGCGGGTCTGTTCAATTCGTATTTCAATAAATCACATATTGAGCATTTGCATTTGAGACATTTTTGAGTCTTCTTTTAATCGCACAAGATGGTAATCATTATTGAATTATTAAAAGGGCTCGAAAAAAAACTTATTAAGCTGATTTTCTCAAAATGATCTTCCAAATGTTGGGTAGGATATAATAGGCATCTCTTTTTGATCATCAAAAGGAGTCGAAAAAGACTCATCAAGGCGATTTTTATAAAAATGATCTACCAAATGTTGGGTGAGATATTATTAATCATCTAGATTGGTGGTTGCAGAGAGAGTGAGAGAGAGAGAGAGAGCAGAGGAAAAATTTGTGATATTTACAACTGGAAATATCACAAAGTTCAGAGGAGAAGCTAGAGAAACCTTTGATCAAGGCAACAGCGCCTCTCCACATCCGGTGATCAGGCCCATTACTCGTAGAGTAAAAAGGGTATACTAAAGTGGTGCAAATGTATGTAACAGACAGAAGGAAGCATCTCCGATATCATAAAGTATATATATTCTTCATCAGCATCAACAGCCGAGTCCGTCCGTTCGTCCGTCTGTATGAACACCTAGATCTCACAGACTAGAAGAGCTAGAGCAAACAAATTTTAGATATAAGCTAGTATTGTCTAGTATCAAATTTTTGGCCACGCCCCCTCCCGCCCCGCATATAAAAAATGTTGAATATCTTCTACAATTTGTAAGCCATCGGGCTCAGATTTTGCAGTATACAAATTTTCATCAAGATCGGATAATAAATGGCAGAGTTAAAAAAACGTTGCATACTTATGAGGTTATCGAACACTAATTGCCTTGAGTAACGGGTATTTCGATGTCGAGCAGGGCCGATTTTAACGTTTCCGAAACAAAAGTGGCCAGCATTCGACACACTTTTACTTCACAGAAGATAATACGTATCATTTCTGGTAGGGGAAGAAGCTGCAGATTTGAGGAAGAGGAGTAAAAGGTACAGTACCTACTTAATCATTGACCCACTTGAAACCTTAACCCCTCCCACTCAACCTATTGGAGTCTTTTAACATGCAGATTCCAGCTTTACTTAACCATATTCCATATCCACCCAATGGTTTAGTACTTGAAGACCATCCTAAAGTTAAAAATGGGGTTTAACAGATTTTATATGGCATCGCTAGGACCCAAGAGGCTTAAGTGAGAGAGCAACTTGTCACTTAATCTAACCTTAAGTCTACACGATACACCAACTTCTTCGATTTCTCTGCTCTGAAGACAGCGTATTGTATTGCCAACTCGGGAACATGGCACATAATATAATATTTGCGGCTTTTGGAACAAAATTTCTACTTTTTTTATTACTTTAACTATTTAGAAACCCGCAGAAGTAAGTTTTTCAATTGCTTTAGTTGTTTTTTTAAGGCCTTAAGCTTACTAGCATATCAAAATCTATATCAGCGATATTCAAGAAGAGAGCCTCTCTCTGTAGCTCTCTCTCTCTCTCTCTCTGACACTCACTGAAGCATTACTTCGGCAAACATTCGGCATGAATTGCCTAAAGTGTTCGGACCCCCCGGGGGCTATGGGTGAACATCGCTGCTCTATATAGACAATTAAGTCCAATTTCCCCTTTCATTTCCCCCCATTTCGTTTTTCTTATTTCTCATTCAAATATTTGTCGTAGCAGCCATCCCTATTTGTGTGTCCCCAGCTGTCTATTGACCATTTTGCTGGGTGTCTGATCTAATTCGACGAGAATGTCACATTAAACACGAAATTATGATAGGGAAAATCATGTGCAGTGTGGCAAAATACGTAATGTTTGCAGTGTTGCATAAATTTCGGCTGCATTCCAATCAAAATCACATACATTAAGCGTGGCGCGGGGTGTGAGGGGTAACTCAATGCGCGTTATTTGTATTTCGAGTCTCAGCTGCTGCAATCAGCGCCTAATGCAGCTCGTTGGGCAAACACACAGACGCATTTCGCATTTCGCATTTCGCATGTATTTTATTCGCCATGTTAACATGCCGTTTGCATGTGTTTACCCAAAAAAAAAAACTAAAAAATAGCAAAAAAATGGAAAAAGAAATGTTAAATTTTCCTAATGGCATCTTTTTTTGGTTTGACGACACCTACGGCCACGGCTGGCTGGCTGGCAAATGTGACAGATACTTTTTGGCACATTATGTTAGCAGCTGTGTGTGCGTTTGTCTGTCTGGCTGGCAGCTTCCTGTCGCTGATTTTGTTTCCATGGCTGCCGAATGAAGTCGTCAGTTTGCTGTCAGCTGTCATTGCCTGGCGTTTCTCCAAGGCATCGCACACATTTCGGCAGTTGGTTTTGATTTCCCATCGACTGTATATTTTTTGAACAGCCAACTTTACCTTTTCTTATACTTTAGCTTCCCTTTCTTTGAATTCTATCTAAGGACGCATCTCAACGCAGTTGACTATCTACATTTCGTGTGGCAGTACTGCAAAAAAGTGCATAGAGTTGAAACAGACTAGAAATGGAGATGAAATGCTTCATTTTTGGAAGCTGTTAATACCCCAAGTGGTCAATGTGGCTGTAAGTCAGTTGTTAGTACAAAATGTACCCATAAAACGGGTACCTAGGGTGCAGTTTACCTTCCCTGCCTTTGAATTCTATCTAAGGACGCATCTCAACGCAGTTGACTATCTACATTTCGCGTGGCAGTACTGCAAAAAAGTGCATAGAGTTGAAACAGGCTAGAAATGGAGATGAAATGCTTCAGTTTTGGAAGCTGTTAATACCCCAAGTGGTCATTGTGGCTGTAAGTCAGTTGTTGGTACAAAAAGTACCCAGAGAACGCTTACCTGGAAAACTGGGGGTTTGAGGTGATGCTTACAGAAGTCCCTCTCTATAAGAATTTCAGGGTCTTATCCCGTGTTTCGAACTGTGTTGATTGAACAATTAACTTTACTTTCTATTTACTCACAAGGCCCTACCACAGCTGTTAAAATTCAAGGCTGGGTTGAAGATATAGGCACTTTTCGATTTGCTTAGTTTTATATATATACTTCTAACCACCCCACCAATCCACCTCAACTATGAATATTCTAAACTTGACCCGTTCTTATTGTCAAAGCAGTTGGAAACTGACAAATTTACACTTAGCCTCAAGTGGTTTCTCGCTTTGCAATGGCATCACGCCCGCTCGATTACAGTTGAATGAGAGTTGGCTATTTGCAAACTGGCAAGTGACCCACCCCGTCCCCGTCCACGCCCCCCTGCATTGTATCCCGGGGTAAGTTTTGCCCAGCATTCAACTTAATCCCGCATAATCGCACCAATTCATACTTGGAAACTTACCACAAAGCCGAGCGCACAAAACGACAATTTCTCATTCTCTTTTCCAGAGAGTGGCCGCAAAAACTGTAGGCGAGACGAGGGATGGGGTGGGGTAGGGTAATGAAAAGACAGGCAACAATTTTTGCATATTTTTTGTTGTATTTGTTGTTGTTGTTGTTGTTGTTTGTTTTTCCTTTAGAACTTTGGTAAATGGTAGATTTTTAAGTAGAATATTTCCAAAAAAAAAAAAAAAAAAAAAAAAACTTTATATTCTTTTTTTTTTTTTTTCTTTCTTTCTTTCTTTGTTTTATAACTATTTACATGCATTACATTTAGATTATTATTTTTATATATTTGTATTTGTTTTTTTTTTCCTGTTTTTGTTTTTTTTCCTGTTTTTGTTTTTGTTTTTAAGGTGCAACAACTTGATTTCCAATAAGATATTTACACAGAGACACATAAAAAAAAATAGCGAAAGTTAAATGGAGACGCAAAAAAAAAAAAATACCATACAATAATATCAATTAGAATTCGCTTAACTAAATAATCACAATTAAATATTGCAGCAGCAGCAGCAGTTTAAAAAAAAAAAAAAACTGTAGAAGCAATTTTAAACTAAAATTAAATCAACAACTTAAAAAGCGCAACCTAAAGTCGTTGCTCTTCCTTTATTTTTTTTGCATATTTACATAGAAAACCCTAGAATTTTGGTATAAAAATTAAATTAAAAGTGAACAAAAATTCGAAAGGAAAGTGTGCTTTTTGGGTGGTGGCAACTGTACACGCTCTCCACACAGGTGAGAGCGGGCGTTGCTTAATTAGTTGAATGTTGCTGCCGTGTTGCCGCGAAATGTGCTAAAAAAGCGCAACAACAGCGAACGATCTTCACCATGTTTATCCACCTGACGATCCAAACGCCAGCCAATGTTTGGTAACCACCAGAAGGGGGTGTAACCATCAGCATCCGAGGGGGTGGATGGTGGAGTTGCTGCTGCTGCTGCTGCAGTGGTGGTGGTGGTGGTGCTGCTGCTGCTGGTTGGCTGATCTAAATTATCTATTCTAATTATTTTACTATTTCTATTGCTACGATTTGTGTTAATACTTAAGTTTGTGGTTAAGGCTGTTGCTGTTGAGCTGCTGCTGCTGTCGCTGCTGCTATCAGCAACTTGACTCTCTGTGTTGGTTGTTTCTGTGTTGCTGTCTGTGCTAGCTGTTGCTGTGGGGTCAAAGCTTTCTGTGGTTGAAGTTGCTGCTAGGCTAGAAGATGTTTCAGCTGTTGTTGTTTGTTGCTCCTGCTGCTGCTGCTGCTGTGGGTGATGTTGTTGCTGTGGCTGTTGTTGTTGTTCCAGCTTTTGTTGTTGCTGTTGCTGGCTGTTAACCAGCAGTTGCTGCTGTTGTTGCTGGCTTTTAGCTAGCTGCTGCTGCTGCTGATGATTCTGTTGCTGTTGTTGTTGTTGCTGATGCTGTGGCGGCTGTTGCTGTTGTTCCAGATTTTGTTGTTGCTGTTGCTGGCTGTCAACCAGCAGTTGCTGCTGTTGTTGCTGGCTTTTAACCAGCTGCTGCTGATGGTGTTGTTGCTGTTGCTGTTGTTGTTCCAGATATTGTTGTTCCTGGCTGTTAACCGGCTGTTGCTGCTGTTGTTGTTGATGTTGCTGGCTTTTAACCAGCTGCTGCTGCTGTTGTTGTTGTTGATGCTGTGGCGGCTGTTGCTGTTGTTGTTCTAGATTTTGTTGTTGTTGCTGTCTGGTAACCAGCTGCTGCTGCTGCTGCTGTTGTTGTTGCTGCTGCTGTGGCTGCTGTTGCTGCAGTGGTTTGTCTTGCTGCTGCTGCTGTTGCTGTTGCTGCAGTGGTTTTTCTTGCTGCTGCTGCTGCTGTTGTTGCTGCTGTTGCTGCTGCCCTTTAACCAGCTCATTAATAAGACGCAATTCTTCTTCCAGATTTATATTGCTGGCGATGGTATTGGTCATTAAATTGTCACTCTCCTGGCTAGCCAAGTTGCTGCTGGTGGCGGTGCTGCTGCTGCTGCTGCTGCTGCTGGCAGTCACATCTTCAAAATGCTGATAATGAAACCGGTCAGTTGCTTCGCTTGTTGTTTCTGTTGTTGTTGTCAACTGAACCGGTTGCACTTTCGATTTTATCAAGACAAGATGATTTTCAGGTTCATCCATTGTTGTAGGCGTTGTCTCGGTGCTGTCGTCCGCCGCCTCCTGCTCATCCTCCTCCATCTCTGTGGTATTCTCCTCCTGTGTTGTTGTCGTAGAATTCTCCTCCATATCCTCAACTGTCATTATGGGCGCCACACGACGATGATTGCTCAAGTTCAAGCTGCTGCTGGCGGGTATAAAACCGCCATCGTCCTTGAGCAATTGATTTAGATCCGTCTCCGCTGGCGTTGTATTTGCAACCGCCTTCGCCTCCGGCTGACCCGCCGGCAACACAATGGCCTCAATGTTGCCAATGTCCATGTGACTGATGGTGGTGGACAACACATTGCTGGAGGCGGCCTGCAGATCTGTAAATTGGTTTATCTGATTGCCAGTGGCGGCTGTCCTGCTGCTGCTGCTGCTGCTGGTGATGGTTGTGGAATTGGTCTGCTGCTCGGTGGTGGTTTCACCCGGCTCCTCCTCCTCATCTCCCATGCCAGTGGGAAATTTCTTTTCGAAAATATTAAACTTTAATGGTGCATCCTCACTGGGCAATGCCTGGTCCTCACCCGTTTGTTTTAGGGGCAGCTGTGGTGTATCGTATAGCAACTCCTCACTCTCATCCTCATCCTCGCTGTAATCGTAGTCGGTGAAGAGCGGTGCATTATTCTCACCGCCACCGCCACCGCCGCCGCCGCCTGCATAGATCAGCTCCTGCTTGAGCAGCTCAGCCGGATCCAAATTGATCTGGGGCAGGCAGCGTTCGTTGTACCATTTGTGCCCGGGCGGACAATGGCGAAAGGGTAGCGTGAATATGGATTTCGCTGTCACCTTTTTCTCCTTCTCCTGTGACTTTTGCTCCAGCGGCAGACGCAGCCACTCATCCCAGGCCAAACGCTGGGCATTGCCCTCAATGGGTCGCGATGTGATGGGCAGTGAGTGGACTTTATGGACTGCGGCCCAAATTATCAGACAGAGCCCCAGCCAGCGGCCAGCTGAGGTTGTTGCTGCTGTTGCCATCCTGGCCATTAGGCCAATCCTAGATAATTTTGCACTCTCTCTCTCTCTTGCTGTGGAGTCTCTCTTTTTGGGTGGTTGCTGCAATCGTTGCAATCTGTGGAAGAAGCAGAAAAAACGGGAAGGGAGAGGGGGAGAAGAATTAGTAACAATGACGGACGGCAGTTGGGGATCTCTCCCCCCTCCCCCCCTCCCATTCCACTGGGATGCTTCCTGGTGGCCAGCACACAATAAGCTTTGTGTGCCTCTCCCCCTGCACCCTGGCCAACCCCTTTGACTATTGCTTAAGGCGCGGGGGGAACAATACCGGTTCTCAGGGCTAGACCGCACACACACACAGTGCACTATGAGGCACAGTGGTGTCAGTCTAGCAGAATTTTGAATGAAAAAAACGGTGAAGAAAGCAAGAAAAATGCTGGAAACGCCACTCTTTTCAACAGTTCTTTTGTTTCTAGGCTCAAAAAGCCTTGAAATAGAGAGCCTGCCTGGAAAGCTATGTTAACTTGTTTTTATGCACTAGTTTTGGGCATGTAGTGGCCCTTTTTGACCCAATATTCGGCCCATTTACATTACCCTTGGACAACAAATCATTTAAGAAGTTGTTCCTTAACTAAGCCTTGGGAGAATGTGGGTACCACTGCAAAAACCCACTCAGAATGGGTTTACCTAGGTCCTATAAGCTCTATAAACTTCTGGAAATCTGTCTTATATCACAAAACACCTTCTTCTTACACTTCTAGGGTTAACATTTTGAACTTTTAGCTTCATTCTGAGTCTGTGTTAACATGTTTCTTGGGTAGTCGAATCGACGACAGATGTTGAATCGGTACTTAATGTATCTTATGGGTGCTTAAGTGGAGTTTATTACCCTGTACCTGCTTAAGTTTGCATATAAGTGAAAAGGTTTTAAGGGTGGCAAAACACTAACTGTGTGAAGTAATGCACAGTGTTATCTTTATAAGTGATAAGTCACTATTGATAAGTTATAAATGATGTGAAAAAGTTGGTTTAATACACATTTTTCCGAGTCTACTGAGATAAAAGTCTGTTTAAAAATATGCAAAATCCGCTGGGTAGTTATAAGTGATAAATGATAAGTGATATATGATAAGTTGTAAGTTATAAGTTATGTGAATAATCGTAAGTGATAAGAGTATAATTGATGAGTTATTAGTTATAAGCTATAAGTTATGTGATACATGATAAGTGATAAGTTGTAAGTTATAAATGATAAGTTCTAAGCTAAAAGTCATAAGTGATAAAATGAGTAAATGATAAGTGATAAGTAATTAGTGATAAATGATAAGTGACAAGTTGTTAGTGATAAGTAATAAATGATAAGTAGTAAGCTGTAAGTTGTAAGTTATAAGTTATAAGTTATAAGTTATAAGTTATAAGTTATAAGTTATAAGTTATAAGTTATAAGTTATAAGTTATAAGTTATAAGTTATAAGTTATAAGTTATAAGTTATAAGTTATAAGTTATAAGTTATAAGTTATAAGTTATAAGTTATAAGTTATAAGTTATAAGTTATAAGTTATAAGTTATAAGTTATAAGTTATAAGTTATAAGTTATAAGTTATAAGTTATAAGTTATAAGAGATAAATGATCAATTATTAGTTATAGGTGATAAGTTATAAGCTATAATCTATAAGTTATAAGTAATAAATGATAAGTTATGAGTGATAAGTCATGATTAGTGATAAATAATAATTTAAAAGTTATAAATGATAAGTTTTCAATGAGAAATGATAAGTTGTAAGCTATGTAAGCTGAGTTATAAGTTATAAGTGGTAAGTTATAAGTGATAAGAGATGGTAACTTATAAGATATGAGTTATAAGTGCTAAGTTATAGCTGATAAATGATAAGTGACAAGTGAAAAGTTATAAATTATAAGTTCTAAGTGATAAGTTATACGTGATAAGTTATAAGCTATAACTGATAAGTTATAATTCATAATTTTTGAGTTATGAGTGATAAGTTTTTAGTTATAAGCTATAAGTGATAAGTTATAGGAGATAAATGATAAGTGATAAGTTATAAGTTATAGGTGATAAATGATAAGTTCTAAGTGGTAAGTGACAAGTTATAAGTTTTGAGTTATAAGTCATAAGTTTTGAGTTATAAGTCATAAGATGCAGGTTGTAAGTTATAAGTTATAAGTTAAAAGTCATAAATGATAAGTTATAAGTGATAAATGATAAATGATAACTAATAACTTATCCCCCCCTCCCTTCAGCCCACCGTGCCTTACTGTTTATACAAATGTAGTCGGCGTTGCACAAAGATTGTGAACTTGGGCATCATTTTAATGGTTATATCAACGCACAGACACACACACACACACACACACACAACTGTGCATTATGTGGTTGTAAGCGTGCGTGTGTCCGTCCGTATATATATCTCACATCAGTCATCGGTGTTGTCATAATCAACAGCAGCAGCAATAATAACAACAACAACAGCAGCAACTGCATCAACAGCATCAACTTGTTGCTGCTGCACTTTGGCTTCCCAAAGACAGACTGAGGCACGCACAAATGTTTATTTACACACACTCACACACACACATATGTATGTATGTATGTAAGTATATATATATATATGTAGGTTATCTGCGGGTTCTTAGAATTTATGAGTTCAAGTGTGGCACATGGCGACCGCGACTTTTCCGCCGTTGTTGTTGCTGTTGCTGCTGCTGTAACTGTTGCTGCTGTCATTATTACTTGTTAATGGCTCTTCGGTCATAAAAACTGCCGTCCCTTGTATATATTTCGGGTGTGTGAATGTCAAGTACCTACTCTAGTTTGCCCGATAAGGTTAATGTCATAACGGTGTTGTATCAAAATTGACTTTGGTCAACCCGCATACAGAATAAAGCAAACAAATGTCAATTGAAATGCCGCCGAAGGGTTAAGCCGGAAAAGGGAAGGGTGAAAACTAGATCAGCAAGAGTTTCATTTAAATAAATGGATATAGTATAAATATGGGTGTTGATTCTCTAGGGGAAGCGTAGCTACCCTTAAGTTTGGAAACGGAAGATCTTTTTTCTAATCTTTTCAAACATTTGGTGCTCCTCTTTTTTTTTTGCACAGCCATCAAAAATGTTTCACCTAATTTAATTAACGTCTGTAATGTTTGGGGGGGTCCCCCACATCGTTGCTGCTGACATCGTTCTAAATTCATTTGGGCCATCAATTTGATATATCCTTTGGCCAACAAACATTTCTCTATTTCCGAACTTCGATTTACTAATCTATATTTATGAAGCCCGCCCAGGCCACAGCCAGTGCTCCGGAGCCGGCGCCGGAGTCGGAGCCAGAGCCAGAGCCAGAGCCAGACATGTGCTGTCAGTGGGAATCAACTGTTATTTCAGCAGGCTCACCCAACAACCCCAAACAACCCCTGCACTCTGTGGTCAGTCACGAACATGGGTTTTCTATCTGGCTAACATCGCTCGTCCTGTGCTATCCGGTTCATCTGTCAGTCGTTTCTCTGTTTTCCTTCTGTTTTTTTTTTATTTTTGTGTCTTCTTTTTTTTTTGCCCCCAAATTGAAATCAACTTCACACGTCGCAAATTTTTAATTAAAAATCAGCAACTGATGTCAATTTGGGGTTGTACAACATTTGATGCCTCTTACGCGAAGAGGGGCGGGGCGTGGCGGGGGGCGGCAAATGTTTGTACACATAATTCCGCAAACGCACATTTGACATCTTGGTAATACATAAACCGGAACACGTAGAGTGGCAGCTCCGCCGCATTCTGCACGTATTCAATTCGATTCAATGATTCAATCCCCAATCCGGAGAAGAGCAAAAAAATAAAACAAAACAAAAAAAAGAGGAGCTATTCAAGTGAGCAACAACGCGCGTAGGAGTAGTGCGTGTCCTGTGTTTCGCGTAACGCACTGAGCTCATCCAGTTTTGGGGCCAGCTGTCAGTGTGTAGCGCCTGGACATGTCCTAGTTTTGGCACTGATTATTAATTTTGTTTTCTTTTCTGTGCTTTTGTTTTTTTGCAGATATTTTTTATTGGCATTTTTGGATGAAGTAAGGAAGTAAACGACGGGAGGGGTAAGTGAAAATTTGTTTGATAAGCATGTTTAATGCCTTATTTTTTTAAGTATGGCGACCAAAAGTGTGCAAGATTTCCTAGAAATCACTGAAAATTCTTGGTAAAAGCTGGTTATGAATATAAACTTTAATAGATTGTAAGGCCTCTGAAGGTTAGCTTCAAGTGGTTCTGCCTAGCTTTGTTTCTAAAAAGTGTACCATACTTACAAAAAGTATGAGCTATCCATAATGGTTTGCTTGTGTATAGTTATATCGATACTATAAGTATATTTCGCCCAACGTTTCGCTTTCTGGTTAGTCTAACCTTATATGGTACAGTTGTCAGCAAAAGTTAAGTTCAGAGTTCCTTAAGTTGTTCAGTTTAATCTAAGTTTGAAAACTCTTTCATGCCATTTCTGCAGTTTAAGAGACAGCAAATAATGGCTAGGAAACTAAATCTACAGAATATGATGGAGAGAGTAGCACAACATGTGAATTTTTCAAGTGGCGACCGTGCTTCGTGTTTTTTTGAGCTCGATTTTTCGTTTTAAAGCCATTTCTGTAGATAAGTGAGGTAAGAAATTATCGTGGGGAAACTAAATCTATGGAATACAGTGGATGGAGTAGTAAATTGATGAAACTTTAAAATGGCGACCGTGCTTTTGGTCTATTTGAAAAGCTAGTTTCTGCCCTTGCGAGCTACTTCTGCAGCTTTGGAGCCAGCAAAAGTATCCTTAAGGTATAAGTCTACAAAATATGCTGTATGGTGTAGCACAATATAAGAATTTTCCAAATGGCGACCGTGCTTCGCTCTATTTTTTAAGCTTCTTTCTGCCCATTGAAGCTATTTTTGCAGCTCTGGAGACCGCAAACTATCGGAGAAGTCTATTTTCAACAGAATAGGCAGGAAAAGTAGCACAGCTTATGAAGTTTTGAAATGGCGACCGTGCTTAGTTTTTTTTGAGCTCGTTTTTGCCCTTTACAGCTACTTCTGCTGGTAATAAGATAAGAAATTATTTAAGGAGGGACTAAGTCTGCGGATATGCTAGATGGAATAGCAAAATTTATAAGTTTTTGAAATGGCGACCGTGCTTCGGGTTTTTTTTTCGCACTCATTTTTGCCCATTTCGAGCTATTTCTGCAGGTAGGAAATTAACACAGGGGTGCCAAATCTACGGAATATGCTGGATTAAGTAGCCTTCGTGATTAATTTTTGACGTGGCGACCGTGCTTCGGGTTTTTTTTTTAGCCCTAATTGTGTCCCATTTTGTTCATTCCTGCAGGCATGGGGACAAGAAATTTTTTTTGGGGGGGCTAAATCTACGAAATATGCTAAATAAAGTAGCACACTTAACGGATTTTTGACGTGGCGACCGTGCATCGTGTTTTTGGAGCTCGGTTTTTGAATATTTAAGTTATTTTTGCTGATTTGAAACAGGCAAATTTTGGTAGCACAATTTATGAATTTTTGAAATGACCACCGTGCTGTGTTTCAGCCGCCGATTAATACTCGCTAGTGAATGTCTTAAGCCCCATTTAAGTAGTCGTTATAAAGGAAAGAGCGTACTTTGCCAAAAACTATCGATATGACCTTGTGTACCTCTATGGGAACACTTTTACAGCTGGAAGTTCGCTGTTCGTTTGTTGTTTTCTGGGTTTTTAAAGTGAAGTACACATTTCTATGTCTTTGAAGGCGTTTTAAGTGCACTATTGAGCTATTTCAGGGATGAATATATTCGATTTTTTAGATTTTAGACTTAAAATCGAGTTATCTTCCTTTTTTTTTTAAAGCAAAACTGTATGAAATCTCAAATTTCGATAGCCAGATTGAAGTTATTGATAACCTTTGTGTAAACACAATGATAAACTGCCCACGTATTGTAATTACATCATTTGTCATCTCATTTCAATTCTCAAGTAGTCCAATTAGTAAAAATAGCCGCCGCCAACTGCAGGTCTCAATTCGAACCATTAGAATGGTTAGACTTATTATGCACAGAACCAGATACAAAAGAAAATGTATCTAATATCTTGTATCTTGTGGCCTACGCACGTGTCAACCAGGTTGGTTTCAAAAATGCAAAATGCCAACGAAGAACAAGCAACAAGTGGCTGCATGCTAAGTGACAACTCCAACTTGGACTTGAAGGAGGCAACAACTCTTCAACTGAAGTTCCAAGTGGTTCGGAGTAGTTCAGCAGGCAACTGGAGCGCAATTTACACCATCCACGTTTGCCGCTGTATTTTTTTCATTTTATAGTTGTTTAACTACTTTGGCCGGCAGCAGCAGCAGCCACAAAGCAATCACTCAGCGTGGCATAAACTTGGCTAAGCTGCCAAAAGGTGGCCTAAAACCCGTCCCACCAACACCACCAACCAACCAACCAACCAACCAACCAACCAGTGCATACGTGTGTGTCGCACTTGAAAACCGTTACACTTAATGTGCAACTGTAAAGCAGAGTCCAAAACACACACACACACACAGACACCAACACACATACTGCCACACATATTTTTAATGCCAGTTGCATTTAATTGCAATTGAATATATTTAGTATTTTGCCTAATGATGAGATCATCATTTGAAGTTAACTTGGACCACAGCTAAAGGCAGTACACTGTGAGAAACGAAGCTTAAGGCTAATTCTGTTTATCTAGGAAGTTGTAAAAGTCATCAAATTTTGCCCCAAATGTGTATATATATCAGGGATGCAAACCACTCGAAAGTAAGTACTGGTTCGGTTCAGTGGTTCGCACAGTTTCTAAACCGCCGGTTCGGTTCATAACATGGTTTTTGTAGTTAAATGAACCGCGGTTTCGGTTCGGTTCAGTGGTTCACAAAGGCACATTATAAAATATGATTTCGGTGAAGTGGCTATTCGACCATTTTTTAAAATTTGATTCCTATAATCCATTCGAATATCTTTAAAATCCTTAGAGCAATCTGCAAAGATTATTATGTCGGATTCCCAGAACTCGTCTATCAATTCCTGGAGGAATGCCCTTATTTATTGGCAGATTAAGATTGAATTATGAAAATTTAAAATATTGTCTAATGAATAAACAAATTTAGATTGATGACAGGTAATTTAAGAGATAGGCGGGAAATTGCTGAAGTTATATCGATCCTTAAAAGTTATATCGATAAAATTATCTTCGGGAAACGATTCAAATTTCCTAATTAATCAAAATCATTGGCTAGAGGAAAGCAATTCCCGTTAAAACTCGTCAGAGAACTGAACCGAACCGAACCGTTTTTATTTGTGGTTTTCGTTCCGGTTCAGAAGTGCTGAAAGGAAGCCGGTTCGGTTTGCGGTTCGGTTCACCAGCGAGAATAAGCGGTTCGGTTCGGTTCAAAACCGGTTCAGCTCAGAACCGGTTTGCATCCCTGATATATAAACATTGATACTTGCTAAAGCCTTTCAAAATCACTTCAAAAGTCACAGAACATCGAAACCATAACTGTTTGTAGAGGTGATATCGTATATAGTATCGATATATGATATTTTTAAACGAAAAAGCGATATATATTTATCCAAAGCTTCGTTTCTTTCTTCTACTTTTAACATATCAAACTTTTCTTCTATGCTGTCCGCTCAACAAAATGACTGCTTCAAATTAAGCAAACTTTTAAGAAACCCATTAAAACCGCATTGAAAAGGCATAAATTTCTGGCAGTGTAACAAATAATTTGCACATAAACGAATTATATATATATATATATATAGAAAATAGATAATGCTTTTGATATGTGTGCGCACACATGGCACATCCATCTCTCTTCCCAATCAGAAAAGTCCACTGACATCATCAACAACGGAGACACAATCGATGCTGTTTGTTCTAGCCAAATGATCTCTGAACAACCTTTCCGTTTGCGATAAGTTGCAAATGGAATCGATAACTGGATCTCTACGTGCCCCGCCTCAAATCCCCCCAAAAACAAACTGCTGGATCGGCACCTGCTGTCTCTGTTTGTGTGTCGGCTGCTGCTTGGCCCAAAGGGTAGCCATCCATCCATCCATCCATTCACAGTTGCCAAATCGTAACGAAAGCGAAAACATGGGAAAACGATCTGCAAAATGCAGTTTTTACTCCATCATCGACAGTTGGCATTTGTTTATGAGTTGAAGTTAGTTGGATGGGTGGGTGGGTGCGGCTGGGGCTGGGGCTGGGGCAATTGGACTCTGAAATGCGCACACCGACGCGTGCCGAATTCATAAAAACGCATCCGAATCGATGGCAAACACGAAAAAAAAGAAACAAAAGAAACAAAAAACCCAACTCAACCTTAAGCGAGGCACGAAATTTGAGTCAAACGAAAAAGAAAACAATTTAAATTAAGCAATTTTTTGTTGTTTTTTTTTTAAACTTTGGGTGAGAGCGAAAGATTGGGCCATTTGGAATGGGTTAAATGGTTTAGGGGTTAAGAATTCTGTTTGATCGATCGATTGTGGCAAAAGTTCTATATTTGTAGCATGGATTTGCATTGCAGTTACATGAAAATATTCCTTGCCAAATCAGTACTTATTCAGCACTGATCTTATCATATCAAATGATACAGTGGCATAGCCAGTATTTATCCCAGTGGGGGGAGTTTTACTATAGATACATTTTCTATGGTCGCTTCTTTCATGAATATGTTTTCAGTGGAGTGTTTTAACCCCCCAAAACTATTTAGTTTAAAGAATAGATTACTAAGTATCGAGAACTTAGTGTGGAGTACTGAATATCGAGTACTAAGTATGGAATATCGAATATCAAGTACTTTGTGTCAATTACGAAGCTCACAATTTCAAGTACTTATGATATCAAGCACTGAATACATATTATCGAGTAGTATTATCGACTGGGTATCAATTATCGAGTAGTTAGTAACTTAGTAACGATTTTCGAGAATTTAGTACTTAGTTTTGAATATCGAGTACTTAATATCAAGCACTGAATTCATAATATCGACTGCTAAGTATCGAGTACTTAGTAACGATTTTCCACTACTTGATATCAATTATCAAGCTCTGAAAATTGATTACTTAATATCAAGCACTGAATACTGAGTGTTGAGTACTTAAAATCAATTATCAAGTACTTAGTTTCAATAATTGAATGATGAGTATCGAGAAGTTAGTGTCAATTATCAAGTACTTACTTTGAATGTTTGTGTACTAAGTTTCGAGTATGAATTATCGAATACTGAGTGTCGATTACCAAGAATAGAGTACAGAGCATCAATAACCAAGCATTGATTACTGCAAATCGAGTACTGAGAACTAAAATAAAGTTCTGAGAACTAAGATAAAGTTCTGGGTATTACGCACGAGTTCTAAGTATCAATAACTGTTTATAGAGTGTGAATTATAGATAACTGAGTATCGATTATTAAGAATAGAGTACAGAACATCGATAGCTAGGCATTGATAACTGAAATTCGAGTACTAAGTACTAAGATACTCAAGTATTGAGTGTCGAGTATGAATTATGGAGTTTCGAGTATCGAGTACTAAGTACAAGAGTTCCGAGCATTGATAACTGAGCGTTGATTAATGCAAATCGATTACGAAGTACTAAAATAATCGAGTATTGCGTAACAAGTATGAATTATGGAGTACTGAGTATCATTTACGAGTACTAAGTATCGAGTACTGAGTATAGAGTATGAACTATCGAATACTGAGTATAGATTTCCAAGAATAGAGCACAGATCATCGATAACTAAGCATTGATTACTTTCAATCGAGTACTGAAAACTAAGATACTCAAGTTCTGGTTATTGAGTATGAATTATAGAGTACTGAGTAATACTCAGTTAGGAGTTTTAAGCATCGAGTACAGAGTATAGAGTGTGAATTATAGAATACTGAGTATCGATTACCAAGAATAGAGTACAGAACATCGATAACTGGGCAGCAAATCGAGTACTTAAATACTTGAGTTTCGAGTATCGAGTATGATATATCTATAGTTCCGAGTATCGAGATATATCATATCTAGTTCCGAGTAACGAGTACCAAGTATAAGAGTACCGAGCTTTGTTCACTGAACATTAAGGACTGCAAATCGAGTACTAAGTATCTCGAATACAGAGAAAAGAGTTTTGTGCACTGCCATCCACTAAACTTTTACCTACACTGAGAGAAAAAAGTAGAAAATTCTTACTTAAATCAGAAATAAGTTTAATAAGCCAGAAATAACTGCTCCAAACCCGATTTCGTTCTCGAAACTATCACAATTTATGCTTGAATCTAGAATCTTCCATCTCAGATCAGGCATTTGCTCCAGCTTTTGTGACCTTAAACAAAGTTCGACGTCAGGAATGTGCTGGAATAGTTTTGCTGAATATTTTCCTGGAATGGAAATCGATGTGAATGCATTTTCTGGGAATTAAAACAAACAACAAATCCATCCTCCTACTCAATGAATTAACTTTTCTGTTTTAAACCATCAATTCTACTTAGACCGTCTCTGTGCATTCATTCGATTCTCCCCGACAAGATGCCATAAGCTGGTCTGCCCTCCGACAACTCTGCCCTATTAGCATAAGCGGCGATTAGGTCGTCAGGCCTAATTTGTTGTCAGTGCTTAAGTCTTGTGATAGATGCACAGACTGAAATTAAAAAAAAAAAAAAACTCACTTTTTGGTTTTGCCTTTTTTTTTTGTTGTTGTTGTTGTTGTGGTGTGGAAATCACGCACTTCTCGATTTTGTGGCACAGAATATAAACGGTTCGACTTGTTTCGCTGAAGATCTGAATGCAGACTGAATGGAAAATAAACCAAAACATTGCCAAGAGCAGACGGCGCAGAGCTGAGCAGCGCACAGAACGGGCGGAGGGAAAACACACGGAAAGAGCAGAGCAAACGGAGATAAACTTACGCAACAGCCGCAAGTAACAAGAAGTTGAGGGAAAAGTACTTGACAGTCCACTCGCTGGGCGGTAAATCTTTTTCGCCACTTGATCCTGCCACACACACACACACACACACACTCAGGCAGGCAGGCAGGCAGGCAGGCAGGCAGACGCGTGATCAGGTAGTAAACTTGGCCTACCTGCCCTACACAGCACAGCACACAGAACCTTGAACCACTCAACGGCTCTCGTATCTGACAGATACAAATGTTACAGTTACGCACACACACACACACACACACAACGAGCAAGAGAAAGAGAGAAGCAGATAAGAGCAGGTCTGGCGTCCTTGCCATGTGTGTTGTGTGTCTGCCGCCGCCGCCGCCGCCGCCGCTGCTCTTGGCTCTGTTATCTGCAAGGTGAACGCCAAAAGTGAGAAAAGTATCTGCATCTGCGGCCGTTAACGCACGCAAAAAGATTAACAACAACAATTGTTAACCATGAACAAATCTCTCGGCCGCACTACCGAAACTAATTGCCGATAAGGATCATCAATGGGAAGGTGCGAAGTTGGAAAGTGGACTACCTCAACAAAGGAAACTGGCTGGGCAATTGAAACGGCGTGTACACAGCCTTCATCTTTACTGCTAATGGGGGCACAAACTGTTTCCGTTAGACATTTTGGGTTCAATAATGTGGCACAATAAAAGGAACATGTAGACCAGGACTGGGAGATTCGCTTTTGGTTCAAGTATTTTCATTCTTATTCATGTTTAGCTGAAGAAGTATGCTTTGCTTTGGTTTAGATTGAATTTCTGATATGTTTCGCTAATATTTTAGTAACTTTTCGATGCTTGATTGACCATAGGGTATTCATATCGATATCGATATCTGTATGATAGTTCGATACTTAATTGATATCTTTGCTATGCTGTGCATACTTTTATAATTTGGGAAAACTCTTGCGATATTTGGTTTTGTTATCGATAACTTATATATATATTTAGCAATTATTGATACCTGGTATTGGTATCGATACTTTATTGATATTTTAAAGACGGTTTTACACTAATTTATACCTCTTTGATACTTGTATGACTTCTGGTCTCGATATCGATACCTATTATTGAAACATCTTCGATATTTGATATTGCTATCGATACTTTTTTGATATTTTTAATGCCGTTTAACACTTATTTATACCTCTTCGATACTTGTTAGACTACTGATCTGGATATTGATACCTAATTGATTGTTTGTATGCGCTGCCATACTTATTATTCATAGCTCTTCGATATTTGGTATTGTTATCGATACTTTTTTGCTATTTTGTATACCCTTTAACACTAATTGATACCTCTTACATACTTGTATGTCAACTAGTCTTGGTATCGATACCTAAACGATTCATTGTTTATGCGGTCGATACATATTATTGCAACCCCTTCGATTCTTAGTACTGGTATCGTAATCCTATGAACAGTTTTGTTATGGTATCGATGCTTTTACAGTTTATGATACTTTTTCGCATCTAGCTTGACTACTAGCCTTGGTATCGATACCTAATTGATACTTTTTATATAGAGTCGATACTTATAATAAAAAACTGCTGCGGTATTTGGCATTGGTATCCATATCTTCTTGATATTTTACATAAAGTATCGATACTTTTACAATTATTAAAGCCTTTTCGATACTTTAATGACTACTGACCGTGGTATCGATACCTAATGGTTTCTTTCGCTACTTATTATTGAAATCTCTTCGATACTTGATGTTGGTATTGTTACTTTATGGTTACTTTTGATGAAGAATCGATACTTTTAGTGTTTTCGATAACATTTTGGATGCTTCTTTGCTTTTATACTGCAAAAACCCAATCAAAGTTTTCCATTTAAAGCAAATTTTATAAATGAATTCCGACTTCTGATCGGTATAAATCTTCTTCTCATCAAGAATCAAGTGCAAAAAAAAAAAAGCAAGAGAAACTGAATCAAATCAGCCCACAACCTAGGTCAATGAATGGCCATTCAGCCGTCCCCACTCATCCCCCCCCCCCCCTCCCAAACACTTGACACCCAACACCGCCCGCTGCTGCTGTCTGCCGCTTGTCCGTACTTCGATTCTGACGCGTAGCGACATCGTTGACGAAAGTGACACGTGAGAAAGACAGAGAGAGGGAGACAGAGACAGATACCAGAGACCTGAATGATCGCTCCAGTAGCGAAGCTTTCGCTGTTTCGCTGTTTGCAATTCAATTAACGCTGTCAATGCCGCCGGCCGATGCCATATGATGATGAGCTACAATTACAAGATCAGCGGCGTGTATGGCGGCGACCGGCGACCGTGTTTGATTTGTATCTGCGAGATACAAACAATGCGAGCGCAACAACATGTTGCCGCGATTGTTTGCCGCTGGCGGCCGCCGTCTGTGGTTTATCAAAAAGCCTTCCATTAGGAGAGCCATTGTCTGGCCAAATTCTAAAGATACACGGCCCGACGACAGGGCACAAACAACGCGACGGGACACAGAAGCAACAAGTGCATGTGAAACAAACTTAACAGATACGCGCGCTGGCTACCTCCGACGCGACGCGGCGTCTAATTGCATGTACAGCGATAAGCATCGATAAGGTCCACTGGAAACACCGAAATTTTAGTTTCGGGGGGGGGGGGGGGGAGTGGGTTTCCAGTGGCTCCGGTCGGTGGTCATTGCCATTGACATTGCAACAGTTGGGAACAAAGCGCTCCACTGTTTTCCGTGTGTGTGTGGGAAATTCGACAAAAAATGTTGGAAAATACAAATAAAAGTTTTAAACTAAACTTTTTGCCTGGTGGAGTGCAATCACCCTGTGTACTTGATAGTTTTGGTAAATGATTTGTCAAGGTTTTGGTATTCTATAGATACTTTGAATGTTGCTGCACTGGTCACTTTTTTGCCCCTATCGATAACTTTTAAAGATTTCCTTTTGCTTCTCCTCTATCGATACTTTTCATAATGAAACGTTCCTTCTCACTTGTCGATAACTTTCTCATAATGAACTTCCACTTTTGCAAACTTAACCAATCTAAAATGCTACTTGCTTATAAATTATCGATATATTTTGCATCTATACCCATTCGATACTTTTAATTATCTAGTGTTATCATTTCTTTTCACTTCTGTATCACTTTTGCGTGTGTAGATACATTTTTTGAAGCATTTTTCGAGCAATCCTTGTTTCTAATACTTCTACGATTCTATTTGAACAACTATCGATACTTCAGATAGACACTTCTCACTTATCGATAACATTTGTTTAACGATTAATCTACTGCACATAAACCTACAAATAACAGAGCAAAATCTAAGTTTATCTAACACATTGCAGCTATGTAGAAGTTGAGAAATCGGCCCTAAGTCGATAACAATCTTCCTGACACTTTTTAGCATCTTTTTAGAACATTCTCAAAAGATACTTGCAGGACAATGAGTGTTATCTTAGGTATAAAGGTTATTTCATTACCTAATTATCGATTACTTTTGCAAATATCCACACCTTTTGAAGTAGTCTTTAAGGTAAACGTAGACTATGCTCCCCTCTACTGCTGCAATGCTGCTCAGTTTATTCTTAAGCATTTTTTTATAAGAATTTTCCGGTTTTTTGTACTTTTTTGAATAATTTTAGACATACTTTTCCTTATTTTTGAGTACTCTTGTATTGTATTGAAGATATCAACCATATCGATAACTTCTGGTTACTTTTTTTTGGTACAAATCTTGTAAAAACAAGAAAGAAAGTCGGTCAAGCCCGACTATAACATACTCTGTACCAATATGATCTTTTGATCATAACTCGAAAACCGTTCATCCGATCTTCTTCATTCCTTTAGCGGATAAGTTATCCTAATAACTAAATATGTCCAGAAGGAACAAGCCATCTATCTTCAAAACTGTGGGAGATATGATATTTTTTCTAAATTGCGGGGGCGGGAGGGGGCGTGGCCAAAATTGAAAATAAACTTGATCTGCCTGCAGACATTAGAAGCATATGTCCCATACATGTCAAGCCTCTATCTCTTACCATCTCTGAGATCTGTGCGTTCATACGGACAGACAGACGGACATGGCTATATCGACTCGGCTGTTGATGCTGATCAAGAATATATATACTTAATGGGGTCGGAGATGCTTCCTTCTGGATGTTACATACTTTTGCACAAACTTATAATACTCTATGTACCTACGGTACAGAGTATAAAAACAGCTATCGATCTTTGTGATTTAATATCTTTACGATACTTTTTAATACTTAATGCTTTTAGTTGATTTACCAGCACTTTTGTTACTTTTAATTCAATACTTTTCAATACTTGATTGAATATTTGAGATTTTCGAAACACTTTCGATATTTAATGCACATTTTTACAATTTCTCAAGACTTTTTATCAAAAATTGTTAAATAAGATCAACGTTTTGAATGCTTGGAACTGCTTTTCCACCTAAAGCTTTCTTAATGATATCCATGGATTATCATTATTATACTTTGAGCAACAAAAGCCATAGAAAAGAGATGAAGAAAAGTGCTTGGGTTGCTTTACAACAACAATTGTGTACGTAGAGCATAAGCTAAGCTACTTTACTCTGTTCCACAATCAACATTTTTTTTTTTCTTAAATAGAGCCCAATGACACATATTGCCTATTGCGCTATTGTACGGCCCAAGACCTTCTGGTTTAAGAAATGGCACAATTGAATGAACAGCATTTTGAAACCTTTCGCGTCAATTTCACACCTCGTACAAGAACCGCACTTTGAAAGGGGGGGGGGGGGTGGGTGTGACAAATGACACGCTAACCATAAAATGCCAGACAGACCAATTAGTAGATTTAATAATCATAAAATGCCAGCTCACACACACACACACACTCGAACACACTCTGGACATAAATTTATTTGTAGTTTTTGGCAACATATGGACGGACATGACATCGGTTTCTGCGGTTGCCCCGTTAGGCGGAACTGGAATCAACCTTGGTGGGGGGGAGGGTTACGACGTACGTAACAACATTTCCACTCTGATCGATGTCGATGCGTACAAAATTTAGCTAATTAAAATAGCCTCCAATTGCAATAGTGAAATATGGTAATCACTTGGTCGGTGCGCGCCTGCAACGCCCGACCCAACCATTCACGTACACACTCATCGAATTCCAAAATCCAATAGTAAATTTGATCAAAAATGTTGACGAAATGTTTTAAAATGTTTATTATTTTGTTGTTTTTGATTGTTTAGGCAATTTTGGCATTTTATGTAAGCGGACGAACAGCTGTTATACCCTTAAGCAATAGGGATATACTGTGGGTATGATAGGCTGGGCAAACGATACTTTGCGATACCATTTTAGAAGGCTTTTCACTTTCGAACACCTCTCAGATAGTTTTCTATAAATTTCAAAACTTTTTCTATGATTTTTGTTTAAATCTTCCAGTACTTTGACACTTTTGAATGGCTTAAGCTGAGAATCAAAAACATTTCGATACATTTTGTATGCTTTTTTCGATGGTGTTTTGATAGCAATTTGTCACTTTTGTTAATACTCTCAATTCTTTGACCTAATTTGGTACCATACTATATCTTGCGATACTTTTCGATACATTTTCTTTGATTTTTCGATACTGTGCTGATAGCTTTAAAGCAAGCCTCGTCACTTTCTTAAAATCTACTTGTCTTTTGACACTTTTGAATGGCTTAAGATGCATTTTAAAAACATTTCTATACCTTTTATAAGTTTTTTTTGATAAATCTGGTCACTTTCGTTAATGCTCTCAGTTCTTTCATCCTGTTAGATACTTTTCCATACATTTTGATACTTTTCGATAACTTTTCCATGATTTTTCGTTAATGTTTTGATGGCTTTGAAGCAAATCTCGACATTTGCTTTTAATTTTCCAGTTCTTTGACATTTTTGGTTGGCTTAAGATGCATTTCGATACTTTTCGATACCTTTTTTAGGACTTTTCAATACTGTTTTGATAGCATTTAAGCAACCCTTGTCACTTTCATTAATGCTCTCAGTTATTTGACCCTTATAGATACTTTGTACAACATTTCGATACCTTTTTGTTGATTTTTTGTTACTTTTGTGATAGCTTTTAAGCAAATCTTTATATTTTCTTTAAATATTCCAGTTTTTTGATACTTCTGGTTGGTTTAAGCTGCAGTTCAATAACATTTTGATACTTTTCGATTGGATATTGTTCGCAGTTCACCAAACCTCGTCAGTTTGTATGATTCTGAAAGTTTTTTGAGTTTTAAATGGTTTTAAAAACATTTTGATACCTTTTCTAGAAATTTTCGATTGTATTTTGTTCGCAGTTCACCAAACCTCGTCTGTTTTTATGATTCTCAAACTACTTTGACACTGTTGCATTATTAAAAATGCTGTTCAAAAACATTTCGATACCTTTTCGATGATATTAGAAAGTGTTTTGATGGCTTCTTAGTTATACTCAGTATTTTAACACTGTTTAATGGTTTCAGATGCTGTTAAAAACACATTTCGATACCTTTTCTAGAATATAACAAACTGTTTTGATAGCTTTAATAGTGATTCTCAGCAGTATCTACTATTCCATCCGTTTTTTAACACTGTTTTCTGAACCCAAAAACATTTCGATACTATTCGATACTTTTTTAAGATTATTCACCTATATTTTGAAGGCTTTTAAGCAATCCTCGACTCTTCTCATAGTTCTATGACGCTGTTATGATATCTCAAATGCTGTTCAAAAATATTTCAATATTTATCGATAGGTTTTTGTAGATTTTTCGATCATATTTTGAAAGTATTTTAGAGCAGCCCCAGCTCTTGTTGCTTGACACTGTAAGAAGCTTTCAGATGCTGCTCAAAAGCATTTCGATACCTTTTTTTTACCATTTTTCTATTGATTTTTGATGGCATTTCAGCAAAACCTCTACAGTTTCCATCTTTCTAACACTGTTTTCTAGTGTTAAAAGTAGTTCCAACTTATTTCCATACTTTTCAATACCTTTAGCATGATTTTCGAAACCATTTTGATGGCTTTTTAGTGAACCTTGTCACCTTTTATGATACTAACACTTTTATATAGTATCAAAAGTAGTTCCATAACATTTCGATACTTGGATTTTTAAGCAACCTTGACTCGATCTTTCAATTAGCCAACTCAGCAAAAGCAACTAAAGCCCAACAATAGTGTCAATGGTGGGCTTTAGTTGCTGTTCAACAACATTTCGATACTTTTTAATACATTTTTTGTTATTCTTTCGAAAGTGTTATGGTACATTTTTAATAAACCTCGACTGTTTCTATGTTTTGATCAGTTCTACGAAACTGTTAGCATCTGAAAGTTGCTGTTTAGAAAAATGTTTTCAATATCTGTTTTAAAGTGTTTTCAATCTCTTTCGTCAAACTGTTGATTAGCTTTTAGAAACCTTTTGGAAATGGAGCAACAGGTTGTATATATTCTTCAAGGTTATATAACAAGCTTCTAATCGATACCTCTTGTATTTCCATCTCTGAATCGACACTCGTTCGATACTTTTCTACAATTTGACTTTACAATTACTTTTGGCCCCAAATTTGCATAGCTTTTGATACTTGTAACACATTTTATTAACCATTAAGAAACATTTGAAACATTTGAAATTGAGATTCGATACTTTTACGATACTTTTTTCAACTTTTCCACAATTCTTTTAGGTAGAACTTTTAGTTACACAAAGTTTGGCATGAGCTCACACATTTACAATTTACATTTGAATCGTGCTCAAAGCTATTCTACAAACGACTTTGTATCCCCCCCCCCTGGAATGAATATACCCCGGCACTGGGGTTGGTGGGGGAGCCCAGGGTATAACAAAAGAGAAAACAATTGTTTACTTTTATTTGCACGCGTATTTTGTTGTTGTTTTTTGTTGTTTCTGCGCGTTTTTTTTTTTTTTTGGCGTATGTAGCTCACAATTCAAGGCCAAACCTTTATTTGGGCCATATAAAATTTTGGTTTTGTTGTTTAGGTTTTTGGTTGGTTTTTGTTGTTTGTTTCTTTCTTGGCCTTTCGGTGGGTGGCAACGCGTCGTGTAAACAGTGCAAAAACTGCCAAATTTAAAACACTTTCCACCTGATCAATGGGCTGCTGACTAATACCTTTTCCTTTGGCGCTGTGGCCACGTTTTTATGTAATTTTCATAGGAAAATTTCAATTAAAATTTGTTCTAGGATAACTGGGGCCCCTCTCCCCCCTCTCTCTACACCTTCTGACCTTTTTATTTGCAACTGTTGCAGTTTGCCGTTTTGCGGCTTATGCAATGCGAATTGTTCAGCAAATCAATTTGCATATTGCGCGGCGCATTTGCGGCGAAAGACCCCCCCCCCCCCCCTAACAACCCAGAGGAGGAGGAGGAGGAGGAGGCGACTCGCTACAACAACAATTTACAAAATATTTTTGTGTTCACACTCAATTAATGCCAATTGACTGCAAAATTGCAAACACCTTTGACACGTTTCCATTTGCCATCGTGAAAACAATCTGCCCCATAATTGTGAACCGCACAAAACAGACACGGGGCGAATAGCTGTCGCATGTCGCATGTCGCAGGACGGACATACACCATAAACTCGCGGTTTGGTGTGTAGTTTTTCGCCAAGTGAGAATCAATAAATTTATTTATTTATTGGCCAGCGATGCAAAATGCATGAGACAGTTTTCAGTACAGCAAGTATCAGTCCACGAGTCGATGCGACGACAACAGCAAATTATTGACATTTTGAACGCAATTGAACTTTTGTGCATAAATTTTGTTATTTCAGGAAGGAGGCGGCGGAGTAGGTGGAGGCGGAGGCGGAGCAGCGAGCAGCTTCGAATTGAATTAAATGTGACTTAATTGATAAATAATTGCTATTGTATTGTGGCTTTTGATTGAGGTTGATTCACAATAACAGGCACTTGTCATAGAAATGTGTCAAATCTTCGTTTCACTTTCACTTAAATGTTGCTAAAAGTTGATTTGGTTACTTAAAGACGAATGATTAAAAGATTTAGTTTCAAAAGCTGAGCTTGAGTTGAGGATTCTTTGCCTCAATTTAAATGATTAAAGGTTTTTGAATACCTGATTGGTCCTTCGAGCCGGACTAAGTTGAAATGCTAAGCATATTTTATGGGGCATGCAAACTGGTTTGAACCAAACCTTTATCGGAGCACCTTACCATTGTCTGTTTGAAACAGCTAAACCGAACCGAAAACCGCCAAAGCGCAGCATTCGCTTCAGGCTCAGCTTATTTCAGGAGGAGTTTGATGAAGGTATAGGCACTTAATTTACAAATATTAATGAGAAAAATTAGTAATTTCCTTCAAAAATCTAATGCCAGAATTCTGGACCACTGAATCAAGGCCAAATCACGGTTTCTGCTGTTGCAAAAACCATTTTTATTAACAAACCGAACCTCCACGAACCACCGAACCGAACCAATCTTACTTTTTGAACCGTTTTGCATCCCTTTATTTCACACCCTGGTTTCTTTCACTGACACACTCTAGAGTTCATACTCGGAATGTTCTAAACGACTTCAATCATTCCTCATTCCAAAGTCTTTATAATCTAGCCTTTATCCGCTAAAAAAGCTAAATTTTTTATCTATCTATATTTCTATTCAAAAAAGACTCCCACAGCAACGCACAGAAGGTATCATCTCCACCTACTCAATAGAGCATATCTATTCTTGTTCAGCATGACGAACTGAGTCGTTTCAGCTTTGTCTTTCTATTTGTCTCTTTTGTAAGCAAATTAGTCCATCAGTTCTTAAGCCAAAATAGCTGAAATATTGCATTATATGTCGAAACTGCTCGAATCGGAGGGTTACTTCTTTTAGCTGACATTTCAACTTGAAACTTGCAAGTGTAGTATAAAAACTTCGGCATGGATGAAGTAAGCACTGCTTTCTATTTTTTAATGTGCTCTGACCGGAATTTTGCTGCTCTAAAATCGGAGGCTCAATTTGGTCACTGTTTGGTTATTCGTTTGGTCACTTTTAGTCACTCTTTTGGTCACCGTTATGTTTGCTGATATGGCCACCGTAAGTCACTGTTTGGTCACCGCTTTGGTCACTGTATTGGTCACTGTGAGTCACTGTTAGTCATTGTTTTGGTCACTTTTAGTCACTGTGTTGGTCCCTGAGAGTCAACGTTTTGGTCAGTGTATGGTCACTTTTAGTCACTGTTAAGTCACCGTATGTCACTGTTTGGTCATTTTGTATACCCTTGCAAATGGTATAATAATTTTTCCCAGAAGAAATATTCACTTCCGACCCCATAAACTATATATATTCTTGATCAGGGTGACGAGCCGAGTCGATTGAGCTTTGTCCGTCTGTCTGTCCGTCCGTCTGTCTGTTTCTACGCCAACTAGTCCCTCAGTTTTAAAGCTATCGAGCTGAAATTTTGCACAGAGTCTTCTTTTTGCTGCACACTACTAATATGTCGGAATCGACCGAATCGGATGACTATATCTTATAGCTCCCATAGCAACAGTCGGTCGGAAAACTAGTTTTAGTATGAAAAACTTTTGTTTTTACAATGGAAACGTCTGCAAACTTTGTAATCGTAAGTTCTATCAAGTTTTATTAAAATCGGACAACTATATGGTATAGCTGCCATACAAAAGATAGGTCTGATAAGCAGTTTTAGTGAGAAAAACTTTTTTGTTTTTAATGGTAGCATTCTGCAATTTTGTATTGGTTTGTTTCACATGCTTTTACATAATTTTACAAGTTTTTAGCCAAATCGGATGACTATATCTCATAGCTCCCATAGCAACAGTCGGTCGGAAAACTAGTTTTAGTTTGAAAAACTTTTTTCTTTTCAACGGAAACGTCTGCAAACTTTGTAATTGTAGGTTTTCTATGTTTTTTTTATAGTTCTACCAAGTTTTACTTAAATCGGACCACTATATGGTATAGCTGCCATACAAAAAATGGGTCTGAAAAGCAGTTTTAGTGAGAAAAACTTTTGTGTTTTTAATGGTAGCATGCTGCAATTTTGTATTTATTGGTTTCACCTGCTTTCACATAATTCTACAAATTTTTGACCAAATCGGTTGACTATATCATATAGCTGCCATACGAACGATCGGTCGGGAAATGGGAAAAAGCGTATTTTTTTGGGAAATATTTGAGCGAGGGTATAAAAACTTCGGCACAGACGAAGTTAGCTTAGCTTAATGTAATCGGTACATGATTCGGCAATGAATTGTTAAGGATCAGTTGAACGAAAGTCAAGTTATCAGCAAGAGGCGATTCTATGCTGCAGCCCTGCTTATAGCTGTTAGTGAGCATACACTTTCGCAGGTACAGAGTGCAATTAAAGTGGAGCTTGAAGGAATCTTTGACTTGTTTTACATCCCTGGTACTCAAAAAGAGTCAAGAACTAGAATTTGCCTACACTCCAACCATCTCAGAGACCGAACTAGAATTTGCCTACACTCCAACCATCTCAGAGAACAAGCACACACCTGCCTGCCCATCTTCCTGCTATCTTCAGTAGACTTTGCATGCACTTTTTTTTTGGGGGGGGGTCTGGCGAATTCCACGCCGATAAACCCAATATTTTGGTTGTTTTTGTTGGTTCCACCGATTTCGTGCGAATGCACAATCTGTTCTCAGGGGCAGCCACAGAAGTTATCTCTCGCTCTCTCTCCGGGCTGTTATCGCTTCCGGGTCTTTGGTGACCGTTTCGATCGGGTATTGCACGCACAGTTCTCGCTCAGCTCAGCTCGGCCCGCGTGTTTGGCATACGAAAATGGCATTTTGAAGGGGATTAGGCAGGCAGCCCTGGTAAATGCAATTAAATTGGATTGCCGACTGGTTGGTTAACCCCGTTAACTCAGCTGAAACTCTCGACGCGGCATTTTAAAATTCATTGTGTGTGTTTTTGTATTTTAATTAAAATTATGTCAACGCAATTGAAATGTTATTGAACCAAAAGAGAGAGAGAAAAAAAAAAGCACAAGTGGAACAAGTTCATTAAATTGGATTTGGTAACTTTTGTGCCAGTGATTTGGCCCATAAACTTCTTTAAAGAGGCCCCCCCACCCCCACCCCCCGCTTAAAGCTGATTCATATTGGTTTATATATATATATATTCCAGCGGAATACTCACCCAACGGCCAAAAATATATCTAGTGTAATATATATGCTACAGCTTCCTCCCGGCGCTTTGTATCATTCAAACAGGATACCACTTTTTGCTGCCTCTCTCCTCCCTCTCGCTCGCTCGCTCGTTTCTTGTTCTATTTGGGAATTGCTGTAAATAATAATAACAAAAAAAAATTTATATATATATAATTTAAAGCTTTCAAAATTGTTGTTTGTGTTTCCAAGTAAATTAAATACTGCAAAATGTTGCCCTGATAAACAAAACTTAATGAAACTGTAACCAAGAGGAAGTTGTGTGTGTGTGTGTGTGTGGGGGGGGCAGGGAAGGAGGGGCTGCTGCCGCTGTATCAACAAATTCCCCACAAATGGCGCACTAACTAAACCAAACACCACCCCAAATGCCGCAACCTTGAAATGAAATGAAAAACTAACATCATAACAAAAACAATTTCATAATTCTGATAGAAAAATAAGCGGGAAGGCGATTAACTGCGTCTCCAAAAACAAATTCCCCGACAATTGAAGTGTCTAAATCGTTTTTCCCGTTAGTTAACCCCCCTGCTCGGGCTCCTCCTGGTTGTTTTTTTTTCTTGTAACAAATCCACTTATTTGTTGAATTTGACAGTTTAATTCTACGCCTCAATGAGTCCCGAAATCCGACGACCCAACTCCCCTGCCAACCCACCACACCACCCCCACCCAACTGCTTTTAACCCCACACGCAATGTGCGCTGTCGAGGCTGTCTATTTCAATCGAGTTGCAGATTGAAGAATGAAAAGATACCGTAAATGTATCTGTTTGTGTCGGATTGAAGGCAGATATCTGCACAAGTTGGTTAAGGAGAAAGGAATTTGAGAGTTGGGAATTGAGAATATACCTTACAAATGGCTAGAGTCAAGCGTAGCTTAATGTAAATGCAGTTTAGAGCTAAGTGCATAACTCAAACAGTGCATACCTTAAACACCGCAAAACGGATGCATATTTAAGCTTGATGCAAGGATTAGTTTATATTGTTGGGGTTATTTTGTCAATGTCTGAAACCTGAACCACTATTTCTAGTTGTCTTAAAGCCAATGCATACCGTAAACACCTCATTTCATAGGTCACACATCGCTTTACATAAGGCTTGGTATAAATTTGTTGAATATAATCAAAAGTCAAACAATTATTGACGCTTGCAGTTCTCCGATAGTCACCGCATACTGCAAAATCTTTAGTCTTAGTACTCCAAACACCGCATTTTATATCGAAAACACTGACGTAGTGCTTAAAGCTTCGCAAATTTGACCGCGAACACTGTTTATGTATTTAGAACACCGCATTTTATAGCATCAACTCTGCCTTAGTATTGCAAGCACTGCGTTTCATGCTGCAAACACTGCCTTAGTACCCAAAATACCACATTGCATGCCGCAATCACTGCCTTAGTACTCAAAACACGGCAATTTATATTTCAAAGTGTGTCTAACCAAGCCTAACTCTGCATTTCATAATGCTAAAACTGTCTTAGTACTCTAAACACGGCAATTTATATTTCAAAGTGTGTCTAACCAAGCCTAACTCTGCATTTCATAATGCTAAAACTGTCTTAGTACTCTTAACACCGCAATTTATATCTCAAACACTGCCGTAGTGCTCTAAACATTGAACTTTATGTCGCAAACACTGTCTTAGTACTCAGAAAAACGAATTTTATATCCCAAACACCGCATTTTATACCGCAAACTCTGCCTTAGTTCTTAAAACACCGCATTTCATACAGCCAACGTTGCTCTAGTACTCAAAACTACGCATTTCATGCCGCCACCACTGCCTGAGGTACTCTGAACAGCGCCTTGCATGCCGCAAACACTTTCATAGTGCTCATAGCACCGCGTTTTAAATCTCAAAAACTGCCGTAGTACTCCTAACATGGCATTTCATGTTTCAAACATTGTCTTAGTACTCAGAAAACCACATTTTATACCTCAAACTTTGCCTGTAGTATTCCAAACACCGCATTTTGTACCGAAAACACTGTTTTACTACTCAAAACCGCGCATTTTATGCCACAAACACAGCTTTAGTACTCAAAATAGCGCACTTTATAGCGCCAACACTGCCTACAGATTTAGAGCACCGGAACTTATGCCTCAAACACTGCCTTAGTATTCAGAACACTCCCCTTTTATACCCCAAACACTGCCTTAGTACTCTAAAAACCACAGTTCATACGTCAAACACTGGCTTAGTACTCAAAACACCTTATTTCATACCGCAAACTCTGCCTGAGTATTCAAAACACACCTGAACTTATGCCTCAAACACTGTCTTAGTATTCAGAACACCCCCCTTTTATACCCCAAACTCTGCCTTAGTACTCTTTAAGCCACAGTTCATACGTCAAACACTAGCTTGGTACTACTCAAAACACCTCATTTCATACCGCAAACTCTGCCTGAGTATTCAAAACACCTTGTTTTATACCTCAAACACTGCCATAGTATTCTTATTATAGCAATTCATACCACCAACTCTGCCTTAGTGTTCAAAACACCTCAAACCCTGCCTTAGTTCACTTAACCTCCCATATGTTGAGTGCAGCATACCTTAAAACCACTTTTATTGAACACCTCATGCCTTAAACAACGCATTCTTTGAACACCTCAAGCCTTTATCAACATCACATGCTTTGAAATTCAGCATACCTCAAACACTGCACCACTAAATTCTGCAAACCTTTAACACTGCCCATGTAAAACTAGTCATACCCTTAACACTGCATACATTAAACACCGCAACTCACTCACTGAAGCGACATTCGATGGCGGCAAAGCTTATTATCTTCTCCATCGACTCCTTCCAACCTGGCCTGGACCTTAATTCTTGGAACCTTCCTCCGAACTACACATCTTCTGCTTTTGCCATTGCAAAAAAAACTCGTGTTTCCAGTTGTTAATTTTCATTTCTTAACAGATCTAATTCAATTATTGCCCCACGAAACCAAAGACATGCCCTACGACTGGCGTTTGGAGTGACTTTCGAGTTGAGTTTCGGTGAAAACTGGAATATTTGGACAACAAAACAAAGTCATAAAAGAGGCGACAGTTAATAAAATTGTACGTATAAAGACAACAACAAAAATGCCGCCAAGTGCCAAAAACAAAACACGTTTAAATGTCAAAATGTAACTCCAGCAAAACTGCACAACTGCAAGTCGCTGAGGCGCCGCAAAAAGCAACAACAACAAAATCAAATTAGCGCCAAACGCCGCTGTCGCCGCTGCTGGCGGACGACCGACTGTTGCAATCGACATTCATCTTGTTATTAATATTTTTTTGTTGTTCCCCCCCCCTTGTTTTTTATTGCTGTTCATAATTTGTGCTTATGCAAAAACAACAACAACAAAATTTTTAAATTAAACGCAAATTTTTTACTTGTCCCCATCTTCTTTTACTTTTGGACGCTGTCGTCGTCGTCGTCGTCGTCGTCCGCGTCCGCCAGCAATCATTATAAACCCGTTAAAATTTATGAGAAATGTACACAAAAAAATATGAAACAAGCTGACGACAAGCTTAAATTTGCATCTGATCAATAGCGTTCAAGTTAATGAAGACATTAAAGCGTTGTTCTTTAGAACTTTTAGCCAATTGCTGGCAATGTGTGAAGCCTCGCTGCGCCCCGCCCCGCCCCGCCTCGCCCCGCCTCGAGTCTGTCGGCCAAGACATGATTAAAGCTCAATTAATTAAGCCTGACAATGACAAGGAGACGTGGCCAGTCCCGATGTCAGGGACAGTCGAAAAAAAAAAAAAACAAAAAACAAAAACCGCTCACAAACGTAAAGAACTTTGTTCTGCAGTTGGCTGGAGGTGGTGGTGCGGGCGGGGGGAGGTGGAGGTGGAGGAGAAACAGAGGCAGGCACGGGGACCTAAAGTCATAATCATTATCAACAATGACTTATAGCAATATGCATGACATTTTCTATATGCATTTACTTACAAACATGTAGATGTATGAATGTATTTTTGTTATTGTTGTAATCTACATGGGAGACACTGAGAGAAATCAGCGGGAGAGTGAGGTGAATGAAAATTTTGCCATATTTTATAAATCATTATGTGGATCATAGTCTCTCACAACATCTGTAGTTTCAATCTATCATTTTTATACCCTGTTCCCATTGAAAATGGGAAAAGGGGGATCATGAAGTTATGTATGTAACAGGGAGAAGAAAACATTTCCGACCCCATAAAGTATATATTTGATAACTTTCCTCCATTTATAAAGTATATATATTCTTGATCAACATAAACAGCCGAGTCGATATAGCCATGTTCGTCTGTCTGTCTGTATGAAGGCGTCGATCTGAGAGACTATAAGAGATAGAGCCACAAATTTTTGCATGAAGGTAGACTTATGCTGTACGCAAATCAAGTTTGTTTCAGATTAAAAAAATTCCACCCCGTCCCCCTTTTATCCCCAAAAATCGAAGACCTCCTCTAGCCATTCTAGACCTAAACAAGAAAGAAAGTCGGTCAAGCCCGACTATAACATACTCTGTACCAAGAAAATTTTTCTTTTGATCATAACTCGAAAACCGTTCATTCGATCTTCTTCATTCCTTTGGCGGATCGATAAGTTATCCTAATAACTAAATATGTCCAGAAGGAACAAGCCATCTAACTTCAAAACTGTGGGAGATATGACGTTTTTTCTAAATTACGGGGGCGGGAGGGGGCGTGGCCAAAATTGAAAATAAACTTGATCTGCCTGCAGACATTAGAAGCATATATCCCATACATGTCAAACCTCTATCTCTTACCATCTCTGAGATCTGTGCGTTCATACGGACAAACAGACGGACAGAAAGACAGACGGACAGACGGACTTGGCTATATCGACTCGGCTGTTGATGCTGATCAAGAATATATATACTTTATGGGGTCGGAGATACTTCCTTCTGGATGTTACATACTTTTGCACAAACTTATAATACTCTATGTACCTACGGTACAGAGTATAAAAACCATCAGATCCACAATTTTTAAGTACGAGCCTCGTGGTTTAGTATGCATCAAGCTATGCCCAATATCTATCTATTCTGAAAAGTACAATCAGATCGGACAAAAAACACCGGAGTTATAACCGAAACAGTTGAGCTGATAAGAGATAAGGTGCTGCCAACTGTCTACGAAAATATTTTTAAACAAACGACCATCTCTTAAGTGAGTTCAGGTGCTGCCAACTTGCCATAGAAAAGCTTAAAATTGAAACCTAGTTCTTAAATAGGCTAAGCTATCTCCAAATGGACTTTAAGCACCTCCATTAAGCTTTATTTTAGTTCCCAAGTGCAAAAAGTAATTAATAATTCTGTCATTTTGCTGGAGATTCCAAATAAATACAGAAATAATGGTTTGAAGTGCTGGCAGTTCGCTAAAATATTGAGTAAGAGTATGTTTAATAAGACTGTGGTGCTGCCAACTTGCTTAGAAATTGAAATAAAAGTGAGTGCCAATTTTCAACTAAGTTGCTCAATAGGCTTAGCTACCTTCAAAATGATTTTAAGCGCTGCCAATTTGCTTAAGATTTAGGTTCCAGCTGTGGATAGAAGTCGTGGGTGCTGTCAACTTGCTGATACAAATCTTTAATATGTAAAAAAGGGATTCTAGTGCTGCCAAGTTGTTCAAATACTAAGAAATAAGATATTTTAAGTGTTTGGGGCGCTGCCAACTTACTGAACAAGTAGTTCAGCTATCACTTAAGAGCCTTTAAATGCTGCCAATTTGCTTTTACTTTGCCTCCAGCTAGTTCAATGAAGTAATGGTGCTGCCAACTGGCCCATAATAAGCTTAAAGTCTGTACAAATTCCACAAAGCGCTGCCAATTTGCTTAAATATTGAAAAATAGATCTTTTAAGTGTCTAAGATGCTGTCAACTGTCTTACAAAGTAGCTCAGCTGTCACTTTAAAGACTTTAAATGCGGCCAACTTGCTTTTACTTTGCCTCCCAGTAGCAAAATAAAATAATGGCGATGCCAACTTGCCAAAAAAAAAGCTTTAAGTCTTCAAAAATTAAACAAAGCGCTGCAAAATTGTTTAAATTTTAAGAAATGAAATCTTTAAAAAGTAAGCTGTCTCTTAAAAAACTTTAAGGGCTGCCAATTGGTCTTAATTTTGCGTCTCAATTGTTTAAGCGAGTACTGGAGGCTGCCAAGTTGCCTGAAAAAGGCTTTTAGGTTGCCTTAAAACACTGCCAATTGGCTTAAATATACCTCTTAAATGTCAAAGGTGCTGCCAACTTGCTAAGAAAAATTCCCAAAATTGTACCCTGTCTCTCAAGTGACTGTAAATGCTGTCAATTTGCTGCTCTATGCCAAATTGCCTGAAAGCTTTGCATGTAAGAGGGCAAAAAAAAATGCAAATAACTATTTTGATATGAAATGTAGACCTTAGAACCCCTTTCCAAATAATTTCCAGCCGCTTCACATAGACAAAATATGATTCCATGACTGAGGGGCCCTCAGCAAAACAAAACAACAAAAAAAAAAAAAAAAAAGAAAAACCCCAAGACACGAAACACTTGCAACAACATTGTTCTCATTGTTGTGCGGGGGCCGCTGTCGCCGTGTTGGAAATCATGTGAGAAATTTATGTTAAATTGTTGCGACAGCGAAATGCAAGAACACCCCGCCACCACTCCTCCTTCGCCCCCCCCGAACCGCCCACGCCAATGCCAAGCAAATGAAGCGGGGCCAAAGTTTGCAGCAGCAGCAGCAGCAGCAGCAGCAGCTGCAGCTGTTGCTTCTTGGTGGCATCTTCTGGAGCGGATTCCCATGAACCGAAGGGTGTTGGGTGGACGGACGGACATGACATGTTGCTGATGTAGCAGAGGCAGCAGCAGCAGCGACAGCAGCAACTTGTTAACTTTTTTTATGTTGCTGCTGCTGATGTTGCTGCTGTTGCTGTCAATGATTTTGTGGTCCAAGCAATTGAATTGACGATGCTGACTAAACACACATAGAGAGAGAGAGAGGGAGAGAGAGGGAGAGAGAGGGAGAGAGAGGGAAAGAGAGACCCTGGGTGGGCCCCCAAATGCTATCACGACCACGTGGAACGTGAGAGATGTTGCCAGTTGGATAAATCATGAAAATAATGAGTTTAGTCTAGGCAAACCGCAATACACACACACACACACACACAACAACAACAACAACAACACAACATTGCAGCTAGTCAAGCCAGCCGGCGGGACCAGCCGCAGGCAACAAGCAAAATAACAAAATGATAACAGAGTTTAATGACTCTAGAGGGCGGGGGCGAGGAGAGCGTGGGAAATGGAGGGGTAAGGGGAGGGGGCGAGGGACGATACATTGTCTAATCGTCATCAAAAAGTATTGCAAATCACAGAATATATCGGAAGTATAGCGGAAGACCCGTTGACCTCCATTGAGCTGATTATGCAATTGTTATCAATTGGCTTAGGCCGAGTGGGATGGTAAAATACACTGGGAGAAACATTTGTTAGCTGCTTTGTGTTAGATAAACTTGAAAGTTAGTTTCTGTGACAGATAAGATGAGAAATTGTACCTTAATCAGTTATAAAATACAAGGAGAACATAGTTTTTAGATTGACTTTAACATATTGGGGTAGTTAATAGTGGAATGCTACCCTAAACACCGCATACCTCGAACTCTGCTTACCTTAAACACCTCATTCTTTCAAAGTGGTTAACTAAGAACACTGCTGTTTGAACTTTAGAACCCCTAAAGCCACGCATATTTCAAACTTTACTTAAACAAAGCATCGAATTCTGTAAACATCGCTTACCTCAAACACTGCATTTCATAAATACCTTAAACAGCGCATATCTTATACACTGCATACCTTAAAATCTTCATATCTTAAGCAGTGCATAGCTTTAATTTCGCATAAACACCATAAATGCTAAGTATTGCATACCCTTAACACCGCTTTCTTAAAAAACAGCATACCTAAAACACTGCACTCCATAAAGGAGGCATTCCTGTATGTAAGGATTCTCCAAAAACGGTATACCTTAAACACCGCATCCATTAAGAACCTCTACAGTAAGCACCACATTCTTTGAAAACGGCATGCCTTAAACACCGCATTGTTTGAAATCGGCACAGTGTAAACACCTTCTGTAAACGCCTTTTATGAAATCAGTAAACTATAAACACCGCATTCTGTGAAAACGGCATGCCTTAAACATCGCTTTCTTTGAGAACGGCATACTGTAAACACCGCATTCTTTCAAAATGCCGTACCTCAAATACTGCATATCTAAATTCATCATATTTCCCAACCACCGCATGCCTTAAACACCGCATTCTTTGAAATCGTCATACCTTACACACCGCATTTCTTAAAGACCGCATTCTTTGAACAACTTTACCTTCAGCACCGCATTCTTTGACATCGGCATACATTAAACAACGCATTTTTTGACATCGGCATACCTCAAACACCGCATTCTTTGAAAACTGCATACCTAAGCACAGAATTCTTTGAAAAGGCATACCTTAAACACTGCCTTTATTAAAAAACCATACGTAAAACACCTTTTTCCTAAAATTTACTCTACCTTAAACACCGCATCAGTTAAAAACCTTTAGTTAAGCACCGCCCACTTTAAATTTGTCATACCTATAACACCGCTTACTTGCAAAACTTCCTGCCTCATCTAAGTTTCGCATACCTTGAACACCGCACACCTTAAGTACAGCATACCCCAAACACCGCATACCTTGAAACACCGCATACCTTCAAGACATGAAATAGCAAATTTCCCAAGTTCAGAAAACACTTTAAAGCGACATACCCTAAACTCAGCATATATTAAAAACCGCATACAACCCCAAACACCGCATGCAAATTTCTGCTCACAAAAAAAAGTGAAGAAATTCCTGACTCTTGTAAGAAGCTATCTTATACCTCAATTTGGGGCTAAAATGTGTCCCTTTACCAAAAACTTGTTGAGCTAATAAGACAACCCATCCCCTAGCCCCTAACCCCACTTCCCCCCGGCCACCCTTCCTTCCACCTCTGAATGGCAGCGCCGTTAGAAACGCGCCGCTCTACCTGTCCCATCCATAATGTGCAGTCTAGCGTTTCAACTTGCGCTTTGCAAGTGGAGCGAAGGGGATGGACGGATGGATGGATGGTACCTGGGCGCTGAGTCATCAGCAAATGGGGACCAAAAACCCGGGACCAGAGCGAGGCTAGAAGCACGCACCGCCCGCCTAAAGTCAGCGATGCGTCAAAGTGTCGACGAACGTCCGACGTTGCGTCAACGGGCGGAGGGGTTGGGGTTGGGGTTGGTGTGTTGGGGGGGGGGGGAGGGCGGTAGAGAGCCTGATACGCTTTTGTGGTCAATGCTGTAGTCGTCGCCGTCGTCGTCGTCGTCGTCGCTGGCAAGCGGAAGCAGTAAACACAGTTGGGGCGGCGGGCGCACAGGTGCACCGACCGACCCAAACGGCCGCTTGGCTGCTTCATTTGATGTTGCTGCAGCTATTACAATGCTTTTTTTTTTTTTTCGTTTTTCTCTCTTCTTTCCACATTTTATTGTTCTTGTTTGCCTCCGCTCGTAATTTACATTACACTCCATGGCCGACAGTCGTCGTTTGTCTTGCTTTATGAGGCCTCCTCCTCCTCCTCCACCTCCACCTCCGTCTGCGGGGAAGCCTCCTTCTTCCGTTGCCTCTGCCGCTGATATAAGCCAAAGCTTCGGTCGTCGGAGTCGGAGTCGTCGTCGGCGTCACAGCTGAATGCCCCGCTGCTACTTCCGCTTACAATTCTCTTTTGTTTTTACTACACTTTATTACACATTTCATTTCTATTTCCATTTCGGGGTTTTTTCGGTAAATGATTTAATTATTTTCCATTTTTCGGCAGGGCGAAAAGTAAAAACTGCAAATTAAACGTTGTCAACCGCAAATGTGACAAGCACTTCATTTTCACCCGCATGTAAAGTGCATGCCAAGTGGCGACCGAAAAACAACAGTTTCCAGGATCCGGTTGAGCGAGTGGGACACATAGCTATCCACACACACACACACACACACACACAGCCATGCACACACGTACAGAGTCAGTGCATCAAAAAGTGGTCCAGGCGACAGGCAAAATAACCGCCACGTTTAATGAAATTTAAAAAGGGCCACACTGAGAGAAAAGTGTGGAGAGTTGTGAAAAGGTTTATGCTTAACTTCAAAAGAAGATGAGAAAAGGTTTTCAATGTTTTCTTACTCCTTTCAGAGCATTCTTCCTATGAGAGTTGTATGCCATAGTCCACCGATTTTGATCAAACTTTGTAGAGTCGTGTGAAAGCTTAGAAACTAAGTAAATACCGAATTTGAAGACGTTTACACTGAAAACATAAACGTTTCTCCCACTAAAACTATTTTGAAACCTATCTTTTGTATGGCAGCTGTACCATATACTTGTCCGATTTTGATCAAACTTCCTATCCTATTATAAAAGTACATAAAACTTATAAATATATAGTTTGGTTACGCTTTGATGAAAAACCACAAAGATTTTCTCACTAAAACTAGTTTTTCGACCGATGGTTTCTATGACAGCTATATGCTATAGTCAACCGATTTTGATCCAACTTTGTGGAGTTATGTGAAAGCATCCGCAATAGTTGTATGTCAAATTGGAAGACGTTGCCTTTGAAAATATAAACGTTTTTCATACCAAAACTTTTTTCAGTACTAACTTTTCCATGGAAGTTATGCCAAATAGTTCCCCAATTTTATACAAACTTTGGGTAATGGTGAAAAATCAAAGTAAACTATTTTATACAAAGTTTGAAGACATTTTCATTAAAAACAAAAAAGTTTTTCTTATCAGAACAAGTTTTTCTAACGATTCTTCCCATGACAGCTATATGCTATAGTCCACCGATTTTGATTCAACTTTGTGGAGTTGTGTTAAAGCATCAACAATAGATGTATATCAAATTTGAAGACGTTGCCTTTAAAAATAGAAAAGTTTTTTATACCAAAACTTTTTTCAGTACTAAATTTTCCATGGAAGTTATGCCAAATAATTCCCCGATTTTATACAAACTTTGGGTAATGGTGAAAAATCTTACCAAACTAATGTATACAAAGTTTGGAGACACTTTCATTGAAAAACAAAGGTTTTTCTTTACAGAACAAGTTTTCCGAGCGATTCTTCTTACGACAGCTATATGCTATGGTCAACCAATCCGGCTGATATCAACCAATTTATAGTCGATATGTATTTTCAGTCACAAGGCAAAGTTAGATTAAGATGGCTTTCAATTTGAGGTTAAAGACATCAAAGAAAATATACTCAGCTTGTCATGCTGATCAAAAATATACATAATTTATAAACTTTGTGGTTAGGTGTGGTGCATTGGGTAATGTGTGTGCCTGCTGCAAAATAGGTAATGGGTTTGAACCCTCCTTGGAACGTCTAATAACACAGAAAGTCGTTCTAGTACTCTGTACCCACAAAATTATACGCTCAGCATAAATTTTGATGCTGCAGTAGCAGCTGAAATCAGCGCTGCTACTGAGCTGCAGTAGCGAGCAGTCTTTTGATCATAACTCGACAACCGTTCATCTTATCTTTATCATTCCTTTGGCGGATCGATAAGTAATCCTAATTACTAAATATGTCTAAAAGGTGTCAACCATCTAGCTTCAAAACTGTGAGCGATATGATGTTTTTTCCAAATTGCGGGGGCGCTAGGGGGCGTGTCCAAAATTGAAAATATACTTTAAATGCCTGCAAGTATAAGAAACTTTTGTCCCATACACCTCAAACCTCTATCTCTTATCGCCTCTGAGATCTGTGCATTCATACAGACGGCTTTTGATGCTGATCAGGAATATACATATATATACTTTATGGAGTGGGAGAAATACCTAAAATTAATTACAATATTTTTGGAAATATTTGAAAATTGTTTGACATTTGTTTGAATCCCCAAAACGAGGCAAAACTCAAAGTGGAACTCAAAATAAGTTGAGCAAATTATTTATATCACATTTATGACAAATTTAGGTAGGTGGCCTGCCTGGCGGTGTAGTAGAGTAGCAGTACCTGTCCCCTAACCCCCCCTTCCAGCACCCTGTCACGAGTGCAAGGGGCAAGTGTGAAAGCATATGTTTTTGTACCACGATAACTGGTGGGTTTTTTTTTTTTTTTTTTTGTTGCCCCAAAGTGTTTTGCATGGGGTGGGGTTGGGGGTGGTGGGTGTCAGCGAGGGCACTGTGCACTGCAGTTTTTGGGTGTTTGCAAAAATTAAAACGCGTGTTTTCAACCCCCTCCCCCGGTGGACGACCACCCCCAGCATTGTCTGTCGGGATGCTGAGGCTGGGGCAGCGGGCAGCGGGCAGGAGCTTGCAACGGCGTCCGTTACAGCTGTTTGCGGTGGGCAGCGATGTTTTGGTTGACAATTCTCGTTTGGCTTTTTGGCATTTTTATCATGCATATTTTTCATTCTTTTTTTGTTTTTGTTTGCTGTTGCTGTTGTTGTTTCGTTAGTTAGTTTGTATGTTGGCGCAGTGTTTTAAGCGTTATTGTTGTTGTCGTTGTTTATTATGCAGTATGTTGCGTTTTGGGGTTTTCCATTTTATGACAGACAACAACAACAGCAACAACAACTGCCCACGGCTGCAGCAACAACAGCCACATAATCCAATGAGCTTATTACAACCGACCAAAAATGTAAAAGAGCAATTTATGTGTTGCCGTTGCATGAAAACATAAAACATGAAGGTAAAAACCATAACAAATCGATTTCATTGAAGAAATCTGAAGAGACCAAAAACGTCATAAATATTTAATTTCAAATAATATTCATGTCAACTATTTTCATTTTAATTCGAAATGTGAGCATAAATGAGCATTTGGCTCATACATTTTCAAAGTACAGTTTCTGGCGACCGTGACATACTTTTTGAAAACTTAAACTTTTAAGATTTACTCGTACTTCTTGTAAAAATAGTAGTATAGTAGTAGTATTTTGTACCAAAAACACCTCCCAAATGTTACCAAAACTTCAAATAAAATGTGTGGGAAATGGATTGCAGTACCTTAAAGTACAGAACTAGTTAAGTTCATACTTCTCCGGCATCCAAATCGCTAAAAATGAGTCCGTGAGTGGACCATTCGAAATGTTTAAGGAATGCTCTTTCTATTATATCAGTGTATAGGTTTATGCGATGTTTGAGGAATGCTGTTTCTATGCTATGCGGTGTCTAGGCTATGCTTAATATTGGATAAGTGGTGTTTGAGAAATGATGTGTTCTTGGTGTGCGGTGTATAGGGAAGGAACTATATTAGACATGCGTACTTAAAGGACTGTGATATATACGGTATGTGTTTATGGTACAGAGTATTAAAGATGCGGTGTGTAAGGCATGAGGTATTAAAGTTATGCGGAGTGCATTGTTTGCGGTTTGCGGAATATGCTGCATATAAAATATGCAGTATGAAAGGAAGACGGTGTGTACAGTAGTCGGTGTTTAAGGAATGCGGTGTATACAGTGTCTACAGTATGCGGTGTCTACAGTATGCGTTGTCTACAGTATGCGGTGTCTACAGTATGCGATGTCTACAGTATGCGGTGATTTAGGAATGCGGTATTTAAGAAAAACAGTGCTTGCGCTATGCGGTGTATGGGTGATGCTGAATATAAGGAAAATATTGCAGTGCTTAGGGTAATCCATGTATTAGATTTGCTCAGTTTCAGATATGCAGTGTATAGGCATAGGTATAGGGATTTACGGTATCCACTATGTAAGAATTATAGCTTCTAGCTAATCTATTTACAAGAAATGCGGTGTTTAAGGTATGAATTGATTGAAAAATGCTGCACTTAATGTTGCGGTGCTTTATTTGCAGAGTTTAAAAGATGCGGTGTTTATGGTATGCTAAATTTAACAAATGCAGGGCTTAAGCAAAGCGGTTTTTATTACAGTAAGCGGTGTTTAAGGTACACTTAGCACAAATTTGTCAGCTTTAAGGTATGCAGTGTTCAAGAAAGGCAATGTTTAGGCTAAGCGGTGTGTAAATCAAACTGATTTTAGAGGTAAGCTCTATATGTTAAGCTAACAAAGAGCAATTATGACTTTAGGCGGTGTTTAAAACCAAATACTATCGATTTATTTGATTATAAAACTTAATTTTTCGACACTTCACGATAAAAAATCTATGAAAAACATCACCAAGGACCGATTTCACAGCTTTTAGATAGCCATCTATCTGTCACATAAGCTTACAGTTAACAGAGGTAAAGGCCCATTTCTCATCTTCTACATATATAGCTGCTAGGTGCTTGAAAATCTCAGATTTTACTCTGTTATTTGTGATATGTAAAAGATTAGAAATCGTCCCTTAAAAGAGCTAGCAAAAATCATCCCTTTGATAACCAAAACTTTACTTTGTAAATTTCTAAACTCCTCCAACTGTCTTTTCTTTCATTTCAGTTGCCAACATTTTCCATTCAGTGGCTACACATGAGCTGCAAACCCGAATTGGTGAGTATTTTCTAGAAATTAATGGAATCACTCGTAAATTCCAAAAAAACAAAACGGAAATGGGAGGTCACTTTTATCGCAGTTGCCCGAGGCACGTACCAATTGCAAATTCTTGTTCTGTTTGCTGATGCTGTGGCCTTTGATTGGATATGTACATGGAAATCAATTTCACAACTAAGTATTTATCGCCGCCCGAAACCGCCTCTCCTCCTCAGTCAAAGCACCCACCCCCCCACCGCCACTCCACCACACCACCACTCTGGTGTGTGTGTTTTTGTCGCGCTAATTTCATTTGACATTCGCAGTGGATGCGAATCCGTGCGAGTCCCCCTAATTTAATTTGCGTGCCATTTGTAACACTTTCTAATGCTGATAATGACTTTCGGGCTGGCCATGTGCGGCATTTGAACTTCAACATTGAAACCGATTTTCAGTCAAATTTAACTAGTTGGGTGTCTGTTGTTTCGATGGTTTGGCGAGCGGAAATGATCAGTTTGGCTTTAGAGTGTGACATCATTCATCATCCTCATCATCATCATCATCAGCAGCAGCAGCAGCAGCAGCAAAATATTGCCACTGATAACGTGCCAACACGAAGGTCAACGGGTTCAATAGACCATTTAGAACAACTCTTCTATGGGGATGAGCATGTGGTGTGATCGTAGACAATGGGAATGGGAATTGGTGGAAGTTTACTTGGCTTTGTGTTACAGCTGTCATACCATACCGATCGATCGGAAAATTGATTGTGGCATGCTGATTTTTAATTAAGTGCCGAAAGGGGACCAATATGGGAACATATTGGCATTAGCTGTAGATTACAGCAGACTAAACTTTGAATTTCATAGTCTTAAACTAAGTATTTTTGGTTTTTATGTAGTATCAAAGTTCTAAGGGGACGTAAAACCTTCCCTTAACTTGTGCAAATCATTCTTTAAATGAAGAACTAAGGGATTTATAAACCAATCTATTGCACTAAAAGCTTTGTACTTGAAGTAAGATCCTAAGAAGCTGAAAATTCTTGACTTGAGTTCGAAAATTCTAGATATCAAGTATTTTGGGAATTTAAAAATATATCTTAAATTACAAATTTCGTACTAAAATACAGATTTTTCAGCTTTTAAGTCTTCTAAAGTGTTGCTCTTAGAAGTAAAGAACAATCTTAAATGATGAACTAAGTACTTGTATGCAGCATTTGTCGTTTCATGGAACCTTAGAAACTGAAATATTTATGATTTAAGTACAAAATGTGTTGATATCAAGAACTTGGGGACTTTCAAAAACGATCTGAAACTAAGAATATTGTATTGAAATCAAGATATCAAACTTTACAAACAGGAAATTCTTGATATAAGTACAAAGTTTCTTAAAATAAATGTTTTTAGATGTCTTATAAACGTTTTTGAGTTAAGAACCAAATACTTGAATCCAAAATTGGTTTGGTTTATAGATATTAGAAACGGGAAACTCTTGATTTTAGTATGAAATGCTTAAGCTTAAAGAATTTACAACTAGCTAAGAACTTAGTACTTGAATTGTGAATTTTTTGGGTTATTGAACTTAATAAACAGGTATTCTTTAGTGAGGCACGAAATTTCTTGGTTATATGAATTCAGGAATGTTTAAAACGATTCTGAACTAAGAACTTCATACTCAAATCAAGAATTACCAATTTAATTAAACCTTAAAAACGGAAAATTCTAATTTTATGAAGTAAGGAATTTAGATAAACGTTCTTAAATTAAGAACTACGTACTCAAATCGAAAATTTCTAGGTTCATTGAACTTAATAAACTGGAATTTGGAAGTTAAGTATGAAATTTCGTAATATCAATAATTTGGGTACCTTAAAAAAGATCTTTAATTAAGAACTAAGTACTTAAATCCAGATTTTTTTGGTTTATTGAACCTTGGGAACGGAAACTCTCGATTGCAGTACAAAAGGTCTTGATTTAAAGAGCTTGTGAACTAAAATAAATGTTCTTAAATTAAGAACTAGGTACTCAAATCACGAATTTGTTGATTCATTGAACTTAATAAACGGGAATTTTGAAGTTAAGTACGAAATTTCTAAATATACAACATTTGGGGGCTTTAAAAAAGATCTGAAGTTAAGAACCAAGTACTTAAATCAAGAATTTGAACCTTAGAAACCTTCTTAAACTTAAATTCCTAAAATATACGTTCTTAAATCAAAAACTAACTACTTCAAACGCTAATTTCTAGGTTCATTGAACCTTAGAAACTGCAAATGCTCGATTGCAGGTGCAAAATCCATGGATTTTCCCCTCAGTGTAGAAGCTTTTAATGAGAGCTCGTCAATACTCATATATATATCCACTCAATTTTGGTTTTATTCCTGAAACTTAAGGCTTTCCACCTATTGTACAAATCAATTGCAATCGAACTCTGATGCTAACATTGCTTTTGCTTCCTTTCCCCTCGAAAACCCAACGTTGCCCGCCACCCGTCGCCCATCCCACGCCCACACAGAAGTCTTGATGGAAATTCCCTCTAGGATTTGCCCAACTGTCGAAAAAAAAAAAAACAAAAAAAAAACAAAAAGAAAACCTACAAAATTTCGCCCAACTTCCATTCAATTGAATTTGCATTAAAAACATGTTTTCAAAAGAAAGAAAATTATAAAACATATGCGAGAGTGTGCGAGTGTGGCATAGACATATAGACATATATATATATATGTTTATATATTATTCATATAATCAACTTACTTTTGCTGGTTTTAATATCCCGGGCGAAAGAGAAGACGTTCGAAGACAAGTTGAGGTTGTTGTTGTTGGTTTTGTTTGTGGGTTAATACCAAATTATGGGAGATGAAATTTGCATATCAATAAATAGTCGCTGTTGTTGTTGTTGTTATTGCTGATCCAGTTTTGTGTTTTTATCTAAATTTTGTTTAATTGCTTAAAGTTTATTTGTCGTTGGTTGCCTTTCATTGTATCGTCGTCGTTGTTGTTGTTGTTGTTGTTGTTGATTTACACATGGATTTTGACAAAGAAATTACTCGCACTCACAACACAACAAAAAATGTAAATTACTTAAAATGCACTGAAAAAACAAAAACAAAAACAAAAACAAAAATTAATAACCATAATTGTGTTATCAATAAAAAAAAGTATGCAGCTCGCTTGCTTGCACAATGCCCACTTCCTTTCACACACACTGAGATATGTGCACTCGGAATAGGGTCAAAGCCCAAAAACAGTTTTTGATTTGAAACTAGTGTCGAGTTGTGCACGTTTCTGGCGATTGCAGAAAATACACAAAAAAAATAACCACAAAAAAATCGAAAACAGAAATAGAAATGAAAACGTCGTTTTCATGTCACTCTGGCCCGTTCTTTCACAGATGCGACCAGACCACCAGCACCTCACACACAGGCACACACGCACACACACACGCCAAGTATTAGCGATCGATCTTTGCCAGCGTTTTTTTTGTTTTTGTTGTTTTGTTGTTTTTGGGTACTCTCGCACAAAACGTACGTACGCACGCACCGTTACCGTTCACGTTCACAGTTGTTTATGGAATGAGGCGGCGACTTGAATCTGCTATGCGCGGGCGTCGCACCAAGAGCGAGAGAGCGCGAGCGCACGATCGGTGCTCGTGCGATGGGCACGATCATAGCCCAGGGGCAAGAGCAAGCGACAACAATTTAAGAGAGCGATTCGTGGAGTCAATTCTTTTTCGTGTGTGCTAAACCCTGCCGGCTTGGCTGGCTATGCAGTCTAGTCAGGGGCGTGCATCGGGTGTGGTGGGGGGGCGGGGGGGGAAAGGCATAGCCTGCCCGATTGTGATCTAACCAATTCGGTGGACTGTGGAAAGCAACTGCAACATTTCAATGTAAAGAAACTGAGCTTTATTTTTGTTTACGATTTCCGAAAGAAGATTTGTGCCAAGCTTTTCCTAGTTGTTTCTGAGCAGAATGTCTTTGCTCCCGTCTTAAAACCTTTTCATTCATTTCAGCATAACATTTTCCACTAAGAAAACCCACAACACACAGATCAAGTTGAGTCTGACGAGGACACAAGCATTTAGGAGAAAGTATTTATCAGAATTGCCAACCGATTTTGAACCGAACCGGTTCGAAGCCAAAACTCCAAGCTTAATTTTCCTGTGAACCGAACCGGTTCGAAGCCAAAACTCCAAGCTTAATTTTCCTCTGAACCGAACCTTGAACCGAACCTTTTAAGGTAAAAAAGCTGTTCCGTACCCAAAATTTCGGTTCGGTTCAAGAAAACCAAATAAATGCCTAGTTCGGCAGAAAGTTTAATGAAAAAACGAAAATTTTCCTACTAAAACTACTTTTCCGACCGTTGATTCCTATGACAGCTGTAAGCTATAGTCAATCGATTTTGATCACACTTTGTAGAATCATATAGAAACATATTAACAAAGTAACTGTCAAATTTCAAGAAGTTATCTCTTAAAACAAAAAAGTTTCTCATACTAAGACTTCATTTTGGACCCATATTTTCTAGGGTAGCCATACTATATAGTTTTTCGATTTCTATCAAACTTGGTAGAATCATAAAAAAGCATAGGAAACTACTGTATACGAAGTTTGAAAACGATTCCATGAAAAACATAAAAGTTTTTCCTACTAAAACTCGATATCTGAGCGATCGTTCCTATGACAGCTATACGCTATAGTTAACCGATTTAAATCCAACTTCTAGGAATTGTGTGAAAGCATTTTAAATAAGTAACTGCCAAATTTGAAGACGTTATCATTAAAAACAAAAAAGTTTTTCATACTAAGACTCTTTTTCGGACCCATTTTCTCAAGGGCAGCTGTACCATATAGCCCTCCAATGTATACCAAGCTTGGTGTATTCATAAAACAGCATCAGAAACTTATAAAGGCCAAGTTTTAAGACGTTGCCATGAAAAACAAAGAAGTTTTTTCCACTAAAACTAGTTTTAAGACGATCATTTCTATGACAGCTAGATGCTACACCCAACAGATTCTTATCAAACTTTGTAGAATTATGTAAAAGCACCTAAAATAGATAACTACCCAATTTAGGAACGATTGCTTGGAAAACCCAAAAGTTGTTCTCACTAAACTTATTGACTGAACTACACTCAGAAAACAAAACGAGTGGAAAAGTTACAGATCGATAGGATTGTTATTAATACCTTTTTTTACTAGGTTTCCAGTAGGTTTTGTTCTTGGAGGTATTTAAATTAAGTACGAATCGTACTAAAATTGAAATGAAAACACACACCTTCCTGAATCTGTAACTTGTTGTACCTACAGTAAGCTGAAAAAATCGAGGAAAGTCAATGATGCTTACAATGTCACTTTAAGGCGAATCTGTTCTTGAAATTCCCAACTGGTTTTGACACATTTCTTAGGCAGTGTTGGTAGATTTCGGGGCTACGGTAATACCAACTTGAACTTTGTATAGTTCATTCGATTCTATGAGCGTATTTGAAGATCAATTTGGGAATAGCTTCATAATTTTATGGATATTTAATGTTATATCACATTACTTTCAAATCCTTGGCCTAGTTTTGAGATCTTCAATGATACCTTTAGCTATGGAAAGTGGTCCCCTAGCCTTGACTCTTCTTGCAGAGTCGTTTCTAACCCGCTCTGATGAGCAGCTTCGAATCTCTGGCGAATCTCACTTTGATTCAAGTTTGTACTTATTTCGAGGAACTCGCAAATAGTGTGACCCCACAAAAACATTCGGAAATCAAAATTCAAGCGCAAATATTTCCCTTTTGAAAACAAAATCAACCTTTTTGGACTCTTGCTGAGTGAGCACCACCGACATGTTCCATGATTAATGACCAAATGGAAAACAATGCCTCTTGCTGCTCTCTAACCATTTGTTTGTGCTGTGGGTGCAACTAATTTGAAAAATTTCCATTGAAGCACGTACGTGACATTTCATATCTTGGAATTTTCCCATTTTCCATAAGTTAAGACAGGTCAAAGGCGGAGGACTAGAATTTAAGTGTAATCCCCCAGACATAATGCCCACAGTTTATCCGCTCGCTGCTTTCCACCGGCTTGTTTTGTATTTTAAAGGCCACTTCACTTTTGTTTTTTTGGTTTTTTGGTTCACTTTCATTTGGGGAGCTCTCTGCTCTACTCTTGTTATTTATTTGTTGGATTGCCAAATTGTATTTCACGCTACTTTTTAATTAGGCCTCTGCTTCAATTCCAAGCTGTTCGTCTCTACTTTTGAGGCCCACATAATGGCCAATTAGGCCCACTTGGTCATAACGCCTGTTCTTCGCTTGAATTGTATGTTTGAGTTTACTTTTTTAATGGTCAAGTGTATATTTGGTGGGGCGAAGGGGAATGAGCTGAAGCGAGTTCTGGCCTTTCCCCAAAATAAGACAAGAAAAAAATACCAAAAATCAACTTTTTATTGCTTATACTTTTGATGCTTCTGTATACCCTAAAACTGAATTGGAATAATTCATAGATTTTATTTTGAGAAAATCTAAAAAACAGCAAAGTCGTACCATTTTCGAGTAGGTTTCGACCTGTTTTAAACCAAATCGAGCGCCAGATCGTGATGTAAAGAATGCCATAAAACCAAACGATTCTAGTAACTGTTCCAACTAAAGTTGGCGACCGTGACTTAACAGGGACGCCATGTTTAAGCTAATGTAGGCGACCGTGACAAGAGAGACTCATAAAAGAGTTAAGTCTTGTACTGTTTCCTCTAAAGTTTGAGACCTTAACTGCAAAGGACGCCATGTTATAGGTAAAGATGTCATAGAACGATCGTATCTAGTTTAGTTTCAACTCAAGATGGCGACCGTGAAAAAAGAGTCCCCATTTATTAGTTAAAGTTGGCTAACGTGACAAAATGGAACCACATATTTCAGCTAAAGCTGAAGACTTTGATAAAAGGGGCTCCACAAAACGATCATGTCTAGTTTACTTTCAATTGAAATTGGCGCACGTGACAAAAGGGATAGATATGGGTATATATATTTCAACCAAAGTTGGCGACCGTGACAAAAAGAACGCCAAAAAACGGAGCTTTCTTGAGATATTTTTAATAAAGCTGACAATCAAGAAATGGGAACAACCGAAAACGATCACATTTCGTACTGTTTCAACTAAAGTTGGCGACCGTGACAAAAAGAACCTTTCCTGACCTTTCTTGAGATAATTTTACTAAAGTTGACAACCAGGAAATGGGAACATCCGAAAACCATCGCATTTCGTACTGTTTCAACTAAATTTGGCGACCGTGACAAAAACTACGGGCTTAAGTTATTCTAACTACGCTTTAAAACAACCCTAGCTTGACTTGAACCAAAGTTGGCGACCGTGACAGTAGAAAACTATCAAAGCTATTGTTAACATGTCTAAAATCAGTTTTTCCTATAAAGTTATCAACAGACGCTGCTTGATTAACGTTTTGATACAAAAATCTCCAAAACTCAGAGTATTACCGAGTTCGACTTGGCTAAACTAAGCCAGGTCCTCTGTATTTTTTGGTGCTTTAAGTGAAATCAATTAAAAAATTTCTTTGTCTCTCGAATGTTTGTCTTCTTCTGCTGCTGCTGCTGCTGCTGCCGCTGCTTGTTGGTTGTTCCAAGTGGCATTTGGAATTTTCAATGGAAATTAATTTCTTTTGTTTTGCCGTTGTACTTCTTCAACTTGTTTAATCATTTTCACTTTTATTTTTAAATATTTCTTTCTGTTCGTTCTGCTTTTCACTTTCTTTCATATCCAATGATGGGAAAATTAATTAAGCCAAGTCAAACGCAGATAATTTGTCTGGATTTGGTAGGTCGGATTGTTGTACCCAACATAAATCCTTTGCCGCCGACAATTTATGTGTGTGTGTGTGTGTGCGTTTCGGCAAAGTCAAAACACAAATTGACAACTTAATGCCAACAAAGTTCAAAGTTCAAACAACAACAACAACAAGAAAAAGAAAGAAACTTTGTAACGAATTGTTGTCGATGCCCCGACAATGCCGATGCCATTCGACATTGACATTCAAATCTAAACATAAATAATAACAATGATAAACATATCAACACGCCAGATACGATGGGAAAAAAAGAAGGAAGGGAAAAAGGGCAGGCCGCTTTTTTTTTTTGGGGCATCGAAAGGCAAAGGAAAACTGACAACGATAGGCAGAGGCTTTATTTTGGGATAGGACAACCGCATGAAAAGTGGACAGCAATTTGCAAGTTTGCCAAAAAAAAAAAAAAAAACAGAAAAAACGACTCTGAAGGGTTAAGAATTCATTGCTGGGCAAAAGGCAACAATTTCATTTGCTCTCTTTCTCTCTCTCTCTCTGAAAAGTTCTGTACTTCAGACAGCATTTTAATGGACAGAATGAAATTGGTAGACTATAGTTTGTTTTAGTAAACAGGCCGGTCATTGGAGCCGGATGGCAAGCAAACTCATACCCAAGAAAACCGTTTTATTTACCCCATTTTGTACATTTCTGTGTAGTTTTTGAAAACAAAAACCCAAAAAGACAGACCCAGTCCGGGATACTAGGAAAAGATATGCTGTGGCGTCGTGACATTTGAACTTGTGCCATGAGTCATCAGAAACCTCTTTCTCTCTCTCTCTCTCTCTCTCTCTCTCTCTTTCCCCGTGTTGACAGTTGCCGTATTGACCTTCCTGGAAAAGAACCTACATGCATGGTACCTACTACCATTAATAAGTCACCACTTAACCCAAGTGAGGAATGTGGCAACCCGAAGGCTGCTCAATCATTTGCTGTACATAAAAGTTTACTTGACCAGCTTTTTGGCTGGGATTCCACAGCTCATTACAATTTTCAAAGAAGTGTGCCCCCAAATACTCATCTCTGACTTTATTCTTATCTAAATAACAAACAAAGAAAAAACCAAAAAAAAGGGACCCACTTACTGACCTTTTGCCCAGCCGGAGGGCCTGTGTGTGTGTGTTTTTTTTTATCCAATCAATGGAATGTCATAATAATAATAATTTCCATCATATAAATGTCAGTTTAAGTAAAAATAACTTCATCTTGAGTCGAGCAGTAGAGAGCAGGGAAGGGCAAGGGGCAGGGCAGGAGCGGGAACAGGCAGGCAGGCAGGCAGGCAGCTGTTGTCTTGCTTGTTGTTGCTAAAGTTAAACTAATTATAATCAATTCTAATAGTCTTTAAATTGCTGCTGCTGCTGCTGTTGCTGTTGCTGCTTTTACTGTCTTCCTTTTCTGGTCCACAGACTCTAAAAGGTGTTTGTTATGGTTGTGTTGAAGCTTCCGCCTAGCGAAGAGCAGGGGCGGAGTACCAGCTGACCATTTCCAGTTGGCTATTTAGTATGTGCATGTAATACTCATTTGCTTTATACCCTTTCGAATGTCTTTAGCAGAACTAGAGGTACAACAAATGATTGCAGTTTGCATAAATAGATCGAGTTTGCTTTTAAAGTTTGTACAAAAAGTAGCCTTTAGACAGAAAATCTGGTTTGCTTTTAGATCAGCTTTGATTTAAACTTATCAATTAATAATGCTGCCAAGTTTGATCAAAATTGGCTAGGTACCTGATAGAGCTGCCTTGGTTATTTAGGTACAAAAATGCATTTGGTGAGAAAATCTGGTTGGTTTTGTATTTTTATTTGTTTTATACTTGATTATAAAGAGAACTGCCCAATTTGAACTAAATCGGTTAGCTGTATGACTTAGCTGCCTTAGTAATTTAGGTACAAAAGTCATATTTTGAGGGGAAAAATGGTTTCTTTTTAGTGGAGGCGCTTGCATACTGTACAACTGTGCTTTATATGAGACTAAATAAACTCCTGACCAATTTTATACACATCGGTTCACTATATAATACCGCTGCCTTGGTAATTTAGGTACAAAAGTAGCTTGTCTTACAAAATACTTGTTTGTTTTAAATGAAGGAGCTTTTATACTACTCAGTTTTGATATATATTTAATTTCAAATAATCCTGGCCAATTTCATCTAAATCGGTTAGCTAATTAATATAGCTGCCTTAGAAATTATGGTACAAAAAAAAAATGTTTGGTAGAAAAACTTGTTTGTTTTTGGTGTAATTATAATTTATACTTGATTATAATGAAAACTGACCCACTTGATCTGAATTGGTGAGCTATATGACATAGCTGCCTTAGTAATTTAGGTACAAAAGTGATATTTTGAGGGGAAAATCCGTTTTATTTTTATTGGAGGCTCCTGCATTCTTTGTGGCTTTGATTTCTATGTGATTATATAAGTTACTGAGCAATTTGATCCACATCGTTTCACTATATAATACCGCTGCCTTGGAAAAGTAGGTACAAAAATGGCTAATTCTGTGAAAATCTTGTTACTTTTTAGTGTAGGCTCTGGTATACTCTGCATCTGAGATTTATATGTGATAATATAACTTCCTGACCAATTCGATTTACTATTTCATACCGCTGCCTTAGTAATTTAGGTACAAAAATTGATTATTGTAGAAAAAAACTTGTTTGTTTCAAATGGAAAAGCTTTAAAGCTGCTCAGCTTTGATATGCATTTGATTATGTATAATTGTGGCCAATTTGATTCAAATCGGTAAGCTATATGATACAGCTGCCTTGGTAAATTAGGTACAAAAATGGAGTTTTTGTTGAAAAAATTTTATGTTTTTAGTGAAACTTTGATTTATGTATGATTTTAAGTAATGCTGCCTAGTTTTTTCCAAATCGGTTAGCTATATGATAAAGCTGCCTCAGTAATTTTGGTACAAAAGTTGATATTTTTCGTCAAATCTGGTTTATTTCAAGTGAAGGTGAAGATAATGTGATTTAACTGTCCCAAAGTCTTTCATGCTTCCACTTTTTGACCAATCCCCCCCCGCTTAGTGTATTCAACATTCGGCTTCGGCAATTTACTTAAGCTCCTGCTCACATTTTATGGACTTTTGACTTTCCGCTTGATTCTATTTTAAAGCTCAACTAAACGTGGTGGTGGTGGTGGTGGTGGTGGTGTTGGCCTGGCCATTTCTGCTCCTTATGGTCTTCCATCGAAGTGAAACAGTAATACTACACTCGTAGCGTACCTACATGTGATTTTCAATGGAAACTCAATTGCAGTTAGTTTGGGGGAGAGTGTTTTCCCAGCGAAATTCTAACCGCAATGTGTCAGTTTAACACGACAATCTACTTAAAGAGGAGCTGGGGCTAAGGCCTGGTCTGGGTAGGTGTGGGTGTGGGGGTGTGGGTGGTTGGTGGCGTTTTGCTGTCAAATTGACATTTTTCGTTTTCGCTTAAAAACCACAAAAACCGCCAGATTGTTTGTCTTAACAGCGGCTGGTCTGGCATTCCTACTCCGCCTCCTCCACAGCTTGGCTGTCAATCACAACCTCCCATTCACATTCTGATGATATTTTTCCCCTCTCATCCCATTTGAACTTCATTTGATGTGAGTATTCGCATCCGCATCCGCATCTAGCAGTAGCAGGCGCTAATGTTTGCTGTCACAGAGTGAAAGCAGGCATTTGGTCGTCGGCGGAGGAGGAGGCCGATGGGATGGGTGGGGGGACACATTGGAAATGTAGGGACAGAGGGCCAATTACTCGCACCCCATTCAGATGCCAACCATCCATTGGCATTCACACATTTAGCTTTGTCGGGCCTAACCCCCCGATTTGATGAATGGCCTGTCACGTTGATGCCAGGAGAATATTTTCGCACACACACACAACAAAAGGGAAAACTGAAAGAGAATCAGTCCAGTCAATGTCAAGTATTTAAAAGTGAAACATTCCCAACAAAATTATCGGCTCTGACCCGCATATTGTTCATTTTCTCAACAGTTTCGATTCAATGAGCCAAATTGTGGACAGCTGGGAGAGCTCAAAGTTGAGGTCTTCATCTTAACGCTTAATCAACGCACAGCCCAAACGGCAGTAGCTTAAAAAAAAACACCGGAAATTCGTACATTTTGAATATATACAACATTTTTGGTAGAATTCGTTGCCCCCACTGGCTATACAGATCCATATAAGTCTATAATTTTCCACATTGACTGTTAATAGAAGCTTCTGGCTGCAGCTTCATTCAATCTCATCATTTGCCCAGTTCCCAGGCAAACTGAAAGGGATGGAGCGGGAGAACATTCACTTGTGTGTTGTTTAAATTAAGTAAAAACCCATATCATGTCTTCTGCCCCTGACTTGGTAACGTGTTGAGGGGCGGACCAGTGTGCGGGGCGTGGTTCACCTTCTCCATCTGTGTGTGTGAAGAGTCTGTCTGTTATGTAATAGCATGTTACGTGTATAACTTTTATTATTATGATTATACTTTTGCTTCTGCTTCAACTACCAGGGACTTTGTTGTTGCTGCTGGAGCTGCTGCTGCTGCTGCTGCTGGAGTCCGGGCTCTGGCGAGTAGAGATACGTGAAAGTCACGTGAGTCATTAAAATGAAATAGCAGCAAAGAGCCAAGAAGCAGTAGAAGCAGCAGCTCCAGCAGCTCCAGCAAAAGCAGTAGGAGCTGGTTGCCTGACTGGGGCAGGAAGCTGCACACAGAGCAAAAGGCAAACACAGGTGCAATGCTTGCATGTGTCTGTGTATCTCTCTGTGTGTGTGTGTGTGAGCGATGAGTTGCCAAGTTGTTTGTTGTTGTTCCTTATTTGCTTTGTAGTGCACTGTCAACGCTAATGCTATCTGAACCTGCGGTTTTTGGGAGTCTACCTCGGAACGTCAGCATGATTTTGAAAAGCGTTTGATTATTATTTTCACATGTTTTTTGTATCATTTTAGATTGTGCTTCAGTTTAAGCCTTTGGTGGGGTTTTGGGTTAAAATGGTTTGCCCACTTTGAGTATTTGTCTAAAGAATTGGTTCTGTTGGCTCTTGGAATATCTCAGTTATACTTTAAACCCAACTGTACCATCCAATTGGTCTCTTTCATTAAAAAGTTTCATACATTTTAGCACAAGCTTACTTAGAAGTTCTTTTTTGAACGGTCACACTGTCTTTTAAAGTGTTTTCGGTTAAGTTTGGGTACTAAAAGATGGTATTAGGTACAAACTCAAAGCTTTTGGCCAAACAAACTAAGCTTTGAGGGCTCAAACCCTTAGATCTAAGCGGTGTTTATTTGGAAAATGCAGCACCAAAACCAAAAACTACAAAATAGTATCAGTCGAACCGCTTTCTTAACAACAGATGTTCAGTCTTGTACCCAATTCTACTTCTTGGAACCTATAGCTCAAGAGAACACAGATAGCCCCCTTCTCAAGCCCCTTCGCATATATAATATATATATGTTCCTCTCAGATTGACTTGTCTTACATCTAAATTGAGAAACGGAGTTGAAAAATCAGATACAGCTTAAAGCTTAGAGCAAATGTTCACAGTCACCAAAGAAATGTCACTCACCAAAAGTGACTGAACAAGAGTAACTTATTAAGAGTCACAGATAAAGATACACTGAAAAAGAACAAGAGTCACTGAAAGAGTTTACTAAATAAGATCCGCCGAGCAAAAGTCACTGAAAACGAGTGAAAAATCAACAGTTACTAAGAGTAAGTGTCTAAAAAAGAGACTGCAAAAGAGTTATTAATCTTTAATCACCAAAGAAATGTCACTGAGAAAGAGTGACTGAGAAAGAGTGACTGAGAAAGAGTGACTGAGAAAGAGTCACACATAGAGAGTCACTTATTAACAGTTACTTATCAGAAGCCACTAAAAAAACCTCAAGAAGACCGAACAAATTTCACTTTCAAAAAGCGTTACTAAGTCAAAGTCACTGAACAAGAGTCATCAAACCAGAGTCACTGATTAAGAATCACTGAGAAATTGACTCTACACCAAGTCACTGAACTAGAGTGACTGCTGATAAGTAACTGAACAACAGAGTCTGAGTAAAAACAGCTGAAAAATCTTCACTAAACCAAAGTCAGTGAAGAAGAGTTAATGACTCACCATAACAACTGAATAAGAGTCATTAATGAAGAGAAACAAAAGTCACTGATAAGAAATGACTAAGCAAGAGTCACTTGAAACGAGAGACTGCAACAAAAGTCACTGAAAAATAGTCATGAAAGAGTCACTGAACAAAAATTACCAAACTAGCGTTACTGAGACAGAATGACTGAACTAGAGTCACAGATAAAGGTTTGCTGAAAAAGTCATCAAAGAGAACTCGCTAAAGAAGAGTCACTGAACATGAGTCATTGAATAATAGTCAGAATTCAAGAGTCACCCAACAAAAGTCACTGATAAAGAGTGACTAAACAAGAGTTCCTAAAAAAAGTGAGACTGAAATAAAAGTCACCAAAGAATAGTCATAAAGGAAGAGTGACTGAACAAGAGATAAAAAACAAGAGTCACCAAAGGAACATCACTGAGAAAGAGGTATTGAACAATAGACACTTATTAAGAGTTGCTGAAAAGTCACTTTAGAAAACTTACTGAACAAGAGTCACTGAATAAGAGTCATTAATCAAGAGTCACCTAACAAAAGTCACTGAAAAACTAAGACTGCAATAAAAGTCACTTAAGAATAGTCTTGAAAGAAGCGTCTCCGAACAAACGTTACTGCGAAAGAGTGACTGAACTAGAGTCACAGATAAAGGAAAGCTGTCACTAAATGCAACTCTCTAAAAAATAGAGTCACTGAATAAGAGTCTTAAGTCAAAAGTCACTGATAAAGAGTGACGGCACAAGAGTCACAGATTAAAAGAGAGACTTAAACAAAGTCACTTAAGTACAATCCTTAAAGAAGAGTCACGGAATAGGAGACATAAATCAAGGGTCCCCGAACAAAAGTCACTGCGTAAGATTGACTGAACATAAGTCACACATAAAGAGTCGCTGATAGCAGTACATGTTTCTCTGGTTTCGGGTTTAATAAGCAACTCATTTTGGTTTCACAAACAGTTGCCGATTTAGTTCACTCTTTGGGCACAAATGAGTTAACAATTAGCTGGCACTTGAAATGTTTTACTTTAAAAAGTGTAACACCCGATAGTTTCGCCCCCCCACCCGCCCCCCACTTCGGTCTGCGTTTCGATGATTCCCAGTAGAAATGCAAATTCAAAAATTGCATTTATCAGAAAATTTAAGTCCTGCTGCTATCGATAGTTTGCCCCGTTTAGGTTATTTTTTGTTGCACTTTTTTTTTTTTTTGTTGCTGCTGCTGCTGCTGCTGTTGCATATTCATGCCAGAAACTTTAATTAACAACACACACACACACACACACACACACTCGCACACAGGTTAACCCCGCGGGAGCAGCAGTTGAGTGGAGCTGCCCTTTGGGCTAGCTCATTTCCATATTTGCCATGCATATGGGATACATATTGTGCAAGCATGAATACGATGAATACTTGCATTTAGTTGCCATTCGGTGCAGCGATGCATTCCACTGAGCATCATCCAACACATCCCCCCCCCCCCCCCCCCACCCATCGTCCGTCCATCCGTCCCTCCATAAAAATCAAAATAAACTCCAGCTTGTTCCCGGCCATGCAGTTTGCACTTACATATCGCATTTCGCTCGATTTCAATTTCCATTACGCACGTTTTGTTAGCTCAATTCAGTTTGAAGGTGCGACCCACTGACTTGTTTACCAGCTGACCAACTGACCAACCGCCGACTGGGCCCGGCGTGGCAGTAAAAACTGAAGTTGTCATGGTCACTAATTGAAAAGGAAATAATCGTATAAAACCAATGGAAATTACAAAGCAACCAAGTCAGGGGATGAATACCGACAACATGCTTGCTCATCCCTTCCTCGCCAGCAGGAACAGCGGCAGAAGGAAGGGGGAGTTATGACAAACCCGAGGGAGCTGTTTGACGTGTAAACTGGCACAGGTGTTGCTGTTGGTTAAAAGTAGGAAAGAGCAACAACAACAAAACATTGAAACTAAAACCAACTTTCAAATGAAAGAAATAATGAGAAAACATTTTTTTTTGTAAATATTCCGCGCAACAAGGTGGACAGCTCTACGTAGGTTAGGCTTAGTAAGAAAAGAAAACGAGAAAGCTAAGCTAACTTCGTCTGTGCCGAAGTTTTTATACACTTGCGAGTGCTCGCTTAAATATTTTTCCTCTTTTTCTCATTTTCCCACCGATCGTTCGTATGGCAGCTATATGATATAGTCATCCGATTTGGCCAAAAATTTGCAAAATTATGTGAAAGCATGTGAAACCAATAAATACAAAATTGCAGCATGCTACCATTAAAAACAAAAAAGTTTTTCCAACTATGACTGTTTTTCACGCCTATCTTTTGTATGGCAGCTATGCCATATAGTGGTCCGATTTTAATAAAACTTGATAGAATTATAGAAATGGATAGAAAACTTACGATTACAAAGTTTGGACACGTTTTCATTGAAAAGAAAAAAGTTTTTCTCACTAAAACTTGTTTTTCGACCGACTGTTCCTATGGCAGCTATATGATATAGTCATCCGATCCAGTCGGTTCCTACATATTAGTAGTGTGCAGCAAAAAGAAGACTCTGTGCAAAATTTCAACTCGATAGCTTTAAAACTGAGAGACTAGTTGGAATAGAAACCAGACGGACGGACAGACAGACGGCCGGACAAAGCTCAATCGACACAGCTTGTCACCCTGATGAAGAATATATATAGTTGATGTAGTCAGAAATGAATATAAAGTTTGCATTTTCAACTAAGTCTTAGTTTTAATGGAAGAAATGCAATCAAGTTCCAAGTTGATGCTGCAGTATCAGCTGAAAGCAGCGCACCTACTGCGCCGCAGCAGCGAACAGTCTTTTGATCATAACTCGACAATCGCTCATCCGATCTTTACCATTTCTTTGGAGGATCGATAAGTTATCTTGATTACTAAATATGTCCAAAAGAAACGAACCATCTATGTTTAAAACTGTGGGAGATATGACGTTTTTTTCTAAATTGCGGGGGCGTGGCCAAAATAGAAACTAAAACTTGATCTGCCTGCAGACATAAGAAGCTTATATCCCATACATGTCAAATCTCTATCTCTTAGCATCTCTGAGATCTGTGCGTTTTAACGGACATAGCTATATCGACTCGGCTGTTGATGCTGATCAAGTATATATATACTTTTTGGGTTCGGAGATGTTTCCTTCTGGCTGTTACATGCTTTTGCACTAACTTATAATACTTTAGGTACCTTTAGGTACAGAGTATAAAAATTGAAATAATATGCTGGAAAATATTGTAATCCGTATTCTTCATGGATAGGGAAAGGTCTGATGATCGCTGTTAGGAAACAAAGAATGGCAAACGATTGTAGTCTCTAACTGCTACCTTCTTTATTCTTTTCTTGGAGTTTCTTTTCTGCAGAAGTTCCTGAATAACTTACGCCTAATTCGCTTTTTTGAACCTGGATGGGCGTAGGAACTCAGGTACTCAAGTATCAGCTAGCCCCTACTGATAAGCCCTTCGTGGATGCGTAAAGCAGGGATGCAAACCGGTTCTGAACCGAACCAAACCGCTTATTCTAGCTGGTGAACCGCACCGCAAACCGAACCGGCTTTCTTTCAGAATTGCTGAACCGAACAAATTAAATCGGTTCGGTTCGGTTCAGTTCCCAGACGAGTTTTAATGGATATCGTTTTCCTCTAGCCGATGATTTTTATTAATTTGGAAATATAAATCGTTTCCCAATGATAATTTTTGAACATTTCGTTCTACCTTCTACATATTTAGGGTTGTCGGATCGATATTACTTTTAAGGATGACCTGACGAAAATTGTACAACATGACAATAAGTAAGGGCACTCCACTAGGAACGCATAGACGCGACTTGGGAATCCAACATAATAAACTTTGGACATTGCTCTAAGGATTTTAGAGGAATCAAATTTCAAATATGGTCGAAAAGTCACATTACTACAGAAATCAAATTAATAATATGTAAACGAACCGAACCGGCGAACCACTGGAACCGAACCAGTACTTATTTTCGAGTGGTTTGCATCCCTGAAGTAAAGTTTCCCTCTCAGAACGTGTCCTTCAAATCGAATCTTCTACTTGTCCTTCTGCAAACTGACTAGAGTTGACTTTAAAACTCTGCTCCTCTTTGGTCTACTACACTGGAGTCACCCTTTCATCCAGTTTTAGTTCTGCCACCATGCCTAGGTCTCCGCTCTATTGTCTTCCGCTTCAAGCTTGGACTTTAATGTGTTTTTTTTCTCCCCTCCCTTCCCTCCCTTCCCCATTTTGTGCTGACAACATTTAGCCATTTGTTCGGACTGGCGTCCTTGGGCCATGGTAGCGCCATTTGGGAGTCCCCGAGTTATTATGAATTATTTTCTTGCATGCCTGGGCAGCAGTTTGGCCTTTTGGTGCCTTTTTTTTTTCAATTTTAATGCCTCGGAATTTGTGTCAAGTGCGTGAATTCTTGCGGGGGGTGGGGGGTGGGGATGGTGACCAGTGCCTAATTTACTGGCGCGGCCCAAAACGATGGGTTGATGGAGGGATGGTGGGGGCGTGGCGGCAGTCACGTTATTATTTTATTACTTAAGCGTCGCTGAACGCTGCTCGTTCCTCGTTTTTTCCTAATTAATGCGTTTCTTCTACCGCATTCAATTGCCGCGCCATTAAACGCCATTAAAATTATGGACCAGGCTAATGCCCGTCGTCCGACTGCCGTTAACCGGAAATTTGGTGGCAGCAGCAGCAGCAGCAGCAGCAACAAGCGCAAAAACAAGTGGCTGCCTGGAATGTGTCCTGGAAACTACAATTGAATCCCATTTCTTTCTTCTCTTTTTCTATTTCCAGTTGCTGGACTCGTCCCGGCCAAATGCGGCAATGCAGCCACACTGATTGGCGGCAGCTTCTTGCACTTCATCCGAAAGCAACTTAAAGTATCGAAGAGGAAAATGTGCCAGGACAGCGATTCGAGCGGAACTGGTGTAGCGCACCCAAACTTATTAGCGAAATGCACGAAGTCAACAAACGACATCAGCACTAACAATTGTCAACACACGGACAGGGACAGGGACACAGCCACGGCCACGGCCACGGAGAGACGCCATAACATGGCGGAGGAGGAAAGTCGGGAACACAAACACGAATTTTGTCGTCAACGAAATTGCAATAATGTTGCTCTTCTCCTGCTGCCGCTGCTCCTGCTGATGCCGCACAGCGCCACAGCCGGGACAACACCTTCGGCTAGGATTGCCCGCTCATTGGGCAGTGGACATAACAGTTTGAGTTTGGCTCTCAGCTCCAGTCACATCTCGAATGCCAAGAGCAATGCGCGTGAAATGGTCGCTGGCTCGAATGCAGGCACAGCCGGAGGAGGAGGAGGAGCAGCTGCTGCTGCTGCAGTTGGCGGTGGAGGAGCTGCCGGCATTGAGTGTCCCAGCTTTGATGATAGCTCGGCCTGTCCTTGCTACAAATTCGAGGATGGTAAGTGGGCGGGCTGGGGGGGATGGCGACATGGTCGAGCGAACTAATTAAACGCATCAACCAGAGTCAAGTTTATTGCACCCAAGCACCAAAAACAAATCAGAAAGCTGCCCTGGCTACTTAAAGCCGCAGGGCGGTGTTTGGATGGGTATGTGAGCGGGGTTGACCATCATTTAAGGAACAGCACATCAGCTTAGATAGTTGGTTTTGACACGGGGCAGTGGACAGTGGAGAGCTTGGACAGTGGAGAGTTTTCACAGTAAAGAGTTTTGACAGTGGAGAGTTTTAAGAGTTTTTTCAGCGGAGTTTTGACAGCGGAGAACTTTGATAGTGGAAAATTGTGACAGTGGAGAGATTTGACAGTGAAGACCTTTGACAGTGGAGAGCTTCGATAGTGGAAAATTTTGAAAGTAGAAAATTTTGACACTAAAAAGTTATGAGAGTGGAGAGTTTTGACAGTGGAAAGTTTTTACAGTGGAGAGTTTTGACAGTGGAGAGCTTTGACAGTGAAAAATTGTGACAGTGGAGAGCTTTGACTGTGACAAATTGTGACAGTGGAGAGTTTTCACTGTGGAGAATTTTGATAGTGGATAGTTATGACACTGGAAAGTGTTTACAGCGGAGAGTTTTGACAGTGGAGAGCTTTGACAGTGGAAAATTGTGACAGTGGAGAGTTTTCACAGTGGAGAATTTTGATTGTGGAGAGTTTTCACAGTGGAATATTTTGATAGTGGAGAGTTTTCACACTGTAAAGTTTGCACAGTAAAGAGTTTTGACAGCGGAGAGTTCTCACAGTGAAAAATTTTGACAGTGGAGAGCTTTGACAGTGTAAAATTTTGACAGTGGAGAGTTTGGACAGCAGATAGTTTGAACAGTGGCGAGTTCTGACTCTGGTATCATAACCCAAGGGCGTTTTCCCTCTCTAAAAGTGGGCGTTATGGCACTTTCGAAAGCAATATAGAGTCAAAAGGGTCATAGCGCCCAGGGGCGTTATATCAGCGGGCCTAAATACAGCTTAACCTAGGTATAAGGCAAGAAATTTTCCTAATTGAAATATTTTGGTACCCAAATGTGAGGGTATACTTTTCTGCAGATTCTGAGACCTTTTGAGCAAAAACTACAAAATCTTTAGACATTAAGTAGAATCCTACGACTTTTGTTAAGCCGAACTGAAGCTTTAGGTTCGAAACAAGTTCAGGTTCAGTATGAAAAGCACCCATTCCGGGCTCAAACCAGTTTGGGTCGTTGGTTTGCCCCACCATTTCCAAAAACTTACATCTTCTAACAGCTTGTCTCTTAGTTGTTGTTTGACAAGCTGCCTTTTTTTCTGTGAAACACTACCAAACTGTTTGTCCCTCTTACAGGCCTCTTTCTGGAGTGTCCGGGCACCACGGCCATTTCGTTGCGCTCCACCTTGGAAAGGATTTCGGCGCCCATCCATTCGCTGTCCATTTATGACTTTGATCGTTCGGTAACATCGCTGTCGCAGGACGTATTCCAGCCGGGCGTGCACATACGTCACCTGCAGTTCTCCCACTCGCATTTGGAGGCGCTCAAGGATAACAGTTTGCGGAATGTGCGCTCCAGTTTGGAATCGCTGAGCATTGTCAATGGCAAACTGACGCAGGTGAGTCGCTCTACATTTTACATTCTACACGTTATCTACGCACACGCAGCACACATTCGTTGCGTTGCAAAACTGTTGCCTACTTTTTGGGGCTGCGCTTGCCTAATTAGCAGACAGGATGCGGCGGATGCGCAGCATACGGCAGCCGCGCCAAATGTTAAACAAAGTTGGCCAGCCAAAAAAATGCAAATGGCTTTCTAAGCCATTAAATTTTGGTGGATGGAAGGGGGGGGAGATGGAAACAGCCGCCAAGCGGCGCCGGCAGCCATAAAAAGTAATTTGCCGCCGCGAAATAACAAACGAGCCAAAGCCAAAAACAATTGCGTTCAATAAAATAATTTTGCAGCCGGGAAGAGCCCGGCCTGGCCGCATGCGGCATTAAGGCGGCCAGCCGGAAACGTGGCCTCCCCACACCAACAAAGGTGCAGAGTACCCACCCCCCTCTACCCGAAATCATAAACACATCAAAATTTCATTTTAAATCGTGCAAAGAAACCAAGTGGAAAAAATAGAAAGAGAATTTACTGGAAATTACAATTCAATTGATTAATCGCACATTTGCAAGGGGATTTATGCAATCGCCGGAAAGTATGCCACACTTTTTGGCCAAGTGAAAGAGCAACTTTCTACGGCCGCAAAGTAGGCCATAATTTGCAGCTCCCCTCCCCCAATTCAATCTTTCACCAAGAAGTTGCTTTGAGCTCCGACTTCCGACTTCTCTTCTCTAAGGAGAGTTCTGCTTTAAGGTTTCTTGTATCAACCCTGCAAAACTATCCACAAATCGTTGCTTTTCAACTAATTTTTCATTTTTTGCTTCAAGTTTATTGCAGAAATTTATGGAAATTAGAAGAAAGAAAAAAAAAAGTGATTTGAAAAAAAAAACTAAGAAAATGCTCAAGCCGTTTTCACTTAAGCCACAGTGGTTGGACGCGTAATGGGACGTCTGGTCACGGTTGTGGGACGACGTGTGCCAGTCACCGGCTGGGTGGGTAGCACAACGCAGGCCTGTGCCTTGTCACCCAAAGTCAGCTGACCACAGCGACGTTTGTCCGTGCGCATCCAGTCTAAGGGGGGAAACGAAGCGAAAGGGGGTTGGGGATTACACGCCCCCACTCACATGGCAAATAACTATTAGCACTCACTGTTGCGTGGTCGGGCATGGCAATTCTGATTCCTCAGCTGACACGTGTTGGCCAGCACCTTGCACTCCCGATGGTTGCGTGATCTCACACAGATCTCCTGATTCATGGGCGTACGCCTACAGACAACCGGACGTTGTGGGCAAGTCAAATGGCAGGGACGCCTATAGCTGGCACCAATGGCACGCACCGTGCGGCATTCCTGATCCCGGGTGTGTCTGACACCCGCATTGGTGCCACGCTGATTGGCTGCGAGCAGATCACAGATATTGGTATACCGTTCGCATTCTCCCTTGGGATTACGTCCACAAACACGAGGACTACGACGACTGCAAACGGCTGGTAGACGACAGGGCCAAATGGGACGTATGGTGATCAGATCCTTGGTGGTGGCTCTGGTGGGTCGAGGGGTGGGTGTTGTGGCTTGCACCATTGCCAGCGAAAGTACGGCAAAGCCTGTGAAAGTTGTTCATTTTGGAAATAGCTGTGCTGCAAGGACTCAACTGGCAAGGACTACATACCACAGATTAAAGTCACTTGATGGATGCTCATGGTTGCTCAACTGAAGAACTGACGAATTGTTGTGATATCGTTAACAGCAGCAACTAAGCCTATTTATACCACACCAGGTGGGTGTGCCCACCTGGCACAACAAAGCAGGGGAAGAAACAGAATGCAGCTGAAGAAAGCGGCGATGACACGCGTGGCAGCTTGTTTTTTTGAGTGGAAATGGTTTTTGTTATTGCAAAAGGCATTGAACTTTAGGAGAGAAATGGGAAAATGCTTGATTTGTTGCCCAGAAGAGTGAGAGTTCACTCTAAGCCTGAGGCAAAGAATCATTTGAGATTCAAGCCGCCTGTACTGGTGCGGTTCTGTGCTTAAGAGACATTTAAAACCTCACGGTTCGGTTCATAACATCGGGTTTTATATCAAACTTTGTTCAGGAATGCAAAAACCGGTTTTGAACCGAACCGAAACCACACCAAAACTGAACCGAAAACCAAATATCGTTACGATACACTTCAATAACAAGTCTTAGCAATTATTTTGGAATATTTTATGCATAAAGTAAAGGGTAACTTTTAAGCAATATTCTTTTTGGCAGCTCAGTTCACATGTTACTGTCAAACATGTTCAGTTTGCTGTTTAATTTAACCATGAATCTACTTACAAACGAACCACGCTTGCAGTTTATTGAATTTATTGAATTATTATTAACAAAATGCATGCCACTTTTTTATGGAAACATTGTGTTCAGCGACATAGCTTATTTCTGTTTGAATACGTGAACAAACAACTTAAGCGATTGCCTTTGCCGCAGTTTGTATACCCCTGCAGCAGGTTTTTTTAACTAAGACTACTTTTCGTACCCCACTTTTCCATGGGAGCTATACTATATAGTTGTCCGATTTCTACCAAACTTAGGGGAATTATAGGAAAACTTAGCAAACTAGGAAAGACAAAGTTTGGTGGCATTTCCATTGAAAACAAAAAAGTTTTTCTCACAAGAACTACTTTTCATGCTCTACTTTTCTGTGACAGCCATACTATATAGTTGTCCGATTTCGACCAAACTTAATATAATTATGGGAAAGCTTAGCCAACTAAGAAACACAAAGTTTGGAAGCGTTTTCAAGGAAAACAAAAAAGTTTTTCTCACTAAAACTAGTTTTTCGACCCATCATTCGTACTGCAGCCATATGCTATAGTTAACCGATTTTGATCAAACTTGGCAGAACTGTGTGAAAGCATATTAGCTAAATAATTCTCAATTTTGAGGACATTTCCAAGGAAAACAAAAAAGTTTTTCTCACAAAGACACTACTTTTCTATGACAGCTATGACTATATAGTGTTCCGATGTCGATAAAACTTGGTGGAATCATGAGAAAGCATAGCAAACTAAGAAATACAATGTTTGGGGGCGTTTCAATAAAAAACATAAGAGTTTTTCTCACTAAGACCACCTTTCAGACTCTACTTTTCTATGACAGCTATACTATATAGTGGTCCGATGTCGGCCAAACTTAGTGGAATCATGAGAAAGCATAGCAAACTAAGTAAAACAAACTTTGGAGGCGTTTTCATGGAAAACAAAAAAGTTTTATTCACTAAAACTAGTTTTTCGACCGATTGTTCCTATGACAGCTATATGCTATAGTCATTCGATCCAGCCAATTGCGATAAATATGCAGCATATTTGTACTATAAAACTAGTTGCAAAGTTTGCTGAAGATAGCTTTGACAATGACGAAGAAGATGGCATAGAAACAGAAATCTGGGATCAAAATTTTCGGGTTTGACTCAAGCCTATGCGGGATCAATCCATTATTATGACTACTTTGACTGGAGGTCACTCCAAGTGGCTTCATTTTGCTTTTTAGGTGTATTAAGTTAGGTAACTTCATAACAAAAGTGCCAAAACCAGTTGGGAATTTGATGAACCAAATCATTTCTATAGCATACTTCTTGGAGCTTGCATTGTAAGCTTTATTTGTATTAAGTCTTAGTTATGTTGCACTTTTCCTACCTTTTTTCGGTTTAAGTACGAAAAGTGTTTGATGCAAGAACATTTTCCACTCAATTCTAAAAGTTTTTACAAAGTTTGATTGATTATAGAATCTTTCTTACTCAGTTTAGGTACTTATAAACTCTGCCTAAGCTATCCCATGTCGAAGTTACACCCGGGCTTCTACCAAGATTGGGGCAAATGGCTTAAGAACATTCGCTTTGCCATCTGTTACGAAACGGAGACTTGTTTTTTTTTGCCATAAAGTGGTACGTAGCACACTTTCGCCACGCGTCCATGAATGCATTCAAAGGAACATCTGTCATTGTGACTTTGGAAACAATTCGCTTGGCTCTGTATAAATAGCCCACTTCACTGTGAGATCAGACATCAGCCAATCGGCCTTTAACCGTTGCACAGCTCCCGCAGCCAAACAGCCACCCACCCACCCGTCAACTTCAGCCATGTCCCAGCTCAGCATTTGCCTGTGCCTTGTCATTGTCCTGGTGGCCAGCATCGAGGCGGCTGGCAGTGGGGCGCGCCCCTGCCTGGGTCGTTGCACCAGCAGCGACATGAAGAGCTCTCGTGTGGTTTGCATACGCGACAGTCGCTCGAATACCTGCACCAAGCTGCGCCCCTGCCAGCTGCGCGAGAAGAACTGTCGTCGCCGTGACTTGGGCCTGGAGCAGTTGCGGGAGACCTGTCTGACGCGCTGTCGCAACATTGCCGGCGGCGGTGGGGCAAGTGGACAGTGTGCGGCCAAGTTGCGTACCACCCGGTCGCCGCATGTGCGTAAGGATTGCAGGTATCATCATTGCGTGGACGACAAGCGGGCCAGCTGCTGGCGTAATCGGCACAGCTGCATCCTGGCCACGCGCTGCGACGCCAGCAGGCGCAACTGTCTGGGTGGGCCGCACAATCAGTGGGTGCGGACCAATGACTGGCGCTGTCAGGGTCATAAGATGGGTGGAGCACGTCCGTGTCGCCACAAGAACTAAGCGGCCACCACACGCGGAACCCCCAAAAAAAAGTGCACGCTCCTCTCGCTCTCTGTACTCCCTCCTTCTCTCTCTCTCTCCCTGTCTCTTTTTCACTGTCTTTTCAAATTCAAAACGTCCATAAATATATCATAATGTGGCAACAATAAAAATAAATATCATTTTATGGCAGCCATTTCTCTGGTTCTTTGTCCTGCGCCTCCTGCTCCTCCTGCTCCTCCACTTCGCCGCGGAGTTGGCCATAAATCTGGTTCGTCCTGCCAAAGGCGCCAAACGGCGACAAGGCTCTGGGCTCAATAAATTAAAATCGAATGCCATAAATTTCCATGTCAGTACATTAATTAAAAGGTCGAGGCAGGTGACCTCCCCGCCTACCCGCCTACCCGCCTACCCGCCTACCCGCCTCACACATGGTCGGGGGACGACGGGGGCGGGGAGACGCAATTGTAGCGGAAATTTTGTAAATCAATGCAATTAAAAATTGGGGAAAGGGGGGTGGGCAGGGGGGGGGGGGGGGGGGGGGGGGAATTGCCGACTTTAAATTAATTGAAATCGCACACTTACATGGCCCATTGACAAAGGGACATTTGCTTGTGCAATTCATTTCCATTTCGGGGAAAAGGGGGGGGAAATGTCAAAAAAAAAAGGGCCGACTCAGGCAGTTGCCTTGCGAAATGAAGCTTAAGTTGAACTGGAAAGCTTCATTCTGTCAGCCTTTAGTGACTGCTGCTAGTTAGCTTTAAGGCCTTGAGCTTTATTTTGCTTATAACTCCACTTTTGATCAGCTTAAAGTACGCATCTTCAGTGAGTCAAGTCAAATTTACCTTCTACGCATATAAAACAAGAAAGAAAGTCGGTCAATCCCGACTATAGCATACTCTGTACAAACGAAATTATACGCTCAGCATAAATTTTGAAGCAGCTGAAGGCAGCGCACCTACTGCGCCGCTGCAGCGAACAGTCTTTTGATCATAACTCGACAATCGTTCATCCGATCTGCTCCATTCCTTCTGCTGATCGATAAGTTATCCTTATTACTAAATATGTCCAGAAGGAACAAGCCACATATCGTTAAAACTGTGGGAGATATGACGTTTTTTTGTAAATTGCGGGGGCGTGGCCAAAATTGAAAATAAACTTGATCTGCCTGCAGACATAAGAAGCATATGTACCATACATGTCAAATCTCTATCTCTTACTATCTCTGAGATATGTGCGTTCATACGGACATAGCTCTATCGACTCGGCTGTTGATGCCGATCAAGAAGATATATGGGTTGGGAGATGCTTCCTTCTCGATGTTACATACTTTTGCACAAACTTGTAATACTCTATGTACCTACGGTACAGAGTGTAAAAAGATCCATTTGGCCCGGAAATGTCTCAAATATGCTTTTAATCATCCAACGGTGGTGAAAATCATTGAAAGGATGATCCTTATCTATATTCTTCGTATAATTTTCAGCTCTGTTGTTTGTTTAAAAGTATATTTAACACATATATCCAGTCCAAATGGTTGCGGGAAATTATTCAATGGATATTTGTACCTATATTTCTGTCCTGTTTTATATTTTCTTCACTTTATTTGCTACAGAGAGTATCCCACAATCGACTTTCTTACTTGTTTCTTGCTCCTTTCTTTCTGTTTTTCTTATACTTCCTACTTCCTTTCATCTTCTTTCATTTGTACTGTTCACTTTTACCTACTTCCTGTTCTTCCTTTCATCTTCGTCCATTAGTACTCTTCACTTCTATCTACTTCCTGTTCTTCCTTGCTTTCCAATTCTTTTCCATTGGCTTGCTTTATTCACTTTTTTCTACCTCGTTGCATTCCTTTCTCTGCACTTTTCTTATTCTCTCTGCTTTAATTCTTCGTCCCTTTTATCTTCATTCTCTATTCTTAGTTTTTTTCTACTTCGCTATTGCCTTTACTCTTGCGTGTTTTCTTCTTCTTAGGTCCTCTTTTACTTCCTTAAGCAGTGCCTTTTTATCCTTTTGCCTGCTTTCCATGCACTTTTACTCTCAAATTCCTTACCTCTTCTGTCTTACTTCATACGTTCTTTCCTTCTACTGCCTTTTCTACTTATATCTTTTATCATTGGTTCGTCACTTCTTTCTTTTTACCTTCCTAATTCTCATATTTCACTTTTCTTTCTATCTTCTTTCCTTCTTCCTCTCATCTTTTTCCATTTTTACTCTTTGGTCTTGCCTTATGTCTTCTACTTTTCGTCTTCCTTAGTTAATTCCTCTCCACCTCTTATTCCCTTACCTTTTATGACTTACTTCATTCGTTTTTTCTTTCTACTTCCTTTCCTACTTATTTGTTTTGATATTGGTTCATTTCTTCTTACTTTTTTGCTTCCTAATTCTCATATTTCACTTTCCTTTCTTTTCTTCTTTCCTTCTTCCTCTCATCTTCTTCCATTTTTACTCTTCGGTCTGGCCTTATTTCACCTACTTTTCGTCTTCCTTAGGTAATTCTTTTACCACTCTTTTCTTACTTGCTTTCTACACACTTCTTCTTACCCACTTTTCCACTTTCTTTGGTTCCTTTCTATTTGCCTCCTCTCTTCCTACTCCTATCTTCTTTATTTCCTTATCTATTGGTTCTTCGTTTCCTGCTTACCACATTCCATTCCTCTTTCTGTGTTTTCCTTCGCTTTCTACTTCGTTCCTACTTTCTTCGTTCCTCCTTTTCTACACCTTTTCTCTTTAATTCTCAACCCATTTCATTCTCTTTTATATACTTTCTACCACCTACTTTCCGTCCAACTCAATTTATCCCAGTCTGGTCACACCAACTTCCACGCTTTCCAACACTCACTTTCCGTTTGAATTCAACCTCTCCGCTCACATCTAGTCAACGTGTCGTTTCCCTTCAAACTCTCGGCCAATTCCCTTCCCGTTGGCATTCCCAGCCCAAATAATTTCATTTCAAAACGGACTCTCTAGTGTGCACAACAAATCTCGAGAGCTCCTTTCATTCCGTCCGTAAATTAATTTCGAAACAAAAACAACGAAGAAGATTGCAAAATAAAATGCCCAAAGTTGCGGCGGTCAAATCGAGGGACCAACCAGAGAGCGGCAAAAAGGAGCGCAAAGACCGAAAAGAGGGGCGTGGCTACTCCCCCAAAGGTAGCAAACCAGCCACAAAAGAGTCCAAGGACAGCAGAAAGATCAAAGAGCGGGAAAGGGAGAAGAAGTGCAAGTCAAGCAGGCGCAGAGACAGCAGCAGCAGCAGCAGCAGCAGCTCGAGTGCCTCCAGCAGTTACTACAGCACCTCCTCGTCCTCGTCCAGCGACCATGAGACGGTCCAGCGATCCAGCAAACATCACTCCGGCCGTCGCCCGGTGGCCAAGGAGACCAAAACGACAAAGGAAAAGGAAAAAAAGGCACAGCCAGTGCCGCAACCGCCGGTGCCTCTGCCAATTCAGCTGCCGCCGCCAGTGCCACCAGCTGCCCCAGCAGTTGCCCCCGTGCTACCCGTGCCACGCCGCAGTCGCAGTCCCAAGTCCCGGGCAAGTTCGAAGATTCAGATTACAGCCACCACAGTCGGCTCCAAGCCGGTGTGCGCCAAGGTTCGCTCCAGTTCCAAACGGCGCTCCAAATCCAAGCCCAGCGGTCCGACCACTCCGCCAGAGTCCAAGCATAGCAAACGCCATTCAACGCCCTCGAACACAACCAACTGCTGTCCGCGCCACAGTCGCTCCCGCAGCTGGAGTCGAGGCAACTCGCCCCGGCGACGGTCCCGCTCCCAACGTTCCGGCCGTACGGTGAGGCTGCACATCAAGGGTCTCAGCCGGCAGGTGGCCAAGGAACATGTCATCGAGATCTTTGGACACTTTGGCCTGCTCACCAATGTTGATTTCCCCATGGATCGCTATCTGGGTCGGCAGGGACGCGGCTATGCCTTTGTGGAGTACGCCAACTCGGACGACTGTGAGCGCGCGCTGAAGCACATGAATGGGGGACAGATTGATGGGAAAAGAATAGTGGTGTCGCCGTTCAACGAGTGCATGTTAAGGGTACCCTGGCGTCGGGGTCGTGGTTTCTCCCCGCGACGCAGACGCTTCTCCCGCTCCCGATCACGCTCCCTGTCCCGCTCTCGGGCACGCACACGCTGCCGCTCTCGTTCGCGTTCGGGTCCGCACTATCATCCCTATCGGCGTCACAGATCGAATTCGTCTTAAGACGTACCGAAATACTGGAGGGCAGGAGAGTCAGAAAATTCATTCAGAAAATTGTGCATACAATTCGCCGCAAAGCAGTAGAAGAAGATGAAGAAGATGAAGAAGCAGAAACAGAAGAAGCAGAAGCAGAAGAAGAAGAAGGTGTGGAGACTCGTGGATAGTTGCACTTTTTGTATAAAAAGATTTAAATTTTGGACTTATTGAAAATGAAGGGGGATATTTTTGTATTCATTTCGCATTGGATTTGTCATAAAGAAAAACACACACGATTTGGGGAACGAAATTTGGGTTGATTTTATTTTAGGCAAGGAAAAGAAAAGAGGACGAAAATGGGGGGAAAAAGGATCTCTCCATCTCTTGTGGGTTGAAAATAATTTCTAAAGATGGGACAGACTTTCTAGAAATGTGAAATGCTATCGAAAATTAGCAAAATTTCTACACATGTGTTTGCGTGTTTGCGTGTTTGCTTGTTTGCTTGTTTGCGTGTTTGCTTGTTTGCGTGTTTGCTTGTTTGCGTGTTTGCGTGTTTGCTTGTTTGCGTGTTTGCATGTTTATTTGTTTCTGTTTCTATGCAGAGGGTATATTGAAACTATACAGATGTTTGTAACGCATAGAAAAAAGCATTTTCGACCACATAAAGTATATATATTCTTGATCAGCAAGACGAGCTGAGTCGATGTAGCCATGTCCGTCTGTTTGTATGCCATCTCCTCCGTCAGTTTTAAAGCTATCGCTACCAAACTTTGCATCAAGTCTTCTGGTACAAATACGCTGTTTATATGTCGCAACCAGCCGGATCGGATGACTATAACATATAGCTGCCATAGGAACGATCGGTCGAAAAACTAGTTCTAGTGAGGAAAACTTTTTTGTTTTTAATGCAAACGTCTCCAAACTTCGTATTTACTAGTCTTTAATGCTTCTTCATAATTCTGCCAAATTTGGTCGAAATCGAACATCTATATAGTATAGCTGTCATGGAAAAGTAAGGTTAAAAAACTAGTCTTAGTATGAAAAACTTTTTTGTTTTCAATGCAAACCTCTTTAAAATTGGCATATATTTATTTTATAAGCTTTCACATAATTTTTTAAAGTTTTGTCAAAATTGAATGACTGTAGCATATAGCTAACATAGGAACGATCGGTCGAGAAACTAGTTTTAGTGAGAAAAACTTTTTTGTTTTCAAAGAAAACGTCTCCAAACTTTGTATTTCTTAGTTTGCTGTGCTTTTTTAGGATTCTACTAAGTTTGTTCTAAATCGGACAACTATATAGTACAGCTGTCATACATAGGTAGAGTCAGCAAAGTAGTCTTATTGACAAAAACTTGTTTGTTTTCAATGGAAATGTTGCCAAACTTGATATTTCTTAGTTTGCTATGCATTCCCGTGATTTTATCAAGTTTGATCGAAATCGGACAACTATATAGTATAGCTGTCATACAAAAGTAGAATCAGCAAAGTAGTTTTATTGAGAACAAGAAAGAAAGTCGGTCAAGCCCGACTATAACATACTCTGTACCAAGAAAATTTGATCATAACTCGAAAACCGTTCATCCGATCTTCTTCATTCCTTTGGCGGATCGATAAGTTATCGTAATAACTAAATATGTACAGAAGGAACAAGCCATCTATCTTCAAAACTGTGAAAGATATGACGTTTTTTCTAAATTGCGGGGGTGGCAGGGGGCGTGACCAAAATTGAAAATAAACTTGATCTGCCTGCAGACATAAGAAGCATATGTCCCATACATGTCAAACCTCTATCTCTTACCATCTCTGAGATCTGTGCGTTCTAACGGACATAGCTCTATCGACTCGGCTGTTGATGCTGATCAAGAAGATATATACTTTATGGGTTGGGAGATGCTTTCTTCTTGATGTTACATACTTTTGCACAAACTTATAATACTCTATGTACCTACAGAGTACATATAATTATGTCAAGAAAAGGTCTAAAATATGCAAATTAATAAGTTTTATTGGCTAGAGGAAAGCGATTTCCGTCTTAAAACTCATCAGTGAACTGAACTGAACCGAACCGAACCGTTTTTTCTTTGTGAATTACGTTCCGTCTTAAAACTCATCAGAGAACTGAACCGAACCGAACCGAGCCGAACCGTTTTTTCTTTGTGAATTACGGTGCGGTGCAGAAATTCTGAAAGGAAGCCGGTTCGGTTTGCGGTTCGGTACACCAACTGGAATAAGCGGTTCGGTTCGGTTTAAAACCGGTTTGCATTCCTGGTGTTTACATATTTGCAGGTTTGCATAATTTTTTCGGCTCCAGCCGAGACAAACACAGATCATGAAATTGTTCATCTAATTGAGACAAATTTCTTTGCCCCAGAAATATGGCTACAGCCAGCGAAGAGTCGATTGATTGGATTGTAACTATCCCCCCCCCCCCCCCCCCCCCCCCCCCCCTCCCCCCTAGATTCCCTCATAGTTCTCACATTTGCTCCGCTCTTTCCTCTTAGTAAACTCCTTGATATCAACTCCCATGGCATTCCCTCACATTCCCTCGCACACACACAAATCAATTTTGATTTCATATTTTTGTCTGGCATTTGCTGCTTAACTTTACCCACCCACCCACCCCCATCACGCTCCTACCCCTGGCACGTGTGTTTACCTGCTTTGCTTTACACACAAACAAACAAACAAACAACAACAAAAAAATCGCTTAATGCCGCCGCTTGTTTATTTATCGTCTTGTTGCAGTTGTTGGCCATAATTAAAAGTGGCCATTGTGCGCGCCACAGTCTTGTCCCTGGGCTATTATACAATATTGTAAAACAAAATATGAAGTATTTTCCTTAACATATTTGCCCACCTGTTTCGGCCGTTTCGAAACAATTAAATTGTATAATTTGTGTTAAAGCTCAACGACTTCCCACTACATTTACCCTCTCTCTCTCTTTCCACTTTCTTTTGCAGCTACCCTCGCGCGCCCTCAGTTCGATGCAAAAGCTAACCGCCCTGGACTTTGACTACAATGAGATTGTGCGCATCGAGGATTACAGTTTCTATGGCCTGCGCTTGTCCAAGCTTAATATTAAGGGTAATCGCCTGCAGGGTATACCGGAGAATGCATTTGCCGGCCTCGAGGAGTGCATGCAAGAGATTGATCTATCTGAGAATGGTTTGCGTACCTTTCCCATGATGGCGTTGCGTAAGTTGGACCATTTGCGGATACTCCGTTTGTCCAACAACAAAATAGCCACCTTCTATGGTGACATCCAATTGGCAACGAATAATGCCTCGGCGGTGGCTGCCGCTGCGGCTGTACTCCAGTTGCCCTCACTCATCTTCTTGGATCTCAGCTCGAATCAGTTCAGTGAGATTGTGCACGATTGTTTTCGTGCTTTTCCACAACTGAAGACGCTCTCCTTCTATGCGAATCAGATTGAGTTGGTGCAACCGGAGGCGTTTAAGAGTCTGAAGGAGTTAATGTCGCTGGATATGTCACATAATCGAATTATAGCCCTGGATGCGAAGGTGTTTGATAGGAACAAACGATTGCAGACGGTGGATCTGAGCCACAATCACATACACAGCATCAGTGGGGTGTTCTCGAACTTGCCTCAGCTGAGGGAGGTGTTCCTGTCGGAGAACAATATACTGGAACTGCCGGCGGATGCGTTTACCAACTCCACGAATGTGGATGTCATCTATCTGGAGACGAATGCCATTGGGCACATCGATCCGAATGTGTTTAGTACATTGACGAATTTGGATCATTTGTATCTGCGCTCGAATTTTATACCGCTGGTGCCGGTGACGCTGTTCGACAAGTGCACACGCCTATCCTCGCTATCCTTGGACAACAATGAGATACAGGATCTGGAGATTGGTATGTTTCGTAAGCTGGAACAGCTGAGGGAGGTGCGACTGCATAACAATCGAATCAGGCGGGTAAGGAAGGGTGTGTTCGAACCGTTGCCCGCTCTGCAGGAGTTGCACATACAGAAGAATAATATAGAGGACATCGAACCGGGAGCCTTTCACACCTTGACCAATATGCAGCACATCAATTTGCAGGATAATCAGCTGACGGTGCTGGAGGATATCTTTCCGGAACAGAACTCCTCCCTGCTGTCCATACAACTGGAGTCGAACTATTTGAATAAGGTGCACTCGCGCACCTTTCGCCAACAGCAACGCATACAGATCATGTGGCTGAGGGATAATCAGCTGACGCGAGTGGAACGGTCACTGTTTGTGGACACGCCACACTTGGGCCGACTGTATTTGAGTCAGAATCACATCAGGGATATCGAAAAGGACACTTTCGGCAGCCTGGGACAGCTCAAGTTTTTGGATTTGAGTGGCAATCATTTGAGGCAACTGCGTAGGGAATACTTTCAGGCTCTGCAGAGTCTGGAGGAGTTGATCTTGGCCCATAATCATATCGAGGCTATAGAGGGTTATGCCTTTAGTCAGCTGAAACAGTTGAAAACGCTGGATCTGTCCCATAATCCATTGGTGCAACTCACACGTGACATTTTCCAGGAGGAGCTGCCTTTGCTCTCCCTCAATTTGGGCAACAGTTCGTTGCGTAAGCTGGAGCTGAACACCTTCAAGTCGCTGCAGAATCTCAATGAACTGAACCTGGAGCGGAATCAGCTGTCGCCGGCGGATATACAAAAACTGGATGTGCCCAGTTTGAGGCGTCTCAATTTGTCGCACAACAATTTCAGTCATGTGGGTTTGGGTGCTCTGCCGGGTGGCATTATGGCCGGCATGTTTGACAAGCTGCGTTCGCTGCAGCAGCTGTCGATGGCCAACTGCAGCCTGTACCAGATTCCGGATCAGCTGTTTGCCAAGAACACGAATCTGGTGCGATTGGATTTGTGTGACAATCAGTTGACCCAAATGAATCGCAACATTTTCAGCGGTTTGAACGTTTTTAAGGATCTCAAAATCTGCCGTAATAATCTCATAGAATTCCCCCACATTGCCCTGTACAATCTCAGTACGCTGGAGTCCTTGGATCTGTCCCGGAATCAGCTGAGCTCCATTGACTTCTTCAAGCTGAGCGGCACTTTGAATCTGCGTCAGTTGATACTCAAGGATAACAAAATTAACTCGCTGAGCGGCTTCAATGCCGTCAACCTGACCCAACTGGATACCGTTGATCTGAGTGGCAATCTCCTGCTCTCCCTGCCCGCCAACTTTCTGCGCCACTCCATCAATCTGCAGCGCGTGGATTTGTCCAGCAATCGTTTTCTACAAATACCCAGCTCTGCCTTGTCCGACATCTCCATACCACGTCTCTCCTGGCTCAATCTCACCGGCAATCCCATTAACAAAATCTACACCGTCAAGGAGGAACGCTATCCCTACCTCAAGGAGCTGTACATCTGTCAGACCAATCTGTCCATTTTAACCTCCAAGGATTTTGAGGCTTTTCAGGCACTGCAGCATTTGCATTTGGTCAACAATCGCATTACACGCATCTCACCGGGTGCCTTCAAGAGTCTGACCAATCTGTTGACCCTGGATGTGAGTGTGAATGAGATGGAAATGTTGCCGAAGGAACGTCTGCAGGGACTGCGCCTGTTGAGGCTGCTGAACATCTCGCACAATACGTTGAAAGATTTGGAGGAGTTCAGTCCCGATTTGAGTCAAATGCAAACATTGGATTTGAGCTTCAATCAGTTGGATCGCATTTCGAAAAAGACCTTCCGAAATCTGCACGGCCTGGTGGAGCTGATGTTGATGGGTAACCGCATGACGGTGCTGTCCAATGATGCTTTTCGATATTTGAGAAAGTTGCATTTGTTGGACTTGAGGAAGAACTATTTTGAGCTGGTGCCGTTGGATCCGTTGAAGCCATTGGAAACGAATTTAAGGACACTGAAGCTGGAGGGTGAGTAGAGGGAGAGTTGGGTGGAAATGGGGAAGTTTATTTTTGTCCCCTGACATTCGCTTTACAAAAGTTTGAATGTTACATTTGCAGAGCATAGATTGTTTGTACATGTTTCAAGTGTTTCAAGGGCCTCCTGATGCTCTGCAGTCAGAATCCAAGTCGCTTTGCATGTTCCTTTTGGAACTACTTTTAAGGATAAAGTAGGCTAATAGGAAGGCCACAACGAGTTGATTTTTCAAGTAGAATCCATTAAATACTTTTAAGTTTCTTTTCAGTGTAAGCTGAAAGGCATGATACAACAATACAGGTAAGGCGGGGTCAGTGTGATGAGTACTTTTGCCAATAGCTTACGCTTCAAGAACGTGAAGGTACTTTGCAGAGAACTCACACTGATGCCACCTTACCTCTCTTGTTGTATCATGCTGAAAGGTATGCCCTGTTTTTTAAGGATTTCCTATAAACTTAAAGCTTTGTTGAAAGCCAAAGAAAGCATTCCAAGAAGTATTAATATTTTGCCCAGAAGTTTGCAACGCATAGAAATATACATTTCCCACCCCATAAACTTTATATATATTCTTGATCAGGGTGACGAGCTGAGTCGATTGAGCTTTGTCCGTCCGTCTGTCTGTTTCTACGCCAACTAGTTTCTCAGTTTTAAAGCTAAAGAGCTCAAATTTTTCAACAGAATCTTCTTTTTGCTGCACACTACAAATATGTTGGAACCGATCGCATCGGATGACTATATCTCATAGCTCCCATAGGAACAATCGGTGGGAAAACTAGTTTTAGTGAGAAAAACTCGTTTCTTTTTACAGGAAACGTCTCCAAACTTTGTAATCGTAGGGTTTCTATGTTTTTTTATAATTCTACCAAGTTTTACTTAAAATCGGACAACTATATGGTATAGCTGCCATACAAAAGATAGGTCTGAAAACAGTTTTAGTTAGAAAAACTTTTTGGTTTTTAATGGTAGCATACTGCAATTTTGTATTTATTGGTTTCACTTGCTTTCACATAATTTTACAAGTTTTTAGCCAAATCGGATGACTGTATCATATAGCTGCCATACGAACAATCGGTCGGAAAATGGTAAAAAGAGTATTTTTTTGGGAAATATTTAAGCGAGCACCACTTGCAAGGGTATAAAAACTTCGGCACAGACGAAGTTATAAAGGTTTCTCGTTTCTATCTGATTTTAGATACGACTATACGATTACTGGGGTGGTTTAGGTTAGGTTGCTTTGGTATGAGCGGTGAAGCTTCTTCCCCTAGACCATTTATAGACAGTTCAGGGAGGGTCATTCTTTGCAAAACTCTAGGAAAGTAGCACCAACTTGAGTATCGAAGCCTTCGGCTGCCGAAAGTGATAGGTCAGCTGACTGGCTGAGAGCTAGCTAGGTTGATACCAAGCCTCGCGACATACCTGCCCTTCAGACAGTGTCCTGTGAGAGTTCCTGGGAGTATTAAGACAATCTGCCTGTCTAAAACGAGGGTGTGTTAGAGATTTCACAATTATAAACTAATCTCCAGTGATTTGTGGCCATTTTGTGTGTAGTTTTCCCAGGCGATAGTGCCTAGTCTAGCTAGTCGATGGGTTAGCTCGTTGTCCTTGATCCCTACGAGAGGGTAAACTACCCATAAAGTGCTCACAGCACTCAGTGCCTCCTGAATCGCTACAATCTCTGCCTGTTAGAGAATACAATGGTGGGAAAGACCTTAAAACATTAATTTGCCTTACAAACTTTGCCTTCCTTCTGACTTTTCAATTTGAAGGAAGCAAATAGAGTCCATTTCCCAGAATGTTTAGAGCTATGATCACCTTACACATGGTATCCAGGGCTAAAGGGGGTTTGCCATTATACATAATGTTGTTGTCTAATCACTAAGATAAAAGGTGTCTGGTTAATTGGCATCTGCTAGAGTAGGAGGATTATTAGTTTGTTCTTAAAACATTTCCCCCCTCTATTTTTCCCACACACTGCTCTGTCAATTAGCCGCCTTGGCTCAATTCCCGCTGATGTCCATCTATTATCATGCCTTCACCAATCTCAACCCAACCCAACACATTTGTCCACTTGTCTATTGCAGAGAATCCACTGCATTGCAGTTGCGATGCCCAAAAGCTCTGGGAATGGCTGAGGGATCATCGCAAATGGTCACTTTCGCCAACTGGCGGCATTGATGGCATTAATTACCTGAGGTGCGAACACCCCACCGAGCTGCGTGGCAAGGTGTTTGGCCGCATGGAGCCGCAGCAATTCTGCGATGCCCCATTAATACCCAAAATGGCCATACAGGACATCCAGCCGTATTCCGTTGTTGTTTCCTGGCAGAGTCGCGACCATTTAGGCCTGAATGGCTTTGAAATTGTTTACCATGCCACGGGCGATGGGCTGGCAACGGCGGCTGGAGCTGGGGCTGGGGCAGTAGCTGGGACTGGGACTGGGGCTGGTGGAGAGCGACGTGGCCTGGGTACCGAGGAGACAACAATGAGACAACGTGAACGCGAGGAGGAGGCGAATCAACGGCCAACGCTGTTGGCCACAGATGAGGTGAGTGGAGCACAGATTTGAAAGTAATTTGAGGGTCAGTTGGAGGGTCCTGGGCTGGCTGTCTCCCTGGTTAATAAACGCTTAATCGGTGAGGAGGGAGCCAAATTTAATTTCGTACAGTGGGCCCGGCGGCAGATTTCAGAAAAACCAGAATATCAATATCCCTGCCCCTCCGGGGGGCCCAACCATTTTTAATAATGCTGACAGTTTTCCTCCTGCAACCTGCTTAATTTATTCCACAGATCTTTGGCAAGCGACTAAATGGCACCGCCAGCTCCACGAAGCTCACGAAACTCAGTCCGAACACGCGCTATCACATCTGCGTCATCGGCACGGGTAATTGGCTCTCGGAGCCGCTTGCCCTCGCCCTGCAAAGGCTCCACTACAATGAGACGCGCGACGAGCTGCTGCTGGCGGCCATGGCCGGTGGCGATATACCCGCCGGCGCCTCGCCACCCCTGCCGGAGCCCTACTCCCCGTACGCCCATCTGGCTGCTGTGCAGCAGGAATCGCTGCTGCTGGACAACACCATCAACACGGACAATGTGCTCCACGAAGTGCTCAAGAACTCACACATTTCGGCCTGCACGGATGTGCAGACCCTCGACTCGACGCCCAGCCTCATAACGGACGAGAACGGGCTGTCCAGCAATGGATTCATTCATTCCATACTCACACGCCGCCTGGGCCTCATTGTGGGCTGCTGCCTGGGGATTATCGTGTTCATTGTCATGATTTCGGTGCTGAGCTATGTGAAGCTGAAGAAGCAGCGGATCGAGAATGCCAAACGGCAGGCGGCACTGCCGCCCGAGTACATCTCCTATCGCCATTTCTCCATACCCAACGAGGAGCTGACCCGCACGGCGGCCAATGCCAATACAGCGGCTGCGGCGGCGGCAGCGGCAGCTGCGACCAATGCCAGCGCCGGCACCAGCACCACACACATGTCCAGTGTGCCCAGCGGCATCAGTGGCCACATCAGTGGCACCAGCTTGAGCACCGGCACGGGAACCACCACCACCACGGCCACCACACCCATTGGCGGTGTGCCGCTATCCATGGCCAAGGCGGGCAGTCCCATTGTGGGTATCGGTGGTCTGGTCGTGGATGCTCATTCGGAGGCCGGGGCAGGCGGAGTGTCGCCGGTGAATGTGAATGTGAATGGAGGAGGAGGAGGAGGAGGAGGAGGGGGGCATCATCACAGTCAACAGCATCAGCAGCATCCACATTTGGCTGTTCAGCGGCAGAATAATGGTGCCCTGGCGGGTTATATGGCAGCTGGAGTGGTGCTAAATACGAATCATTTGAGCGTCTGTTAGTTGCATCACCCTCACACTCTCTCACTGTCACAGACACACACACACACACACACACACACAAGCGAAATAGAAGCAGGGCAGGCACAGTCCACAACTCACTCAAATCACTTGAGCCCAGCATTTGGTAACCTTTTTTTCCCCCCTCATCTTAACCCCAGAGCGAGCGACTCAGAAATTTTGATCATTTCCGAAGCTTTCTTCAAGTTTTTTTTACTTAAAAATGTCATAACACCCGCGGACTTTATGTTATCTTCTGGGGAACCACTTTTAAAGGAAGTTAAAGGATTGGTTTTTAGTTAATTGGTAAATTTTCAGCTCTGTTTCATTTTCCAGCTCCCACAAAAACACGGTCCGTGGCAGTTTTGTCAATGGGCGTTATTACATGCTACCACAGATGCTTTTTTAGAGATTTTTTTTGGAAAGAAATACAGTTTACTGTTGAATTGTTGAAATTTTATGAGCTTTCTGATGCAGTCTACAATATGAAGAGACTTTACAACATCTTTGTTGCTGTTTTTACTACCTTTAGGCTTAATATTCCTGCAGTTTTAGCCTGCTTGAGAAAGTAGAGAAAGAACTTTAAAGAGGCTGATAGATCCCTTTTACCGCAACTTTCAATTTCTCTCATTATCGATCAATGCCCTCTAACTGTCAGTCCCTCAACAACCTCTCCAATTACATCCCTAACAGATGAAGAGAATCTCAAGTGGTTCCCATACAAAGATTCTTTTCTATGTTTGATACTATTTAATGCCCGAGAGAGTTTTGGAAAGGCAGACTAGAAGCACCTCTGACTTAACCTTGTGGCTACACTAAGTTAGAAAGCCACTTTTGCACCCATACCTGAACCGATTAGAAGCTTAACTCCACTACAAACAACCACAGAGTTCCTGCCCTTCAAAGTAGCAAAGAAGTATGTACTACCTTTATGTGGGTGGAATATTCTTCCTTAATGCCACCAATTTTATTGTAAACAACCGCTTAAGCAACCCTCCCTTTGAGATTCGGTTTAAAAAGCAGACTTTCTGTTTTGTTTGAGCCATGGAAATGCAGTTACTGAAACGTCTGAATCGAGCTTATAAGCGTATGGACGTTTTACTGCTTTATGTAGTTAAGCTAGACATCCGCCTCGAATGACCAGCCACTAAGAGGTGCGAAGACAGTCTTAAGGCAAGGTTCTCGCATGGGAGGCCAACTTTGGTTCGGATTTTGACAGACTCTGCTGACCTCGCTAAATTTTAACGAGGTTGAACCTTCTTAGATTTGCAGCTTAATGGAAATCAACTAATTCCCTTTCAAATCCGTCTACAGAAATCACATCATTTGAGCTGCGCTCTCAACGGGGTTAGAATGATCTGGGGAGAATCGCTTACCTAAATTGGCCACCAAATTTTTGTGGATTTATATTCATCATTTTTGTTTAAACTGAGATTCCCTCGCTTAGTTTACCATCAAATTTGCATTTGTTTTGCCTGCCTGCATTTGGTTTTCCATTTTCCCCAACAGAAAATGCCCCAAAAAAAAAAAACAAAATAAGAAAGAAAGAAAAAAGAATCCTAGGTTAGTGATAATCATCATATGATGCGTTCGTTCAACGTGCGTTTAGTTATGACAATTTCCAGTAGAGCACAACAACAACAACAACAACAACAACAACCAAACAACCAAACACAAACAACTTTGCAATGTAAATAAAATGTGGAATCAAAATTGAAATCTCAGCAAACAAAAAAGAAGAAACAGAAGGAGAAAAAAAAAATTGATAAATAAATAAAATAAAAATAATCATCATAAATAACAATTTGGGGGAAATTGTGGCCAATAAATCAAATCAAAATGGACATTAAACTGTGGCAGCTACATACACACACACCCACACCCACACACACACACACACATACAAATATACATATATATATATATTTAAATCTATTTATAAGGCATACAGAAAATAAAGTGTTTTTTTTTTTGTGCAAAAAGAAAATGGAAAACTTAGAACTAGACTAATACAATTTTTTTTGTCACACGATACTCTCCTTCTTTTTTTTTTTAGCAGCGCGGTAAGTCGACATACTACGTAAATAGTATAAAACCAAAACATATTAAACTAATTGAGCGAGCAAACTCCAAGAGTTTCATTTGTAAAATGCATAAATCATTTATCGGTTCGTCATCAGGAGTTTCGGGGTTGATTTCTCTCAATTAAATCTATTCTATAAATAAATCGTTAGCTTTAGTTCAAGGCGAAGCGGCAGCGGCAGCGGCAGCAGCATAGCATAATAATACTTATATATTTACAACAAATTTACTTTATAGTGAAACAAAATGAACAAATTTATGACAACACACAACACACACACACACACACACACAAAACGGAAAGCAAAAAAAGGAAAAATGCTTAAGAATTTCTAGTAAATTAAGAACCACAACAAATACAGAAATGCCAAACTTTGGCTGGTCAAAGTCAAAGATACCCTTGCAGAGCAGCGTACAATGAATTTTCATTCAAATAAAACAATACTTGGATTTTGGGTACCAAATTTAATATGACAGCTATCTGTTAGGGTCAACCGATTTTGATCTAACCTTTTATAAACGTTTTTCCACATCAAAATCCATTTTTGGTACCAAAATTTCTAGGGCAGCGCTACTATTTGGTCATCCGATTTGACTAAATATGTAAAATTATTGTAAGCTAGATAAATATTGTGCTTTAAAACCGAATCATTGAAAATAAACCACTTTTTCTTAGTAAATTCCATTTTTGGTGCTAAATTTTCTAAGAGAACTATTTTAAAAAGTTATTCTAACCTTTAAGAAGCCTTGAAAACAAAGTAGCCTCAAGTGAGAAGGTGATACCATTGAAATCAAAACACTATCATACAAAAGATACAATTTTGTACCAAAATTTCTATGACAACTGTACCAAAAAGTCATCCGACTTGGTTCAAACTTGGCAGCCTTATTGAAAGTCTTGTTTTAAAACGATATAATTGAAAACAATTCCACTTTCTTGATTAAGTCAGTTTTTGGTACCAAATTTCCTATGACAACTATATGAAGAAGTCATTTGATTTTAATCTGACTGGTCAGACCGTTAAAAAAGCCTTTGAAATGAAGTAGCTTCAAGTGAGAAGGTGATACCATTCAAATTAAAACACTTTTTCATACAAAAAATAGTTTTTTGTACCAATATTTCTATGGCAGTTGTACCATATTGTGATCCTACTTGGATCAAACTTAGCAGATTTGTGAATATATTGTTTTGAAATAATATGCATAAAAATAAAGAACTTTTTCTTAATAAATTCAATTTTTGGTACCAATTTTCCTATGACAGCTATATAATAAAGTCATACGATTTTGATCCCACTCGGCTGACTTGTTTAGGAGCCTGTAAAACAAAGTACTTCAAAGTGTGGAGGTGATACATTTAAAATTCAAGCAGTCTTCCATACAAAAAAACAGTTTTTGTACCAAATTTTATATGGCAGCTGTATCATATTGTTGTCAAACTTAAATCAAACTTGGCAGAGTTATTAAAAGTCTTGTTTTCAAACGATTTCCATGAAAATAATTAACTTTTTCTTAATAAATCAATATTTGGTACCAAATTTCCGATGACAGCTATATCATAAAACTAACCGATTTTGATCTTACAAGGCTGACTTTCTTAGGAGCCTATAAATCAAAGTACTTCTAAGTGTGAAGGTGATACCTTTAAAATCAGAACGGTTTTTCATACAAAAGCTGATTTTTGTACCAAAATTTCCATGACAGCTGTACCATAGAGTCATGCGACTTAGAACAAACTTGGCAGCGTTATGGATAGTCTTGTTTTAAGACAATATACCATAAAATACACCAATATTCCCTCTAAATTAAGTATTTGGTACCTAATTTACTATGGCAGCTATATCTTGAAATCAAACGATTTGGATCTAACTAGGCAGGAACCTATAAAACAAAGCTTTTCTAAGTGTGGAAATGATACCTTTGAAATCAAAACAGTTTTTCATACAAAAATTTGTTTTTTGTACCTAAATGTCTATGGCAGCTATATGAAATAGTCATCCGATAAATAGGCTGACTTGTAGAGGAACCTATATACCTTCGATACCTTCGAAATCCAAACAGTTTTTCATACAAAAATCCGTAAATGTCTATGGCAGTTATATGATAAAGTCATTCGTTTTTGTTGTTGGTCAATTCACAAAATGTGAATCTTTGGTACCTAAATCTCGTAAGTCAGCCTTCTATAATCAAAACTTACCCCAGTTGCTTACAACACCCCCTTTCCCTACCCCCCCTCTGCAAGGGCATCCCCGGCAAAGTATGCAACCAAAATACAAAAGAACAAAACTCACTTCACTCCACACACAGCAGCAGTTAAATGTGTGTGTTGGCTTTTGAAACATTTTAATATTGTTATACAAGAATTATGCAAAGTCACAACAATAGCAAGCGCAAGAACAAACAATAACAAGTAACAAATAACAAAAACACAAAAGCAACAACTTGAAAATCAAAAAAAAAAACCAGAAATCGAACTTAAGAACAACAAATAAACACACAAGGAAACAAAAAATGAAACAAATTATACACTTGTATGAGAAGAAAAGCTCCGCAGTTTCCCAAATGCGACGAGCCAAAGTGCAAAAAGGGGCTGCGGGGAAATATGCGTAACAATACAAAACATATGTATGAAATATGGATGATGAGATTGTACTTGAAAGCCCAAAAAAAAAAAACTAACTATAAATAAATGACAAACGAAATTTAACAAAAATCAAAAGGGGAAATGAGTTTTGAATTGTGTTGGGAAGGGGGGAAGTGCATAACTCAGTTTACTGAGAGGTAAGTAAGCTCCAGCAGTTTAACAAATTTACTGCAGATTTTAACATAATTATGCTGTGTTGAGTCTAATAAACTGAACGTCCTGGCTGATGCTCTTTCCAGGCAGGAGTCAACTTTAACTTTATGGAAATGTTGGCGCAACTCTCAAGTGGGTCATGCGATGTGGGTGTGCGTGTGCGTGTGTGTGTGTGTGTGCAGTAATTAAGTACATGCGATACTATATGTTTACAAACATTCGGCAAAGGGGCTCACTCCTCCTCTGTCAACCTCTCCCTCTTCTTTCTTGTGTTTTTTGTTTTTTACTTTTCTTTTTTTTTTTTTATGTGCAAATTTTAATTAAATGGAAATTTCCGCTGTCTTGAGCACGTTTTCTCATCAGCGGCATTAAATGCTATGCTGAATTTTAATTAGGCCCGCAAACCTGCTCTCGCACACGACACACACACACACGAAGCAGCACGCACAGTTAGGTGGCAGGATGGGGACGGAGGAGTATGCAACAGGATTTGTCGAAGCGCTGCAGCACTGCAACTGTCCTCTGTGTCCTCTAGATCCTGTCTTTGCTGCTCAGTTGCAACAGTTTGAAATATGCAGTTGAAAAGGAAAACATTCATCATGATAGAAGGAAAACGAAGCAAAGCAAAGCAAAATGAACACAAATCAAGTGATTGCAAGTATTTAGGTGGGATAATTGTGGGGCAAACAAAAAAAAAAAAACCAGAAGAGAAAACCTGGCAAATAGAACAGGTGGATCTTCTGGGAAAAGAAGTTAGTAAACAACTATAAATGCAAACTGCCCGGGCAGAGGGTTGGAGCAAGATTCACAAGATAAGCTGTTAAGGGTCGACGCGCCTTCTTTGTGTTTTGTGCAACCCAACATCTGTGACGAAAACAGATTTAAAAAGAAATTTCCTCAAAATCAAGAGCCAAAAACATAAATATAGTGCCAAATCAATTGACATCGAAATGATACCGTTTTGTACCTAAATATCCACCAAGATTTGTTCTTGTAAGTACCTGAATAAGTAAAATAAACATTCTTAAATCGATTCATTATGAAATTGAGAACCAACGTGCTTAAATTAAGAACTTTTTTTTACCCAAAGTAAGCCAAAGGAGAAAGCTAAGCTTAGTTCGTCTGTGCCGACGTTTTTATACCCTCGCTTAAATATTTCCCAAAAAAAATACTCTTTTTCTCATTTTCCCACCGATTGTTCGTATGGCAGCCATATGATATAGTCATCCGATTTGGCCAAAAATTTGTTTATATATGTAAAAGCCTGTAAAACAAACAAATACAAAATTGCAATATGCTACCATTAAAAACAAAAAAGTTTTTCTAACTAAAACTGTTTTTCAAACCTATCTTTTGTATGGCAGCTATACCATATAGTTGTCAGATTTTCATCAAACTTGATAGAATTATAAGAAAACATAGAAAACATAAGATTGCAAAGTTTGATGACGTTTCCATTGTAAAGAAAAAAGTTTTTCTCACTAAAACTAGTTTTCCGACCGATTGTTCCTATGGGAGCTATGAGATATAGTCATCCGATGCGGTTGGTTTCGACATATTCGTAGTGTGCAAGGTAAAAGAAAACTCTGTGCAAAATTTCAGCTAGATAGCTTGAAAACTGAGAGACTTGTTCGCGTAGAAACAGGCGGACAGACGGACGGACAAAGCTCAATCGACTCAGCTCGTCGCTCTGATCAAGAATATGGGGTCGGAAATGAATATTTCTATGAGTTGCAAGCTTCTGAACAAAATTATAATACCCTTTGCTAGGGTATAAATCCTTTTCTTAATTCAAGTTCATAATGTAAGCTCTTCAAGTGTTTTTAAAAGAATCTGCGGGACGTTTATCGTGAGTTTTATGATGTAGTTGCTTGCCTTTTATACACCGCTTTTCCTGGTTCGAATAATACATAAAGTTTCACCTCTAAAAACATCAATTGGTCCTTCGAGCCGGATATTTGGAAAACCAAAACATCAGTGAAACAAACCGAACCGCTTTCCCTTGCGGCTAAGGAGCACAAATTTTGGCTTGAAAATCAAAAATAGAGTCATATTTTATCGAGTAAACAGGGGAAAACTGCCAACCGATCGAGCCATGCGGCCAAATCAAACCTAGCCTCTGGTTACTTTCAAATCTCTTGCCCACTCACACAAATCGTATGAATAGTAAACGCTGGACCTGGACAAAGAGCAATCAATTTTGCAGTCGTTGCCTGGACAAACAATTTGCTACCAAAAGAGCACCATAAAAAGCTGACCGCGCCAAGGAGGGAGATGGCTCACAATGAGATTGAGCTGAGTGGGAATACAAATTGATGGAGTGGTCGTTTATCACACGCGCTGAATGCTGCCACAACAGCAGCAGCAGCAGCAGCAGCAGCAACAGCAGCAACAGCCACCACAATGAGCAGTGAAATTTAAAACTTGCATTTTTAATGGAATTTCCTTGTCAAACATGACTTTGACTGCGCTCGCTTACTCCCAGATAATCCACTAATGTAATTCTCAGCACTTTCAACGTAATTCACACGTGGGATTCCCCGCGGACTGCCGCCACACCCCTACCCGATGGGGGGGGATATGATTTTGTTTCTGCAAATCTGTGGCCAAAAGGTACATCACCTTGCGTGTGGAGAGAGGGTAGAGCAGCGGGTAAATTCAATTAATTACATCTGTATTTATGTATTCTTTGACTCTTTTTTTTTTTTTTTGTGCAAAAAACATTCCCAAAAACTTATGACATAAATTTGTACACCGAAACGTATGTTTTGTCATGTGGCCATTTATTGTGCTCGCGTCGCCATTCTGTTTGTCTGTCTTTACTTTGCCCCCAAACCCAAATTGGCTTTTTGTTCTACTGTTTTCTGTTTGTTTTTTGTTTTCGCAACTTTTTCCGAGCAAAAAACTAGCGAAAAAAATCGAGCTGTCATCGGACGTACCAAAAAAAAAAAAATATGCTTGTATGACAAACGGAATGGGAATGTGAGGTGAAAAAATGGGGTTAGAGGCTATCCGCGTACAGAGAGTCGTTTTGTTTTTTTTTTTTTTTGTTCTTTTCTGTGTGAAAGATTTAAAAATGTATACGCAAACGTGTGGCAGTATTTAAAGTGAAGTGCATAACGTAGAGAAGTGGAGAAGAGAAGAGGATCAGCTTTTTCTTGGGTCACACAGTGGCCTATGGAGTTAGGCCACCAAATCTTGAGTGCTTTCATATTTCGTACAAGAGAAAGGGACCTAGAGTACAGTTTTCTCATGCCTAGTTAGTTCAAAGCCGGCGCCCATAGGCTGTAAAGATGACCGAGTGTGTAAGTTTCTTGTTATATTAGATGTTCCCAGGCTGTATCGAACCCACAACCTCCACACCACACACTACCTGCTGCGCCACACCCGGTTTATGGTATTTATAAGATAGTTAGGAATCCAACTGATCAATTGTACTGAAATTGGATCTATTTACAAGTGTAAATACAAGTTTTTTTTACAGCTATCAATCCTTATCAATCCTTAGCAAATACATCTCGGAACTGTTAGGTCACACTGTCTATGAATATTGTAGACTTTGCCAAATACTTGAATACCAGTTCTAGGACAAATCTTTGAAATTTGTAGGCTTTAGCCCTTTGAAACGGATGAATGATTTATGGTTGTAGAACATTTACATAGATGATGGATGAATATTTGGTTTTAGATACATAAATCAAGAATTTTCTGGCTCGTAAGACTTTAGAAACTGCACTCATAAAACATACTCCCAGAAATTAAGAAAAATATTTTCGCATTTATGGTAAATTTTCAAAGTTTCAGAAAAATTTTCCATAAATAATAAAAAGTTTTCTAAATTTTTGAATTTTTCGAATTTTTTTATGAGTTTGCAAATTCTAGATTCAAGTAGGACATTTTTTGGTAATTTTTTTTCTCTAAATAGAATTATCAGCAATTTAATCTCCGCTTACCTAGACATAGCTTTACACAATCGCTTTTTAAAACAGCTTTTGCACTCTGAAAGAGTGAGAAAGAAGCTTAAAAGCTTGGCGACAGATTTTGTTGAACTGGGCAAGCCAGATCAGTGTTCCCCCAAGATGAGAGGCTCTCTGTCTCTCTCTTTTTGACACTCACTGATGCATTACTTCGGCCAGCATTCGGTGTGTGGCTAGATGCTTCATAAGTATGAGTGACAAAGTCGAGTCGTAAGTTCTTCTCTCTCTTCAAGGTGTTCGGGCTAGATGCTTCATATGAGTAACAAAATCGAGTCGTAAGTTGTTTCCTCTCTTTAAATGTATTAAAGGTTACATTCAGCAGTACCATTTCGCCCACTGATCAGCTATGATGCATCACCAATCACCTATTTACGTTGACTCCAACCAGGTTTCATTTATTGTTTTCACCCCCCCGCCCCCGCAAAAGCTGCTCGTATCTTAACAATTTCCACTGATTTCCCTTTGCCCGATCAACTTCTGTTTTGTAGCAAAAACTCATTTCAAATCAAAAAGTTGAACCATTTCATGGATGGCACCGCATTTATTTGCCATTCACTAAGTAAATTCTTTGAATTTTGTCCGTTCTGCCATATTGGTGCGAATATTTTGTGCGCTTCATTGATTTAATGGAAAAACTTTTTGGTCAACAACACACAAACAAAAAAAAAAGAAGCCAGGAAAAAAACAGGCAAACATACGCAGCTGCCCGCAAATCGTAGTCCATAAATCGAATGGGTTGGCCGACTGGCTGGTCACTGTCGGGGGATATCATAATAAAAAAATAAAAAAATAGCTGCCAGTTGTTGTAGTTGTTGCTGATGACCAGCCAAGTCCATACGTTGCTGTTTATAGTAATTTTCCATTGTGGAAAATATGTTACGCCTTTTCTTTTTTTTTTTTTGCAGACTTTTCCTTGCTGCATTTGCATCGGTCTGCTGTTTGGAATGTTCGCCCAGCCATTCTGAGGATTTTCAATTAGTGTCCCGAACATATTTGCCAATTCCTGGGCACAAAAAGCGATCCATATTCGTGTTCTGGCAATTAAGCCAAAGCCGCAGCCAAGTCACACAGTTGACAACGTTTCCATTGTCGTCAAGATTGGGACGAGGACGAGGACAAGTACTTGACTTGACTTGTTAGTAGTACGGAGAGTGGGAGGGAAGGACACACACACAGACGCACACATGCTCAGGCATGCAGGCAGACAGACAGACAGACAGACAGACAGACAGGCGGATGGCACAGAGGAAATTTTGCCAATTAAAGTTTGTTTTAATTAAACAACTTACTTAGCTACCTGAGCTACTTATTGTTGCAGTTGCAGTTGCAGTTGCAGTGGCAGTGGCACGGCTTCCAGCCGGCAGTCCTCCATCACTTTTAGTCGCGAATTTCGGTCTCCTTCAAACGGATGTTTGCATGTTGCCCACTGAATCTAGCTAATTAATTAGCAATGGCCACTGACACACTGAAAGGATGCACTTAGCCAGTGCAAATTTGTGGAAATGGAATTGAGATTTGGTTGGGCAAACATAATGAATGAAATTTTGGCAATTTCAATGAATTATCGACAGCAATTGGCAGGCATTTCGCAGGAATTACTTAGCGATAAGTCAAACTGGTGGCAGCAAAGGGAGCGTTGATGGAGCTTTCGATGTGAACAAAAAGCTCGTAAAGCATTCTCTCACTAACATGCTGCTGAACTGCAGCTGCCTTTGTGTTTGGTTCATAGAAAAGGGAAACGAGAAAGCTAAGCTAACTTAGTCTGTGCAGAAGTTTTTATACCCTCGCCTAAATATTTTCCAAAAAAAAATACTCTTTTTCCCATTTTTCGACCTATCGTTCGTATGGCAGCTATATGATATAGTCTACCGATTTGGCGAAAAATTTGTAAAATTATGTGAAAGCAGGTGAAACAAACAAATACAAAATTGCAGTATGCTACCATTAAAAACAAAAAAGTTTTTCTAACTAAAACTGTTTTTCAGACCTATCTTTTGTATGGCAGCTATACCATATAGTTGTCCGATTTTAATAAAACTTGGTGGAATTATAAAAAAAACATTGAAAACCTACGATTCCAAAGTTTGGAGACGATTCCATTGAAAAGAAAAAAGTTTTTCTAACTAAAACTAGTTTTCCGACCGGCTGTTCCTATGGGAGCTATGAGATATAGTCATCCGATCCGGTCGGTTCGGACATATTAGTAGTGTGCAGCAAAAAGAAGACTCTGAGCAAAATATCAGCTCGATAGCTTTCAAACTGAGAGACTAGTTGGCGTAGAAACAGACAGGCAGACTCAGCTCGTCACCCTGATCAAGAGTATATATAGTTTATGGAATTTCTATGCGTTCCAAACTTCTGGTCAAAATTATAATACCCTTTGCAAGGGTATAAAAAAGACTGAGTGGAAACAGAGTACCCAAACAAGCTTAAGGCTTCACATCGATACCTAGGCTACCTTCGCCTTTCAATTGAGCTCCATTGATTCGCTTGCTGTGTGGCATGTGGCACCATCTTGCTGAAACCACATGTCAGCCAGGTGCAGCTCTTCCAATTGGATTAACTGCCAGCTTTGTTCGCTTGTAAGTCGATTCATGCTTAAGTTAGAGGACTCAACTGAACATGTTTGACAGTAACAACAAGCTGAGCTGCCAAAAACAGTGTTGCCAAAGAGAAAGTTGCTAAATCAAATCATCCTTTACCTAAGGACACGCTTTCCTGTTGATCAATGCAAGCAGATGAATAGCGTTTTTGGCATTTTGCTAAATGTAAACTACTTTTTTTTTTGAAGGCATAGACTCGTCGAGTTGTTTACCGGAACATGATTCATCATCCATTTAGATTCGACATCAACAACGTCTTCAATTTGTCAGCTTTTCAACTCGAGAGTGTGTCCTTTGCCTGCACAGCCTGAACCTGCAGTTCTCCCTCTGCAGATTTGTTCTCATCCCAAGCACACGATCAGTTTCCTTGAAACGCACCCAATTCTATGCAGAATATGTAGGATGAACCCTCCCCAGACCACAACCCTCTATATTAAATGATTGACCCCATTCACACCAGCACTTTCGATTCCAAATGCAAATGAGGCGTGCAATCACAGCTAAGCGAAAGTTAAGCAAAGAACTTAGCCAAAAATTGGTTCAATTCCGTGCCACAGTTTTTTTGTTTTTTTTTTTTGTCAAGAAATGGAAACCCGATTGCATTTAATAAGCCTTTGCCCTCCATTTAAGTTTCAACTTGAACTGTCTGCGACACGTAACGTTGTGTTGCAGAAAAAGTTGTGTGTGTGTGTGTCTGTCTGTGTCCAAATTGCAAACGTGCCGAGGATCCACAGCCGGGGACTCCTCCGTTTCGAGTGTTTAAGAAAAATGTCTGCCCTTGTCGTGTGTCATTGTAGCTGTTGCATGCATAATGAGGCTGCAAGAGTGACGGGCGGGGGCTGCGGGCTGGTGGGGGGGGAACTGCACTTGGGCGACAATTAGAAGAATTTTCTTCATTTTATCCTCGCATGACTGGAGCCGGCCGTGTGAGCAGCGCGACAAATGAATGTAATTGTCTGTGCGCGTCACTTTCGCTCTCCGTGTCAACCTGGGGATGCACTCTCCGCCTCCACACCATACCGGAGCCATAATTTATTGCGGGTTTTTATGGGCCACGCTTAAATTGATATAAAGGTCAGGGGGGGGGAGCACTCACCTGTCCAGGCAACTTCATCCCCCCCCCCCCCATAATTAAGTAGCTTGATCCTTTAAAGGCTTTAAGGCTTTTCTTTTTGGGGTTTTCGGAGTCGCAAAAACTAAGCCGGATTTGCGGTGCCTGCCGCTCATTAAACAGTCGACATATGCATTTGCATATGGCATAATCACATCATAATCAGGAATAATAAGTGCGGTTTTCCTCCATAGATTCCGCTGTGCGTGTGTTTGTATGCAAAGTGATTACCACCGCAAAAGTAAACCTCAAATTTATGCAATTGCAAAACATTCAGGATAATTACATGCCTGCATATGCGCATGCATGTCCGTATGTCTGTCCGCCCGGCCTGGTAAGTAGTATTGCATGTGGGTCGGGTAGGTGGTGGCAGGGATAATGTGGCTCATCTGTATGTTTACAGAAGGCCCCCCAATCGTTGGATGGTAGTCACCGAAATTGGTTGACTGCACTAATGCAGTTAAGGGTGAGAGTCCCACGGGGGGTGGGCCAGGGGGTGGCGAAGGAGTAGCTCTTCAAGCTAGAGTCAATTAGTTAATTAAAAATATTTATGCACATGGATTGAGCGACAGCATAAAGTAAGAGAAAGAGAGAGAGGGAGAGAAAGGGGGATTGGAACAAAAAAAACAAGCCAGCAGCAGCTCAGCAGCATTTGTGCAGTTAGCTCTTGGCTCAAGCTTTCAGCAAAAGCTTTCAACTTGACAACTTTTCAACTTTTCAGTTGCCCAGCACTTTTTGCTATTCAAAGTAAATCAAAATTCTATTGAAATTGCTCCAGAATTGAAAGTTACTGCCAAAGGTTCGACCTAAAACTCTGTAATCCGCAACTAATTGGCTTAAAGGTTCAAGTTTGGGTTTAGCTAAGGTATCACCCCTTATAACGCACCGGTTTTACGACTATCTGTTTCTACTCTGCCTTTCAATGTTTTTGCGTGCATTCTGCTTTGGGATTCTCAAACGGTTATGCCACCGCTGGCATGGAGAGCCTTCTGAGTAACGTTCAGTTGGTAGGCAGCGATCAGCTGATGATAGAGGGTGGTTCCTCTTGAAACAGCCTCCTTTGTGGTGTTGTGTCTCTCTTTAAAGTTGTGCAAAAGCATAACATGACCACGCTCTCTCCACACTCTTTCGCCGAATGTTAACCCATGTAGATTGCACTTAAGGAAAACCTACCGCATTTTGCTTAAATCTCTTATTTTTAGCGCTTTTTCGACGGTAAGGAGGTCTGAAAACGTTTGTAAAACTGTTTTCTGTGCTTGCATCATTCTTAATTTGACCCTATTTGAACGCTTAAGGCCTTTTCTTGAGTAAATCGTAGCGACTTAGCTCAAAATCCAGGTATGAAACCGCTCGGCAATAAGCACTGGTTTGGTTCAGTGGTTTGAGCAGCATTTAAGCCTCCGGTTCGGTTCATTACAGGGCTTTTTGGAGCTAACCAATGCTATGATATGCTTTCTACCTTCCAAAGTTTGTATTTAAGGTGTGTAAAGTGCTGCCCATTCGCTGTTTCAGCCAGTGCTGCCCAGCCTAAATGCTTGTTTTGCCTATAACTCGACTATGGTTCAACTAATCTTCATCATTTCTTTAGTGGAGCGATTAATAAAACTGTTTACTTTATATGTTTTGAAGAGAAGAACTTTTTATCTATAAAATTGTGGAAGATATGGCGTTTTTTTCGAGCTGCGGGGGCGGTGGGGGGCGTGGCAAATATTAAAAGTATACTTTATGGGTCTGCGAGTATAAGTAGCCCGTCGAGCCACCATCTTTAACCACTTCTAAGTTGTGTGCCTGAACATGTGTCTACATCATCGGCTGTTGATGCTGATTAGGAGTATATATATTTTATAGGGACGCAGCTGCTTCCTTTTGGCTGTACTAAGTGTACTCTTATCTCAAACCCTTGCCAATTTGTGGACTAATCCTAATCCCACTCGACTAATCAAGAGCATATATGCTTCCTTCTGCCTGTACTTGGTGTACTCTTATCTCAAACCCTTGCCAATTTGTGGACTAATGCTATATCAGTATTAATTCATCCATTGGCAGGTGGTAAATATCACTCCCTCCCCCCCTCCCATAACAATGCTTAAACGTTACCGAAACAACGAGCAAACGACAAACGACAGGCGACTAATGTGCAACGATGATGATGATCAATCAAGGCGACAATTCGTCCGACGGCCAGTCAACCAACTAGCCAGTCAATCCATCAATAATGAACGCCAGGACTCGGCACGGGGCGCGCTCGCCTTTGGCAACGAGAATCTGGGCAACAATCAATAACGTGAGCAGCCAGCCAAAGGACTTTCCCCGATTCTGTCTTTGGGTGCCCCATTGTTATATTTAAAGTTCAAGTTTTCGCTGTATGCACATAGTTTGGCTTGTAATGCGGTAAATCCCCCCCCTGCCTCGCCAATCCCTGCCAAAGTTGAGCCTCTCGCCCTCTCGCTCGCAATCCGCTTGCTGAGAGCAAAGTATTAAAAAAGTTTTCAAATTTTCGAGCGCGCCCAAGAAAGTGCAAGCAGGTTGCCTCGCTTATTGCGTTAAAAACTGTACGCTTTCCCAACCCCCACCCCCCACTATCCAACGGGCCCGGCCGGCTGGTTTTCCTTCGCTGAGCTCTCTGTAATTGATTTATGTGCGCAAACGTGCGTGAGGAGCGTCTGCTTACAATTTACACAGGGAAAGCGAGAAGAGCAACAGCAGAATAATAGAATTCGAATGGAAAGACACAACTGACCGCAGTTTGAAATTGTCACGAAAACTGAATCAAGTCACACAGCAAAGGACTACAAAGGAGGATGGGGCGGGGTGGGGGGCTTCCATTAACAAAAAAAAAAAAGTGATAGAAGAAAAAGAGGAAGTCACTTGAAAGTGAAGTTCTAAGTAGTTTGGAAAGCAGCGAAAGTGAACTGTAGAGCCAGCTATATGCTTGCTTAGGCTATTAACGTTTGCTGCTGTGACTAAACTTTTATATGTAGTATCTGTCAGATACATTTTTGACCTCCCCCCCCCCCAATTGCCAACAATTTCATAATATTCATATTTGTGCTTCTCGCATAAAGCAATCAATTTTTAACCAATTTCATTTCGTTCTTCTATTTATTTGCGTATGCAAAACAGCACAGATTCCCCAAAAACTCCAACTGAACTGAGAAATGTGCCCTTGTTTGATAGTTAATAAGAGGCGAGGGCAAGGGACGACGCAGGGGATGGGGTGTGTTGATATATACAGAATAATAGCAGAATGAAAATGATGTTGCTTTGTGCTGTAAACGATAAACGAAATGAAACAATTTCAATAAAGTTTTCAAGGGGACGAAATGTAAACCGGAAACGGAAACAAGCAAAACGAAGTGAAAAGGGCAAATTGGTTGGCAATATGGAAATATGGTAAGTACTAGTAAAATTGTGGCCATAAAAAAGGGGGGGGGGGCCAGCCGGAAAATCGAAAAACGAGATAAACGGCCCCAGATATCGGGGCCGAGCAATGTTAGTCAAATATTACTCATACGCCCCCCCCTGCCGGCTGGGCACGGTGTGTGGCACTTTCTTAAATGCAACAAATGAACATTTAGAATTGTCCATGGCATTACTTTATGGCCACATTTGGGGGATTCGTGCCACAGGGGGCGACCCAACTGCAGTGTTGGGCACTTCAATTAAATTGGAATTCCCATTGAGTCAAAGTTATTTCCTTCGGTTAATTTGGCCAGCACATGCAGCACGCACTCGGAGGCAAAAGAAAGGATTTGCTGCATTGTGGCTAAATATAAGACAGGATTTTTTGGGGCGCAGGCTTAACCAAGTCATTTGCAGACAGGCAGGCAGCAAAGGAAGTGACCCGGCCAAGATACGAATATAGCCAGGTTTTTACATTTTCCCCCAGTCGTCGAAGCCAGTAAAAAAAAAAAGGCTAAGCAAATGCAAGGAAGGAAGCAAAGCGAAATGTTGAGAGAACAGCAAATTGCTTTAATTATGCAAAAATTGAAATTAATGAGCAAATCCAATTGTTGATTTGCAAGAGGATACGCTCAGTAAAGATATCAAGAGCTGAGCAGGATTTCAGCCATCCCAAAGTGCTTGATTAAAGACTCGAGGATGGGATTAGGTAAAGTTCGAACAGTTCTCAATGCTCTTTAAGATATTTCACTAAATTCTAGTATCAATCTCAATACATTCATCAAAACTAATTAAGATCACATCAAACAAAAGCAACAACAATCATCTGCGACTACATTAAGTTTATATATATTCCTGATCAACACAACGTGCTGAGCTGATTTAGCCATGTCCGTCTGTTTCTGTATACTAACTCCTGCGTCAGTTTGAAAGCTATCTTCACTAAAATTTTACACCAAGTCTTTTAAAACAAATACGCTGCAAATTTGTTGAAATCAGACGGACCGAATGACTATAGCATATAGCTGTCATAGAAACGATCAGTCGAAAAACTAGTCTTTGTGAGAAAAACTTTTTTGCGTTCAATGGAAATGCCTCCAAACTTTGTATTTCTTAGCGTGCTATACTTTTCCATGATCCTAACAAGTTTGGTCGACATCGGACTTCTATATAGTATAGCTGTCATACAAAAGTAGAGTCCGAAAAGTGGTCTTAGTGAGAAAAACTTTTTTGTTTTCAATGGAAACGCCTCCGCTGATTGTATATCCTAGTTTGCTATGCTTTTCCATGATTCTAACAAGTTTGGTCGAAATCGGACATCTATATAGTATAGCTGTCATACAAAAGTAGAGTCCGAAAAGTGGTCTTAGTGAGAAAAACTTTTTTGTTTTCAATGGAAACGCCTCCGCTGATTGTATATCCTAGTTTGCTATGCTTTTCCATGATTCCAACAAGTTTGGTCGAAATCGGACATCTATATAGTATAGCTGTCATACAAAAGAAGAGTATGAAAACTAGTCCTAGTAAGAGAAACTTTTTTGTTTTTAATGGAACCTCCTTCTATGATTGTATATCCCAGTTTGCTATGCTTTTCCATTGATTTTACGACATTTGGTCGACACCGGACTACTATATGGTATAGCTGTCATACAAAAGTAGAGTCTGAAAAGTAGTTTTACTGAGAAAAACGTTTTTGTTTTTAATGGAAATGTTCTTAAATCTTGCATTTATTTATTTAATATGCTTTCACACAAATCTACAAAGTTGTGTCAAAATCAGCTGACTATAGCATATAGCTGCAGTACGATTGATCGGTCGAAAAAGTAGTTCTAGTGAGAAAAACTTTTGTGTTTTAAGTGGAATCGATTTCAAATTGATTACATGTTTGTTTGTTAGGCTTTTGCAGGCTGTCACAAAGTTTGGTCGAAATCGGACAACTATATAGTATAGTTGTCATAGAAAATTAGGGTTCGAAAACAGTCACAATCTTCTGCCTAGCCGAAGTAAACTTTTCTCGACGTTTGTTTGATAATACTTAGTACTGTATTCTCAGTACTCGATACCCAGTACTTGATTTACTAAGCATACTCGATCACAATCAACAGCCTAGTCGAATTTGGCCCATGTCCGACTGTCTGTCACAGATCTCAGAGATGGTAAGAGATAGAGGTTCGCTATGTATGGCTCAAAAACTTCTTATACCTGCAGATCAAGTAGATCATGTTTATTTCAATGTATGCCACGCCCAATCCCTCCCCAGCAATTGGTAAAAAAAAAAGGTCATATCTTTTACAGTTTTAAAGAAAGAAGGTTCGTACCTTCTGGACATATTTAGTAACCAGTATTATTTAACGTTTCGCCGAAGAAATAATAAAGATCGGATCAGCGATAGTCAAGTTATAGAGAAATCCAACATTGATGCTGTGCAGCACCGGCTGAAGCAGCGATGGGCATCACTTGAAAACTTTGGGAGGGGTACAGAGTATGTTCCATGATGCAACAATACAGGTGGGGCGGTGTCAGTGTGATGCGTACTTTTGCCAAAAGCTTATGCGGCAAAAGTACGCGCAGCACTGAACGTGAAAGTACTTTGCAGAGAACTCACACTGATGCACCACCTTACCTCTCTATGGTATGTTCTTACTTGTTCTTTTTGAATCCTCTCTCATTCTATTTATGCTCTTCCCTTAACCACCTGTTTTTTGTTTTCCTTTCTTCTATTTATGTGCATATTTCTCCCAAATTTGTACTCCCAACATATTTTTATTAAGAATTCACCTTCTGAACCGTCAGTTCTCTAAGCCGCTTCAGCTCTTTAAAGCTCATTAGCTCCCTAAGTAGGACAGCTAATTCATGAAACGGAGCTCTCTTTTGGGAGGACAGTTGCCAATAAGAATACAGCTTTCTGAGGCGGAGAGTTTCTTTGGTCTAACAGCTTTACATACAAGGCACATCAGCTCTCTAAGAGTGACAGCTCTCTTGTCAGCTCCTTTGTGCACTAACCTAATCGGAAAGCAGCCTTAGGCTGTCAGCTCTTTAAATGTTCTTTTAAACAGTTGAATTCTTCATTCATATGTACTTTCTCCTGTTTGCCCCTCATTTATATAGAGATATATTTGTTATGGACTCACCTCAGCGTATGCAGCTCTCTTAAGCTCTTCAGCTCCCTTAGAAGAGCTCTTTAAAGTATTCGAAGACAAAGAGGATGGTTTTCTTGGTTCCTTGGCCTTCACTTGACCGACATTTCCTTGTTTAAATTACCATAAACTGAAATTTGAGCAGAAGAAAAGGTGTTAGAAAGTATATAAATGTTGTCAAACACATCTCTTGCAGCAAAGTTCGAGTTTGAGTTCATATCAAAACAAATTCCCCGCACTTTTGCATCAAAATGTAGATTTAAGTTGTCAAAAGAAACAATTTCAGGCCTTTCCTTCAGCAGAGTCAGTTGATCATTCCCATCCCATACCAATACATTCCATTCCCCCACCCCTCCCCACCATTTCCCCTTTCGCATTTTACAATTGTAATTGATTTGCCATTAGAATGCAGCACATGAATTATTTAGCTCATAAAACGATCTCTGACCAGAACTGTCCCAGCCAGCAATCTGTCCCCTTCACATCCTGCTTAGCCAAGCCAAAGTAAACATTCCACAAGGAGAGCCAGGCAGAGCCAAAGGCTTCTTCGAATGCTGCAACTGTTGTAAGGACGAAGACATTATGCGTTGATTGTCATTAGGTTGCGAACGAAGGACATGGTGCAGTGTGCAATTGAGGGGAGGGGGGGACAAAATGCCGACCGGAAATGCAGACCAGGACGCACAAGCACGCGCACGCAACGCAACGCAACGCAACGCATGCATGTATGGGTGTATGGGTGTATGGGTGTATGGTTGTGTTTGTGTGGGTGCAAAGCAATTTCTTTGCTTGAAAGCCAAAACTTTATGCTGTAAATGGCAGGATGTGTCGGGGACGGGGCGGACGGCATGGCCAGGAATGGGCTTCAATATGCGTGGTGCATTAGCTGTTGCCCAGATCGTTTTGCGTAAATGTGCGCCGGCCATAATTGGGATTCGCCTGCAGCTGTCGCCAGCTGTGCCGCATCGAACGCCGCCGCTGCATCAGCACAAAATCAGAGCCCAAGACGCCATCGTTAGCCCTGGCCAATCCGAAGAAGATGATGATGATGATGGCAGCCAACCTTTATTCAAATTCAGCATTTTCATGGCATTGGCGTAAAATCATTTTATTGCTTCCTGACTGAATGACTTTTACAACCAAGCGCCGTGATGCTCGGCTCGGCTCGGCTCGCCCCGCCGACTCCGATTAACCCAAATAAGGGATACACGAACGCCCGTTACGATTCAAATAAAAGTTGTTGCCGAGCAGCAAAGCATTTCCACACATTCAGCAACCGCATTGCTAATGTCTTTCTTGGAGATTGCCTGCATGTGCGGAGCGGAGCGGAGCGGGGCGGGGGCCATCAAATGCCAATTGAAGAATCAAGTGAGTTGCATAACTCTCAGTACAGTGAGATCAGGACTTTCCCAGGGAGTAGTTTCCCCCAAGTCAACGGACCTCTCTGCGAGTACCGACTTTATATCAAACGACGAACCCATTCAGCTGACATTTAGGTGAATTGAAGAGCCACCGATGTGTGGAACGTGAAGGCACAGAATTCCTTCAATTAGGTTGCATTCAATCCCCGCATAGCCATACCATACGCCCGCTGCTCTCTATCTCTCTCTCTGTCTCTCTCTTGTCCATTTCACATTAAGCCCCATCAAAGGCTTTAATAAGCTTATCAGATTTTTGCCACAATCTCCATTCCATGCCTTCCCCCTGTTGCCGCCTGCGGTGTGGACTCGTCCCCCTTGCCGTCGACTCTCATCATTATGTAGACCTGCAGTAAGCCTCTTGGGACCTGTCGCCGCGTTGCCGCATTGATTTGCAAATTTTCAGCATGACTCCAGATTTGATGCCACAGCAGCCCGGCTGTCCCAACATGATGCAGCAGCAAGCACAGCCGGCAGTGCCAAAGCGTCAATGTCAGCAGACGGGTTGGACGGGGTGGACGGGTTGGACGGGGTGGACGGGCTTGCGGCTTTGATGAGCAGCTAACTTATTTCTACGCTGGACGGGAACAGGGAAAATGTGCATTTTTTTTAACCATCACATCCAACTTGTACATTTTTGTGTGATTGGAAGTGAGTGGCCGTCATGCCACTTCATTAGCGACTCGCCTTAAAGTGCAGCAGCTTCTTTTGCTGTTCGCGTGTGAGGCAAGTGTACAAATCCCCGGCGACTTGTCTTCCTCCGGGCTTTATTATTGTGTTCTCTGCCAATTTCCGTTTGCCGACAAATGCGTTTTGTAAATAAAATGTCAAAAGGATTTGCGAGGACAACGAAAAGGAATCCCATCAAAAGGGCCGACGAGAGTGAGAGTGAGGGGAAAACGCGACATTTTCAAATGCCAAACAGATGTGACCGCCTTTCTTTTGCGCTAAACTCATTTCCAGATTCGCCCGAGTCCTTTGTGCCTGCCCACACACACACACACACACACACACACACTTCCGTATATCCCTCTGCGAGTTTTGTATTTTTAGTTCGATTTTGCGACAGCCACGCCCCCCTTTCGGCTGTTGTTGGCACATTTATTGCCAAACGCATTTGCATGTAAATTATTGCATTTGGACTTTCTCTCCCTCGGAAATATGGCCCCGGCCATAATCATCAATTGCCCCACAATCGAGGGGAAAGGGATTTAAGTTCAACTTGACACACAAATAGGGTCCCCGACCGTGGTAATCCTTCTTCTGCTTGAAAATATTTATATTTATATATAAATGAAAGAAAATGGGATTAGCTTGAGAGGGGGGAATTTAACTAAAGGTTTTACATTGGAATGAATGATATCCTTTACCGATTCGACTAGCAGAAGGCGTGTTCATCGGTGGTAATGACTGATCCGAAGGGTTTTGAAAGCACCAAAGACACTGAGCCGGCCAGAATTAGCTTGAAGATCAAAAAGGTTATCAAAAAAGTCTTATAATCTACCAATCGCATTCTTTTCGAATCGAAAGTAGTTGCAACATTCTTGACCTTCCAGCAATCAGCTGAGGCTACTTGAATTGGTCCGACTGATGGAGAGTTCCACCATTGAGCTAAAATCTATTCCGTGCGTTGTTAAACTAAGCCTGTATCGTACTACAATCAAGATTTCTCGAGCTTAAGTAGCTTTTAAGACTTGACATATGGGATTGAAAGTCTATCCGTAATCAAATCAATGACCTCTTGGTTTGACAAAATCTGGGACTGAGCCGGATATCTCTGATTTTTAGCTGTGAAACATCTTTACCGAAGATTTTAGTGGGAGTAACCCCATTTATTACCGCGTCACGCGTCACGCTGGCTTGGCATATCGTGTGGTTTTGTTGTGGAGCGCTTCGCAGACTTCAAGTGATTCAAGTAATGCCTTTTTTAAGTACCTGCTATCAAGTTCATGGTCTACAGTACTTAGTTTCGAGTGCTTATAATCGACTAACAAGTATCGAGTAACCATAATCAACTACCCTTCATCGATTATGGGTACTTAATACTTAATAGCAGGTGCTGAGAATTCAGAGTTGTGTTTTAAGTACTTTGGACTGACTAATTAGTATCGAATAGTTGGTATCGAGTACTGAGAAACCAGTGCTGGCTATAGAGTACTTGTTCTGAATACCCAGTATCGAGCTTTTAATATTGAGTACGGAGTATCGTGTACTTAGTGTCGATTATCGATTACTGAGTATAGATAAACGTGCATCGAGGTCTTAAAATTGAAGACTGAGTATTAAATACTGAAAAAAATAATAATAATATATATTAAATACTATGTATCGAGTACCTAGTATCGAGTAGTTGTCTTTGAGTACTAAGTATTGAGTACTTTGTGTATATTAAGGAGTTCCGAGTATTAATTATCGAGACCCGAGTATGGAGTACTAATTATTGAGGTCTCAGAATTATGTACTGAGTATTAAATACTATAAAAATATTTATAATACGTATTAAATACAATATACTGAGTATTGAGTACTTTATACACAACTTAGCGAGTTCCGAGTATTGATTATTGAATACCTTGTATCGAGTTCTTATTATCCAGTTAAGAGAACTGCGAGCTGAGTTTTAAGTACCATGTATCGACTACCGAAGACTTGGTACCGAGTACCGAGCAAGCAGGGCTGGCTATAGAGTGCTATGCTACGAGTACCTAGTATCGAGATCTTAGTATTAAGTTTTGAGTATCAAGTAATTTGTGTCGACTATCGATTACAGAGTATAGATAATCATAAACCGAGTATCAAGGTCTGAAAATTGTCTCTACTTGGTTTTAGGGTACTAATTATCGAGTACTTTGCATATATTAAGGAGGTATTGATTATCGACGACCGAGTATCGAGTGAGTATCAAACAAAACAAGAACAGAGTAAGTGTGAATGGTTCCCTCAAACTAATGTGCAAAAAGTTCAAACAGCGGACGACTCTAGTTCTTTCTATCTTGCCAAAAGTGGGGCATTTAGTGGCCCTTTCTTGCTATGCCACCATTAAAGGGCTGGCTGATTGTTGGCCTTATGAAAAAACGAAGATCTTAGACAATTTACCTTCTTAATTTTTAAATTGAATATTGAAAAACCAACTTTCTACGTCTTTGAAAGACTTTTTCCTTTGAAAGAAGACCAAAACTGATGTTTGGCTGTATCTAGAGCAAATCCTTTCCCACAGATATGTCCTCCGCTGGCACAGTTTATTGCCATGGACAACGCCCCACTAGCCACATTAGGCTTCATGTCGTGGAGGGAAGAGTGAATAGTGGTTTTATGGTTAAGGGGTGGGCATGGGACAGGGGAGCGAGGGAGAGGGGGCACCATTGCCCATTGATTTTCTTGGTTTTCGTAATCAAAAGTTTTGTTCCCACGGCGCATTTACACTGATTTCGGGCACACACACCCACACACACGCGCGCTCTCGCGCTGCTTAATTTGCTGCAGTTTGCCAGGAGACAGAGACTACGACTACGACTCCGACTCCTCCTCCTTCGACTACGACGTTGGAGTATAATAAATTTTTGTGTGTTACCAACACTCTGACAAATTAATTAAAATGATTGGCCTGCTCCGGAGGATGCTTCTGGCTCTGGCCCGGCGTCCCCACAGGCGACACACCCACGCGCACACACTCTCACACATGTCACGTTTATGTAGATAAGCAAGATGCGTGGTGGGGGTGGCAGGGTAGTTGGTGGAGGGACTGGTGGGGGACGGGGGGGGGTGGGGGTGTTAAGTTTTCACATGCGCGCAATACTGGCAACGCTGGCGACGTGTCGCTCGCAATTAGCAAAGTAAGCTTAATGTGGTTTCACTTGAATTACTTACGAGTGTCGCTGCGGCAGAGTGAAACCGAGCGAGAGCAGCTGGATGGGGAAGGGTGGGGGGGGTTGGCTTAAGCTGCTGCTCCCCCAGCTCATCAATTGCAAGGCGGGTAAATTCAAGTTCATTTATTTTACTCAAATTTCAAACTGCAAACTGCAAACTGCAAACGGATGCAACTATCGCAGCTGCTGGAAATAGATTAAGAGACGGGGACACACGTACGTTCCCCACGGGGCGAGGATTTGTGGCATCTCTTTAAGGATCTCTTTAAGAAAATCCAAGTTCTCATCTGGTAATGCAACTCCTTCACATTGAAGATTTGCCCGTTTTGCCGCTTTGCCGCTTTGCCGTTTGCAGTTGGCCATTTCAGTTGTTACCTCGGATTGCCGTAAATGAAATGAAATGAATTGCCCAAAGTGCTGCCGGGTGTTTAATTTAAGTGCGCGCACCCACAACTGGCCACGCCCATGCCCCCACCCCCTCCCACCACTTGTACATGCCTGAGGCAGTGCAGCAAGCAGCGGGTTGATGGGTAGCCAGAGCGTGTGCCGTCAAAAGCCAAGCAGGCGTATCAGGATCAGGGCCGGGGCCGTGGCCGGAGTGGGGGGAAGCGGGTCAGCACTGAAATTGCACGCCATTAGTAGAAGTAATAGGCGAGGCGACCCAAAGTGCACTACAAGTAGTTTCTTATTGCAACTTTTAATGACTGGCCCAGGTTGTTCGCCAGGCGCTCCTTTTGTTGCCTGCGCCCCGCCGACCAACCGACCAACCGACCGACCACCGACATGAGTGTGTGTGTGTGTCTGCGGTGAGGGCAACAAGTTGGGCAGCAAGTGAATCTATGTGATATCTAAATATGTTTTGAAAGAGCATTTGGTTTTCCACCTTTTCTTGGCAACAAAAAAAATTAAGAAGAAATTTTAATTTTTCTTATATTCCACTTTAGGTCCAACTCAGAGATCATACGCAAACGAGAGCGCCAGTCAAGGACTTCAATATACCCTTTTTTTGGGGAGGAAGTAGTGTCTCATAGCTGTATGTTATGTATGGGGCTCACTTAGGATAACATTCATGAGTCAGCGCAGCAGTCGCCGAAAAGTAGGCCACGTTTTTTTTTTGAACTGACCCAATTAAGGTGTGTCTACGTATACTTAATATCAAACCCAAAGGCCACCCTAAGGCTATGTCTTGGACTGTTCACCACACGGAGGCTAAAAACTGAGAATTGGACTCAAAACGAGCTTATTTGGAGTCGAAAATCTTTAAACATTAATGGTTTTTCTCACTTGTGGTACAATGTGTTCTCACTTCAAGAACTTTGTGATTTTAGTTGAAATTTTTCGTTTTTGAGAGCATTTAAAACTTAGCTGGGTGAAGATTTTGATTGAGCTTCAGGTTATTAGAGGATATCGCTTAATGTGGATCTCATTTGATTGGATCGTGAGTCATGGAGATGTATGTACCTAATTTTGCTGATAGTCCGCCCGCCCATACATCTTAGAATCTGAGACAATCTGAGACAAATTAAACATTTTTCCTATTAAATTTTAGTATTTTTTAACTTAAAATCATAATTTTCGTTCTTTTTGTACCATTGACTGCATGTGTTTGATGCAAGAAAACGAATCTGCTCTGAAAAAAGGACCTTCATGCCAAGATTTTTGATAATTTCAGCTAAAAGTTGCTGAAATCGCAAGTTTTGACACTGTTTAGGCAGGTTTTGTGGGCACCCGTTTTTGTTTGACTTTGATTTAAGCTTAAAGTTTGATTTCTTGACTTCAAAATGGACTATTCCACACAATTCTACGATTTTTTTAAGACATACCGTGTTGAGTGCATGTGCTCTTATTTATCATATATTTTTTAACGCCCAAGGGTATGCAATGAATTTTGTATGGCTTATTTTTGGAAAGTAGGAAAATTTATTGATTTGTTTGGCTTAAAAAAATCGCAAAAATATTTGAAAAGTGCCATTGTAAAGCTAAGAAGAAATACTTTGCTATACTATTAAAGTGAGTGAAAATATTGGTTTGTTTTGCTACAAAAAAGTGTCCAAAAACGGTCGAAATTTGCATTTTAAGGCAGTTTTAGCTCAAATTATTAGCTGCGAAGACATAAAGAGCCATTTCCGAAAAACAGTTAAGTGGTAAGCACACGAAATCTATATGGAAACACCATCAGCCCCCCCATCAGTTGCTTTGAACTGATTTTGAAAACTCAGAAATAACCTCAAGTGCCCACCATATGAGTTAGTAATGTCAAATTGGACCTACTTAAGCCAACTTCACACAGTCCAACTGACTTGATCGGCTGTGTTGTTGAAAACGAAACTCCATTAGAACAAACACAAATTGGGCAGGCGATTTGCAAACCCTTCACCAGCCTGGCTCTCTGCTCTGCTCACTGCTTGAGGCCAGTCATTAATATATTTTTCGGTTTCAACTTGACTTAAGTAGCCACTTAAAATTTCTTAATTGCCACAAAGCTAAATTCGCCTACATAAATATTGTGCTTAATGAAAGGGTTAACGGCTTGTTGCTCGCCCCCCACCCCCACTCCCTGCTAATGCTCCTGGCTCCTTCCTATCGCCCTATACCCCCCCTTTTTATCGACAACGGAATGACAATTAACAGGCCATAAGTTCAATTGGCCATAAAACACAATTTGCATTGATAGGAGGCTAATAGAGCTTAACAAAGAGCTTAAGAAGTCACACGTGATTAAGTCTAAATCAGCAAACACACACACGCACAGGCACACCGACACAGAGGCAGTCGCAGCTTCTACTACTATTATGTATCAGATGGATGTCCAAATGGATTTACTGAAGTTACAAATTGCAAATCAGCAAACAAAACATAATTTCACAGTGTGATAAGATGAGGGGGAGCTGGAGAAAAGGCAAAGACAAACGGGAAATAGGCAATTTAAATGATGTCAATTGAATTTGAATAATTAAAAGAACATTTCCAAGGTTATTCACAACTTTTGCCAACTTATGCATCTCCCCTCGTTTCACTTAACTACATACTTGACTTCATTGTGGCTGGCAACTTGGACAAATCAGCGTGTGTGTTTTGTTGACCATTAAAACAGATTCAGCTGCAGGATTCCTTTTTTATGTTGCCAGGCAACACGCAGTGTTTAGCAACATGTTGCGCTGCAATACACAGACTCAGCACATGTTGCTCCAAACGAGAGAGCGAGAGAGGGAGACGCCTAAAAGTAGGCAAACAAACTTAAGTCTGAATGGCGAAATGCAAATGAAAATGCCTGAAAATTATATATCATTTTCAAGGAAATTTATGGTATGATAGGGACGAAACGGACGGGGGACGAGCCATGCGTGCCTGGCAAAGCACGTCGTAATATTTACAAATGGTTTCTTGTAATTAAATTAACACAAAACGTGACATTGTCACTGTCGCAGATTTTTAAGCGACACACCAACACACACACACACACACACACACTCGAATCCTTGGCAAATTCCCTAAAGTTTTATCTTACTTTACTTTCCATTTACTTGTCGCCAAAATGAAATTTAAAACACAAATGAGCAAAAAGTGCGTGCCTCTGTTTCTGTCTATTTGTGTGTGTGAGTGTGTGTGTGTGTGTGTGTGTGTGTGTCTGGGGGGAGTTGCCCGGCTGAGCAGGGGTAGTTAGTGACGCTGAGAGACTCCCTGCAAAAGATTAGGAATGTAATTTACAATTTACAACACGCTCGCAAAATAAATGTCGACTTCTTTTTATGCAGGCACTCTACTTACGGCGAACTGGGCCACAAAACGTTACAATATGTGTGTATCAAAACACACACACACACACACGCACACAAGAAGGTGAGACTCCGGCTCCGGTTGGGGCTCGGGCTCGGGAGGCTTCATCAGTCGCAGCCGGCAGAGATTGACAGTTGTTGCCACTGAAATGCGCACACAAAACACACAAAAAAAAAAAAAGAAAGAAAGAAAAGGAAAGCAGCAACAAAAGTTGCCACTGAATAAAAAGGAAACAAACAAAAAATAAAAAATACAAAATAAAAACCAAGATGCTTACAAGCACACACATATACGTATAGGTACAGGGTGTGGCTGTGGGAGGTGGCTGAATTTAAGCGGTTTTTTTCGTCTCAAGTGTTTCTTCTGATCTTCGAAAGTGGAAATCAGCTGAAAACTGTGTGTGATTCTGATACCTCACACTGTAAACTTTTTGTGTTACAAGAGAGTGAATTCTTCTAGAAGATTTCACCACATATTGTTCCCAAAAATATACCAAAAAAATACTACAAATTTACCCTTAAATATCAATTTAGGCTAAGAACTTGCCTGATCCCATCAATATTCTTGCGGTTGGGTGGTTTTTGTGAAAATAAAGTGAACATAATTGGAGTTTTTGAACACGTTACTTAACTAAAGCTTTCAACATGATTTTCTTTCTCTTCGAAGTGTAAGTTTTTAAACAATTTTCCTGACTTTCCAAGTTCTGAAAGTCAGATTTTTAATATTTGATGGGGAATTGCTTGGAAAGTAAGTTGCAAAGCTACACTCAGCCCATTCTACGACTAAAGGGTCACATTTTTTAAACAGAAACCACTTCAACCGGTTCAATCATACCTTTGACCGAGTCCCAAATGGATTTCCGGTTTCATTTCAAATTTTTAATCAGTGGTGGGCACAAAATACGAGTTTGGGAACAGTTCAGCAACCCAGCGACTCCAAAAGAACAGCATTTCACTCACTTTATCTCTTCTCTTGTCAGAAACGGCGAAATATTGGATTGTTTTTGTAACAGCACATCTTAATAAACTTTTTTGTGAGGTGGCTGAGTTGAGAAGGGAAGGCTGAAAGAACATCTAGTTCCTATTTTGAGTCTATACGACCCTCTGCAGCTAATTGGGGTCATTGCATACCGAATTCAACAGCTGTTTTTTATGCCAAGCCAAAAGATATTGCGTTTACCCATTTCAGGCCCAAATCTTTGGCTAAAATTGAATCTTCTTGGCCGTGTAGCACCCATTAATATTGCTTAGGTCCCAGCCAGCTTCACCTTAAACCACATTCAACATTCGTAATGCCCCATTTTGAGAAATTTGGGAAATGTACTAACTTATATATAAACTTTAACTTATCTGAGAGAATCTCAATGAAAATCGAGCTCAGAAACATAAACGACAGCATCTTAAGGCAGGCGACCATCAGGCACTCGCGTGACAGTGCGAGAATGTCAAAAGCCCGTTGCCAGAAAAAAAGCCCCATGTCCAGAATTAGTACTAGTAACACTTCAATCACGCTGGGCGGCACCCTGTATGTGCAATTTCATACAACTCGCATGTGAAAGTAACAGAAATCTAGAAATTCCTTATCGCACCTCAGTGTGTTGCATTAAGTGGGCCTGTGGCACGGGCACGTTCCAAGTACGTACACCTGGCGCCGTCACTCGCCCATCACACCCCGCTTACTGGCTCCCGCTGGATGGATGTATGAACGGACGGAGGGAGGGGTTAAGCGGAAGGGAAGTAAGTCAGCGTCAACATTGCAGGCAACCGATTAACTACCCGCCAGCGTTCAGCGTCAACACAAAAGTATTTTCCACATACCGACAGGCGATATAAATGCGGGCATGGTGGAGGGGGGGAGATAGGGGGGGACAGGACAACGTGTTGAGAGAGAGGCAAATGTATCTTGGACGTGCTGTGGGTAATCCGTTCAACAATGGTGAAGCAAGCAAAGCCGAAAACTGAAGCCAGCGCACAAGCTGGTAAAGAAATCGAAACGAATCAGAGGTAAAACTATTCAGTGGAAAAATATATGTGTGTGTGTGTGTGTGGGGAGGGGGAAGGGAGCAAATGAATCGTAGCATACTTTTTGGGGCGCCCCCAAGAATTAACCAAAACAAACCCCAAATGAAAGAAGAGTGCATAAATTTTACACCTAATTAAAAAGTAAATGTTCTTTTATGCAAATCAAAATGTAACTAAATAAATTACCAGCCAAGTTACAAAAGAAGGAAGAGGCCTTTTGTTTCCAGCGCAAAAATAATGCATAATGGAGAAAGTGAGAAAGCGAGAAAGTGCGGGAGTCCTTGTGTATCTCTCTCTGTGTGTGTGGGTGTGTGGGTGTGCGGGAGAGTCTAAGCGCGGCGTGTTAATCACACTTAATCTCATTTTTATTTCTGGGTCAGCATCTTTATTTATTTTTCTATTTCTGTTTTTGTTTTTCTCGCACTGCTCTCGCTCTCTCTCTCTCTCTCTCTCTTTCGCTGGGCGCATGCAAAGCCAACTAGACGCAATGCCACGCCCACAGGCCCGTAAATATCCTTGACAAATCTTTTTGCCCTTTCGGCGCGCGAAGCGCAAATAAAAAGACATTAATTCGTTGTCGTTGTCGCTGCCACGCCCCATCCCCCCCCCCCCCCCCCATCCACGCCCCTCGCACTTGCTCAAGTGTCGACCATGTTCCTATGACTTTTCCTCGCCCGTTGTTGGGCTGGCTCGTTCGCTCTGCCGCTTTTTTTTTTATGGCCAGGTAATTTACGTAACGAACCTGACACTTTCTAATTTATGGCATCGGGCGGCGGTGCAAAAAAAAAAAAAAATTCCACCGTCTGCGCCTAGAGCAGAGCAACACGATGATGATGATTATGAGCAGCCCGGCGGATGATAATGATGATGAGGGGCGATAGTCTGGCGCGGGCTTAACAGCTGCCGCTCTGCGGACCTCTGACTCGGTTGGATTAGTGGGCAATCCCAAGTGGATTCTGGCACTGGAATTGGTTGACCTCATAATCATTAACAAGTTTTGGTCATTCGGCGACCCCAACCAAAAACAAGTAAGGGCGCTGCAGTCGAGTTTCCCGACCACAAAATACCCTGTTCATTTGTTTTCATTTAATTGTTTTTGAATTTGACAAAATTATCCCAAATGTAGGCAACACTTTTTTCTAGTCCTGACCAACACCCCCCCGGGTGCGCTTATCAGCTCAACTGTTTCGCTTATAGCTCCGGTGTTTTTTGTCCGATCTGATTGTACTTTTCAGAATAGATAGATATTGGGCCTAGCTTGATGTATACTAAACCACGAGGCTCTAACTTGAAAATTGTGGATCTGACGGCTATTTAGGTCTAGGATTTCTAGAGGAGGTCTAGGTTTTTTGGGGATAAAAGGGGGACGGGGTGGAATTTTTCAAATCTGAAACAAACTTGATCTGCGTACAGCATAAATCTACCTTCGTGCAAAAATTTGTGGCTCTATCTCTTATAGTCTCTGAGATCGACGCGTTCATACAGACAGACAGACGGACGGACGGACAGACGGACAGACGGACAGACTGACAGACGGACATGGCTATATCGACTCGGCTGTTCATGCTGATCAAGAATATATATACTTTATGGGGTCGGAAAATGTTCCTTCTCCCTGTTACATACATTCGCACAACTTCATGATCCCCCTTTTCCCATTTTCAATGGGAACAGGGTATAAAAAACAAAAAAAAACCGGGTGGACACTGCGGGTAGTCGCTGCTGCAGCGGGGAGTGCCAGAGCAGGCAGCTTGGGGTAATTAACAATTTATGGCGGCGGGAAAGTTTCAGTGATTGGAATATTTTCGTATGAAAAAATATATCACTAATTGCTACAGCAGGCAGCTTTGCAAGCCAATTGATCTATTAGGTTGTCATAGCTGGCAGCTTCGGTTGTTCTCCAACACAGCGAACAAGGATTTTTGTCGACCGTTTTCGAGTTTGAGTTATATTTGAAAAAGACAAAGCCATATTTAAGTTTCACAGCAGTCAGGTAGCGATTTTGAGTGCTATAATAGCCTGCTTTAGTGCTCTATTCGTATGTTCAAAACTAGTTTTGAAGTCTAACTTAGCTATAATATGTTAAAAAAGTCACAGCAAGCTATTTTTCTAATATCAGACAGCTTTGGGCAGTTGCTTACAGACTTAAGACGATTCTGGGTAAGTTTTTCATGATTCTGACAGTCAGATTTGGATTTTGAATCATTTTCGAGGAACATTTCTTTATACAAATTTTACAGCAGACAGTTAGCGCTCTTGAGTGCTAAAGCTGACAGCTTTGGAAGGTTTCTTAAATAGAAGAGACGCATTTTGGCTTTTACATTTACGAGTTTGAGTAAGTTTTGTGGAAATGTGGTATTAACAACTGGCTTTACAGCACCTTTGAGTGCCGTAGCAGGTAAATAGAGTGGGCTTTTCAAATCTAACTAAGAGAAATCATAGTTATTTTCATGCCATATTTCCTTCTATAAGTATAACAGCAAGTTATTGGTGTGTTAAAGATTCATGGCAGCCAGTCGTACCTTGATTTCACAACAATTTACCTACGATTTTGTAAATCAGATTATGAGTTTGTGTAATTATTGTGCAAAATTTGCTTTTTAAAGCTTTACAGCTGAAAGACAACGAGTTTCGATGCTGTAGCAGTCAGCTTTCCATACAATGTTATCGAATTTTTAAGCTTCTTTCAAGAACTTCCTTCTGAAAATTGTCATCGCCAGCTGTTTGTATTTTAAAGTGTCCTATCAGGCTGCCTCGAACGTAGGCTTAGACATTTTACACAAGTTTTACCTATTTCTGATAGATTTTGGCCATCAGATTTTGGAATTGGCTTAATTCGTTATACATTTTGATTTTATAAGTTTAACATAGCCTTCGAGTGCCTTATCAGACAGCTTAGGTTGGCTTTTTTAATATTCCAGGTTGTGTTTTTCGATTAATATCTTCTAAAAACGACACAGTCAGCTGTTTGTGTGATAGACTGTCTTAGCAGGCAGCTTTATTTTAGCTACGAAGGACTTAAAACGCCTCTAACTTCTATACAAATCAGCTGAAGCTGGTTTCTGATACTATATTCTGCTTTTAAGTGCCTTCCACTTTTACTTAAGCAGATTTCTTGAGATTTGAAACCGGTTTTGGACCAAAAACTGGGTTTTCAAATACCAAAACTCTTGCAAAATTGTAAATTCATTGCATATTTTCCTACAAAAATATAAGTTTTATGACTAGAAGCAAATTTTAAACCAATGGTCAGCACATGTTTGCCTACAGGTTCCTGGGTCCTTCTAGAATCTGCAGAAAAGCAATACGGATGAGTGCAATGAGAAGACAAGCAGCTTTTTCGCAAGCGGAGCTCGGTAGAAAGCAACAGCTAAGCAGTGCAGCGAATCGCAGAGCTGTCGAAACGTCAAAGCAGGCGAGTAATCGATAGCAGCAATTTGCTGTAAACATTTCATCGCAGTGGAACTATCATAAGAACGGTGGGTTGAACATGAAAGAAAAGTCGCAGCAGGCGAGCAATCGACGATAGCAATTTGCTTTGCTCACATGCCATCCCAGAGAGCTGCGGCGACTGCGCAGTAATCTTATGGCAGAGCAGTAGGCCAGGCCAAGGGTCTTCTACTTAGAACTAACTGTCACATAAGCTAACATATAGAAGATAACCAATTCTTAGTTTATCTGACACTTGACAGCTATTTAGAAGATGACAAATCGGCTGCCTAAAACTGGTAAATATTGAACTGCCAGCGAAATTCAAGCCAACTTCTACAAACTGTTTCAATACTTTGTCTAAACTCAAGTTATCGACATCAGGGCGTTGTCGCCCTAATCAAGCGCTAGTAATCGCCGAAATTTTATGTGGCAATGATATAAAAGCCCTTTTTCTCACTTGCTATAAACACTTTTGCAAGGTAAATAAACGTCCTTTCTCTCTCTCTCTTTTGTTGCTATATAAATATATAAATTCTATATGTTTGTCCCTTTACGACAAAAAAATTGAAAGACATTACAGACAAATATGTGAGGTATGTATGGCACACACACTCACGCCCAAAGGGGAGCGGCGGGGAAGAAAGGGTCAGTTGAGTTGAAAGAGTGCGGCAGCGGTAACCAAATCCGCACCTAATATGCAAATTTAATGAAGTAATTCAAAGGGTCGTCGAAAGGGAGAGGCAAAGCATTTCATTTCAATTTGGTGTAGTAGCCCCAACACCTTCGCACACACACACACACACACACAGACAAACAAGGGACAACCTAGGGCAGCTGAAATAATTCACGCAATTTGCCGCACATTTTAGCCAACGCCTGAGACCCGAAAGGACCACACAGAGGCAACTTTTGCCTGTTGGTTAATTAATAAAATGACCTCTGTCGCAGTTGTACGAGTAAGTCTGCCCTTTTTTTTTTGGCTTTTTTTTGTGTGTGTGTGTGTGTGTGTTTGCCAGAGAGCAACTAAAATATTTGCCGCTTAGCGCCAGGACACGTCCACATTCCACAGTCACAGACAAAGACAATGGGTCAGCAGGTTGCCCCAGAGCGGAGCAGAGCAGAAACAAAAAAAAAAAACGTTGGCAAAAATAGAAATTAAGAGTTAATTGCGTTGCTATTAAATTTAATTGTCGCGTAGCGTTCAGCTTTCGCAAGATTCGAATAAACAAAACAGGGGAAAACAAAAAAGGACATTAAGATGAATTCACGACGAGTGCAAATGAAATGGAAAGTATTTAGCAACACAAATTAATGGCACTTCATTTGTTTCCACAGCTAAATTCAATTCAAATCTTTGTTGGGTGTTGCCTAATTTTACAAAATTTTAGTATTTCATTAAGAAATTTGAGATTTTGCCTACCGATCAAGCAAATAGATTAAAGATTTATCTTAGAAAAACACTTCCAAGCCCAAAACCAGCGAAAGTTTATTGAAACGAAGACATATTTCAGTTGAAAACTTATTAAAAAGTAAGAATTTTTAAGTTAGGTTAGATTTTAGGCCTCCGATCAAACCACATGGACTCTAGGTTTAGCTTCAGAAAATGGTTCAATAGCCGAACCCAACCGAAAATCTATTAACCCAAGACCTATTTTAGTTGAAAACTTTGGGAAAAATATAAAAAATTAAGTTTTTTTCGGTCATTGCTTTGCGATCACCCAAATGGACTCCAGGTTTAGCTTAACAAAATGGTTCAATAGACGAATCAAGCGAAAATCTTATGAACCAAAGACCTATTTTAGTTGAAAACTTCAGAAAAAATATATAAAATTCAGTTTTTGTAGGTCATTGCTTTCCGATCAACCAAACAGACTCCAGGTTTAGCTTAAGAAAATGGTTCAAGCCCCGAACCAATCGAAAATCTATTGAACCAAAAACCTATTTTAGTTGAAAGCTTCAGAAAAAATATGAAAAATTCAGTTTTTGTAGGTTATTGGCCTCTGATCAACCAAATAGACTCCAGGTGAACCAAAGACCTATTTTGGTTCAAAACTGTGGGAAAAATGTAAAAAATTTAGTCATTGCCGGCCGATCAACCAAACATACTCCAGGTTTAGCTTAAGAAAATGGTTCGCAGCCCGAACCAAGCGATAATCTTTTGAAATAATAACATATTTCAATTGAAAAACTAAGAAAACTTATATGATATATAATTGCCTGCCGATCAACCGAATAGACTCCAGCTCTTCCTGCTCATTTCTCACCTCTTTCTTGCGTGATCTTTTTGATGCTAATTTGATGTGCACATTTCATATAACATTAAGCATAGAAAATGTGAAATGTGAAATGAACATGTTGTTGTTGCCCAACGACTACAAACGACGACGTTGACACGAGTTGATGTCCTCTTGTGTATGCAACATAATTGAAAGCTGCATGCGTCAACATAATTTTCTGACAACTTTAGTTAAGCATGTAAATTAAGTTAAAAATAACGATGACATTGGTTGCATAAGCGCAAATGCATGCACACCCGCACACAGAGACTGGGGGGGCGGGGGAGGAGCTGGAGCTGGAGCTGGAGCATTGAGGTTGCCCCCCATCCACACACAGTTGCTTGCACATTTTTCTTTTTGGCTCAGGCAGTGGCACGGCTGCTCGTAATTGGAGCGTGGAATATCACTCTTCATGTTATGACATTTTTTTGCCAACAGCGAATTAATTGTACACTGAGGGAAATGTGTGAGAGTGGTACTCCAAAACAGCAAATTAAAATACAATTTTCAAAGATTTCTTAGACTGGATTTACACGGCGAAGCAAACTTCATGGAGATCTCTTTGGTTCTCTTAGAAAGCGAGAGATTCTGGTGGGATTCTAAACCATTCCTTTCAAAAATCTATAGACTTTTCCTTGAATATAATTCCGCCTACTAAGAGAACTTCATGAAGTTTGCTTCACCGTGTAAATCTAGTCTTAGTATAATCTGATTCTTAACTTCATATGAAAGAGCACTCATTTATTTTCTTGATTTCTAGAAGAGATCAAAGATATGCACACTTCGATGGCTTGTGTGAACAAAGATCAGTGCCAGCTGTTGAGTTCTCGAGTTTGTGGTGCAATCTCATGCGACTTGGCAAGCTGTGAGGTGGTTCCTTAATTGTTTATACTCCAATTTAATAATCGCATTTGGAACCCAAGTGTGGCCCCACCAATCGACAGCCATTTTAGGTATTTTGTAGGTTTTTTTTGGGATATTGTGGAATCAAGTCCCTTGCTGAGGGAACTATAAAACTGTACGGATTTTGGAAACGCATAGAAGAAAGCATCATCTACCACATAAAGAATATATGTTCTTGATCAGCATGAAGAGCTGAGTTGATTTAGCCATGTCCGTCCGTCTGTTTTTATGCTATCTCCTCCGTCAGTGCGAAAGCTATCTTCACCAAACTTTGCACCAAGTCTTTTAGTACAAATACGCTGCACATTTGAGAGAACCGGCCGGTTTGGATGACTATATCATATAGCTGTCATAGAAACGATGGGTCGAAAAACTAGTTTTTGTGAGAAAAACTTTTTTGTTTTCAATGGAAACGCTTCCAATCTTAACATTTCCATGTTTGCTATGCTTTCTTATGATTTCATTAAGTTTGGTCGATATTGGACAACTATATAGTATAACTGTCATACAAAAATAGAGTCTGAAAAGTAGTTTTAGTGAGAAAAACTTTTTTGTTTTTAATGGAAACGCCTCCAAACTCTGTATTTCTTAGTTTGCTCTGCTTTTTCATGACTCCACGAAGTTTCGTCGATATCGGACAACTATATATTATAGCTGTCATACAAAAGTAGAGTCTGAAAAGTAGTCTAAGTGAGAAAAACTTTTTTGTTCTCAATTGAATTTTTTTTAAAATTGAAACTTATTTATCGGATATGCTTTTACACAGTTCTACAAAGTTTTGTCCAAATCGGTTGACTATAGCATATAGCTGCAGTACGAAAGATCGATCAAAAAAGCAGTTCTATTGAGAAAAACTTTTATGTTTTACATGGAATCGACTCCAAATTTCTTACATGTTTGTTTGTTAGGCTTTTGTATGATTCTACTAAGTTTGGTCGACATCGGACATCTATATAGTATAGCTCTCATTGAAAAGTATCGTTCGAAAAGTAGTCTTAGTTAGAAAAACGTGCTGCAAGGGTATACAAACTTAAATTTCTTCTATTTTTTCGAATAATAAATCTACAAATAATCATTATTTGCCATCCCTGATATATAGCTTAAAATGTTGCCCTAGCTTTTGAGTTTTTTTTTTTCACCTAAAACGGCGGAACTTGCTTTACGTATGGCCTGAATTGTGAGGATCACCCGATGCTTCATTTTGTGGCCTACAAATTTTCTTGCCGTGGATTTATGCGGCCGGTGCCTCAACACTATTTACACGCAACACACAAACCCTGAACATGTGTAGAGAGATGGCGGATGGTGGATGGTGGCTGGCGGAGGTTTGCCCCTGGATGTGGCTGGCTGTTGCAATGTTGCGGCTGTGGCCGTAGCCTGTGGCTGCTGGCTGTGGCCATAGAATCACTCCCATTCCACCTTTCCCCCCCGCTCACATATGCAAAGGCTGGCAAACTGTTAAGCAAGAAGAGGGAAAAGAAAGCGACGCCAAGGTTATGCGTTACCTGCATATAGAAAAAGCAAAACTCTTGTCGACACACTCAAACACCCACCCACCCCGGCTGTGGGTGTGGATGTGTGAGTCTGTAGGTATTGCTGCTTGGCCTTTTAATTTTGCGGTTGTCTAGAAACACCGAAATGATAAATGGAGAAATTTATGTTGATACTTGTAATTATTTTTATTATTATTATTATTATTATTATGTGGAACCAGCTCAGTGTCAACACTTTGTTCCCTCACTAACCATTTGGTCGGTATGCTCCCCTACCCCTAAACACACACATACGCACACTCTCCCACACACACACACACACAAGCTGTTATTAACGAGAGCACCCACAATGCCCGTAAAGTGCTTCATATTACGCCACTAATTGCATAATTTCGTTGCCATTTTTATTAGTCTCACTCTCCCTCTCCCTCCCTTTCTCTCTCTCTCGCCTTTGATGTCGCCAACAGACTCCAACTCCCTCCATTCCAGTCAGTCAGTGCCCGGTGCTGGCTGGCTCCTTGCAGTGCCATTAGATTATTATAAAACGACAGTATTTATTGCATAACATGTACCAATGTCCATAGAGAAGAATGTAATGTCTCTTCACTGTATTGTCAGCACAGTTTCGAGGCAATGTCCCATGAATGACTTGGACGGTGTCACATGTTTTAGAGATGGGAAAAGGGATTAACGAAACACGCTGGGGATTTTTGTATTAAATATGCTTGCAACTAGAAACTTTCACCCAAAAAGCTTTCCGATTCCCAATTTCCCACCCCCTAGAAGTTGTCAGAATTATAGTATTTCGCAAGTTTTGCAAGATTTGTGAACTGAGCTGAGAGTTAAACTAAGAGAGGGACGCCATTTTTGCTATAATTGCAAGGACCCGAGCACATAATGCTGTTCACATTGACTCTAGCCGAGCGCCTGCCGAGAGAGCAAACAGCAGAGCTTTTTTATGCTTGCTGTTGCAGGCCAGCGGTCGACGGGGGTAGGTCAGAGCTAGTTTAAGTTGCTTTTGGCCTTATTGGAGCCACTAAGCTGATGCGGTCGATGGGTTAGATGAGCCATCATCAACTTCAACAGAGAAGCATGAGTTGTTTGTTGATAAGAGCAAGCATTTTGCACATATATCAATTTTACTTCAGATATTTTGCCTAAAGTCTGTTTTCTGTTCTGTATTTTAAGTGTTCCATCTCTAGAAATAGCAATTCCGAGCCAACACATTCACCTTCTCTACTGCCCGCCCCCCGCTGGGCATTTCCATAAATGTTTGTGCCATGTCTAAAAATAAAGTTTCACCCGATTAAGCAGCACTTTTATTTTATATTATTATATTATTTTTTGCTACTGCAATATTTCAGTGCAAATTCAATTCAATCGAAATGTGTTGTGCAACACTGGCAGGTGGCCCAGCTTCAACTGTCATTTTGCCTGTGTTTGTGTGTAAAATTGACGTCGCTTTTAGCTGAAATCTCATTGAACTCGATTTCGTTCTGCCGCACGGACGTGTTTTGTTTTTTCCCCCCCCTCCCCAAGTAATTTTCTTCGTTCCCATTTTTTTGGTTATTATTTTGCGTTGGTGTTATAAAGCAAGGACATTGCCCGCGTGAGATTCATTTCCTAATTTTGATTTCATTTGCTGTTTGTGTCAAAATCAAACCCACGATGAGAACATATTTATTTGCTTATACATTTTTTGTTTCCTATTCCTCTATTTCTATTTTCTCGTTAGTATGAATGACCAGACGATTGAGGACCTGCTGGCCTTCGAGCGACGTCTCCGGGAGCTGCTGGGCTCGTACCGGCCGAGCATGCTGCGCTGGCGCATTGTCCTGTCGGTGGTATTCCTGTGCACCGCCATGAGCGCCTGGTTTTGGCTGCAGGATCCCAGCACGGCGCTTCTTCCGCTCAGCCAGTCACTGTGGAAGCACAATTTCTTCACCTTTTCGCTAATCACTTTGATTTTGCTATTCATCTATGGCATCCAATATCTGGTGATTGCACCGAAAATAATGGTGGCCCGCACACGCGAGATAATTGGAGAATATCAGCTGAGCTGCGATGACGAGGGACGTTTGATACTGCTTAATCTGCCACGCGGTACATGATTAAATGTTTTTCTTTTCTTTTTTTTTAATTAATAAAAATTCAACTAGTTCTTTACTTATTTCTTGTATTTCATTTTTTTTTTTATGTTGATTTCTTTGACCATTTTGAAACGATACATCTTGGAATTTTATTTCCAAGCTAGGTATGTTTTACGAGATGCATAAAAAAAAGCTAAAGGTTCTTAACAGAGAGTCTGCAAAGCGGCTGCTATTAGCAGGATAACCGATACATGGCTGTCGATAAACGTTTCCAAGCAACCGTGCACTGTTTTGGCAATGTTTGCAATTTGAATCAGCTGTTGGTAAATGTTACGATTTTCAACCAAGCACTAAAATTAGTTTGTGATTCATTTTAATATGTTTTTTTATTATTAAATTAAATTTAACACAAATTTATTCTTATCCAAATGTCATCTGGCTCAGCGACCTTCAATTGAAGGTCATTGATAGCCTCAGCCGACATTCTAAAGGTTGTATTTTGAACCGCTTTTCTGGTTTGATTTAACAAAAAGTACATAAAATTCAGAAAAATGTACAAAAAACTTTATTTGAGTAGGTAAAATGATCTATATCCTCTTTTTTTTCATTGAAAGATGATTTCATGTAAATGTTGACCTTCCTCAAATGTGTCAAACGCTGTCTGCTATTATTTTGGCATACTTTCTTCCAACATATCGGCCGTTACGTTTAAGTTCTTCAATGTTGGCTTCCAGTTCCAGTCATGACATGAGCCTTAAACATGGCACCACAAGAAATATCCCAAAGGCTTTATATCTCATGATCTAGGCGTCAAATTGACCAGCCTCAATTGTGACACAAACTGTTCACCATACTCGCCTCTCAATTGTGCCATTATTTCGCCTGCTGTGTGGCATGTGGCACCATCGTGTTGAACCTATGTGTCAATCGCAGTACAGCTCATCCATTTTGGGCCAACCAGGGTAGCGCTTTATATTCCTGCCTTCGTCATCTTATAAAAAAGTACGGTCCAATGATGCCACCTTCTCATAATCCACATCAAACAGTTCATTTTTCGGGATGCATTGACACTTCTTGCCATGTTTCTGGCTGATCTTCACACCAAATACGACAATTTTGTTGGTTCACCAGAAATGAGCTTCCATCGCCGATAAAAAAAAAGTGGATGAATTTTGATAATAAAACTCAATAATCTGCAAGCAAGGTTCGTTTCTAAGTCGATTCAGGGTTAAATTATAGACCAAACTGAACATGTTTGACAGTAAGATGTGACACGAAAGCAGCTGAGCTGCCAAAAACAGTTGCTAAAAAATTACCCTTTATCAATAACTAGATCACTCCAGAGCTTCGCACCTTATCAAAGCAGAAAACACACACTTTTGGCTATTTAAGCTGGGTATGAAAATACTTACGAAAAAAAAATGCAATAATTCTGATAAATATATCGTCTATTACAAGTTCGAAATGGGAACCCATCTGTGGTTTCATAGAGGCTCACCTCTAATATTTAAGTTTGCAAGCTAAGCTTGGTAAAGTTCGGACAAACGGAAGTCGAGTTTTGAGCCAAAAAAAGTTTGCCGCAGCTGCACCGCTTTCAGCATGTAAATGAAAACATACTGTGCATACACTTTTGTTGGTACATACTCTTTAGGTGCAGTATGCTATATATTACAGGCATGCCTGACCGATTTTCGTACCTGTTCCTAGATAGACTTTTCGATTTCGTAGCCAGGCTTTAACCACATTTTGCTGTTTGTTGTTGTTGTTTATATTTTCGTGTACATTTTGACGGTGTCTTGTGAGAAAATTGTATGTTACAGTTCGGGTTTATTACTTATATGGTGTCATTGTGCTGTCTATTTTGGATGAGTGAGTAGATGTGTCTTGAGTGTACGCAGGTTGCCTCAAGCATATGGTGGATTGGGATAAATGCTTTTGGGATATAGCTTATTTAGTTCCCTAATGCAACAAATGCACAAAAACTTTGATTTTCCATCGCCGCGGTGCCACTGTAAATCAAAGGTGAAACTCATTAAAGGGCAATGAAGATACCAAACCAATCTACCTGCTCCTTTTCCTCCATAACGCTCAATATGCGTAGCATGTGTGGATGGCGTCGAAGTTCATTTGGTTCCGGAAATATGGGGAAAATCACAAGAGGATCCCAAGGAATATCGACCCAGAGATGAAAATATGCACAGTTTCGGCACTGTCTGTAGTGGCCGTGCTCACCATCGGTTTTGCTCATTTTGAATGCAACTTGATTTTATTTTTTTCGATTTCTGCTTCTATAATATTTTGTTGTTGTTCTAGCGGAATCCAAATGTGAATTGAAATTGTACCAGACGAGCGCTTAGAATACACATGGGGAAGGGAAAGTCAAGGCCTATGATTGAAAAATAAACTTGCGAGCAATTTGAATATTGAAATCAACTATCTCATTCCCTGTCTCTTTCTCTTTCTTTGGCAAGCATTTAGAGTGGATTGCCACCCGGGGGCGGCTTAATCTTCAAACTTGTTGAAAATGAATTCAAAAAAGTGACTTGATATCAATTCCCCATCAATCAAACATGGCCACACACAAAAATCAGTGATGTGGCCATCACAAAAGTAGCGAGTAGTCACTTCACTAGCTCTCTCGTTCGTACAGGCTCAACTTACACACCGTTTCCGCTTGGCTTCCTTTTGGCATGCCGCTGGCTCTCTCCCCCCGTCAACCGTCAACTAATTATAAAGTTGAGAGCGGAAACATTTACAAAACATTTAGCGAAAAATGCACATTTCCCCAAAAACGTGTGCGGACTGTGTAATAAGCGGAGTTTCGCCAACTTGCTAACGAAATCAAAAGGCCAATTCGCAGACGCCGTCCGTTGCCGCCAGCATGCAAATGTTGGCCCCGGCCAGACCACAAACGAGCCTTCTCCTGTCTCCTGCTACGTCTTCTGCTGTTGCTGCCACGGCCGGCTTCACACGTCGCTCTTTCTCTCTCCTCTTGTGGTGAGTGCGTGTGTGTGTGTGTGTGAAGAGACAAGTGGCAGCCACAACTTCATTTTGGGCAACAAAACAACAAAAAACCAAAAAAAAAAGTAAAGCGAAACGGGCAGATAATAAATGTCAAGCTTGGTGAGACGTGGCCATTGTGGCTTATGGGCTTGAAACTTTACTTCTTTTTTTTTTAACTTCATGCATGGCGAACTATGTAATCGTAATCTGTGCATACGCGTGCTCAATCCCCCGGGAGTAAGAGTGAGAGAGAGAGACCGCTCCACCAGTGTTGGTAAATGAGAATAGCTGGCATACAACTATCGATAGTTTGTTCGAACTATTCCTTGTTAGGGATGAGAGCTGCTGTTTATGGTTTGTAAGGGGAAACACCGAACAAAAACACCAAATTTATACATATTCTTGGCTTTAACATATCTTCAACTATAGAGCACACATTTAAGCTGTTGAAATGTTGTTGCATGGGTTTATTACAGGCATGCAAACCACAGGAAAATGAGTACTGGTTCGGTTCAGTGGTTCAGCCGGTTCGGTGCATTATTCTGACTCTACCTTAGTTCTATTCCATATCAAGCCCTGCACTTGAATACACTTCAACTCACTCACCACAGCAAGTGACAGTTTTATCATCCGGCTCCAATGACCGGACAGTTCAAAACATTTGCTTTTACACTCAACTTTTTTATCGATGCCAGCTTAGAGTTTAGTCTGTCTTGTGCTCAAACTGATTTGGCCATATTTGGTGCTTGCCAGAGTCAACTTCTCGCAATCTCAACAGGTGGTTCGCTTGCAATCCCCTTAACATTTTGAGGAAAATGTTGCTAGACTGGATATAATGGTGAGCCAGGAAATCGCAGCAATCTCAAAATAAGTTGAATGGCAAGCGACGTCGACGACGACAACGATGAAGATGCCTCAGGCGATCTAACCCCACACAGCCACACACACAGCCACACACAAACACACACCCAGAGAGAGAGAGTGCGCTTGGTTGCCCTAAGCTATGCCATGCAAAACATTCCCCTATCCTCCCCGCCCACTGCGCCCTCCTCCTTCAAGTTGTGGGTATCAAGATGCCTTCCAAAGCTGTTTAATTAGATTTTCGCTCGAGATGTGCGCCGCGTGATTGAGTCGCAGCTGAGCAGAGCTGAGCGGGCCCAATTGAAGTTTTTAATTAAAAGGCAGCTTGCGGATTGGGCAATCAAATGCATTTGCGGCACCTGCTCCAGCGCCTGCTTATTAAAAACTGTCAGCGTGATTATGTTAATTAGTCGCGGTAAATCAATCAGACGCTGACCCAAACAAAACGCCCTTCAATTTCAATGCAAATTTCGAGCTCCCTCTCTGGCCCCACCGAGGGTGGTTTTAAATGAACTTTCAATTGGATTTGCCTGCTTTTTGATTCACCTTCGGTTTTCTTTTTCCCCCCTGCTCTCACCCAATTAAGGGAATGACCCTGTAGTAACATTTTTAACAACAAATTAGAAACTGCCCATTAGCACCTTGGGGCCCTTTTACTTGGTGGCAGCAAATGGAAAAAGGAAAAAAAAAAAAAAAAAAAGGGGGAAAGTTCAAGTGTTGACTGCGAAAATAAATTTCCCCCTCCTACACCTCGCCACCCGCCACACACAACCACTTTAAGCCGTGACTGTGGAGCCGACACGCTGATGAGGAAACGGAAATGGAACATGAACGGAAGTGCCGAGCAACGCCACAACCATCCGTGTTTCTACTTGGACTCCATTCAACTTTCTGCTCGATTTCAAGTTGGAAGGTCAAGTGGCAGGGCGAAGGGGGAGAGAGAAGGAGAGACGAGGGGGAGCAAAATCCGCTTGACCAGCAATTCATTCAAAAATTCTGCAACAGACAAGATTTGTGATGGAAAGTTTATAAATAGGGGAAATTCAAATGTCAATACTTGGGCGAAACAGCTTAAAGCGCATTTTGGTTGGTCATTCGAGCCGGATGGATAACTTTCTAAGACTAAACCAGCACTGGAACTCATCTTTTTGGCAAAGAATTCAGTCTGATAAAAAAAAAACCTTGGAATTATTGCTTTAAGAGGTATTTTTAATAGTTTTCTCGAATTATTTGTTGGTCCTTCGAGCCGAATTTTCTATTTTTCAAGCCTGAACCGAAACTAGAACCACTATTTATGAGAATAGGCTTCAGTTTGCTACGAAAAACTTCAAAATATTGTCTTAAGAAGCATTTTTGGTAAGTTTATGAAATTATTTGTTGATCCTTCGAGCCGGATTTTTCTTTTTTCTAAGCCCGAACCGAAATTAGAACCATTTTTTTCGGACCGAGGCTTCAGTCTGCCAAGAAAAACTTAAGATTTTTGCTTTAAGAAGCATTTTTGGTAAATTTATGATATTATTTGTAGGTTCTGCTTGCCGGATTTTCCAAATTTCAAACCTGAACCAAAACTAGAACTACTATTTTTGAAAAAGGCTTCAGTCTGGCAAGAAAAAGCTCAAATAATATATTTAAGCTTCTTTTTTTAATTTTTCATGATTTTTATTTGTTCCTGCGAGCCTGATTAAGAAGCAAACTGCTTAAATTATGTGACTTTTCTGCCTTAACACTTTCAGTCTTCAGTCTGATACAAAAAAAAAATTAATTATGGCTTTGCGATGCTTTTCTGATCATTTTTTCAACACTTGATACATTTTCTTTGGTACTTCAAGCCGGATTATAAGGCAAACTGGTACTGGAGCTTCAGTCTGATCCAAAAAGCTTCCAACTGTTTCTTAAAGAAGTTTTATACATAAATTTCTTCAGGTTTTCAAAGGAAAACAATACATTTTCAAATGTAGGGTAGGTGAAGATATAGAAAATAATAAAATAAAACTGGGTGCTCTACAAAAATCAAAACTATGCCACATTTTCTTCCCCCTAATGAGTTTCTTCAGCTTCAAACTTAAGCCCCTGTCACCATATCCCATCTACGACATTCCCTGACAGATCAAACAGGCAAACAGAAATCTAACAACCGGCAGCTGACAACTCCACATTGAGTGAGCTCTCCCCTCCGGGGGCCAAGCCGGAGTCGCGACATTATTAGCTAGCTATACGGGTATTGCAGGCAAGAAATAAAGAAGCTGCCAGTGAAACAGACAAGTAAACGAGCTACCTCTCCTCCCCCCCCTCCCTGTCCCCATCCCGAGCACCGTGTTTATATGCAACATTGACAACTTGGCGTGACGCGTTCGTTCTCATTGCTGTTGCAGTTTGCTGTTACCATCAGCTTAAGCATCACCATTACCGTTACTGTTGCATGCTTCACGCTTCCTCTGCTACTACTTTCTCGCCTGTTTCGCTGGTGGCAAAGTCATAAAAGTTGTCTGGCTGAGTTGGTGCGGCGCGTATATGCGCCATGTGTGTCGTTGTCTACGAAAAGGAAAAAATTAAAACCCTAAAAATGAAATGCAACATGCAAAATGCAAAACTACGAATATGCACTGCAAAAGCAGAGAGAAGAGAAGGGAGTTCAATGGCGAAATCTTCGCTTAATTCAAACCTGTATAGGCAAGGGAACATGGTTTAGACTATCAACAGTAGAATAATAACTTGTAGACTACAAAACGAAAGGATACTATAAAGTTTTATCTACAACTGAAGTATCCATTTCTGAAGACAATGTGTACTTAGAAGGAATACAGCTCTTCCGAATTTATTCTTGCAACAAGTCACTGCATCGAGTAATGCTTGCCTAGAAATTGTCACAGTATAACTTCAGGTCAAAAATCTAGTATCATTTACTAAGCAGTCAGTCAACTGAACCGAACCAAGCCGAACCGTTTTGTTTAATGGTTTTGGCTTCAATTCAGCATATTCAGAACGAAGCCGGTTCGGCTTGTTCGGTTCGGTTTATAAACGGAATTAGCGGTTCGGTTCGGCTAAGAACCGGTTTGCATCTCTGAAAAAATCTTACGTGCTTGCGCTCGGAAAATGATTAAAAACAAGTTTTGTTAAGTCGTGCGACTATATTCTATAGCTTTCATAGGGACAATCGGTCATCTTACTGATGAGTTTTCTATGCTTTTCGATGATTCCAGTAAGTTTGGTTCAAATCGTACTACTATATAGTATAGCTGCCATACAAAAGCTAGGTCTCAAAATAAGTCTTGGTAGGAAAAACTTTCTTGTTAATAATGATTTCGTTCTTAGAATCAGCATATATTTATTTTATATGCTTTCACACAATTCTACAAAGTTTCATCAAAATCGGCTGACTATAGCATATAGCTGCCATAGGAACGATTGACGAAAAACTAGTTTTAGTGACAACAACTTCTTTGATTTGAAAGGAAGCGAGTCCAAATCTCATACTTCTTAGTTTTCTCTGCTTTTTCATTGGTCCACCAAGTTTGGTCAAAATCGAACAACTATATAGTATGCCTGCCATGGAAAATAAAGATCGGTAAACTATTTTTAGTAAGAAAAACTTGTTAGTTTTTTGCGGAAACTTCTTTAAATGTGTTAATTATCATGGCTGGCATTGAAACAATCGCTTAAAAACCCATTTGTAGTTCGAAACCTGTCCCCCAATTTCGCTGCGTGCACTTTTGTGGCATCTCTCTTCCAGGGAGAATCCTGTGTCGTCTTCTGCATCGTCGTCTGTGCTTCGTTTGTTGTGTGTGTGTGTGTGTGTGTGGTGTGCGACTATATTACATTTTATGTCAAATGCGTACGCTTTTCAATATTGACAGACACCGCCTCCAACTCTATTTCACCTTTCCAGGATAGACGCGCGGATACGGATGCGGAGACGCCACCTGTGCTGTGCTGAAGCTGACGGGTTTTTTTTTTTCTTATTTTTTGTTACTGCTGCTTCATGTCAAGCTAATGTTAACTTATTTTCGTATTTTTCGGCATTCTTGCATGTTGCTGCCGGAAGTAACCATCCGCCCTTTGCCTCAACCGAAAGTTATTTTCAAATAAAAAACGCAATTTTGTCAGTGAAATAAGGCGGCGAGCTGTCACGCCCACTTTATGGATATTCATATGGAAATGCAAATCGCTTTGGCCTCTTAGATCAGCTGCTGGGATGATCCTAATGGAGGTTTCCATTACTAGAAAGGTTCGCCCATGGGCTTGATGGTCAGCTCATGCACCTGCACATGTCGTGGAGTGGCCAGTGCATACATTATGGCATTGGCCACATCCTCTGCCTTTAACATGGGCAACGACTTGAACTGCTCTGGCACTAGTTCAGTGTCCACCAGACCGGGACTGATGCTCTACAACAACAACAACAACAAAATCACTAAAATAATGAAATCTCCTTTCGTTGACCAACTCACCGTCACCTTAATCTGCGTCTTAAAGTCCCTCAACTCTTGACGAAACAGTTCCGTCATGACTGTAATCGCATGCTTGGTAGCCGGATACATATTGAGTTCCTGTTGGCAACCGGGCAACGGATTGAACAGATAATGACCCACCACACTATTGATGAGCACCACATGACCTGGCACTTGCCGTGAGCTCAACGATTGATATGCCCGCTGTGTACAATAGACCACGCCCATCACATTAGTCTGCAGCACCTGCTGCACCGTATCCAGCGGCATGGTCAGCAACTGACCACCCGACAGTTTGCCCGCATTGTTAATGAGTATATCGACACCGCCCAGCTCTGCTTGAATGTGATCGAAGGCGGCATTTACCGACTGAAGATCAGTTACATCACACTGCATGATATGCAATTGTGGACGCTGCTCTTCGGGCAATTCTTGTCGCAGTTGCTCCAACCGTTCCAAACGACGCGCCAATCCCACCACTATCACACCCGAAGCCACCAGTTTGCGTACCACTTCAGCTCCTATACCAGAACTGGCACCGGTTACCACAGCCACATGATTAAGCCAACGTTCCATGGCGAGATTGTGTTTGCAAATGAAATGGCCTACAAGTGGCTGTGCTTGGAGAAAGCTCGGATCCCGGCAAGAGTACGAATCGAGTTACAGTTCAAGCGGGTTGCATAAGCAACTAAAGCCACAGCAAAAACAAATACAAAAACCGCAAAGAGAGATGAGATGTGAAACCGAATCTTGATAGAAGATATTACTTACAGATTGATTGGGGCAAAGAATTTGAAGTAAGTCGTTAGATGTGTAAAAACATGGAAGTTTCTAGACTGAAAAATGCATATATTAATATATAACGAGTAAACTAAGCTAACTTTGTCTATGCCGAAGATTTTATACCCTTAAATTATTTTAAGAAATACTCTTTTTCCCATTTTCCGACCTATCGTTCGTATGGGAGCTATATGATATAGTCATCCGATTTGGTAAAATTATGTGAAGGCATGTACAACAAACAAATACGAAATTGCAGTATGCTATCATTAAAAACAAAAAAGTTTTTCTAACTAAGACTATTTTTCAGACCAATCTTTTGTATGGCAGCTATACCATATAGTAGTCCGATTTTAATAAAACTTGGTAGAACTATAAAAAAAACATAGAAAACCTCCAACTACAAAGTTTGGAGACGTTTCCATTGAAAATTAAAAAGTTTTTCTCACTTAAACTCGTTTTTCGACCGATTGATCCTATGGAAGCTATGAGATATAGTCATCCGATTTGGCCAAAAATTTGTAAAATTATGTAAAGGCATGTAAAACAAACAAATACAAAATTGCAGGATGATACCATTAAAAACAAAAAAGTTTTTCAAACTAAGACTGTTTTTCAGACCTATCTTTTGTATGGCAGCTATACCATATAGTTGTCCGATTTTAATAAAACTTGGTAGAACTATAAAAAAACATAGAAAACCTCCAACTACAAAGTTTGGAGACGTTTCCATTGAAAATTAAAAAGTTTTTCATACTAAAACTAGTTTTCCAAACGATTGTTCCTATGGGAGCTATGAGATATAGTCATCCAATGCAGTCGGTTCCTACGTATTAGTGGTGTGCAACGTAAAAGAAGACTCTGTACAAAATTTCAGCTCGATGGCTTTAAAACTGAAAGACTAGTTCGCGTAGAAACAAACAGATGGACGGACAGTTGGACGGACAAAGCTCAATCGACTTAGCTCGTCACCCTGATCAAGAATATATATACAGTTTATGGGGTCGGAAATATATATTTCTATGCGTTGCAAACTTCTGGGCAAAATTATAATACCCTTTACAGGGGTATAAAAATATGTATTTTACAATAACAATCCATTCCACTTGGATCCTTTTTGATCTTTTGTTTCTTTCTGTGCACTGTTTACTTTATAGAATATGCCAAGATTGGCAATCAAATTGCAATTAGAAGAGTTTTGAGTGCCATTTATTATGGGGGATCAGAGCTGTTTCTGTTTTGTTTTATGATTATTTCCCCAAGATAAATGTAATTTAGCAAATCTGTCCCACACCACAGTTGCCTCTGCAGTGTCGTAGTCTTTTTCCTTCTTCTTTTTTTTCCTCGTCTAAGGATTTTGCTAGTTGAAGTCATTTATCATATGTGTAGCAATCGGTGCAACACTCACACACACACACACACACACACAGAGAGCCATGTGCATTTTGGATTCTAAAGCAGAGATTTTGGCTCCAAAAGTCTTCATAAAATATTATGTTCAACTCCACGCTAAGCACCCGAGAGTGGGGACACGGGGAGGGATGGTGGATGGGGGATGGGGGGGGGTTACGTGACTGCGGTTTGGTTTGAGCTGCTTACTTCGTCTTTTGGAAAATGAAAATCTGTTAAGCTCTGCTAAGCTTGCCGCCGCCGCTTTCTTTTGTGTGTAACTTCTTTCTGTTTCTTGTTTTTTGAAGTTAATGAAGTTAAATGTGTAAGCCATTTTATGAATCAAATTGGTAGAACACACGTGACTAGCAGGCTGGCCTCCGCACACACGTGCCTGCAGCCGGCCACACAAAAAATGAATTGAATAAATGCCACACACACACACACACACACACACAGTCAGGAGGAGGATTGCCTCCAGCTGACCCACAGATAAACATGTTTATGTTATACGAAATTTTTTGACATCTGGAAAAACTGAACATTTCACATTTGGTTCGACCTCGACATGAGCTTTATATCGAAACTCTTACACATGTCAGCCTGTGCTTATGTACAGCGTCTAGCCGTGCGTCTAATGCGCCTAATAGACTCGTGTTTGCTTCAAAAAAAAGCAAAAAAGAAAACTTTTGCGGCACCCACTTGCCACGTGAGGGTGGTACCCCCCACCCCCCACCCCCCACCATCCTGCCCAACTCTCTTTGCGCTTTGCAAATACGTAATCAGTGAAATTTTCATGCGCATTTTTCCTCATCTCGGGCTGGGCAAACAAGCCGTTGCTTTGAGCTGACGCTCAACTTGAAATACGTTGCTCAATTTCCATAAACACGTGAGCAAATAACACGTGTGCCCAGCCAGCACAGCGACAGCATAAAATCAAGGCTCTAGCTAACTATTGACTAACTCCTAGAACTTCCCTCTCTCTCGCCCGCTGCCGCCTCGCTGTTTGAGTTTCGGCGTTGTAAAATGCGCCTCAAATTGATTTTTATTTATATTTCAAACGGAAAACTTTGTGTGCAGCTGTTGAAATTTGTTGTTTTCCCTGTGTGCAGCTGCGACAAAAGTTGCAAATACTTGTACCTACACACAAAGGCTCGTCAATTTTTCATTTGAGCCGGGTTCTGGGTGGTGGGTGGGGGGTTTGTCTTCATCGAATTTCGATTAAGCGATTCCAGCAAATATTGAACATAGCTTCAGCTGTTTGAGTGCTTCAGCCAATCCACCAAAAGGTGAATCAGAGTTGGAAAAGGCAATCAATTGTGCATAAAACTGTGCGATTTGTTGTTGTAGCTTTTCTGTGCTATGTCTTAGGGAAAGAAACTAAAAACTACCAAGTCTTGCGAACGGTTATCGCACAATTTTGGAATATCTGTGGTTTGTGTGCTTCTTTGTGTTCGCACAAGAGAAAGGAGTAGCGCCAATATCTACAGAAGATGCTCGATTGTGTAGAAATTCGAAAGGAAACACTGTTTATTGAATGCCTTACCTATCTAACGGGTGATGGTGTGAACTTTTAAGGGGTAGCATCTCAAAATTCCTACCTTATTCAGCTGATGCTGCAGATTTTGATCGGTTTGAGGGGTTAACACAAGAAACCAACGATTTCACATTCCACTTGGACTTGGAAAATGAAATCTAGCTTAAACAGAACATCAACAAAGTAAAAAAGAGCAAGAAAACTAGAAAATAGTGCACAATTTAGTGAGTAGCAGCGTTTAATAGCAGCTTGAACTTGGCTTAAAGAACCCATCCACCTCTAACCAAACGGTAGATGCCCCCTTCCTCGGGGTATACAAATTTTACGTTGTTTTTTTCACCCATTTCTTTTCTTTGATTACTCCCTTCAGCGCATACATTTGCCGCTTCAACAGCAACAGCTGCTGCTTCAGCTACCCAAACTACAACCTTTTGTTGCTGCTGGCCATAATTCAAATTTGCAGTTTTCTATGCTAATTCGTTTGATATCGTACAGAAGATGCTGTACGCGTATAGGACGATGCTTGTTTCCTGCCCTTTTCTTGGCTGCCCACAAAAGTATGCTACAATTTATGCAGCCTTTATGCATATGTGTGAGGAACATGTGTGGACAGCCACAACAACAACAGCAACAACAACAGCAACGCAAGAAAAGAGGCAAACGAATTGCGAATCCAAAATGTGCAAGAACACGCGACATTTGCAAATTTGCATTTGCCCTGGACCCTCGAAGGCGTCACTGGCAGCCAGCCGCAGCATCCTCCGCAGCATCCTCAGCAGCAGCAGCAGCAGCAGCAGCAGCAGCAGATTTCATTATGCCAATTTGTCTCCGGGCTTTCTTCATGTATTGCATAATTGTGGTAGCAGCAGCTGCTGCTGCTGCCTCCCATTTTGAGTGGTTTATGGCCAGGCAGGTGGAAGTGGAAGTGGGTACTTCACATTTTTACCACCTATAAAAATCGGGGCCCGCTCTGCCACTTTCGTGTAACATTTTTATGCGATCGCCAACTTGAGATTTGCAAAATTGTTGACGGAACTGGAGCACTGGCCGTGCACAGGATGTGCCTTCCGCTGATATGATTGATTCGATTTTAATGCGAAATCCATGTTTTCTTTTTTTGGTGCCAGCCAGGGGCCAGTAATTAGTTTTAGTCCAACAGTTGCCAAACTGTGGCACAGGAAGTTTATGATTGAAGCTTCCGCAACCAACTGCAATTGGCAACGATTCAAGGCTGTAAAACTGCGATTTGCCGGGAAGTAAGTTGGAGTTGGGTTAGAAGATGTTAGAAAAGGAAACAAGATGGTAACCAAAAGTGATTGAGCGCTTTATTATGGCACACAAATGTTGCCTAGGTAAAAGTATTTCAATTCAAATATAATTATATTGGTTTAAAGTCGCTAAGATAGGCGTTTTGCAAACGGATTTTGATGAGCTGGCACACCTAAAGCGATGGCTAGTTGAGGTCTTTGGATAATTATGAAGAAATTGGATGATTTTTGACTTGCAATCAACTTTATTTTGAAGTGTCATTATTAGTATTTCTGGGTCGTTTCACTGAAGCATGAACTACTTCAAATATGTGAATTTTTGTGAGAAAGTTAACTAGACAAATGGAACTGCAGGTCATTGAAAGCTGCACTGAAGCTTAACTAGAAACATATTTCATGGAGATCCACCTAAGAGTTTGGGTATGGATGTCACAAAGTAGGCAAAGAATGGCCAGGAAAATTTAAGAATGCCGAATTGCAAGCTATTTTAGAAAAAATTTATTGTCAAAATCAAGAAGAACTTGCTAAAGCCTTGAGAGTGACTCAACACTTAGATTATGTTAAGAATAAAGCACTTGTGTGAAAGAATTCATGGAAACTTTCCATAAGTTCATTTTGTAAACCCTTCAAGTCCCCAAGAGCACAGCCCCAACGTTAAATCTTTACTTCGCCACATTTTTATGGTCCTGCAAGGCGGATAGAAGATGAGACGGCTTTAGTGAAGTCTCTTCCTAACCCCCGTCAGCAACCTAGAAGGTTTCCCAGAAGATCACAACCAAGTTCCAGCCAACTTTGTGTGCCAAACATTACTCTTGTGTTTGTAGATATTTTGTTTGCCCTTGCAAAGGGTATTATAATTTTGCCCAGAAGTTTGCAACGCATAGAAAAATTCATTTCCGACCCCATAAGCTGTATATATATTCTTGATCAGGGTGACGAGCTGAGTCGATTGAGCTTTGTCCGTCCGCCCGTCTGTCTGTTTGCTTCTACGAAATGAACTAGTCTCTCAGTTTGGAAGCTTTCGAGCTGAAATTTTGCACTGAGTCTTCTTTTTGCTGCACACTACTAATATGTCGAAACCGACTGGATGGGATGACTATATCTCATAGCTCCCATAGGAGCAATTGGTCGAAAAACAAGTTTTAGTGAGAAAAACTTTTTTCTTTTCAACGGAAACGTCTGCAAAATTTGTAATCCTAGGTTTTTTATATTTTTTTATAATTCTGCAAAGTTTTATTTAAATCGGACCACTATATGGTATAGCTGCCATACAAAAGATAGGTCTGAAAAACAATCTTAGTTTGAAAAACTTTTTTGTTTTTAATGGTAGCATCCTGTAGCATTGTATTTGTTTGTTTAACATGGTTTCACATAATTTTACAAATTTTTGGCCAAATCGGATGACTATATCATGTAGCTCCCATACGAACAGTCGGTCAAAAATGGGAAAAAGAGTATTTTTTGAAATTATTTAAGCAAGCACTTGCAAGGGTATAAAAACTGCGGCACAGACGAAGTAAGCTTTGCTTTCTCGTTCATACTTAGACTCATTTTCCTACCAATTGTTAATATGACAGCTATATGCTATAGCCATCAGATTTTGACGCAACTTTGAAGAATTGGATAAAGGCATATAAAACAGTGTAACAACAAATTTCAGCACAGTATTCTTAAGAAAAAACAAGTTTTTTCTTCTAAAACTGTTTTTTAGACCTATCTTTTGTACGGCAGCTATACCAAATAGTTGGCCGATTGTCATCAAACATAGTAAAATTAAAATTAAACATACAATAAAACCAATAAATACAACGTTTGGAGACGTTTTCATTGAAAACAAAAAAGTTTTTCTCACTAAGACTCCTTTTCAGACTCTACTTTTCTATGACAGCTATACCATAAAGATGTACGATTTCGATATAGCTTAGTAAAATCATGGGAAAGCATAGCAGAAATACAAAGTCTGAAACTAGTTTTTCGAATTAGCATTTGCCCCATCGTTGGGAGTGAGTCTCAGGTAGTGTTGTTGGCTCGGTACTCCACTGATCTGCCGCAAAAGGTCATCTGCTAAATGGACTAGCCACTGGAACACTCACGTTCGCTGTGAGGCCCTAGAAAGGTAATCCAGTGCAATATCTAGGATCAAGTCTACTATATTCCAACTTGACTTCCATTTGGCAGCAGCCAATGTTGCTGGCCGGGCAAAGGAACATCAATCTCAAACATCGACTCAGCTCATCGTTCTGATCAAGCACACATATGTACATACTTATTTACATACATATGTACATACTTATGTACATACATATGTACATACATATGTACATACATATGTACATACATGTATACATACACATGTTCTATGCTTTGCAAGATTTTTGGCAAAATAAAATTATACAAATTAAAAGTGCACATGTCCCATCTTTAACATTCTTTAAGTATTATGTGTAAAATTCGTTAAGAAATAAAATCCAACAAGCCCCTTTTGCCCACCCTGTATAATAATAATCAAACGGCGCCAATCACTTACCCTGTAAGATCTTCATACTTCAAAACAACAACAACTACAACACGCCGGCACTCTCTCTCGCTCATTTTCTCTTTCAGCTTGCACATGGCGAGAGCGTGGCTTCACAGCAAATGCCCTTGAAAGCATGCATAAAGGAGGAACGGTAAAAAAAACACACGCACACACACACAGCGGCCTGCAGCAAAGATATTTAAAATGCTGCAGAAATCTACCGCTTATATACATACATGCATATATGTATATCACTTTTGATCACTTTAACTTCACAAACTATTTGTTGATGCTGGCTTTTAATTATATTCTACTCGATTTTCACTTTGAATTGAAACCGCGATGGCAGCCATGAAGAACAAACGGTAAAGAAAAAACCACAGCGGCCTGCAGCCTGCAGCAAAGATATTTATTTAAAACGCTGAGAAAACTGCTGCCCATATCATATTTGATCACTTTTTTAATTTCTTTAACTTCGCAAACTTCTTTTCTTGGCTTTGTATACTTTTTCTTATAATTTTATCCGTTTTTACGCTTCGAATTGGAACCGCGATGGCAGGCCCGTCCGACTAACCTGCCTTGTTTTAGACAACTGACCACAAGTCTCTCTCGTTCTCCCCCGCTGCTGCTTCAAGTGCGATGGCCAGTTGTGCTCTCTTCAATTACAGTTATGAGCAAGAGCGAAGCAGTATGTATACATAGATCAGTGTTGCTGGCTTAGCTATTTTACCGCCAGATCTAGCTAGAACTTAACTATTCAGTGCTGCCGACATCTAATAAGCTTTTAATCATAGTCTAGCTACTTATATTGAGAATGCCATATATTAAAATAAAAGAGGCTGCTATTATTGATGTTTATAAACGAATTTGAATAATGTTTTTGGCACTTTGAAGTTGTTTACCCCAGCAGAGGGTATATCAAGTTGAGTAAAAAGCTGAGTTGGTAAAAAGCTTCTTGAAACAGGGCCATTTAAATGTTACGACTTCCAATGATGAGATCGAACTGTGGATTTGATGATTATTATTATAAAAAAATGAATTTAAGACTCCTGAAGTAAGAGCTCTACGTTTTAGCAGCAAACTTCCGCTGAAGTGCTTGTCTTGGTGCGCTGACTGCAATTGAGGCTAGGAGGTTTCCAGGAGCTTCGACAGCACAAACGTTACAAAAATCAGTGCAAGAAAGAGTTTTCTCAATGTTTTCACCACTTCCAGAAACGATTTTTTGAGTACACAACAACTTGATTTAAGTATGTATTGTTTTTTGGTTCATTTTAGGCTTTTAGAAAACCCAAAAAACTTGTATAGTCCTTGAAAGGAACCCAGGATCTGATACACTCAACGAACAACTGATGGAATGGTTAGCTGGCTTCTATTCTTTTGAGTGCGTCGGTGGGGTTGAGTTAAATTGTGCTCATTTCTTAAGTCTTGTTCTTATTTCAATTTGAAGCAACCTATTTTCTGAACCGGTTTTTTCCTCTGTGAGTGGAAACTCTGTGCTAAAACGTGTCACTCACGTCCCAATGAAGAGAACAGAAAAATGTGCTAGTGTTGGGGAGCACAACAAGATACAGTCTGCTAACTTGCTTTTCCCTACCCACCCCACATTTGGAAGGTCATTTTAATGAATCTTTCCGAGCCTTTTTGAAGATTAAACAAAGATTACAGAATGTGCGCTTAGAAGAATATTCGAAAAAGACTCAAACAAAGGCTCAAAATGTGTTTTTTTGACAAACGACTCTAAAAAGATTCGCAAATGTGTCGAAAATTAGTCGAAAGAGTTTAGATAGAGGGTTTAACAAAAGAATTTTCAGGAAAAGTCGTTCCTTTGAAGCCTTTTTCTCCCGATAAATAGCTAAAATGATACTTTTGTCGACAAATATGAGTACCCTAGACGCGACTTTTCTCGTAAAACCATTCTCCTGATCAGTTTTAACTCATTTGAGAGTTGATTTGAGATTTTAAGTGTTTCGTTACTTATTATATGTCATAAATAATACTAATCTTACTCTATACTCTACTCTTCTTAAAAAGTCGCTTACTAACCGGTTTTTCTGATCAGCTTTAACTCATTTCCCAGTTGATTTGAGTTGAGTTGAGACGTTTTTGAAAAGATTTACAGCTTAACAGGGTAAAAAAGTATAGATTGAGTTTGGTGGAAGGTAATAAATGGTTCTCACTTACTGGAGCATACCAATTGAAAGTATAGGTAGTCAATATTATTAACAACCGACCGTTTATATGCCTTAGAATCTGAAACAACAACTTCAGGGTTGACCCTCATATCCCTCCAGCCTTGGTTTCAGGTTATAAAGAAAGAAACATTTGTGTCAGTCTTGTTTGAAGTCAATTTCCCGACCTTTTTGCACTCAGCGACGGCGACGTGTTAGCTCACTGTGCCATTGCACACATGTGGACGCACCACTTAATAGCTACTAAAACTTTTCGGTGCGGTGTTGAGCTCAATTCTGCTCATTTTAGAAATATTTGGAATATATGTTCTTGTTTAAAGTTAAAGGGAACCTTATTTCTGAACAGCTTTCATTGAACAGTTGAAGATCAGTCGTGAGTCTTACACCCCAGCATTGTTCCTTTAGTTCAGAATATAGCCAGCTGGTATCCCCCCCCCCCCAAAAAAAAGACACTCACCATAAACATTTGAAATCATTTTTGTTGCATTTGTTTAATATTTGGTTTTTCAATATTTATTTTCTTATTTTTTTGTATTCTTTTTGTTTTGGTTTTGTTTTTTTTTTGTATTTTTGACTAGTTAGGTTCCAGCATGCAATTTGCAATTTGGGTTTTCTTTTGTCGATTCATAATAATCATGATAGTTCAGGGGGCTAATACCGTTTATATATTTATGTACATAAGCACAACTATAATGCAGGCCCGGCCACATCGACTGGGCATGGACTATAGTTCGTGCTTACTTCAAGTAGCACTAGGTAGATTGAGTATATGTGTGAGGGAGAGGGGGGTGGGGCGCAGTTGGGCCCCTATATATATATGCTGGTTGTTCTTGTTGTGTTTCAGTTATGGTACATACAATACATATACATATATATTTATTCATATACATATATATATATATAGATTTTAAACGTAGTTAAATCAAACAGTAAGAGAGTTTCCTTTTTTTTGAAAAAGAGAGAAAAAGGGAGCGGAAGGGTTTACAATATAGTACAATGTTATTTGTATATTTATATATATATATATATATATATATGTGTGTGTTTGTCTATATATATGTAGAGCGAAATGAGGAATGAGAATAAATGAGGCCTGGGAGACAATAATAATACAATAATAATAATATATATTTGTAATTATAATTGTAACACTCAATTAACAAATTTCTATTATGCAATCTTGGCTAGTAAACGTAAACTCAATTAGTTATCTTATATGTGTGTATATGCGTGTGTGAGTTGGTGTGTAGGTATGTATTTGTTAGTTAATCCTTGTTGGTATTATACGCGTACTCGTAAGGTTTAAGACACAGAGAGGAATGAAGGGACACCGAACTTGAGGGAGATATTTTTCCTAAGGGGGGTTGCATACAAACAATTGTGTTCCCGGGGCTTGGGCTGCTTTAGTCTACTAATGCAGAACAGCGAATATATTAAAAGAAAAACACTTAAGCTGCTGGGGCATTGTCTGTTCATTTCACCCTGAAGTACTTAATTGAAGTACTTAAGTACTTCTTTGAACTAGAAGCAACAAATATTTAGAAAAAACAATGATTTTCAAAGACAAAGTGCTTTATAAAAACACTTGTGCTCCTGGATCTTGGTCTTTCTAAGAACTTCAAGTACTTAACTTAGGTACTTAACTACTTTTTAGACCCAGTATAAGAAATACATGAAAATAAAATACTATTTTCAAAGAAATGCTTTACAAAAACAATTGTGCTGCTAGGGCTTTGTCTGTATTTGAACTTATCTTAAGTACTTAAGTACTTCCCATACCTAGAACAACAAATACTTTACAAAATAATCATTTTCTAAGAAAAAGTGATGTATAAAAACACTTGTGCCTCTGGGGCCTAGTCTGTTTAAGACCCTCGGGTACTAAACTTCAGTTCTAAAGTACTATTCAGACCCAGTATAACAAAAACATAGAAAGTAAATATTTATTTTCTAAGAAATGCTTTACAAAAACAATTGTGCTGCTAGGGCTTAGTCTGTTTTAGACCCTTAACTACTAATTTTAAGTACTTCCCAGACCCATAGCATCAAATTCATTAAAAAAAACATATTTTCCAAAAAAAGTGCTTTATAAAAACACTTATGCCCCTGGGGCATAGACTTTCTTAGACCCTCAAGTAGTAAACTCAAGTACTTAAGTACTTCCCATACCTAGAGCAACAAATACATAACAAAAGAAACATTTTCTAAGAAAAAGTGATGTATAAAAACACTTGTGCCTCTGGGGCCTAGTCTGTTTAAGACCCTCGGGTACTAAACTTTAGTTCTAAAGTACTTTTCAGACCCAGTACAACACAAATACATGGAAATAAAATATTATTTTCAAAGAAATGCTTTACAAAAACACTTGTGCTGCTAGGGCTTTAACTGTTTTACACTCTCAACTATTAAACTTCAGTACTTCGTCTGTTTTAAACCCTTAAGTACTTAACTTAAGTACCTCTCAGTCCCAGTACAACAAAAACATGGAAATAAAATACAATTTTCCAAAAAATGCTTTACAAAAACACTTGTGCTCCTGGGGCTAAGACTTTTTTAAACCCTCAACTATTAAACTTAAGTATTTCCCATACCTAGAGCAACAACTACATTAAAAAAGAAACATTTTTTCTAGAAAAACTGCTTTATAAAAACACTTGTGCCCCTAGGGCTTAGCATGTTTTAGATCCTCAAGTACCCACAGTACTTCTGAACAACAAAAAACCCTCGAGCTCCTTGCGCTTTCACCCTCAAGTTCGGCATTTAGCTGTTCTTCTTCCCTCTGTATTTTATATGTAGTTTAGCTTCATAAACGACGTTTTTGTTTTTTTTTGTTTTCTTGTATTTGCTTTAACAAAGATGATGCTTGTTTGGTTTTTTTTTTGTTTTGGTTTTCTTTCGATTTTTCCTATATTTCCATTTGGTTTTCTTTGAATAATTTTGAATATAATTGTATTTGATTCACAACAATAACACTTTGAATAGGTTGTTTTTTGTTTTTTGTTTTTATCCATTTTGGTTGAATGATAAAGCTTACATAGTTCAGTTGTGGCAATTGGTTTAGTAGTACGGATGAACGATGTATTGCGAAATTGCTTTTCATTTCTTTGGTTTTCGGGTTTAACAACTATGAACGTATGTATGTAGTTAGTATATATATATATATATATAGATGGGGGCTTTTTTTTTTTTGTTTCTGCTGATAGTTATAACCGTTATGTCTATGCATATGTATGGGTTGACTTTAAACGTGGTCGTTTCGAAGAAGAAGAAGTTCCTGGGGTGCTGCTCCACACATCAAAAATTCCTGTCGTCCAGTCCTGTCCTGTCTTTATTGTCAACTAATCCGAGCTAAAAGTAAAATCAAGAATGCTGCACGTATTATAAGTAAACCGTTTTGTATCTACAGAAAGTCTTCAGCTTAATTGGAGTCCGTGTCCGAATCGCTGGGCGGCACCGGCGAGGCTGTTGGCTTTTGGGCCGTTGCGGCGGCGGTGGTGGTGGTGGTCTCTTCCCGTATGGGACGCGTTGCCGCCAGATAAGCATTCGTGGATTCGCCGTGCGTGGTCTCGATGCCAACCCTGGAAGATTGAGAGATGGGGTAATGGTTAGACTACAGATTCCGTGTGCCCTGCGTGTGCCCAACTCACTTGTACTCGTGTCGTGCCAAATAACGCACATATTTCTCGGGCGGCTCATCGGCATCCGAGTCCTGTACACTGACCGAGCGCACGGTGGTATGCGAGACCTGCGTGGCGGGCATGGTAAATTCCACGAATGCATATGGCGCCAGTTCGCTGGGTATTTGATCGTACGAAGTTAATGCCATGCGACAGACCAACTGATGTGTGGTATAGGCACCTGAAGGGGGGAAGAGGGCATGAGATTATGCATGCATATGACAGTGATTACTCCAAAGCTTACCCTGACCCTCCTTGGGCAAGCGTGGACAGCGCCAGACAATGGCACGATGATGATGCTCATACTTGGCCTGTCCCGAGGTGACCTCAATTAGTGATTCCTGTAGAGTATCCACTGCACCCAGTATGCGTTCAATGCCCTTGATTTTACCCGTACGTCGATGCGCCGATTTAACAGAGCCATATCTGAAAGATAAGTATGAATTGATTAGTTATCAGTTTGCCACTAATAAATTTGGCAACAAATATTTTGCTCCAATGAAAATTTGCTCAAAATTTGTATTAATTTGCTTACTGGTAACAATTTATTATGCACATCTTTGCCCTAACTGTTATAATGAATAAATTATGGGAACAAATCAATTTGTTTCCCATAAAAAAGTTTTCCAGCAAACTTTTTTCTATGACAAACTGATCTCTAACAGCTTCCTTCTAACCGAAGACTTTTACCACAGCGAGAGCTTGCAGTTCCTTTGCATTTAAAGGTGAATCAAGTGATTGTTATGCGCCGAAAGCTTTCGAAAACTGGTTTTGCGCAAATAAATTTGTCCAAAATTTTAGAAATTACTTTTAGCTTATATTTAAAGTCCTCATACTCTTTCTTTTAACTTCATATTGGAATTTTCTTTCAATTTGCTGTTGAAATGTGATTGCAACAGCAAACACGCAAACAGGCAAACAAATTGGGGCAAATATTTGTGGCACAACTAAAAAATAAAGGTTTCTTTCCTAAATTGTTTAAGCTTTGACTCTTTAGTGTTCCCACTTAAGCACCAAAACAAAACTAAAAAATTTGTAGCATAGTTTGTGCAAATTATTTGCATTGAAAAATTAGCCAAAGGCAAGAAAAGTAACAAATAATGCACTTTGGTGTCGAAACAAATGAAAAATCTCATTATATTTTTAAAATTTGCAGGCGCAAACATACAAACAAATTTGCGCGTAGACAAATATTTGCACACAAATAAAGGTAAAGGCTACTTGCCAGTCATAGACAAATATTTGCACACAAATGGAAGCAAAGGCGACTTTTTTTTATCAAATATTTGTTATTAACACTTAAGCAAATCACATAAAAAAATTTGTTAAAAAATTTGTGCAAATTATTTGTTTGTAGGACCTTAGCTCAAGGCATAAAAAGTCAGAAAAATCGATGTTTATTTCATTTAAACAGCATTTTGATTAACTCTGATGAGTCATTTAAGTTTGCCCTTACAATTTGCTTGCCAGAGCAAACACGCAAACTAGCAAACAAATTTGCGCAAAGGCAAATATTTGCCACAAAGAATTTCCAAACAAACAGAGGCAGTGTCTTCTGTCCTAAATGGCTTAAACTTCAACTATTTGTGGCTAACACTTGAGATAAATCAATAAAAAGCTTTGTACATAAATTTGTGCAAATTATTTGTTTATAAAACCTTCAGCTCAGGACATGAAAGGACAGCAATATGAATGTGTAACTGATTTATAACGCATTTTAATGAACTCTCAAGAGTTATTTTAGTTAGCTCCTACAATTTGCTTGCCAGAGCAAACTCGCAAACAAGCAAATAAATTTGCACAAAGTGAAATATTGAGTTTTACGAATTTTTTAGTTTTTAAAGCAAATCAGAAAATTTGTGCAAATATTTGCGCAAACTTTTTGGCCCCTTTGACCTACTCCCTCCCTCGCTTGGGCTCACCTGAAATGCTTCTCCACCCGAAACAGATATATCCAACACTCGGGTATGGGAAAACGTACTGATACATCCTCGCACGGTATCTGGCCCAGTTTGCGTGAAGTGAAGCCCGGCACCAGTATATCGGCGCGTAGCTCCACCTTGTTCCCAGTCACACACCAGGTGGCCTTCAACTGCAGCGGAAGTTCACGATTCTTGGGCGGACGCACACGGAAGCGTAACAATTCAATATAATTGGCATCGGGCGGTTGGAACCTGGGGAATCAAAGTTTAGACATTGCATTGGATTACTCCCCCCCAACCACCAACCCCCCCTCCCGCGTTCCAACTCACTTGATGGTGCGCGTACGCTCGTATTCCTGCTGATTGACCACACTATGAAACTCCACCGCCTCCAGGCGGATCCACTCCTCAGTGGCCACTGGTATAATGTCATGACGTCCCACCACTTCCTTACCCTGACGCCACATATCATTCACGCCCAGCTCAATGGTGGGCATGCCCGTTAGGAAGGCCAAAAAGAAGAGACGCACACGTGCAATCTGCTTGAGAATCTTTCCCTCACTATCCTGCTCCACACTGATCTCGTCCACGGCCGTAACCTGCACCTCCTCCATCTTGTAGGTCAAGGCGCGTTCCCTCAGGGCGGACAGCTTGAACAGAGCCTCCTCTATGCACACCGAAAACTGTTTCATATCCTCATAGTTCATGGAGCCGATTTTGAAGAGCTGCGAGGATTGCGGTGCATGCTCCACGGGCAGTCCCAGCTTTTTCAGATCGCTGCCGAACTCCTTGACGCCCTCATAGTCGCCGGCAATGGCGTATTGTGCAAACTTGGTCAGCTTGTTGGTGATGCGCTCCGCCTTGGTCACCTGGCCGGGCCGTACGCCGGGTCGCTCCTTGTAGAAAATGTACTGCAGCTTCATGGTGAAGATCTTGCCAAACTGATCGTATTGCTGGGCCCCGATCTCGGACACCGAGTAGGAGGGCTGCAGCGGGAGCTCCTGGAAGGGTTGCTTGTCGCCCGGCTGATTGAGCAACTGCACCACCGGCACATCGTGCTGCAGCACCAGTCGCACAAAGATCTTCTTCCAGAACCGCTGGCCGGTGATCTTCTTTTTGTTGGGCTGACGCAGCTGCATCTCCCAGCCGGGTCCCACATAATTCAAGCGCGGATACTCTTCTAGGGGCTGAGAGACATCCTCGTCGTAGAGCGGGGTCTGTGGTGTGTCCTGGGAGTCGGTACGCTTGAGGCTGGACTCGGAGGGTGCCGGAAAACCGCTGACATCCTCGAAGGGATTGACGGCGGGTGGCGAGGCCGGCGGTGGCTGTATCTGCTGGGGTATGATTCGGGCTGGTGGTGGCGGTGGCGCCAGTTGAGGTGCCACACCGCCAGCGCCCTCTGCCTTGGGTCGTATGACCACACTGAACTCTTTGTCCACCGACTCAACGGAATCGGCTCGTGCCGGTGCCTGCAAAGCATAGAAATCATCCTCATCCTCATTGCCAAAGCCATCATCAGCGCCAGCCAAGGCGGCGGGTGCACCAAAGGCATTGGCCGAGCTCTGGTTGGAGCCGAAGGCGCTGTCGCCCCAAGCTAGGAGAGAGAGAGAAAGAGGGGGGGGGATTAGATTAGATCTCTAAGCATCTACTCCTTCTACTCACCATCTCCGCCCGTGGGTGTTATGGCACCGGAGCCCGCAAAGCCATCCAACAGGCTAAGACTATCCTTCTTCACCGAATCAAACTTGGCCGAGAAGGCATCAAACTCATCCGGTTCAGCGGCAAATATGTTGCTAACCACAACAGGTTCCAGCTGTGGCTGGGGTTCAGCTGCTGGTGCGGGTTCCGGTTCCGGTTCGGGTTCGGGTTCGGGTTCATCCAAAGCAAAGATATTGCCCGCTACCACGGGCACAAAACCATTATCCTCCTCCTCCTCGGGACTGGCGAATGGATTGGCCGATAGTTGTCCACTGGCCAGGCCACTGGTGGCCAGCGGGAAATCCAAACCGGTGTCCATTTGCTCCGGTTCCGGCTCCTCCGCCGTTGCTGTGACCTCCTCCTCTGTGGCATCGGACACCAAGGCCAGCGGCTCTGGTTCCGGTTCGGGTTCCGCTTCCGGTTCAACTTCCACTTCAGCCTCAGCCTCCTTGACCGCCTCCGGTTCTGTTTCCTCCTCATCATCGGAACGCGGCAGATCCTCCACCGTGGTTATCTCTATGTCCGGCGTGGGTGCACGCTGTCGGTGCGTCGAGTCCAGCGGTGCAGCCAGCTGCTCCACCACAACGGCCGACTGCGGCTGTGAGGTAATATCATGGGTGCTCTCATCCGGCCGTATCAGCAGCGAACTGAACTTGGGCTCCTCCTGTGACTCCTCCGTTTCCATTTCATCGCCCACCGGCGGCAGATCATCGTTGAGCAAGTCCGGTTTGGCCAGTGGACTGGCCTGTGGCTGCTCGAACAGACTGAGTATGTCCTCCTTCGACTTGGGTGGCGGTGGCTTGGCCGGTTTACTGCCACTGCCGAACATATCGAGCAGATCATCCGGATGGGCCGCCGGCGGTGGTGGACGCTGTGGCGGCAGAGCCGGTGGCGTGGGTCTGGGTGGTGCCGGTCGCGGTGGTGGCGGACGTGGCGGCTGTTGTTTAACCGGTGCGGGCAACGGGGCGGCACCCTGTAGCGTGGGCAATGCCGTGGGCACAGCAAACGGATTGTCCGTGGGCTGGCAGGCTATAAGATCCACCTCCATCACCTGGTTATTGCTCGAACCGCTGTCCGACACATCGAGCAGATCGGCCAGACCCGAGTCGGGCGTGGGACTGGGTGAGTGGAGATCACGCATGGACACGGGACTGGGTGAACGGGTGGCGGGTATGCGACCCAGTAGCTCCGAACTGGTCTCCTCCAGCTGACTGGACACCGTACTGATGAGTTCCTGGGTACTGGGCGGTGGCTGAGGACGTGGCGGTGGCTCCTCTTCACCCACGGTGGACTTCAGACTGACGGCATCGTCCTCCGCTTCGATGGTGGTGCCAAAGAAGCTCATGGCTGCATCTAGCTGGGGATCTATTGGTTCATCTGGTGCCGTTTCCAAATCATCGCCGCCAAAGGCAAACGGATTGGAGGCCGCCTCACCGAAGGGGTTGTCCGTTTCGACGGCCACGGGCTCCTCGGTAAGAAATGGATTTGCGGCCAAATCTGATTCAGCCTCCAGGTCATCGTCCATTAGAAAAGGGTTCGCCATGTTGTTGTTGCTGTTGCTGTAGTTCTTCTCCTTTTTTTTAACGCTCAATCAGCTCACTCTCCAATAGCTTAATCTCTGTCTCACCGGGTCCTAGATTCTCCGCTATGGAAGTATCAAATGGATCTAGATCCTGCACAGGCAGCGAGGGTGTCAACACCTTATCACCCAGTCCCAACTCCTGAGCGTCGCTCTGTGTGTCTAGCACGTCGGTAACTCCTTTGTTACTTTCCGGCAGCAGCTCGTTTTCCAATAGCTTCAATTCCGTTTGTCCTGGCTTCAAATCCGCCGCTATGGACGTATCAAAGGGATCCAAATCCTCAACCTTAAATGGCGGCAACTGACGACGCTCTTGAGCGGGCGTCAAGACTTTGATGTCGATGTTCTCGCCCTTGGAGACGGCCAGTAACACCTCAGCCGGCACTGGTGTGGGCGGTGCTCGGGGATTGAAGTCCGGATCGGAGAGACTATGCTTGAGGGTGGCTTCCGCTAGTTGTTCCTCTATGTGCTTCACTTCAATGTCGCTCAGCTTCGCCTCCGGCACATACGATGTGTCAAAGGGATCGGCTTCGTCAATGGATTGCGTGGTGGGTGCGTAATAGGGTGTCAGTGGCTTCTTGTTGGCACCCAAATGGCACTCATTACCCACACCCAGCAGATCCTGTTGACTGGGCACCAGAAAGCCCACGCTCTTGTTCTGGATATTGAGACTCAGCGAGGATTTGCGTTGCACCAGTTCGGGCTCCGGTTCGGGTTTGAGTAGCTCCTCACCGTCACGCGGATCAAAGTCGGGATCGCTCAGAGAGTGCTTGAGATTTAGTTCACGTTCGATTACCCTCAACTCGGTGGCCTTGGGCTGTACCAGTGCACTCACCGCTGAGGTGTCAAAGGGATCAAAGTCCGCGGCTGGTTCCTGTGAGGGATTCAAGGGAGCCTGACTCAAGTCGGTGGCACTGCCAGCCAACAGATCACGTGCAGCAGGCACTACCAGCTGCTGCTGCTGCTGCTGCTCCTCGGCACGTGGATCAAAGTCGTCGTCCTGTTCAAGTACGGTGGTCTTTTTGATGACCTGTTCGGCGTAGTTGGTGTTGAAAGGATCGTCCTCAAAGTCGTCCTCGTTGTCGCTGATATAAATGGCACCGGGTACAATATGTGGACCCGTGGCGGGACGCACCGGGGGTGGCGGACGCCGCGGTTTGCCTGTCAGAGAGAGATAGAGAGAGTGAGTGGTTTGTAGGGTGAACACTTGGGTAAGCTTACCTGTGTCCTGTTCCTCGGGCTCGCTCTCGGGTTCCGGTGCAAATTCCGCCCAGCTAGTTTCGGGTTCTAGCTCAACTTTTGGCTCTAGTATGAGCTGTTGTACGAGGGTCACCTCCTCCTTTTTGATTAACGACTCCGCCGCTAGCTCTGCAAACTCGTCGTCCTCCTCAAAGGCCGAGAGATCTAGCTGCTCCTGCTGTTGCTGCTGCTGTTGCTCAAGCTGCTCAAGCTCCTCTTCCTCCTCCTGCTCCTCTAGCTTTGGCTTTTGTATCAAATGCAAATGCAGCGAAACACTTAAATCAATGGGCACTTCAGAAACCTCGTCATCTACCAAATCATCCAACAGATTATGCTGTGGCTCATTGGACACCAACAGATCCGCCTCGGTATCAGCTACCTCAACACTCTCGCTCAGCAATAGATTCTGTATGCCCTTGCGTAGCTTCCGCTTGGGATTCGCTAGGGCTAGAGCGTGCTCTCGATCCACCCGACCGGAGAGTACCTCTACCGCCGCCCCTAGACTCACTAGCTTCTTGTTACTCTTGGCCTTGTCCGCACCCACAATAACCTTCTCCGCGTAGGCGGTATCAAAGGGATCGGGACCGTCGTCGGGTTGTAGTATGGGTGAGTCGGGTACCTCGGCCAATTGTATATCACCACGTGTGATGGCCTCTATATAATCGGTGGCGAAAATATCATTCACGTCGTCCTGCTGCTCCTCCTCTGAGTCGGAGAGCTGGACTACCGCCTCGGCTAGCTTGTCACGCTGCGCCTCGATCAAGGCCAAACGCTGACGTTCTCTTTCCAAGCGCAACGCCTCACGTTGGGCAGCCTCCTCCTCCTCCTGCTTCTGTTTCTCCGCCGCCGAGGGTAAACGCTGATAGAAGGACTCCTTTTTGATGCGATCTAACTCGTCCTGGGTCTTGTGCAAGATGTTGTCAACGCCGGAGGTTAAAGCCTTAAACTTGGCCCATTCCTCGTCGCCAGTGGGCTGTTCCTGTTGTGGATGAGCAGCCGATGTGGCCGCCGCTGCCGCCGCCGCCTCAACTGGAGCAGAGCTCTCGACGTCTGATGCGGCTGCGTCCGATTCACCACCAGCCTCCTGCTTGGCCCTGAGCTCACGCTTGTACTGCTCGAGCTCCTCCTCGGTGAAGAGTTCTTGGTCCTTTTTCGACTTCTTCTTTTTCTTTTTTAGACCCTTTGGTAGCTTAAGCATTATCTAATTGCGGAGACATCGAGATCGGTCTGTGAAAGATGGAAAAAAAAAATGGAGAAGAAGGGAGACGGGTTAGTCAGGTTAAGAATAGCTAAGGCGGTGGTGGGGGGAGAGCTCAACGGGTGTGGGTACATTCTGGGGTTGGAGGGGGGGGGGGGTGTGCACACTCACCGCCGCGCTGTCCACAAGATTTGATTTGGTAGTGGCGTCTTTCTATCAAACATTTAATTTGATTTCTTTTTGTGGGTAAGTTTTTCCTTTTGCCTTGGGAAAAATTGCAATGCGCTGGCTCACTCACTCTCTCTCGCTCTCTCTCTGTCTCTCTCTCTCTCTGAGAGACTCAATTGTGTACCTACACATGGAAAATAGAGAGCTTTTTCACCACTCAAGCCACAACAACAATTGACAACCCAAAGCAGCTTGCCCACACTTGCGGGGAGGAGGGCAGGGGAGAAGGTGAAATGATTTTGCTGGCGCTCGAAAGTATGCAACACATTTGAATCAAACAGAAAGTGCCAACTTCTCCTGGCAAAGGGTAAACCACTTAAAATGGTTCCAAATGGAATCCCTTTGATTGATTTTTTAAGGTCATGGCCCAACACAACTGATGTTTCGGTAAGGGGTTCTCAATTGGTTTACATATTTTGGGAAATTTTTCAATCCTGACACTGAGGAAATTGAAAATCGAGATGCACAGCACTTCAAATGGCACAAACCAAGCAAGAGATGAGCTCCAGAGAGCTAGAATTACTGCACACAAAGCGTATTAAGCCTAAAAACTAAAAATATGGATAAATGCCCCACAAAGTATGCTACAAATTGTTTTTTTTTGTTGAATTACAGTTATTTAGAACTAGTATTTGCAGTATTTAAGTGAAAATTGTGCATAAATCAGGTAGGCAAACCGGTTCAGATACCGGTACAGCTGATAAACCGAAACGACGCCTTCTCCATATTGGCGAACCGAAATCAACAAGCAAAACGGTTCCGTTTGCCTTCAGTTCAGTGTCTAGTTTAGCTTCAGGCAAAAAAAAACTTGAAAAACGAGGGAATTATAATCGTTTCCCTGAGAAAAGCTATATCTGACCTTCTATCAAACTAAGGGAGACCGTTCAGCAACCGAGCTTACACTTCGTCATGCAGAATTGATATGGCTTCAAAAGGATCACAAATTCTAATACCTGTGATCCCGTACATCTGCTGCCAAGACTTCAATAAACCTGTCATCAGACTGTATACCTTTCGTGGCAGTTGCTTATTGATTTGAGAGAGTGAGAGAGAGAGAGAGAGAGAGAGAGAGAGAGTATATACTTCGGGGGGCTATATTTTCCAAATCTGAAACAAACTTGTGGCTCTATCTCATATAGTCTCTGAGATCGAAGCGTTCATACAGACAGACGGACGAACATTGCCATATCGAATCGGCTGTTCATGCTGATCAAGAATATATATATATACATTATGGGGTCGGAGATGCTTCCTGGTTTCTGGTTGTTACATACACTTGCACAACTTTGAAGTATGAAAAGCTTCAAAATTGGCTTGATAAATTATACGTAAGAATTTCACGATTTCAAAAATATGACATTTTGTATGATATTGCATACTTTTGGGCTGCATAAGACTGTCTTATTGTGAACACAAATATTACAAATTCTCTCACTTTGCTCCAAAAAATCGCAGAATTGTTTGATGTAGTTTATTTGAGAGCTAATGGATAGTACTTATAGTTTGATAAAAACTGGGGGATTTTCACAAAACGTGTGCGAAATATCACCATGTTTTTTGGAACCTTGGAATGAAATTTTAAAAAAAAATTGATAAACACAGTGGGATTTCCAAAAAAAAAAGTGCTTAAAACTTGCTTCCCAAATTAGCCCTCACAATTTTAGGATCTTTAAGCGAAGAGAGTAGGTTTTAGTTGCCTTTGAAATGAGAAAATGTTGTTGTTGCATACTTTTGGGCTGTAGAAAATTGTCTTATTTTTAGCATTTACATGAAAAATTCAGTAGCTTGGCTTAAAAAAATCGCAAAATTGTAAGGATTAGCTTTTTTCAAAAGCTAAGAAATGGTACTTTAAGTGTTTTGTATGAAAGGTATGACAAAAGCTGTGGGATTTTCACAAAAACAACAATTTCTTGCAAGCTTAGACAGAAATGATAGAAAAATTGCACCAAGAGTTTTGTATTAGACTCCTCATCTTAAACATAGCTTTTATGTGTCACATAAACTAAGATTTTGCTCTGTTATTTGTAGTTTTTTGTGACAGATAGCTCTATGTAGTAGATTAGAAAACGGCCCTAAGCCTTTTAGAGTACCCCTTACTACTTTCGGTAGCTCGAAAGTATTGTGTTTTCCATTAATATGAATACAAATTGATATCACACTGAGGTTCTGGTGCTTTCGATTCATTTCAGTTGAATGAGGAGATGTTTTTGCTATTTTTTGTGACTTTTTAGAACCTAAGTATATGTAAATCATTGAAAAAGGTTCCGAATTCAATAAAAATCGATTGAATTGAAGCTACCACAACAAACACATATTCAAGGTGCTGGTGTTTTGGGATTGATTTTGAATATTGAGAGAAATGAAAGGCTTAAAAAAGCAATTGGGGTGCTTAGAAAAAGTGGAACTCTTTACCATACCAAGGTCTGCCCTGCCTTTTCTCTCATGGGACTTCAATCGGAAACCTTTTGCGTATGATTAATTGTAGATTTGGCTTTATATTTTAAGGGTTTCCACAGCCACAAAACATTACGAAATACGTCGAAATGTGCTTGACAGATGATTACATCTCGTACACATGGCCCAATAGAGCAAGAGAGACATACAGAGCGAGAGAGGGGGAGAGAGGGAGAGGGGCATATGCAAAAAAAAAAAGGAGGACAAAATAAGCTTCAATGGCAATGGGGGGCAGTAGTACCTGCTTTTCTATTGTTATTGCTGTTGTTGTAGTAGCTCACCCAAAAATCGATGAATTTGAGACGCACTTCGAGAGAGAGAGAGAGAGAGAGACAGAGAGAGGGAGGGAGGGAGAGAGAGACAGAGTGAGAGAGCGAGCGAGCGAATCAGTTGAGTTGGGTGGGTGAGGGAGGATGAGTATGCTCCTACGCACACTTATCCAGCCACACACTTGGATACATAGAGCGCACACGTTTTTCTTTTCATTTGCATTTTCCTTTTGTTTTAATGAAATTTTGTACACTTTTTTACCCCCGAGGGGGCGGGTTGCACTTTTTCATACCAAAACCAACAACAGCAAAAAAAAAACAGACAAAATAAATCTTTGTGTTTTTTTTTTTTTTTTTTTTTTTTCTTTTCTTAAATTTCTTTTGCAAAAATTATGCAACTTACGTCTCACTTTTGCGCACTTTAAACCCACAATTTTCAATGAACCAACAGAGAAAAAAATATGAACAATTTCGGCCAACCGCAAAAGTAACAATTTTTAGACTTTGTTTCAGTTTTCGGTTGAGTTTTTCCTGCTGCCTACAACTTTTTCTTTTTTTTTTTGTACAATTTTTCGGGTTACCTCTCTGGTTTGAACTATCGGGAAATCTAGCACAGAATGAAGAAAATGTCACGAATTCTCACAGGGAAGTGCTTTTGCCCACACACACACACACACACACGCACAGAGAAGCAGCAGAGGTGTCCTGCCAAAAAAAAAAAAAGAAAAAGAAAGAGCAAACGAAAAGCTCTACCCGTAAAGCTCACAGCTGATGACGCTGATGACGTAGGTGGATAACGGGAATTGTGGGAATTGTGTCCTGCTGACAAAAAGCTTACCAGCGAAAAGCTTCGATTTGACAATAACAACAAAATGAAAACGCGTGCCGTCAATCAACAAGATTTGACACTTGACATTTGGCCCACCACTTAAAACGCATGCGCAGGAGCAAAACGGGGATTTAGAGTGACCAGCGTGGTGATAAGGTATAAATACCCACAGCTTTCAAGTGGCTTTTAAAAGTAGAGCAAACCCTTTTTCAGATAAGCAGCTTAAGGTCTACCAATCTAATCTAAACCCAAATGTTTCACATTAAACAAACTTATTTCACACATTTGCGAGGGCAGTTTGATGAAGCTTAGAGAAAACTTATGTCAAAATTGACCAAATAAGTAAAAATCCCTTAAAAGCAGCATTAAAACATACCCATAGTCCAGCAGGTATCTGAATTTAACTAAGAAGCTTACAAAAACAAATCGATCCGAACCTAACCCAACTAAGACTTCCCCAAAACCTATTCAATACACTCTGAACTGCATGTTCTAAGTAAAGAGAGCTGCGTATTGTGGTCTGAGTATCGAGTACGGAGTATGGAGTACTTAGTGACGAGTGTCTGAGGGCTGAGTATTGAGCGATGCTCACCCATAGCCCTCAGGGGCCGAACACTTTAGGCAATTCATGCCGAATGCTTGCCGAAGTAATGCTTCAGTGAGTGTCAGAGAGAGAGAGAGAGAGAGCTACAGAGAGCCTCTCTTCTTGAACATCGCTGTTCTAGATATAGAGGACTGAGAGTATCGAGGTCTGAGTATTGAGTTCAATGAACAGACGACTGGGAGTATCGAGGTCTGAGTATTGAGATTTAAAGAACAAACGACCGGGAGTATCGAGGTCTGACTATTGAGTTCTAATAACAGACGACTGGGAGTATCGCGTTCCAAGTATCGAGTTCTATGAACAGACGACTGGGATTAACGAGGTCTGACTATTGCGTTCCAAGAACAGACGACTGAGAGTATCGAGGTCTGAGTATAGAGTTCTAAGTATAGAGGACTGAGAGTATCGTGGTATAAGTATCAAGTACTGAGTATCGAGTATTTAGTATAGAATACAGCGCAACCAGTGTTAAGTACTGAGTATCAAACACAGCGTATCGTGTAGGAATGTCTATATTTCCCAAAAAATCATTATCAATAAAAAAAATCTAACATTTTGAATACCGATATTTCATATTTCGAGTCCAAAAAACATACAATATATTCACAATATGGTGATTTTCTTAAGCCAAAGACTTTTTATCACTAATACAAGTGGTGTGTTTCTATTTGATATTTCCAAAAGCATAACTTAATGATATCATTGACTAAGGGCAAATTTCACATCTTCTACATAGAGCTATCTTTCATATAAACTTACAAATACCAGAGCAAAATCTTAGTTTATCTGACACATAGCAGCTATTTAGAAGATGAGAAATCGGCCCTAAGTTTTCCCAAATCAGAACCGGCCGAATCGGTTGACTATAGAACGGAAAGAAGAAAAGAACGGTCGAAAAGCTAGTTCTAGTTCTAGAAAAACTTTTATGTTTTCCATGAAAAAATTCTCGAAACTTTGTATTTATTAATTTTGTATGCTTTGTCAGGATTTCTTGAAGTTGGGTCCAAATCGCACAACTATATAGTACAGCTGGCATACAACAGCTAGGTTTGAAAAGAGGTCTGTGTGGGGAAAAGTTCTTTGTTTTTAAAGGAAACGACCTCTAAATGGTATTATATACATTTTATATGCGTTAACACAACTCTTTAGGGTTTTGTCAGAATCGGTTGACCATAGCATTGGCAACGTTTGGTCAAAAAACTAGTTCTAGTGACAAAAACTTTTTTGTTTTTCATGCAAAAGCCTCGAAACTTTGTGTTTATTAGTTTGCCATTCTTATTCATGGTTTTGTTAAGTTTAGTTCAAATCAGAGTGTTAAATAGTATAGCTGCGGTACAAAAGTTAGGTCTTAAAAGTAGTCTTGGTAGGAAAAACTTATTTGTTTTCAATGGTAGCGGCTAAAATTTTTTCATTTATTTATTTTAGGTAGTTTCACACAGTTCTACAAAGTTTTGTCAAAATCCGATGACCATAGCATATGGCTTTCATAGGAACTTTTGGTCAAAAAACCAGTTTTAGTGAGAAAAACTTTTTTGGTTTCAGTCGAATCACCTCCAAACTTCATATTTAATAGTTTGCTATGCTTTTTTTTATGATTCTATTGAATGAGGTCTTAATCGGATATTTATATGGTATAGCTGCCATAGAAAAGTTGAGCCTAAAACACAGTCTTTGTAGGGAAGACTCTTTTGTTTTTCATGTTAGCGTCTTCAATTTTTGCACAAACCTATTTTATGTTTTGTCAGAGAATTCTACAAAGTTTGGTCAAAATTGGAGTACCATAGCATATAGCTGTCATGGGAACAATCGGTCAAAAAGCTAGTTCTAGTGAGAAAAACTTGTATGTTTTCCAAGAAAACCTCTTCAAACTTTATTTTGATTAGTTTAATATGTTTTTTTTATGATTTCATCAAGTTTGGTTAAAATCATACAACTTTACAGTATAGCTGCCATAGAAAAGTAAGGTCCGAGTGGGGAAAACTCTTTTGTTTTCCATGTTAACGGCTTCAACTTTTGCACAAACTGATTATATGTTCTTTTAGAGAATACTACAAAGTTTTTTCAAAATCGAATGACCATAGCATATAGCTGTCTTAGGAACAATCGGTCAAAAAACTAGTTCTACTTAGAAAAACTTTTATGTTTTCCAAGAAAACCTCTCCAAACTTTGCATTTATTAGTTTAAGATGCTTTTTCATGATTTCACCAAGTTGAGTTCAAATCGGACAACTATATAGTATAGCTGTCATGGAAAAGTAAGGTCTGAAACTTTGAAACTTTATTGTTTTCAATGTTAGCGTATTGAGTTTTTTGTATATACTTATTTTATGTTTTGTCAGAGAATTCTAGAAAGTCAAATCAAAATCGGCAGACTATATAGTATGGCTGCAATAGGAACAATCGCTTGTAAAACTAGTTTAAGTAGGAAAAACTTTTTGGTTTTCAACTTTTGGCGTCTTTAAACTGATCAGTTATTCAAATTATGTGGTTCTGCTTCAATCTTGCACAATTTCAACAAAATCGGATGACGATGCATACAAGAAACTGGCTAGCCAAATGTTTCTAGTTGAGGCGCCATCTGTGGGTCAGCTGGGGAAGATCCGTAATTGGAATTTCTTACAAATGAAAATGAATGGTTTTGAATGTTAGACCAATTATACGAACTGTAAGTGTATATATATATATATAGTACGACCCTTGTCTACTTCATTCACTTACCCAAGTTATGGCGCATGCTGCAAGCCCCTTGAATTCGTGCATCACTTTGATGCTTATTTTCGGATCTTAAAGAACCCGCGGACCGAGTTTTCTTCTGGAATTTATAATGCCTTTTCATTACTAAACGGAAAACAATTCAAAAAAGGCGAGAATATATATAATATATAAAATATAAACACACTTTAGATGTTTTTTCCCTAGCCAACTTGATTTGAATTTGACTTGAAATAGCTTCAAATTTATTGTTATATATTTTCTCCCATTTTCCACAAACTAAGTACTCCTTGACTTTACATTCCCCATGCTTTATTTTCAACCTAGACAAATTCGGCTGCTAGCATTTCATTTCCATTTAGATTGTCGTTTGATCAACAACAAAATATAATAAAAATAATAAAAAAAAAAGTACAAAAATCTAAAACCAAAAATCGAAAATTAAATTATTCTTTTTTGTTTTTTGCAAAAGTTCATTTTTGTTCCTATTTAAAATGAGTTTTCAAAATATGGATCACACCTTCAGGCGTTGCCCGAGCTGTGGTCTTTTTCATATTTGGATTGATATACCCAGAGGGTATCCGCTGGTCAAGTTGCCCGAACCCCAGGAATGGCGTTAACACTAATTTTAAGCAATAGAAGAAGAGAAGAAACGGGTAAGTTTTAATTGATTTGGTTTGCTTTCTGGTTTTCTCTAACAACAGCTTCACCTTCCATTCACAGTGACAGCAACACATCCACATCCACATCCACACAATGAATTGGACAACAATAAAGCAACGAGCAGCAACACCCAAGGATAAAACACATCTTATACATCTTCAGGCAACATAAACCAAGGAAATGGGCAACAAAAACGAAGGACATAACCAACAATTCATGGAAAGTAAAGAATTTCCATCAATGAGACACGATTTAGTTTAAGTTTATACAAGTCAAAGCGTAATAAAACGCAAAAAAAAAATGAAATGTGTAACTTCTTTGAAATGATATGCACTTGTTGTTGGTGGTAGAGGTAAGAGTAATGGCAGTGCAGTGGAGTGCACTGACTAACCCGACTGTATTGGGTGTAGTCCCTACGTATCCTAGCCTATTAACTTCGAGATTTTTGGAGTGATTGAACAGGAGACAACAAGGAGGAGTCACTAGACATAAGGATATAGTCATTTGAGTTTGTGTGAAAGGATGAAAACCAAAGCCTATTTCTTGGACCCATGTTTTCTTTGCAATTATTTTGGTACTCTGTACCATAGGTATACAAAGTATAATGAGTTTGTGCAAAATTATGCTAACAGCCAGAAGGAAGCATCTCCCAACTAATAAGGTATATATAATATATACTTAATCAGCCTCAACAGCCGGAGGGAGTCGATACGTACGAACTTACAGATCTCAGAGCTGGTAAGAGATAAAGATTTGACTTGTGTGGAACAAAAACTTCTTATGCTTGCAGGCATTTAAAGTATATTTTCAATTTTGGCCACGCCCCCCTCGGCCACCGCAATTTGAAAAAAAACGTCATAACTCCCACAATTTTAAAGCTAGTTGGTTTGTACCTTCTTGACATATTTAGTAATCAGAATTACCTATCTATCTGCCAAAGGAATGGTGAAGATTGGACAAAAGGTTGAAGAGCTATGAGCAAAAGACTGTTCGCTAGTGCAGCGCTGCTGCATCAAAGTATGTAGAGAGTTGTGTTATAGTCGGGATTTTTTATACCCTAATTTTGATCAGAAGTTTGCAATGCATAGAAATATTCATTTCCAACCCCATAAACCATATATATTCTTGTTCAGGGTGACGAGCTGAGTTGATTGAGCTTTGTCCGTCCAACTGTCCGTCCATCTGTTTGTTTCTACGCGAACTAGTCTCTCAGTTTTAAAGCTATCGAGCTGAAATTTTACACAGTTTCTTCATTTTGCTGCACACTACTACTATGTCGGTTCCGACCGGATCGGATGACCATATCTCATAGCTCCCATAGGAACAATCGGTCGTAAAACTAGTTTTAGTATGAAAAACTTTTTTCTTTTCAATGATAACGTCTCCAAACTTTGTAATTGCAGGTTTTCTATGTTTTTTTATAATTCTGCCAAGTTTGATGAAAATCGGACAACTATATGGTATAGCTGCCATACAAAAGATAGGTCTGAAAAACAGTTTTAGTTAGAAAAACTTTTTCGTTTTTAATGGTAGCTTGCTGCAATTTTGCATTTGTTTGTTTCACCTGCTTTCACATAATTTCACAAATTTTTGGCCATATCGGATGACTATATCATATAGCTGCCATACTAACGATCGGTTGGAAAATGGGAAAAAGAGTAATTTTTGAAAATATTTAAGCGAGCACTTGCAAGGGTATTAAAATTTTGGCACAACCGAAGTTTGCTTAGCTTTCTCTTTAAAAAATACCTTATTTTATTAATTTTCGATTAATTATCGATAAATGGACCATAGTGCATTAAATGAATATTAGTTAAAGGTATTCTTAACATTATTTCTGTGGATTTCATTAAGAGTTAAGTTCCTTCTTTTAAAACAAACGTTTTATGCTATTTGAAAGTTGCACATATAGCAATTTTCTATGAAATATATGGAAATTATAATTTTTTTTTGTTACTAAATGGTGAAAAATCGAATTGGCTTCTGTTTTTAGGTACTCTTAAACCCCATTAGCTTTGTACAAAAAATTATTTGCGCAATGAAAATGAAAATATGACTGTTTAAGAAAACTCACAGAGTTATTGCATGGAAATCTTGGCATTTTTTTCCTACTTATGGGTAGAAATAATACATAAAATAACATATATATTTTCCATTCATTTGTTCTGTTTCGTTATGGCAACACTTCATGGCCAAGATAGCTTTACAACAAAGGGAGCAGATAGTCTAGAAATTGTTAGTCATGTATTAAGAACTTGATAAAGTTCAAGAATGGTATGTGTTACATATATATATATATACATATATTCACAATACAAACAATCATTTGACATACAACTTGTCATCTACCCAACTTATATACTTACCAGCCCCCCACAAACTATCTATTCCAGCCTTAATACCCAAAAATTTACTAACACAAGATAAGAAATCGAACCATAAATAGTTATCTCTTCCACTTATCAGCTAATTTCGTCGTCAAAACAAATACCCATTTTGGGGGAGAAACGTATGACAAATTAACAAACATTAGAAACAATTTATTTGAGAATTTTTGTCATGCATTTTTTTTGTTTGTTTGTTTTGGTTGCATGTAGCTAAAACTCTTATCAGCTAAATAGGCTATGACTAAAACTAAAGGCTTTCCATTTCCCTCTGATTCATGCCTTACCACCAATCATCACTCGCTCCATCCCTTTCAGTCTCGTGCGTATTGTATTGTGGGCTTAAACTGGCAACTGTTGAACCACCACGATTCAACATTGCCATAAACCTGCCTCTTGTGCCGCCAACTTGGACTATGCAACTGGGCGCAGAGTTGACAGAATGGCGAATTGCGGCCCAATTCATAGAATCGACGCCACCAAAAGTAGCTCATATAAACATTCACATCGCTGGCCACATACTCCAAATATTCAGCCAGCTCCGCAATGCTATCAAAACGATTGGCATCGATATAGGAGCGAGGTGGCAGAAAATATGTATAGTTTGCACCACCAAACACAATGGGAATGATGTTATGTTCTAGAGCGCTGAATAGTTTTTCGGTGATATAGTCCTTGCATAAAGCATTTTCAAAGGACAAATAGAATTTGTAGTCGGTATCCAGCATTTCCTTGCAGTGGGGATCACCCTGCGAACAGCTGCGAAAGAGAATTTAGAATAGGATGAGTATAGGGGTTGAGAAGTGAGCTAAGGCCTTTAGCTACAAAGGTGATGGTTGTGCAAAAGGCACTTTTAATCAGGAATTTCAACATTTAGAGTTGAGAGACCCTAGTCCTAGACTATATATTTTACATAATTTGACTTTCACCATCTGTTTGAAACACAAGTGGCAAGAGTACTCAAAACTATATCCAATGTTTCGTTACAAAAGAATTATACAAACTTAAAAATATCTATTTAGCTTTCTTTTTTACCATGAAACTACATTTTTGTACCTATTTTTCTATGGCAGCCATTAGAAATATTGAAACGATTTCACTCAAGAGTAGACAAAAACAATTAAAGAGCTTGTAAAAATGATATGAGCTGTTTTTAAAAAAGGTTTTCTTATAAAGTGACCTTCTTTGTACCATATTTTCTATGGCAGCTATAACAAATACCTAACCCTCATAGCCCAAACTTGTCTGAGCTAATGGAAATAGTCTTTTAAATGATATTTGCAAAGTTTAAATATAAAACCAAGAAATATTACCAATTTTTTTTCTATAAAACTAAGTTTTTGTACCATTTTTTCTAAGGCAGCTATAAAAAATGCTCAACCAATTTGGACCAAACTTGTCTGAGCTGATATAAATAATGTTTTAATAATATCTTTAAAGTTTAAACATATTACAAACAGCTTAACATAATTTGTTTCAAAAAAATCAACTTTTTGTACCATTTTTTGCAAGGCAGCTATAAGAAATACTCAACCCATATCAATCAAACTTGAAGAAGAACTAGGGTTAGAAAGATATCTGCAAAGTTTCAAAACTTTTTTCTATAAAACCAACTTCTTGTACCATTTTTTCTAAGGCAGCTCTTAGATATCTCCTAAAAAGTTCGACCAAAATTGGCTGAACTAACCAGAAAAGTGTTTTAATGACATTGCCAAAGTAAAATGATACCCAAGTAAATTTACCTGGTTTTTTTTTTATCGCAAAATCATTTTCTTGTACCTTTTTTTTACATTTAACTAATTAAAAGTGTGTTGCAATGATACCAGTTGGGTACGTAATAATGTAATCAATTTTTTTACGACAAATCTAGTACCTTGTACCTTTTTTTACTATGACAACTATAAGCTATATTCAACAGATTTCAATGGAAATGGCCAAAAACTCTCATAAAACTTATGATATTGGTATGAGCAGATTTTGAAGTAAGTACATAAGTTAATAGCCAATTTTTTTCTACAAAATCCCTTGTTTGTACCATTTTTTCTATGGCAGCCTTGAGCTATGCTCAAAACTATATCGACCACATATGGTTGAGCTAATAACATAAGTATTATAACTATAATCAGCCAAGTTTGTACATAATACCAAAGAAAAAAAGACATTTTCCCTAACAAAATCAAGTTTATGTACCAATTTTTCTATGGCAGCTACCAAAAATATTCAAATGACTTCGCTGAAAAGTAGGCAGAAGTATTTGAAATCTTATAAAAAATTATACAACCTGATTTTGAAAATGATACCAAGAAAAAAAAAGATTTTTACCCCAAAAATCAACATTTAGTACCTTTTTTTCTAAGACAGCTGACTAAAACATTGAAACGACTTAGCTGAAAAGTAGGCAAAAGTATTTAAAAGCATGTAAAAATGATATAAGCTGATTTTGATAATGATACCAAGGAAAAGAACCAATTTTTGCTCTAAAAATCAATGTATGGTACCTTTTTTACTATGACAACTGACAAATATATTCTACAGACTTCGCTCAAAAGTAGGCAGCAGTATTTGAAAATGAATAGGAATAAAAATAGCTGATTTTGAAGATGATACCCAAGAGGGGAACCACATTTTTTTTCTTAAAATCAACCATTTGTACCTATTTTTCTATGACAGCTGCTAGAAATATGCAAACGACTTTGCTGAAAAGTAGCCAGAAGTGTTTGAAAGTGTGTAAGAATGATATTAGCTGATTTTGAAAATGATACCAGGGTAAAAAAACAATTTTTGCTTTAAAAATCAACGTTTAGTACCTTTTTTTCTATGACAGCTGACAAATATACTCTACAGACTTCGCTCAAAAGTAGCCAGAAGTCTTTGATAGTGTGTAAGAATGATAATAGCTGATTTTGAAGATGATACCCAAGAGGGGAACCACATTTTTTTCTAAAAATCAACCATTTGTACCTATTTTTCTATGACAGCTGCTAGAAATATGCAAATGACTTCGCTGAAAAGTAGCCAGAAGTGTTTGAAAGTGTGTAAGAATGATATTAGCTGATTTTGAAGAGGATACCATGGAAAAAAAGCTATAATCAAGTTTTTGTACCATTTTTACCATGGCAGCTATAAGATATGCTCAAACCATTTCGTTTTAGAAACCGTAAATCTATTTTAAAGAGTTACAAAATGATGGAAACAGATTTCGTAGAAGATACCGAAGAAAAAAATCGTGTTTTTTTTCAACAAAATCCCATTTTTCCCACAAACTTCACTTCTTTTTTTCTGCCCCACTCACCTGAGTGGCCCGCACTTGCCGTAGATATCCACTTGAATGAATTGCTGCAAACCTTTTGCCAATTTCTCACGCTGCGACAGTGTCTCACAATGTGAAACAAACCAGATGGCCATTTTACTTTTCTTGGGCCACAATTGCCACACCTGGCTATCGTTCCATGGGCCAGCGGGTGGCTCACGCCATTGTGCACCCGGACCCGCTGACATGGCCATATGCGTTTCCTTATCAATAAGGTGTCCATAGTTCCACACAATATCCGAATCCAGGCGATAGGTCATTGTTAAGTTATAGAAATCCTGCTCATCGCTCAGCTTATGTTTTGTCTCACCCGGCGGCTCCATCAGACCAAAGACATACAACTGATGTGGACTCCGTTTGGACGGTATCGAATTGAAAATGGGAAACGGCTCAGCCAAGTGAAAGACAATGGCATCGTACATCTCGGGTGAGGGTAGAAAATCATGATTATTCGTCAGCTCACACTGATAAACGGGACACTGGAACAGATCGCGAAAGTCCTGTGGTCCCAGCGTATCCGCTGGCAGATACCACCGTCGATTGCCAAAGAAATCATTCCACAGCAATATGCTGCGCGTGCTCAACAGCTGCTCCGGCTGATTACGCTCCAGATAATCATGCAGTATGGCATATTGATTCACCAGGGGTGACTGGTTGAGCTTGTACAGCACCAGCAGTGTGGTAAACAGCAACAGCAACAGCAACAGATTCAGACCACGACCGATAGTGGGCGTCCACACTGCGCGACAAGCCATTGACAAGTGGCCAGACCCGGCTCATGCCTACCTGACCAAAGTGCCAGCCAATGCGATAAGAGTTTATTGATTGTGTTGCCGATAAGTGACTCTACACCTGCCCGCCCTCAACACTCTTTGTGGATTTGCCTATCCAAATAGACATTTGGAACATATCTGGGGTATCTTTACCAGGTAAGCAGGGGCCATAGGTTCTGGAAGAGATGTGTCAATAGTGTGAGTAGCACCACAAAGCCATAGACCAGCACAGTTTTCAGCCACAGAATGAGCAATTTCATTTTTAGAAAAAAAAAACCGAAAAAACAAACCAAACCGTTGATTGTCATTCGAAATGGCCAAATGAGGCGTCCGGCGGATAGCACCTGTGGGCTGGTTTATGCATTAATAATGCCACCCCACACACACACATGACCCGCAATTGTGGTAATTGTAATTGAAGAGCAATCTTTGATGTCATTAAGTATGGCCACACCCCCCCCCCCACATATTCAAATTAATGTTTATTGGGAGGGGGTGGGGGACACCGAAATGGTAATGATTCCAATTCACTTGTAAGTAATAAAGTGACCATTAGCTGGCACTTTCTTGGGACATCATTAAGTGGCAAATATAATTTACTAGCCACTTGGCGACTTTGATTTGACCTTCAAGAGGGAAAGGGTCTTGTGCATAACAAATCATGTATAAGGTCGTAGAGAAATTCTAGAACCAACGTTGTCTAAAGTTCACCTAGATAGATATCTCTAAGACAGCACTTGGAAATCAACTTCATTCAGAGAAAAAATAGAGAATTTCACGCTTAGCATGAACTAAGAAATGCAAAGTTTGGCGACGTTTCCTTTGAAAACAAAAAAGTTTTTCCTACTAAAACTAGTTTTTCGACCGATCGTTCCTATGACAGCTATATGATATAGTCATCCGATTGTTAAACAACATTGTAGAACTGTGTGAAAGCATATTAAACAAATAAATGCCAATTTTAAAGACATTTGTATTACAAACAAAAAAGGTTTTCCCACTAAGACCACTCTTCAGACTCCACTTTTGTATGGGAGCTATACCATATAGTTCTCCGATTTCGACCAAACTTAGTGAAATTAGGGGGAAGCATAGCAAATTGAGATATAGAAAGTTTAAAGGCGTTTTCATGAAAAACAAAAAAGTTTTTCTCACTAAGACCACTTTTCAGACTCCACTTTTGTATGGGAGCTATGCTATATAGATGTCTGATTTCGACCAAACTTAAAGGAATTAAGGAAAAGCATAGCAAACTAAGAAATGCAAAGCTTGGTGACGTTTTCTTTGAAAACAAAAAAGTTTTTCCTACTAAAACTAGTTTTTTGACCGATCGTTCCTATGACAGCTATATGATATAGTCATCCAAGCCGGCCGGTGTCGACAAATGTGAAAAGTATGTGTATTTAAAGACTTTGTGCAAAGTTTGGTGAAGATAGCTTCGAAAATGACGCAGGAGATGGCATAGAAACGGACGGACATGGCTAAATCAACTCAACTGATCAAGACTATATATATGTATACTGGTTGGAGTTGCTTTCTTTGGATGCTTTACAAACATTTGTACAGTTTTATAATCAAATATGAAACCAGTAAGCCAGTGTCATCAGCAACTACAAAGCCATTTATATATATATATATATATACACATATCTGGCGGCGATTATCAGCAGAATATGGCAACAAATATGGATCATTTGAAGTGCTATTCATATAAAATTGCCTGTCATTAAATGATAAACTAGACTATTCTGGCTCTTATCTACTTTGATAGATTTCACATTTCATTTTGAGCTAGAACTTTTACCCTAAAGTATATGCAAAATATGTAAGTTTGAGGCTTAAAAGTTCAAAACTTATGCCTTTTCATGCTTTACAGAGATTGGCAAATGAAAGAATAAACATTTTTTGAACAATTCTCAAAGTTGTGAGTATTTAAGCTCACTTCATTTTGGGTGGGAAGCAAGTTTGGGTTAAAATAACTTATTTTACAACTTATATTTCAAAACTGTAGATTTCTGTGCAGCAGCTGCTTCAGCCTCAGATTGAACTCTTATCAATTGCCCAGGCCGTTTATGGCCGAGTCCAAGGTTTTTTTTTGGCATGACGCATATAAAATGTCTCGACTTGTCTCTTTTCTTGTTTTGGTTTTTTAATTTATAATTTTTATAAGGAAGAAAATTTGAGGGGTTTTTGGCTATGCACAAAACAACAGAGAGAAGAAGAACAGAAAGGAAAAAAAAATAGTATATAAATAAACCTACGTAAATACATAATATATGCATATATGGTATATACAGCTCTTTAGGGTTAGTACATTAGATATTATCACAATGGACGGTGGCCAGGCGGGGCCAGTCCTAAATGCCACAGCAGGAGCGATGATGTGGCATTGAAGATCCCTCGGCGCCATCCTCGCCCTGTCTGGAGTCCATGTCCAATTCATCGGACACACTGATGGCATCCGAATTGGTAAGCGAATCGTTGTTGCTGCCCAACTGCTGTGATCTGTGATCCACCATCAGTTGGCTCAGCAGATCAAATAGCTCAATCACGCCCTCATTCTCCTTGGCCGACGTCTCCACATACTGCGCACCCACTGTGCGTGCATATTGTAGCGCCACCTCATACTCGATGGCACGTTGCTCCTCCAGATCAGTCTTATTCCCGACTATAATGAGGGCTATGTCGCTGCCCAGCATTTGTTTTAGCTCGCGCACCCACGACTTCACTTTCTGAAAGGAGTCCTCGTCCGTGATGTCGTACACCAGCAGTGCACCATCCGAGCCGCGATAGTAGATGGGACCGAGGGCATGGAAACGCTCCTGGCCGGCCGTGTCCCAAATGTTCAACTGTGCCCGCCTGTCATCCGGCAGGGTTATCTTCTTGGTGACAAACGAGGCCTGTAGGGTGCTCAGATGTTGTGGATTGAACTTGTCCTCCATGTAGCGCAGCACCAATGACGTTTTGCCCACACAACCTTAAAGAGTGGCAAGAGCAGTGTGTTGTGGGTGGTCTGGGAGGTGGCGGGGCGTGTGGGTTGTGAATGTACTCACCTTCGCCCAGCAGCACCGCCTTAAAATTAAGCGTCGGTCCGCTTCTCGATCTGCGCGAACTCATGTTAGCTCCTTCTACGTAATTTGTTGTCCAAAATTGTTTAAGCAATTGTCATGCATTTGTTTATGGCCCGGAAATTATGTTATGGGGAAAAATAAAAATTTAGTTGATTTTTTTTTTATTTTTGCTTTTAACAGCACCAAAATACGAGACGGCTAGACTTATCGATACTGGTATAATCGATAGGTCGTAAGGTTTCAAATTGTTTACAGTAAATGAAACGGCTATGTGTAGGCATTTTAATTTTGTTATAGTTTACAAAAGAGATGACCAGAATTGTGAATAGTTGTGGGATATTTTTTTTGTAAATTCTTTTTATTTAACAAAAAAAAAAAGAAGCTACTTAACAGCACCAAAAGTTCTGCCTCAGCTTAACATTAGAGATGCCAGCAGCTGCGGTCGATAGATGAGCACAACTATCGATACTTTTGCAAGCGGCATTTTTTAAATTTGAATTCAAAAGGAGGGTCAATGAACATGATTTCTGATTTTGGTCATAGAATTTTTTTGTTTTATTAATTTTCTTTATATCTACGTCTTCTGTAAGAAAAAATGATTGATTTTGCTCTAATTTAGTTGGGTATTCAAATATCTTGAGCCTGAACCTCCGTAGACACATTCTCCCATCATTTGTTGTGATTTTGGCTATGGATAAGTTGCTGTCCATAAGAAAACTATTTCTTTAATTCACAAAACACTCTCATTGGCCTCATGCTCATGCAAACAAAACATAAATACTGCGTGGCTTGCAGCAAAAACCTTTTCAACGTCTTAAACTTCAAGATGTAGGTTTCAAGCAACATTTTTGGATACTTTGTGCTATGCCAAAGAAGCTTTAAATTCTCCATCAGACTTTTTGAACTCACTGGATTTGCCTGGCATGTCAGAAACACCTTCTAACTACTATAAATTTCGATCTCCGGCTATCTTACTGCGGAATTTAGAGCCACCACGGCTAAGATATAGAATGTGATGTGTAATTTAAAAGCCAACATTGTCAATTTCAGTTTAAACGGATTGACTTTCTTAGTAGATTGGCATTCGCAATGAGTCTTATGGCCAAACGATATCCGTTTGCAACTTAGATTTATGCGCATCTTGGTTATTAGAAGCTAAAATATATGTGGCATGTTCTGGTGTGGGCAAATCAAAGAGCTTATTTGTATAAGCTAGACACAAGCATAGACAAAAACTGTTTTGCACTCAATTCTTGCTTCTTTCTTCTCTTTCTAAGCCAAATAAGTTGATAAGCTAAACGTTCTCCCCTGTAATTCTCTGCATAGCTTAATATTGTGTGTGAACAGTTTCAATCTGCCAAGCAAATGCTTTCTCTAAGTAAGAAAATCAAAGATTTTTAACATTCCCAACTTCTAGCATTTCCATTTCTAACTCTCATTTGACATAGCCCCATCCACTGTGCTGCTTCAGCAAGCACATTCTCTAGGCGAGACGTGTGAAAAATGTCGCTGCGTGGTGTGACGCCTCAATTGTGTCTCATTCATGGAGTACAGAGCCGGGGGAGAGCCAGGCCAGGCCAGGCCGGTGTGTAACAAAACGGAAGTGCGCAAGCCAACAGCATCTTCCTCTCCCTCTCAACGCAGAGCTGGGACTATGTGCTGGAATTTCGCTGAAAAAGCGTGTCAATGCATCTCACTTGGGGAGTCTGCGTAGTTGGGGTTTTTGTCCAATTTTCAAATGTTTTCAAATCTTTTAACAAAAACCAAACAGGCCTTGCCTTTGACTTCCCAATGTGTTTTTCGACAATTGCAAATTCATTTCTATTGCCATATTTGTTGTAACAACAACAAAATATATAGAAATCAATCATTTTTCTCAAAATGAGTGGCCAAACTAATCACAAACTCAAGCGGTGCCGTAACTGTGGACTACTTCATTTTTGGCTCAATATCCCCAGGGATCCTGAAATCATTTTCTCCATCTTTCCCGATCCAGAGGAACGGCATCCTCATCCCCAAATGCCACGCCTTTTACGAATCATGGAGGATATGGAAAATGTAAGTTGGTTTGTGGTTTTTCCATTATCCCCCCTCAGACTTTAAAGATGTTTTACCTTCGATTCTCAGTGGGGACAAGATGATGGCAAGTCGCCGTATTTGTGCATTTGCTGCATTCATGAACTGAATAAGAAGTATCCAATATCTATTTACCCGGAGTTACCAAGGAATCGACGGCGCTGATTGGATGGAGCTCTTGAGAAGCTACAGCTACATACAAAACACAACCAGAAGATGCCAACTTTTTGAGAGACCCAACTACATTCAAAACCCAATAACAAATCATGCGAATAGACAGAAACAATTTCCGATATTGTTTAAATTTATACAAATTAAATTTACACTCAAACATAAAGCATAAAGCTTTAAGTAAGCAAAAGATGCGGTTTTACTTGTTTGATTTGGCAGAAACTTGGATGCTTTCATCATAAGGTGAATACATTTCAATCTACGACCTCGAAAATGGTCGGAAGGAGTTGAAAACTAAATTATGGGGTTGAAATCGAGTCGAGATGGAACAGAAAAACCTCTTAAGCGGAAGGAAAGAGTTTGAAATTCAAAATATAGTTGGAATTGGAATGAAAAAGAACATAAAAATTGAAATTGACATTCGAAGTGGAACGGTATAAAACGAAACAATATTACAAAACGGGCGAAATATAAGTAAAGAGTTGGAATCGGTAAGGAATAGAGCAGAAAAGCTTGGAAAACGGACAGAACTTCATGGAAATTAAAACTAAATAGAGCAGAAAATCTTGGAAAACGGACGGGACCAGTTTTAAATGCACTTTAAGTGGGCATGTAGACTAAAGGAGCAAAAAACTCAAATTTGAGGCTGATATAGGGTCAGCATATAACAGCAAAACTTCGGATTGAGTTGGTATAGAACAAAAAATATTGAAAAACCGGGCGGGGCAGGCTTTAAAGTGAAATTTAAGTTTGAAATTGGTTGATATAAAACGGAAAAACTTCACAAACGGTCGGGAGCAGGTTGAAAATTGAATTTTGGAATGGGAATTGTTAAGGGATAAGAAAAAATTACTTAAAAAACGACCGAAACGAGTTAAAAAAAATTATATTTGGTGCGGAATAGAACAGAACAACTTCGAAAACGGGCGGGAGAAGATTGCCATAGAAATTCGAGTTGGAAAAGAAACGGAATGGAACTGAAAAACTTACTAAACAGGCGTAACAATATTGAAATTGAAGTTGGGACTTGGAATAGGAAAGGTTTAGAACAGAAGAACTTCGAAAGTTGGCATAAGAAAAACGGCATAAGAAAATCTTACCTCAAAAACGACCGAAAGGATATAAAAATTAAAGTTTAGGGCTGTTATTGAGACGAAATAGAACAGAAAAACTTCGAAAACGGACGGGGAGAAGATTGAAATAGAAATTTTAGTTGAAAACGGAACGGAGTGGAACGAAAAACTTAAAAAACGGGTGGGCGGAGATTGAAATAGAAATTTGAGTTGAAAACAGAAGGGAATGAAACGAAAATACTTTAAAAACGGACAAGACAAGAGCAAAATTTAAGTTGGGAGTTGGAATCACAAACATATAGGACAGAAAAACTTTGAAAACTGACGAAAGAAGATCAAAATTTAAGATTCCAGGCTGGAATTGGTAGGGAATAGAAAATAGTAGGAAATATAAAAAATGTAAGATTCCGGGCTGGTAGGGAATAGTTGAATACCTCTTCAAAAACGACCGGGCAAGATCCAAATTTTGATTTTGAGTTCGAAATTGGTACGAAACAGAACAGTAAAGCCTCGAAAATTAACGGAGTAAGTTCGAAGTTTTATTTTGAGTTGGCATAGGGACAAGGTAGAACAACGAAACTGCGAAAATGGGCAGAAAAAGACTGTAGTTGAAATTTGAGGTCAAATTCGGAAAGTGAGGATGGATAATAACGCTGCGAGGGTGGATCAATCTACTTATTAACTGCATTTACATAAAAGTAAAGAGTATTGGCCAATCGCTTAAGTCTTGTAAAGTTTCCAAAACTTGGCAAGGGCAGTTCCTTTGGACTACAAAGGGGGACCACTCAAAAGTGTAGCATACTTTTTCGAGTTCGCCAAAGCAGCCGCTTGAAAACATTTCAAAATATTGTTGTTTTTGCCAACCACCGTAACTAGAACAACAGTTATTACTCTCCAGCAGCTGCGCTCTCACCGTAGGCTCTCACACTCTCCGCTGCGCTCTGTTATGCTCTCTCTCTCTCACTCTCTCTCTGCGGCTGGAGAGGCAGAGGCTGTAAGCGAATGCTGCTGGCTGCTTGGCGTTTCATTCTAGAATTAAGTGCCGTCGCAGCAGGAGGAAGTCGTGTTAGTAGAGTAGAGCCAGCTCGTACGTGTGTGTGTGTTGTACGGCCAACCGCACGGACCGTTACCCGGAAACGAAGCGCAGTGTTGTGTAGCAGGCAGTAGGGGAAGAGGTCGCCGCCGCGTCTAACCGTTATTTGGCACAAATCAAACAAATAAAATTCAAAATAAAAACAATTTCTTTTTTTTTTGCTTGTGTGTGTGTTTGCTAGCGGTGTTTATCCATACACACACACACATACGTACGCACAGAATTGGTCAGTAAGTCAAGTCTAAGAAAACAAACAAATAAACACACACACACGGACACACACAGCCGCGGGGTGGGTTGGCGGACGCTGCAGGGGGTGGGAGGTCCTTACTACGCACTCGACAAATTTTTTGGGCAAATTGTGCGTTGCGTAAAAAAGTCATTTGCGCAGCAAATTGCAATTTGCCACGCCCCCTCCAGCGCCAGTAGAGAGAGTTGTGGCCCGAGAGAAGCTGTGCGTATGTGTGTGTGCGAGTGTGTGTGTGTGTGTGTGTGACTTGTGCATTTTTAGGGATACACAAAATGTGCGTGTCCACAAATTAAGACGCAGGAACAAATAATAATACCAAAAAACAAAAAAAAAATATAAATAAATAAAAACAACTGAACAATTTGTTAAAAAAAACGGGAAAAGGACAAACATCAACATGGACAGCTCCCCGGACTTGTCGCTCAAATTGCGACGTGGCTCCAGCGATTCACGTGACAACTTCTACATGGACTTTGCCCAGGGCATTGATTCCGATATAGAGGAGGTGGAACAGCAGGTGCCACCACCCCTGCCCCAAGTATCGCTGGCGGAGGAGGTGCTCATGATGGTGCCGCCGCCACCCTTAATGGGTCAACCCTTGCCCACTTTAACCGAAACGGAGGATATGCCACCCACACCCACACCACCGCCACAGCAGCTCAGCCAGGAGGCAAATTCACCGCCCGGTTCGCCCATCAATTCGGTGCTGGAGCTGGAGTTGATACCACCACCGCCGTTGTCACCCCTAGAAGAAGGATTGGGGCGCACTGCAACGGCGGAGGAAGAAATTGCGGCCGAGGAGACTGCCGCCGAGGAAGAAGAGGAGGAGGAGGAGCCGGTGGAAGAGGTGGAGGCAGAGCAGCAGGCTTCAGCAGAGGAAGAGGAAGATGAAGATAAATCCACTCCTCCGCCACCCTTGCCACCCTTACCCTCTAATCTATCCTATCTACAGGGTAATGTCACTCCACCCCTCACCAAATCACCCTCCACCTCTCCCTCGCCACCCGTCACTCCACCCCCCTGTCCCCTGTTGAATCTCACACGTATGGTCTCCCCACCAGCCCAGCATGTCAGTCAAATACCACCACTCACACCCTCCTCAGAGAGCGAAGAGGAATCCCAGCCCAATACACCGCCCCCATTGGCCAAATCGGAGCCGCTGCAGCTGCCCGAACCGGAGCTGGAAGAGCTCGAAGAGCCACAGCCCGAACCCTTGAGTGCGGGTCAATCATTGGATATGGAAGATGAGTCCACCACCATCACCACTCCACCTAGCAATGGTTATTCCGCCTCCTCCATCATAGCGCCACCACCAGAACATTTTGCTGAACTGGAGGAGGATCTGAATGCCGCTGGCGTGTTCATACCTCCACCTCCGTTGGAGGAGCCGGACGCCCGGCCAGAGGAGCCGGAAGAAGAAGAGGAAGAAGTGTCGCTGCATGATAGCATCAGTTCACCCAGGGCCGCCAGTATTGCCACCAGTGGAGCCAAACTACCCGACAGTCGTGGTGCCAGTCGTTCCGCCTCTCTCAGTGGCTCAATCAAGGCGCCACCCCCACCTGGTGGCATACTGTCGCCCCAGGCCTCCCTGAAATCGCAATCATCACTTAAGTCGCAGAGTCCAGTGGCCTCCCTGAAATCCACTGCCTCTGCCTCCACCTCGCAACGTGTTCAGAGTCCGCCCGTGGGTGAGGGAGCCCCGGTAATGCCCTCGCCGCCGCTGATGCGCAGCTCACCGGCCGAGATGGTGCCTAGGCAAATGCACAGTCCACCTAGGATAACCACACCACCCAGAGTGTGTAGTCCACCGTTGGTGAGCAGTCCACCCAAATTGGCGGAAACGGCAGCGGCAGCGGTGACCAGCAGCGTTAAGGAGGCGGTTAGGTAAGTCTCTGCGCCTTATCAATGTAGTTTCTATCTATCCGTGTCAAGTGTGATGAACCCGTAACAAGCATCTTTCTCTCTCTCTCTCTCACTCTCGTGCTGTCCTTGTTCTGCACTTCATTAATTGCATAAGCGTTTGCCTGTGGCTCCCATCTCTCATGGGCATCGTCAGCCTCCATTAGTTGCTCTTAATAGCTCAGACAAAAACTGTTTAACTTGTGCACTCGACGCTTTTGTCTGCCTTCATCCTTCGTCCTCCCATTCTCTATTCTCCACTTTGCATTAATTAAACATCACGTTTCCAGTGCAACACCCGGACAAGATTCGTGCCCCAGCCGTTTCATATGCGGCATTTCAAGTGCGTATACGACACGTTGTCTGGGTGCCCTAGGAGTTGATTGGCTTTTGCCATGACGGGGATGATGATGATGATGATGATGTTGATGGTGGTGGTGGCGGTGCTGTTGCACTATAATTGTAAGCAGTGGATTCTGCAGGTTGTTGTCCCGTCACCTGTCGCCTGCAGGATCTGCTGGCACAATGGAGTCACAGTCCACGCCCATGATTGAGGCATAAAATGGGTCAATTCGAAGTTTGTGTTGTGCAATGGTTTCTTTTTTGTTTTTTTTTTTTTTTTTTGAATGGAGACTGTGAGAAGGGCGGTGCCAGGCGGCCAGTAAGTTGAATTAGAGCACAACGAAGACTGGTTACACTGCTGGATTGGTGGCTAGTTGAGAGTAGGGTAGTTTTGAGTAGGTAGGGACGGTGGGAAAGTTTCTTAGAAAGCTACCTAGAGGGGAACAGAGAGATACGGAGTGGGTTCTGTGGGCTATTCCATCAAGATCTTCAAAAAAAGAGATAAAAAGTAGGTAGGTACTGTAGGATTTTGTGTTTTTTGCATGTAGAGTCGAAAAGTTCAAGAAGTAAAGTTAATTTAAGCAGTACTTATTCTAGACACACTGCCTAGTTGAGTAAAGAAAGGTAGTAAGTAAGTAGGGACAGTAGGAAATCAAACAAATTATGCCAAGATCTTGAATATGCCCTATGAAAAGACTGTCTAAGCATATAAGAAGACAAATTGCTCCATGATAAAACTCATTTCTTCCCTATATCAAACATTTAGGGGTTTAATTTTGATTGGAACAATGTTTAAGGAAGTCTTCACACACAAACTGAAATCATAAGAAAGCTTAGCGTAGATGAAAGTGAACTTTTTCTAAACTAAGCTAGACAGCGTACGGAAAGCTGACTTAAGTCGATGTGTAACTGATTAAGAATGCCAAGTAAACTTTGTGAGAGTTTAAAAACCATGCAGGTTTATAAGAAGATGTAACGATAGATATCAACACAACAGGGTAACAGTACCCCCTGGAAAGAGTATCAAAACAATATCCTTACAAATTATACCCAAGCAATTGTGGTCCCAGTCTCTAATGTGTCCATTCCAGGTGTGCATCTCACAAACAAAAACAAAATAATAAAAGAACATGGCTCCTAAAAGGTCGTAAAACTCACATAATACTTGTATAATTTTCACCATCTTGACAAGTTCCCACTGTCTTCTGCCACCTGAATTGCATTGTCCCTAGTTCCCTTGCCACAGTCAAGTACCCATGGAGCCAGTTCACCCACCATTTCAGGTTAACAACCCCGTTGGAAATGAACGACCTAAAGTATGCAGCACGCTTTTAGAAATCTGATTACAAGTGCACTTGAGTGCATGACCCAACCACCCAAAGGCAGAACCAAACCCAGCACAACTCAACCCATGCCAAGCCAAGCCAACCGTGTAGTTGCGGTTTCCATTCACATTCACTAACAGGCAAAGTCCTCGTCCTGTTGGTGGCCCTGTGTCAAGGTTGTTCTATAAGCTTCCAACACTTGTTGCAAATTTCTTTCTTTTTTCCTCATTTTCCTCTTCGCTTTTATTTATTATACAAGTCTCTGCCGCCATATGTCATAATGAGAACTCGACAATATGGTCGAGTGTCTTAAGAGGTTGCAAAACAAATGAGGCCTGGAATGCATCTGATTTCACCTGTCAGACCTCAATTAAACCTTCCCAAACATGTTTCATATTTCTCACTAATCACATCAAACACACGACGGCCGCGTATTCTGTGCGCTGCGATTAGTTTCAATTGTGGCTACGCCAAACGTTATTGTGTGGTCGGTGTTTTCATTAAGCAACTTTTTTTTTTCTTTTTTTTTTTGTGTGTTAGACTTCGTGCCTGTTATTAAGTGCAATTTAGTGTGTGTCGGAGAGGCAGGTACCAGTACGTGGGTGTGTGTGTGTGTGTGTGTCTGTGAGTAAATGTTTCCGGAAGGCAAGCCGCATACAAGTAATTTAAACACCCCTCGCAGTTAGGACAAAAGATCTATGGATAGTCCATCAACCGTTAATCGAAATGTCTGGGGGATAAAGCTTTGAAATTTCTCTCTCATTTATTTTTACCATTTTTGGGTTGAGTATTTGTCTAAAACAGAAGTTTGACAACATCAGATGTAAGCTGGTAGGCACTGGGTAGTTAGGAACGGTAGGAATTTCACCCTTTCACATCAAAAATACTTGAAACTGACTTGAAACTTGCTCTGGTTGAGTTTGAGACTCTATAAATATAATCTGAAGTTGGTAAGGGTCGCTAGCAAGTCGTTTAGTCGCTAATATGTCGCTCAAGAGACGCTTAAATTTTGTAGAATTTCACGTTTTAATATCAAAATCACTTTGAAAATGAGTGTAGAGTTGTTTTAGTTGGGTTTGAGTCCCTTTAAAGATTACTTCAAGTGTTTATGAATCGCTAGCAAGACGTTTGGTCGCTCAAGAATCGCTCAGAATTTCTAGAATTTTAAGTTTTACCACCAAAATCACTTGAATGTTACTTCTAAGCTGCTTTGATTTAGTTAAAGTCACAATACAGATCACCTTAAGTAGATAAAAACTGCTGGCAAGTCGTTTTGGTCGCTCAAGAATCGCTTAGCATTTCCAGAATTTCTCTTTTCACATCAGTATCACTTGAAAATGACTTGAAAATTGATTTAGTTGAGTTTGAGTGTCTATTAATAAAAGCTTAGTTAGATAAGAATCCCTAGCAAGTCGCTTCAGTCGCTCAAAAGTCGCTCAAGAATCGCTTAGCATTTCTAGAAATTTACCCTTCACTTGAAGGTAACTTAAAAGCTGCTTTAGATGATACTGAAACACTAAAGAGATAATCTCAAGCAGATATAAGTCGCTAGTAGGTCGTTTAGTCACTGATATGTCGCTCAAGAATCGCTCAGAATTTCTAGAATTTCATGTCGATACCCCAGAATCACTTAAGATGACTTGAAAGTTGCTTTAGATGATATTGAGACACTAAAGAGATAATATCAAGCAGATATAGATTGCTAGTAGGTCGTTTAGTCGCTAACATGTCGCTCAAGAATCGCTCAGCATTTCCAGAAATTAGCCCTTTCACATCAAAATCACTTAAAAGTGACTTGAAAGTTGATTCAGTTGAGTTTAAGCCACTATTTGGGATACTTCAAGTGGTTAGTGATCGCTAGCAAGTCGCTTTGGTCGCTAAGCATCTCCAGAACTTAAAGTCTTCGACTTATTATAACATCCTAAGAACAGTACCAATAACAGTTACAGACTGAAGTGTGGGAATGCTAAGAGCAATGCTCTTTATGGTTCAGTGACTTCTTACTTAATCGCTCTTTGAACTGAAAGTCTTACATTTCTACATTTCATTGACATTCAAAGTGAAAGCAAATGAGCAGCTGTGCAATTTACTATTCAACTGTCTCGGAGTGTAAATCACACTCAGCTCTCGTCTGTATGGTAGCCAGCACTTGTCCGATCTTTTGTGGTACAACTTTTGAATGTTTGCCGCACATACAAATTGGACGACGGAAGTGTCTGGCATCCGATATAATGAGCTCGATTGGCCACTAACCGTCGCGTCGTCCACTTGGCAACCAAAAGCCCAGTTCCCAATCGCCCCACCATTATTTAATTAAATCCGAGTCCGAATCTGCTGTGCATCGGTGTGGGTGTCTGCAAAAGAGGGTGCCCGCCAATGCAAAAATGCCAAGCACAATCAGTCGAACTAATCCTCCATGCATTCCACATCCATTTCCAGCGGCCACAGCAGCAGCTCCAGCTCGGGCAGCGCCGCTCGCGAGAAGCAGCCCATCGCCACGCTCAGCTATCAGGATGAACAGAAGCCAGCCGCACTGCCGGTGACCAGCCAGCCGCGTCCGCACTTTACGAGCAGCCACCATCATTACCATCTGCCGCATCAGTTCCAGCATCCTCATCACCAGAATCATCATACGCACAGTGTGCGAGTGCCCACACCCACAGTGCCCAGCAGCTATGCACCGCCACCAGTTCCGACGCCAGTTCCTGCACCGCAAGCAGCACCCATTCTATTGAGCAGCACCAGCGGAGAGACCACCATGGCGGCCGTGTCACCGGGTCGCGCTTCGGCCCGCTCGGGATCGCACCATCATGTCACCATCGATGAGTCCAGTTTGCCGCGCAAGAGCAGCATGGAGAATGCGGGACCAAGTGGTTTGATTGTGGGCGGTGGCGATGGCGATGGGGATACAGATATTGGAGGTGGTGGAGGCGGTGCCGGCACTGGGGACAGTTCGGAGCCACCCTCCTCACCGGGCAGCTCGCAACATCAGGCGGAGGGCCAATTGGCACTGATGTACCACTCACATCAGTTGACCAACTATCCGGTTATGCCGGCCATTAAACGCACACATCGCCCCTCGTTTGTGTATCCGCCCATGCCGCGGGTAAAGGCGTAAGTTAAGCGAAAGAGGGAGGAGCAAGGGAGGAGCACTTATGAACCGCATTTCTTTCTTGCAGCGGCGATGCTTTGGCCACTCTATTTTCGGCACTCTATGGCAAATTGCTGGTCGTCATGGGTGTGGCATTTCCCATGGCCGAGGTCATCTCCACCTACATACCACCCTCGTTCTATGAGGTAAGTTATGATTCAACATTGTGGGAAGATTTGATAAAGCTAGAGCTGGAGCTCGATAAGTCCCACTTAGATCCCAAACAGCTTGCTTGCTCCGCACATTTTGTGTTAATCTGATAACTTCCCCAGTTCCAAGTGCTCTGGAACATATTGAAGTCTCTGCTTCTCTAACGAACTCTACCGAAAGAACTTCACCAAGACCAAGACTACTCCTCGGAGTTTACTTTTCTATGGGAGCTATGCTATATAGATTACCGATTTCGACCAAACTTGGTGGAATCATGAAAAAGCATAACAAACTAAGAAATACAAAGTTTGGATTCGATTCTATTAAAAACAAAAAAGTTTTTCTCACTAAAACTACTTTTTCGATCGATCATTCGTACTGCAGCTATATGCTATAGTCAACCGATCTTAACAAAACTTTGTAGAAATGTCCTAAAGCATATAGGATAAATATATTCCAATTTTCAGCACATTTCCATTGAAAACAAAAAAGTTTTTCTCACTAAGACTACTTTTCAGACTCTACTTTTGTATGACAGCCATACTATATAGATGTCCGATTTCGACCAAACTTGATTAAATCATGCGGAAGCAAAGCAAACTAAGAAATACAAAGATTGGAGGCGTTTCAATTGAAAACAAAAAAGTTTTTCTTATTTTATTGACTGCTCACGTTAGCCAGCAGCTGCTTAAAGCTGCATCGCTTTCTTCAAGGGGTCACTTTGAGTGCTTAACTTAAGATTTGTCCAGGTCATACTACATACGTCTCTTACTTGATGGTACAATTCTACTCAAACACTCCATAAGCCATTTTATGGAGTCGTTAAAAGATTGAGAGACTGATTTCCTATCCAGACTACCCAGATCTTTAATGTACAACTTCACCGGGCATTGTGCTATAGATTTAGCATACCTTCTATCTCCTTCTTATTCAAGGTTCAGGTTCGGATTAATGCCCTAACCCATAAGAAGTCAACTTAGAAGTCAAAGGCTTGAGAGAAGCTCATTTTGAACCTTTAAAATGTAGAGAAAAACGAAAAGACAAGGAAAATAGTATGAAACATATTTCTCTCCTAATTTACCGCTAGATTATATCATTTTAAACGTTCTGAATGGAGGTAAATCTGTCGGGGATCACGGCGAGACTATGTCCTTTCAAAAGATAGAAATTTTGCCTTCAAACGACATAATTCCGCCATGGACCAATCCGAAAAAATGTGATTTTTAATATTCTTAATCGATTTTAATAAGCATGATACAATTCCGCGTTGAATTTCCGCGAGATTATGTCGTTTTAAATGAGCTAAGTCGATGTGAGTGGGCCGCAGTTTAGCTATTGTTTGCAGACGACATAAGTATGCCGTTTTACAAACTGCCTTAAGCGCTTTGAGTTTGAAAGAAGCTCGTATTAACCCCTTTCAGAAGGTAAAGAAGAAAAAGAAAATTATAAAACATAATCCTCTCTGGAATCAGCGCGAGCTTATGTCGCTTTAAAAAGACAAAGTTCTGCCGTCTTATAAACAACAAGACGTTATTCCATTGTACCCAATTTGGTTCTCACAGCTTTTATAGCAACTATGCTGTCATACGACATAATTCCGCCAGGGATATGTGGTTTTAAATGTTCTAAATTGACTTAAATAAGCTCGAAATAAATCCTCTGCGACACTATGTCGTCTTAAACCTGCCAAGTTGATATCAGTGGTTCACAGATCAGCAGGAAATATTAACGTTTTCAGATCCGCCGTTTTACAAACTGCTTTAAGGGATTGACAGAAGCTCGTATTGAGCCTTAAAAGCGCCATTCTATACTCTTAACCCTTGTCTGCTTTCATTCCCTCTCATTGCAGGTCTACTATCTGTACTTGTACATAGGCAGCATGATCTTTCTGTTATTCATGTACGCCACTCTACTCTGGGGACGTCCCAAGCTGCCGGTACCCTTAGGTAAGACACCAGCATATTCCCCTTCAACAACTATCATCAAATCCCACTTTTTGTAGCCACTTCGCCGAATAAGTCATCAACCACCAAGGTGAGCGCCTCGGATAGCATGGATGAATCGGATACGGATAGCACTTCCACACATCGACGTCTACCGCCGGTTATACCCGCACGTCGTCCCTCACTTCTATCGCCCTTGGGCAGGCAACATCATTATGGTAGCTTCTATTTACGCATGGGTGCGGTGGGTAAGTGTTGGCCACAATCGCTTTTGGCTTTCACATTCAACTCATCCTGTTCAACTTTCTTTTTCAGCATTTGGCATAGGCAGCATGATCTATTCGGGTTTGGAATTTGGACAGTACTTTGAGCTAAATCCGGATACCAAGTGTCACAATGTATTGCTGGCTCTGACACCGGCCACACGTATGGCCTTCATCTTCATCCAGATGTATTTCATATTCCTGAATAATGAACAGATCAAGGTATATCGGTATAAGATCATTGCACGTTTCGGTTTGATGCACATGATTGGCACTAATCTGGCGGTGTGGCTGAATGTGTTGATACAGGAGACCAAGCACGAGATATTGACGTTCTATAATCCGGAGAATCGCACTTTGCGCATTTCACATCGCATACCGGGACACTCGCGCGGACATGCCATCATACCGCACGATCCGACGGCTCATTTGAGGGTGGTGCGTGGATTGAAGGGACCGTATCAGATATTTGAGTGCCGACGTACGAATATCATAGGCACCTTGGTGCAGGATGCCTCACCGTTTCTGTTCCCCTGCACCATTGAGTACTCGCTGATATGTGCGGCCATATTGTATGTCATGTGGCGCAGCATTTCGAGGCCACAGTCCACACAGACACCCCAGCGTCCGGACATGATAAGCTCACCCATGAAACGGTCGCCGCATCACTATTCGGTGGATTGTGCCCGAGCGCACAAGGGCTTGTTTGTGGGCATCCTGATTTTGGTACTGACCATCATCTCGCTGATCATCTTCTTTGTGCTGATCTCCAGGCCGGAGTTTGTGGCGTTGGCCGTGACCGAGGTGACCATTTGCGAGCTGTTGATCTATGGCACCGCCACCATAGCCACTTTGTTGGGCATGATACAGATACGACACCTACAGTATGATGCCTATCGCAGTTTCTCACTGGATGACATACTCTTGGTGGGGGCACAGACGGGCTCGTTTCTGTACAACATCTTTACGGTGATAGCTGGACACTTTACTTTGCGCAGCGACGATATGCTGGTGCCCATCAATGCTCTGGCTTCCATAGTGCAGACCGCCTGCCAGACCATGTTCATACTGGATGCCAGTCGCCGGCAGGCCGTCAGTCCGGAGCATATACGCAAGAAGCCGGGACGTGAGATAGTCACCTTTATGCTGGTGGTGAATCTGGCCATGTGGGCCATTAGCACCCTGGAGAAGTCGCGTGCCGAGTCGCATCCCATTCAATTGAATTTCTATGGCCTGTGGGCCTGGACCATTATCACGCATGTGTCCATGCCATTGGCCATATTCTATCGCTTCCATTCCACGGTGTGCCTGTGCGAGATCTGGAAGCGGGCCTACAAGCTAAAGCCCACGTACATGTGAGAATTCGCCCGCTCGCGCATACAAAGTATTGCGCAGCAGCAACAATTCTGCGAGGATCTCAAAACGAATCTGTCATACTGCTATTGCTCCACCACATTGGCCGGCGGTGAGCTGGAGACCGTGGAGGAGGTGGACAGTGGCGGCGGTGGTACTGGTTCCACAGAGGAGCAGGGGGAGGAGACAGGTGAAGCCGTCACCGAAGGGGAGCAGGGCGGCGACAGGGCACCAGCCGCACGAGCACTGTCGCCGCAAAGCCTCAACACCGAGAAGGCCTTCTGTCCGGTGTATGTCATAAATGGTGAATGAGTTTACGCTCATTTTGAGTTCATTGATGCATTAAGTGGTCATGAGCTCAGCTTTGTTTAAAGCAGCAATCGTCATCATCAACCCACCACCAAAGAGCCCACCCCACCCCACCCCCCCATTCACCAAAAAGCGAAGAACAACAAACAAAAAATGAAAGAAAAGAAAAACGAAAAAGGAAAAAAAAAAAAAAAAAACATATCCGCTAGGGAAACGCCTCCCAAGGAACACTTAACTAAACGAATAATCGCAATTATGGGAATTATGGTAATCGTGTTGTAGTCCTCCCACTCCTGCTCCTGCTCCAACTACCGATCCTCCCAAAAATTAGTTTCGTGTTTAAAGATATGATACAATAGTTGTTTAAGAAACTAATTAGCCACAGGTTGTCAGCTATAGCTGTTCCCAGGTGAACGAGCATCCTAATACTTCTCAATCAAATTTCCCACACCCCCAAACAAACAAAAAACATGTTCCCAGTGGTCTTGTTGTCTCAAATTCTTAAAAAAAAAGACATAATTCCGCCGACATATGCTCGTTGATTACAAAACGACATAATTCCGCCACGAATTAACGCAAGTTTATGACATTCTGACATACTTTCGCCTCTTTGAAACGACTTAATTCCGCTGTTTTACGTACCAGAAGCTGTTAACCCGACTTTTCCAACGATTTTCTTAAAATTTTTATAAAAATTTCGCACGAAAAGTTGAAAAAGACATAGTTCCGCCATGAATCAACGCCAGGCTAGCAGGTTAATGACATTTTAAATCTAAGTTAATCAACAAGACATAGTTCCGCTGTTTTACCAACAAAAAATTGTTAATCTTACTTTTTCAAACATTTCCTGGAAGTTTATATAACAATTTCGCACAAAAAGTTGAAAACGACATAATTCCGCCGAGAATAACCGCAAGACTAAGTCGTTTTACAGATTCTGAAACGAAGTAAGTCAGTATGTCATAATTCCGCCGTGGATTTTAGAGAGACTAAGCCGTTTTAAATGCTCTAAATTGTCGTAGATCACCACCTAATAAGTTCGCTGTGATTTTTCACGAGACTTAATGCTCTGAATGAAAGCAGAAAAGTATATCGACATAATTCCGCCGTTTAACAAACCGCATAAAACGTTACTTAGCTCCTATGAAATGATAAGAGCATGTATCACCGCAAGTTTATGCAGGGCTAATGTCACATAGTTCTGTCTTTAGAATGACAGCAAAGCTCCAAGCGGACTTAAGTTCTGTCAAAATGTCCTAACTCCGCCTTGTACTATCGCTACAATATGTGATTTGAAAACTACATAATTTTCTATTCTGAAGGAAGTCTTAAAGTTGTCGTTTGACGACACAATTCCGCCGCTTTACAAACAAAACAACTTCTCGTGGAAATTTGACCTTTTAAAACGAGCATTACTTTCTGCTCGGAAATATTTATGTGGTTTTAATTAACAGTAGAATTAAGTCTGCGGCAAACTTTATAGTTTGTAAATTTGAGTAAATTCTGTAAAAAACCTAAGACTTAAATGAAATTCAAACATGTTCTGTCTCTTGCTCACCCACTAAAAACGAAACCATAATCATTAAACAAAAAAATTATGTTGAATTAGCTAATGCTATGCACTGACTTCTGATTGGGAGTCATCTTTAGTATACAGTCCTGTTTAGAGGGACATTAGCAAGGCTATCACATCTGTGTCCGTTTTCGATTTTGCTCAAATTCAGCAAAAATGGAATGTAAATGGCTATTTTCATTAATAATCAATGAAAAGTAGGTGATAAAAACAATCAGCAATTCCAATTGCGCGAATTTGAAAACGAGAACAGGCCAGTATATCTTCTGAATGAAGCAAGCAATCTAACTTCAGGCCAAAAAACTTCCTTAAATCTAGAAAATTGTGGGACCAATCGATCATTTCAACCCCACAAATGACCCAAACTATTCTCTATACTTTCCATAATACGTCATGTACGACAGTTGATTCCATTTTAAAGTCGTTGGATTCTTCTGTCTCACTCTGTCAGCGAAGTTTCTTCAATATTCATCACAGCTTACTTCTATTTTCATAAAACAAACATTGTACTGAGGTACATTTGCAGCTATATTCTTACATATTAATCAAGGCAGCAGCAGCTCAGTGGCATTAAAAGAGAGTTTTAGGTGCGAGCGAACGTAGAAGCCTAGGACAGGGAAACTTATGAGGAAGCAGTACCATTAGAGAGAAAAGCTGTAGTAGACCTCTGCGCTGCTGCTCTATTCCTTTGCTAAATGAACCAACTTAATATATTAAACGAGGCAGCAGCAGCTCAGCAGCAATATTGAAAAATCATCATATCTCCCATAGTTTTATAGATAGCAGGTTCATACCTTCTGGACATATTTAGTAATCAATATTACTTATCGATATGATAAAGATTGAATCAGCAGAAGTCGAGTTGTGCGCCAAAGAATGTTCCCTGCAGCAGCGCTGCTTTCAACTGAGCAACTGCAGCATCAAAATTCCTACTGTGCATACACTTTTGTCGGTACTTAGTGCTTGACCGACTTTTTATTTAAGTTTCCGATGCAAATGTCCGATTTTTTGTAGGGCCTTAGTTCGCTTATCTTTGTAATATTTAAACGAGGTTACTCAAAGCTCCTTCAGGGGACTATGTACAGCTTAGGAAAGGGTGCCCTGTCTTGACTGGTTGGTAGACTATGTTGGGCCATTCAAAAGCTTATCAAAAAGTGCCCACAAATTGAAAAATAACATATATTTTGGCTTGTAGCATGTTTGCTTGGTTTTTGTTCCTAGCTCAATTACTTCAAGTCCAGCTTCTTGGCTTATATAGCTCTCATAATGCTGCTGTACTGCTGCTGACTTAGTTTTTGAGCTGTAGGACCATGATAACTTGCTTCTACATCTCTTCAATGTCTTCTCCTTGTGGTCTTTGACGGTTATTTTAACAAAAAGCAAGCATCTTTCACTCAAAATGCTGCTCTACTGCTGCTGCCTTATTCTATGGGTGGTATGATTATGGGAATTTGCTTCTACAACATTGCAATCTCTACTCCTTCTGATCTAAGACTGTTATTTTAACAAAAAGCTAGCATCTTACACTCAAAATGCTGCTGTACTGCTGCTGTCTTCTCTAAAAAGCTTTGATTGCTTGACTTCATTCGGTTAAAATAAAAAAATACAACAACAAAAAAACATAAATCAAATCAAAAATCGAACTATACTCGTACTTTATAATGAAATATCGAGAAAATATTCCGTAATGTAGCAACTGTTAAACAATTTCCCCACACACCACACACTAATCAAGCACTTTTATATATTTATATATATATATCTATATAGAAAGACTGAATGTGTGTTCTTGTTCAATCCACCTCATCCTAAACTCCAAAAACAACAAAATCGAGATTCGTCGAAACGAGTTGTGAATGACAAGCGACGAACGACTTTAACCTAACGATTTAGATTTACATTAATGAATATACTCGTCGTACACTCACACACATATATATACATATATATATATATATATCCATATACTGAAGTTGATATTATATAAAAGTATGGCATACTCGTGAAATCAAAAATCAAAAAGAAAGAAAAAACAAGAAACCCCACCAAAATGTGAGCGATATGGATACAAATTGAAAGTATTAACACTACACTGGTCTACATAGTAGAGCATTACTAGATGAAGAATGTGTAAACACTTAACCAACCCCTTTGTTATGGGTGTACTAGCTACCCCCAACCACCCTTAATACAAGTTTTGTGATAATTTGTTTGTTTTCTTTGTACCCCTTGATTCCTTCTCAATCGAGAGATGCCAGTATTAGACTACACTCTACTCTAGGATGCACCAAGCAACTACACTTTATGACTTCCATTCTCAATGCCAAAGAGCTCTAAGTTTTGTCTTGTGCTTTGTTAAATGACCAAACTAAGGTTTTAGGTTTGCAAATTTGAAAGTTTTTAATACGCAAAATACATACATACACACACACGCACACACACACGCATAGATTGTACTATACGTCAGTTAAAGAAGAAGAAGAAACACGCACACCCAACATAGATGTATGTGTGTGCCATATATGAACTTAGTTATTTCAATTTTATACTCGTACTAAATTTTTAACTAGAATAAACTGTAACTTTGTATGCATTTTCTTAAATAACGCTCAAAAAAACAAAAAGAAAAGAAATTTGAAAAAAAAAAAAACACCATTTGGATCTTAAGTAGCTACGCAAAATCCAACAACAATCGAAAACTCGAGACTCCTAAACGAAAAAAAAAACAAAAAACCGTAGGCAAGTAATCAAAATATTTTCTTCTGACTTGAATTTTGAATTTTTTTTCATCTTCTTTTGGTTTATTTCTCTTAAGTGTTAACAATAAAAACTAACTTAACATAACAAATATATAGAGTCATAAATGTTCTGTGTTCCCCCCAAACCAAAAATAAAACATAAAAACCAAAATACCCTACCAAAACAAAAAAAACCAAAACCCAAAAAAAAAAAAAAAGAAACAACATAATACAAAATTCGATTACATTGAAAAGCAATATAGAAAATTGTTTCATTATTGTAATTTTGAATGGAAGGAGGAAAGTTGCTGGTTTTTACACTACAGGTAAGTGTGCTCTGAGTGGTTTATTTAGGGCAGATTGTTGAGAGGGGGTGCCCACACTATGCTTATGGCAGTGCAGGCTGCAATGAATAGGAAGATAATGAATTGAATGAATGTTGATGTGCTACTTATCTCTCTCACTCGTCAAAGAGAGGGAGTTTGGCTATATTTTGAAGAGAGAGAACAGAGAAGCCTACAACTGGGCGTCGTGAATACCCTAAATGAGTTTGGGCTAGGGTTCCCTTTCTATGGTACAAAGCAGGGGACTCGAGCTCACATACTTCAAATTCTAAGGCGATGATCTAACAACTGAGCCACGCGGTTTGTCAACAGCTCGAAGCTTAAACTGACATTACGAACGTTTAGGAAAAGTAACCTTGTATTAAGGTGATTAATTTATCAAAATCTGATCATCTTGAATGGGTTCTTTAGTACCCTACCGGCGGTAGGCCATCTCATTAGTGTTTAATTACCGAAGGACCCGAGCTCGAATCCCAGTAAGGTATCATAAGAAGCTTTTCAGAAAGAAAAGTAAGAATCATTTCCTATATAAATAGATTTCTGAAGTGCATCTGATTAAGACATCATTCAATGGTCCAGAGTTCAAGTCCCCATCGCAAATATATACAGTTTACAATACACAAATTATATATTTTCTAGAATTTGCACAACTTTTATAAGAAGCAGCAGCAGGCATTTGTACCAGAGGTCCACAGAGTATATTCCGTTATTGCAAAAGTGTATAACATCTTCGACTCCATAAGGTATTATATTATATATATATATATTCTCCATCAGCATCATCAAACGAGTCGATATGGCCAAGTCCATCCCACAGATGTTCTCTGCTTCTTTTGATTCTTATACCTGCAGGCTGTTAAAGTGGTTTTTTTTTTTAGTTTTTGCCACGCCCCCTACCGTCCAAGCAAATGGGGAAAAAACGTTATAGCTCCCACTGTTTTGTACATAGAAGGTAAGCAAAGGATTGTTAAGGATTGGTAAAATTCGGACGAACTGCAGTCGAGCTATGAGCAAAAGAATGTGTGCCAAATTAATTCTGTGCATACACTTTTGTTGATACAGATTGCATATCACAGTCGGGCTTGACCGACTTTTGTACCTGTTACCTGATTTCGATATCGCTACTTTAACCAAATTTTGCTGTTTGTTGTTGTTTATATTTTCGTGTACATTTTGACGGTGTCTTGTGAGGAAATTGTATGTAACAGTTCGGGTTTATTACTTATATGGTGTCATTGTGCTGTCTGTTTTGGAAGAGTGAGTAGATGTGTCTTGAGTGTACGCAGGTTGCCTCAAGCAAATGGTGGATTGGGATAAATGCTTTTGGGATATAGCTTATTTAGTTCCCTAATGCAACAAATGCACAAATACTTTGATTTTCCATCGCCACGGTGCCACTGTAAATCAAAGGTGAAACTCATTAAAGGGCAATGAAGATCCCAAACCAATCTACCTGCTCCTTTTCCTCCATTACGCTCAATATGCGTAGCATGTGTGGATGGCGACGAAGTTCATTTGGTTCCGGAAATATGGGAAAAATCACAAAAGGATCTCTTGGTATATCTATCCAGAGATGAAAACTTGCACAGTTTCGGCACTGTCTGTAGTAGCCGTGCTCACCATCGGTTTTGCTCATTTTGAATGCAACTTGATTTTATTTTTTTCGATTTCTGCTTCTATAATATTTTGTTGTTGTTCTAGCGGAATCCAAATGTGAATTGAAATTGTTCCAGACGAGCGCTTAGAATACACATGGGGAAGTAAAAGTCAAGGCCTATGATTGAAAACAAAACATGGCAAAACATAGAGAAAGAATTTTGGTTATGTGTTGGAGTAAGAGCGTTCCTCACAGCCCCTCAAAATTTACATAGTTCTGGGTACCGCAAGTAGCGGGATTCCCTGTCTGTTTCACTGACACTTAATGAAACATTACTTCGTATCTTCTGGACATATTTAGTAATCAGCATTGTTTATCGATACGCCAAAGGATTGATATAGTTTGGATTAACGGTAGTCGAGTTATGAGCAAAAAGTGTTTGCTGCAGCAGCGTAGTACAATGCAAAGCTCAAGGCGTTCTCTCAAAAGAAGTGTAGTAATTCATTTTGAAGTTCGAGTTCTTCTGCCCAAGTCTGGAAGGTAAGTATTCCCCTTTCAATGCACTCCAATATATCGCAAACATTTCTCATAACACCAAATATACCACAAATAACTTTACTAAGAATGCATTGTAGAGAATATTGGTGAGGTAATATTAAGATTTGAGGAAATTTTTCATATTTCTTTAAGATACGGAAACTCAGAATTCCATATTTTCTTAGAGTGGCAAGTAATCAGCAATTAATGGTAATATTTATCTAAAGCAGCCTAAAATCAAGCATTTTTTGTTAAAGATTTAGTAAGTTAAGCATGTTATTGTCCAATCATCAGTAGACTTCGCTATTAACCTGCAAATTCCTTGCAATTCCTAACAATAGACTGTTTACAAAGACTTTCTCTAGCTTTAAAAAGAGAAGCTTATGATGCTAGATGATTTTATACGTTTCCTATATGTAGTACTCCTTCATAGCTTTTAATTAAAATATCTCAGACAATTCTACGATTTTTTTTAATCAAAGTAAGACCATGAGAAATAGAATTCATATGAAAAAAATTTCATTGCATACTTATGGGCGGCACAAAATTATGTAATTTTCTGTAACGGCATATCTTTGCTTAAAAAAATCGTAGAATTGCTTAAGATGATTCATATAAAAGCTAAGGAAGAGGTCTTTGTGGTGATAACATAGAAAGTTTAAAACAACATGAAGATACTTCAAAATGATGCCTAGAAATTAACAAAGTTTGTGTCTGGCTACTTCAAAAACTCGGATTGATGAATCATTTCCAAAGGAAAATGATCTAGAACCATCTATCATTTAGACAACTGTTTTTTACAGCTTCAGCGTAGTGAAATATTTCTCTAGATTCTGTAAAGTTAGTCAAATTTTGGCACAGTTGACATACAAAAGGCTAGTCTGAGAGGGGCCACTCTGCACCCATTGCTGATCGAATAGATCAAGCCAAGCACCACCTGGACCGCTTATCAAAGTATCAATTGTTGCTATTTTTGTGCACAATTTAATTGGCAACCCGCGTAGCCTGCTTTTAGGCAGCCACACTCGAGGGCTCGCTGCCAAATCAAGGCATACAGAAAGAGCTAACAAAAAAAAAAAAAAAAAAAAACCTGGAATTGTTTGTAAGGTACTCGCATTTGTATACATATGTACGACTTTATCTGGGGTTGAAGCCAGATCTCAATGGTTATTGCCAGAGAGCGAGAGAGAGTTAGAGCCTTTCCCCAGCAGCATCAGCTCTCCCGTTTGCTCTTAGTTTGTGGATGCTGTTTTGCCCCTGGTTTCTGTTGCACTTCTGTGTGTGGAATGTGTCTACTTATGTATATGGTTATGTACTCCATGCTTACCCGGGATTTGAACCACGCCCTGGCCTAAAAACTAGGTTAGCTCTGCCCTACGCACTCGAAATACAAATAAAATCATTTGATTTCAAATGTGTTTGTGCCTGTGTCCAGGAGGCGGTTTAATTCAATTAGCATTTTATGCCAGCGGGTGGCGGGAAGTGTCCCCCCTCACCCCATCCCCGCTTTGGAGCTGGCCGCCACTCCGCGACTGCACCCCGCTTTTGGCTTTTGGCGGCGGCTAACTTCGCCAGGCTCGCACACAAAAAGGTGAATGTCCTTTCATAGAAATTTCGCACGCATGCGCTCCAAACGAATCCCAGCCAGAATTTCGCCCCCTCTCTCACTCTCTCTCTCTCTCTCTCTCTCACTCACTCGCGCGCGTCGTTGACTCCTTGACTCTGTTTATGTCTACGCCTTAGCTGCATCTTTTCGTGTCCTATGTGCGTTTAAGTGTGTACATACGGGAGCAATGGGAGTCCTCCAAGGAGTGACCAACTCCCAGAGTTCCGCACATAAATATAAAAAACTAAATGAGGAATAAAAAGAGGAGGAGGCCAAAGCAAATACAAATAATGAAATGGGAAAAGCCTGTTCATGGTATTTACCCATTCATGATCTAGATATTTGGGGGTGGGGATTGGGAGGTGAGGCGTGTGTATATGGCAGGAAATTATGGAAACTGCATTTGGAGAGCACAAACAGCACAACTGCTGTTGTAAAGCAGCAGACAGCCTAAGGCACACACACGCACATCGCTTGCTTGTGGTTGTTGTTATTTGACAAAAATGTGATTTGCCCATAATCATTGCCATCATCCAAATCCGACAACGCCCGTACTTTCGTTCCTTATGGAAGAAACGCCCCTTAAAAAAACTGGCTCGAAGTTCTCTTGAGAACTGAGATGTAAAGTATCTAAGATCAATGTTTGTTGTGAACCACTTGGTCAGAAGCTGAGCAATTTAGGGCCGATTTCTTATCTTTGAAATAGCTTATATGTGTCAGAGAAGGTTGAATTTTGCTCTGTTATTTGTAGGTTTATGTGACAGATAGCTCCATGTATTAGATTAAAAAATGACCCTTAGAACAATTTTTTTGTGTGCCTTTTTATAAGCAGTCAGAATAGATACTTTTATCCTAGGAGAATTTCAAAAAAGCATTTCTCTTTTGTCTTTTCTCAAAGTGCTTCATCGAGGGTATTTCATCGCCTCAGTAAACTGCAAGAGTGCCTGCTTGCTGCGTGCTAATTATGCTCAGCTGCTGAGAGCCGAACCAATTAAGGTCTTTCGATTACTTTTTTGAGTGTGTTAGTCAATATTTGATACTCTGTAATCGATTTTCAATGCTTGATACTCATGGCTCGTTACTTAGAGCTCGATACTCATGGCTCGTTACTTAGAGCTCGATACTCAATCGAGTATTGACACTGTTTTGGAATCTCAGCACTCGATACTAGGCACTCAATACTAAGTACTCGATATCTGGTACTCGGTACTCGAAACTCGTATTTGATACTCAGTACTTGATACTAGATACTCTGTACACGATACTCTGTACTCAGTGCCCGAGGTAGTACTATAGATTCATATTACTCATTAGTCAAAGCTCAATACTCATTACTCAGTACTCGATACTTGATTCTCTGTACTCAGTACTTAGTACTCGGTACTCGATACTCTGTACTCGGAACTCGTACTAGTACTTAATACTTAGAACTCATTACTCAGAACTTAGTACTCGTTACTTCATACTCTTTACTCAGTACTCCAATTTTCAGTACCCGATACTAAGTCTCGATACTCATTACTTTATACTCGACACTAAGTACTCTATGTTTGATTTTCAGCACTCGCTATTCAAATCTCGATATTTAATTCTCGATACCAAGTGCTTTAACATTAGGCACTCTATAATAATGAAATTTTACTCTTTCTATAATTTTCCCTACCGAAATTAACTAGGTTTCACATAAACAAGTACTCTGCTCCAAGATTGATGGATTCTTTTCACCTTTTACCTGTCAATTTGGTGAGCGGACAGCACAGATTAAATAGGTTGACCATATTTGGCAAGCTTTGGTTATAAGTAACAAAAATTTAATTATGCTTACGAACACATACGATAAGAAGATGGGCTCTTAGGGAAAAATATCTAGGATAGAGTAACGTACAGGTAGATGGTTTAATGGTTCTAGATGGTCCCAGGATTTCTTAGTCAACTAAAACCCAAACAAGCACCCGGCCCAAATGTGGTGTTTAGTTGGTAATAAGAAGTAAGACACTTCAGTGGTTCCGAACCTCTTTCGAACCAATTTAAGAGAAGTGGTTCAGAGTCAAATCCTATAAGCCGGTATCAAATTGGTTCAATACCGATATCAAACCGGTTCAATTTCGGTTTCAAACAGATACTTAACCAGTATCGAAGTGGTTTAATGTCATTTCTTAGTGGATATCTAAGCTATGCAAACTGAATTTTGATATAATATTGGAAAACGGTTCAAAAACCGACTGAAACCGTTTAAAAATAGGGGTTTAATGTCATATTTCATAAAATTCGTAAGATTTGAAACTGATTCTTGTTGTTAAGATGGCAAAAAGGTAGCAATTTATGAGATTATAAAGTCTCCCTTAAAAATATTCAAAAATTTCTACAATTTTATAAGAAAAATTCACCAAAATCTTTAGTATTGTAAGTAAAATTCCTTAACATTCAAGTGCAACAGACTTGTTTGGATTTCGTGACTTAGGCAATGAATGATTGTAGATAAATAATACCAATAACTTAATCATCGTCATCATCTGGTTTGCAATTACTGTCTAAACGTTAAGCGGGCATTCTTCCCGTTCTATTCGATATTTAATTATGCAAACTGTCGCATAGACACACACACGTACACACACACACACTCACACAATTCCCATTCACGTGCTAAAAAATAATCACAAGAATTAATTGTGCTGTTTCGGTTCACAGTCAACGCAAAAGGGAATATCGTAAATGCTTACGTGATTCGCTGCCGTCGACGTCGACGCTGTCGTTGCCTTTGTACGTTTTGGTTTTGCTTTTAAGTTGTTAGCTGCATTCGAGAACTCAGTCAGAAACGAACTGTTACGAGTGATGGAAGAGTCCGAACCGGTGGCTGCTACATAAGAAAAAAAAAAAACAACAAATTCAACACAAAACTAAAACAACAAAACGCAACAATCCAACAACAAGTGAAGTTTTTTTGTTGGGGTTTAGTTTGGTTTTTTTTCTATATTTTTTTGTTGTTTTGTGGATATTTCCTTTAGTTGTTGTTGTTGTTGTTGTTGCTAATGTTGTCGCTAGTTAATTGCCCAAATTAAATGTTTAAATTTCTGTTGTTGTTTTTTTGTTATTGTCAGTGCTAAATAAAAACTATTTTTGATACAAAAAACGGAACTTGAATGTTTTTTTTTGTTTGAGTGCGCCATTTTGTCTGTGTGTGTGTGTGTGTGTGTTGGTGTCTGTGCGGGAGCGCTTCCATTCAAAGAAGCAGAAGAGCAAATCAAATCCCGTTTCCGGCATTCGCAACAAATTTTTGGCCAAGGCAGGCGAAACGTAATAACGCGCGCGCAACAGACAACCGCCCCCATCTCCCGCCCCCCCCAGCCGCCACGACTTAAGCCACCCACATCACGGGACAGGACACGACGAAGTGCGTAACAAAACAAAACCGAAAAGAAGAAACCCATAAACGTAAGTGACATCAGCTACCTTTTTTCTAACAATCAAAACTTGGGCCCTACTCAAGTTACACAAAGACACACACAAACACACACACACACACACACACACATTTCTTGGTCTTCCACCTTAGAAAGACATTGGGAATTGCTTTTTGTTGTTACCTTCGCCCAAGTCAACCCATAGAAATGCAACAATACAGCCAACAACAGCAACAAAAAAGAAATGTTAATTGCACAAGAAAGCTAGCAAAAACCGCACAACTAACAAACCAAAGAATAGCACTACCAAGCCAAAACTGGGTCATCAATGTTAATCAAAGTAGGTTAAGCCAGACAAAATTCGAAAAGCAGGATGAGAAAAGGAGCCTAAGATGTTTGGATTGTAGATACTGGTAACATTTGCTTTCCATTAATCGGGGTGAGTTAACTTAAGCAGAAGTTAAAAACAAAAACCGTTTGCAAATCGGTTCAAAGCCGAACCGCATGGAACCATTTTGAACCGTGGTTTTTTGGAGCTATTTAACTGAATCAAGAACCGAACTTTCTGTATGTACAATCCCCCCAGAATGAGTCCGAATTGTTTCCTCTCTATTTGGTTGAAGATTTGGTTTAAAATAAGATTTAAGGACCATTTCTTCAAGTTTTTAGGACACACTCAGTCTAAATGTATACGGGAAATCATCCAATGGGTGTTTTTATACCCCGGCAGAGGGTATTATGAAATTGTCCGGGTAAAAACGCAAAGAAGGAAGCATCTCCGACCACATAAAGTATATATATTCTTAATCAGCAAGACGAGCTGAGTTAACTTAGCCATGTCCGTCTGTTTCTAAGCTATCTTCTCCCTCAGTTCGAAAGCTATCTTTACCGAACTTTGCACAAAGTCGTGTAGCACAAATACTTTGTACATTTATCGGAATTGGCCGAATCCAATGACTATAGCATATGGCTGTCATAGGAAAGAGCGGTCGAAAAGCGAGTTTTAGTGAGAAAAACTTTGTTGCTTTCCATGCCAACGCCTCCAAACTTTGTATTTCTTAGTGTGCTGTGCTTTCCCATGGTTCCACCAAGTTTGGTCGAAGTCGGACAGCTATATAGTATAGCTGTCATAGAAAAGTAGAGTCTGAAAAGTAGTCTTGGTGAGAAAAACTTTTTTGTTTTCAATGGGAAAGCCTCCAAACTTTGTATTTCTTAGTTTGCTATGCTTTCCCATGATTCCACTAAGTTTGGTCGAAATCGGACAACTATATAGTATAGCTGTCATGGCAAAGTAGTGTCAGAAAAGTAGTCTTAATGAGAAAAACTTTTTTGTTTTTAATGGAAATGTCTTTAAAATTTGCATTTCTTTATTTGATATGCTTTTACACAATTCTACAAAGTTTTGTCAAAATCGGTTGACTATAGCATATAGCTGCAGTACAAATCAACGATCGAAAACGAAGTTCTATTGAGAAAAACTTTTTTGTTTCAAGTGGAATCGACTCCAAAGTTCTTACATGTGCGTTTGTGAGGCTTTTGCATGATTCCAACAAGTTTGGTCAAAATCGGACATCTATATGGTAGAAAAATAAGGTCAAAAAAGTAGATTTAGTTCGAAAAACATGCTGCATTCCGTTTAGGTAATTGTAATTTGGAACTACGCATATTAGTATAATTGGTTTTACAATAAATTGATTAATTGAACCTTTAAAGTGGAATTATTAAGTATTTGTGCTTCAAATGATGAAATATTTATGTATTTTTGGGTGTTAACTGAAATTATTTAACTGTCGGTTTCATCAATATTATAGAAATCATTAAATAATGTAATTACTTTCACAATTACTAGAAAAATTGTACATGTAAAGTGGGATTATTGAGTATTTATGCTTTGAATGATGAAATATTCATGTATTTTTCATTTGTCAAAATCATAGAAATTATGTTACTTCCTGAAACTAGTTCTCCGACGAGGTTTTCCTATGAGAGCCATGAGAAATAGTCATACAATCTGGTCGGTTCCGACATATTAGTAGCGTGCAATAATGCTTGCGACTCCTCAACTGATTCCCTTAAATTCAAAACCCACCTCCTAAGTGTATTCAATCAATTCGTTATCGATCAAATCAATCTACGAAATTCATTTAGACCAAACAAAAAAAAATCCTACCAAACAAAATATGTGAAATGGGGTTGCAAAATTTCTAATGGTGGTGAGTCAGTCGAACCACCCAAAACTAGCTGTCCATTCATTGAGGTGGGTGACAGACACGCTAGCTACTTGGGTGGTTGGTTGGTTAAGCCAAACGCAACACCAACAACAAAAGCAGAAGAAGAAAAAAAACACAAAAATATCTGCATATTCTGGCGCATATTAACTAATGAGCCGACGACCTCGCCTATGGCCGGCCGCTGGGGGTGGTTGGCCAACCCTCAACGCCCACGCTCCGTCACAAAAGGAAGGTATACATAGACATGCATGCCCACCCACACCCCAATAACGTCAACTTTGGATCACATTGAGAATTGTGTTTATAAGGTCACCCTATTTCCTGGCCTGCATCTGTGTCCATCTGCTTGTAGTTCTCATGCTCATTTCCATTCGCATTTTGTGCTGTTTTTTTTTTTTTTGTGTTCTTTTTTTCTTTTTGTATTTTTTGGTTCTTCTTCTATACACAATTGCATATCCGGTTCTCAATGTGGGCGCCGTCTCTTGCCACACAGCGATCTCTGCATAGATCAACTTTATGTGTTGTGGGTGGGTGCGGTCGTCGGTTCTTGTGTTTGTAATCTGTCATCGGACACTAGGCTGTTTGGAGCTGTCATAAAGTCGTATCATCAGTCAGTTCAAGTGGCTTTTTGTTTGTAATTTATTAACAACTAACAGCTGAGACAGTTTTGTTGGAAAGCAGGGAGCTCAAGATGAAAAAATCCAAATAATTTCTAAAAAAAAAAAAAAAAAACTTTGACCACTCGAGTGGCATGTGACGCGTGCGGCACATTCTGGCCTTGGAAATTTTCTGAATTGGGCAGACCCCCACAGCAACAAGTGGAAATGCGTACAACATTTTTAGGCTGAACGCCTCGTTGGGATTGACCATGCACGATTAAAGTTTATGGTAGCCAAAAACCAAATATAAAATTTTCAAAATTTCTCATACAATCTTGATGGATGGAGGATCTCGATTTAGATTCGGCTGCTTGGAAATACATATCTTTAGAGTCATTTGTTTTGATTATGTGCCACACTTTGGCTTTGGCAGTGGGCCAAAATGTGGAAATTGCATATTGCAGAATATTTGTTTGGTTTTTATATGGAAAATACAGTAGCAAGTAAGGTCGTGTGCCATTTTCCCGCGCGCACCCACCACGAATGCGTATCAAAACAAACATCGAAGTCTGGCAGGAAATACACTCAGCCGAATTAGTGTTCAGTGTACTTTGCTGGGCCCTTGTAATATTCCTCTATAGATTCAGGTCAACTTAGCGTCTGTTTCATAAAAATTCACCTCACCAAGCAACAACTTTTAATTAACAACTTTGGCTGTTTTTTTGTACCAGTTTTTTGTTTCCAATTGTACGCGTGGGTCAGGCCTAATACGAACCACACCAGTTAGCCATCGAACGTTAATGGTATTAGCCAAGCAAACGACCAAATAGGCGACAATTCTAAGCTTGGAAAGCTTGGCCCTCGGTTGGTAATTTAAAGCAAAAGTGCAAAGAATGAATGTTTTTTGTTTTGGTTTTGGTATTTGTTTTATAGCAAAAGGTACACAAAGAGTGTAACTGTGTGTGTATCATTTAGTTTGACAAGATCCAGACTTACATTTATACATGGTTAGGTGAGGCTAAGATGGCTAGGGACAAATTATTGTGGAATTTTGAGATAAATTAACGATTTTTATAAGAATCTTTTAAAATAAGTTCGAAATTTCAAAGCACATATTTTTAAATACATATTCTGATCATTATTAATGCAAAATAAATTAAAAAAAATTTTTTTAGTTTTTGAAGAAAAAAAATTTTGAAAAAATTTTTTTTTAAAATTTGACTAAAAAAAAATTTTCAAAAATTTAAAAAAAAAAAAATTGTATTTTCATACATATTTCGATTTAAAACTAAAAACTAGAGGAAAGTTAACACCGGAGTATGTATGCCCAAAGATTGTATACCCTTATAGCACGTCTTTCTAACTAAGATTACTTTTCGCACCTTACTTTTGTATGAAAGCTATACCAAATAGATGTCCGATTTCGACCAAACTTAGTGGAATTATGCAAAAGCATAACAAACGAACATGTAAGAAATTTGGAGTCGATTCCATTGAAAACCAAAAAGTTTTTCTCACCAAAACTAGTTTTTCGACTGTTCTTTTCTATGGCAGCCATATGCTATAGTCATCCGATTTGGACAAAACTTTGTGGAATTGGTTAAAACCATATCAAAACAATAATTGCCAATTTTTATGACATTTCCATTGAAAACAAAAAAGTTTTCCTCACTAAAACTACCTTTTAGATTTAACTTTTCTATGAAAGCCATACCATATAGATGTCCGATTTCGACCAAACTTAGAAAAATCATGGAAAAGCTCAACAAACCAAGAAATACAAAGTTTGTAGGCGTTTCCATTGAAAACAAAAAAGTTTTTCTCACTAAAACTAGTTTTTAGACCGATTATTCCCATGACAGCTGTATGCTATAGTCATCTGACTTTGCCAAATCTTTGTAGAATTGTGTGAAAGCATATAAACTAAATAAATGCCAATTTTAGGAACATTTCCATTGAAAACAAAAAAGTTTTTCTCTCTAAAACTAGTTTTTCGACCGATTGAAACTCTAAACCGATCTCAGTCTGTAGCTTAGCTATACAGACCTGCTAAAAACCCCCCAAATAATTGTAACCTCTCCATTTTCTCTTTACAGAAACGACCAATTTTGCTAACTAAAAGTCTTAAATTCAACTGCTGCTGCAAACTGTATGACTGATTTTTCTGAATATTCAACCAAAACCGAAAACTAAACATAACAAAATCTAATAAACAAAACAAAATAGAAAACCAAAAACGATTACCTCTACAATAATCAACTTTATAAGCATCTGCCCAGTATATTGCAATGGCAAATCATTTACTACTATTACTCTAAGCTTACAACGTATTTACGACGCTAGAATTGAAGCTAAACCCATTTGAAAACCAGTAGCTAGTCAACCAATATACATATATAAAGCATATATACCGATACGAAATACGAACAATCGATTGATTTGGCAGATTAAGAGAGAGCTGAGAAGGAATGCAGCGTTGTCCCTACATACATGAGATGCGTGAACGTCTATTGGATCAACCGAGGGAAACATTGCAATTGGAAAATATGGAACGAGCCAATTTGCTGGACAATCGCCAATCGGCATCCGAGTCGAATCAGGTCGGCACTGTGGTCAAGGTAGGGGCTGCTTCGATATACTCATCACAAGGATGCCAGTTCACATCATATGCAATATATAAAAATACACTCTTACATGCAGTGGGACCTGGGTGTAATTATACCGGGGGGGAAAGAGAGAGAGAGAGAGGAGTAAAGTGACAAATCGGGGTCAAGCGTCACGTCACGCGTAACTAAAAAATTGCAGAAGAAGAAGATGGGAATTGGAAGGGGAAAAGGGGAAGGTAGAAAACTGGAAAGAAGACGGCATGAAAAAGAGAAAGAAAGAAGCAAATTGGAAGAAGGAAGTTTGAAAGAAGGAAGAGTGAAGAAGGAGGAATTAAGACGGAAGGCAGGAACAACGAATGGAGAAGACAGGAAATAGAAGAATGAAGCCAGACAAAAGGAAGAAAGGCTGATAGAAGGAATTAGGCACTAGGAAGAAAAGGTATAAGGAAGGAAGTAACAAGAAACGAAGATGGAGGAATGGAAGAAAGAGGGAATAAAGTAGAAAGAAAAAATAAGAGAAAAGATGTAAGAATGAAACTAAAGGTGCCAATGAAAGGAAGAGAAGGAACCAGTTGAAGAAAAACCTTAAAAATGAGAAGAAAGATAAAAGTAACTACGAAAAGGAGAGTCAAAAAGTCAAGACGGATGTAACAAAATAACATAGACATAGGGAAAAACTTAGGACAGTTAAAAATAAGAAAGAACGAATGAAGAACGATGAAAAGAGTGGGGAAAAGATAAAGAATGAAATAATTTGAGGATAAGGAAAACCAGAGAAAGAATAATCAAGAGCAGCAAATAAGATGCAGTTTCAAGTCAAAAGGAAGTAAGAAATCGAAAAAGCTTGGGGATGAATGTGAAATTCGTAAGAAACCCGAAACTGACCCCTCATCTCCTCTCTGGCCCACTAACTAACACCCCACCCACCCACATCAAGATCATACCCAACTCTCTTATCCCAAAAAAAAAGCCTTGTACATATTGCATATGAATTTAAATGATTTCCATTTTATTGCGTTTTCAAATTAAAATCTCTTATAATTTGAAAGCTTTTCCATTTTAGATATATAACTTTGAATTGAATTTGAACGAGATGATGTGACTCCTTGCATGAGTAACGATTCGCCCCTGACTTTATGTTCCTCAAAAACCAAAGAATTCGACATCTTCCATTGATTTCGCTTTGTGCAATAAATTGGATATATAATTTTGCTTTATGTCATACATACACCACTATATACATACCTGTACATATGTATATATAAATGTTAATATACCTACAACTATTTCCAATTTATTGTGATGTGACCAAGCCCAATATACTAATCCATGACTTTCTATATAGCTTCAAGGCGATGGCTATCACACAAGTCCCGCCCATCAGCGCACACCTCTAGTTCCGCACGATTTGGGTGAAGATTTCAATTTGGATTTCGATGATGATTTTCCCATCGATGCGAGACGACCAAAAAATGCCAAGTAAGTGTGTTCCATTATCGAAAATCCCCTAACAGCTCTGTGTATTGTCCTAACATACCATACAGTTCGATATCGTAACACAACCCAGACCCTTCCTCTTCATTTAGGAGCTTTCTCCGAAACCCTCTCTACTCTCGTCTTTCAAAACGCTATTCTGTAGTAGAAAACCTTGTTTAGAATTCCTTTTAATAAGAAAATGCCAATTTAATAAGCAAGAACAACCCGTTACAGCGGCAAGCATCCCACGGTTCTGACGCAACCACAGAAAAGGTCAGATTTGGTTTATGAAAAACAAAAAACAAATAAAAATAAATGTCAAAAACAAATATTTTACAAATTCTAAACTAAGATTAACATAATTTTGAAATTAAACTTTTTGGTTTTGTTCTCAGGCTGGAAAATACTTTTTTTTTATATGGAAAGATAATACAAATTCAAGATATTTCAGTTGGGAAAAGACTACTTATAAATTTCTTTGTAAGTTAATACTTAAAATGTTTAGTTTTAGCTACTTTCAGTGTGACCAGCTATGAATAGACACTTTAATTGAAAAGTTTCACATATTTTAGCACAAACTTACTCAAAAGCTTTTTGTTATACGGTCACTCTGACCATGATTCTTCCATTTTAGAATCTTAAACAAGATTTTATTTAGAAAATTCAAGAAAAATTCTTAAAAAAAAACATATTTTTCTAAGCTTTTTGTCAGAATAGATATTCAAAAATAAACCACAAAAACAAATGATTTTTCCCTTTCAGCCTGAGAACATTTTGGCTGTTGCATAGTGTAATTTTTATTTCAAAAACAATTTTTTTTTAAACAAATCCCCACTAATCCCCCCACACACACACTTAGAACTTGGTTAGTAGTGGCACCAACTGCTCGATTATTTACCAACTCCCCCGACCTATTAAGGATTTCTGTACACACCCAAATCCAGGCATTGTATCTCCCACCCACACACACTACAGGGATTATCATGTCAATGAACTGTTTTGCCTTACATTTCCGATTATGGGCCCATTGTCTCTCGCTCGTGCTCTCACCATGTGATTCGGAAGTAGAGAGTCATCCAAATTTGTACAAAGAAGTTGCAAACAAATTACGTAACAAAAAATACAGCATATTCCACTTGGCTGACTGCCAGCGAAGCATGCCAAGATCTTAGCTTTCATTGTCTCTATATAAACCTTTGGCCCAGCCCTAAACCCCTTACCACCCCACCCACCCGGTTGCAACTCTATCTGCATCTCTGGCTGTGTCTCTGGCATAAAGTGTCATTGTACGAATATGACTTACATTCGTGAGTTTTAGCAATAAACAATACAAGAGAAGAAAAAAAAAAAAGGGCCAAACACGTACTTAGAAATATCTCTGCTTGACTTCGGCCCTTGCACTTACACACGAAGAGCTCAGAGAACATGGATTTGTACTTCAAATGGACAACGATGGATCTATTAAGAGGTGTTGATTGAGTGACTTGTAATTGCGCTACACATTATATATTTGTGCTCCTCCAAAAAGGCTCGCTTCAAAACAAAACCAATTAACTTTTGTTTCATGACGCTACCTTAACAAATGAACAATTTTTATAAGAAAACTTACTTTTTGTACCAATTTTTATATGACAGCTAAGTGAAATGCCTAACCCATTTTGATCAAACTCCAAGAAAATCACTAAGATCTTATAAAAATGATCATTTCTAAGTTTCAAGACTATAGCTAAGAAAATAAGCAGGTTTTTCCACAAAAAATATAATTTTTGTACCAATTTTTATACAACAGCTTGGTGATTTGCTCTATCGATTTGCTTTAAACTTACTGGAGTTATTTGTTAATAACTTATAATAACGAACTCTACCAAGTTTCAAGACGATACCTAAGCAAACAGTCCGTTTTTTTAATAAAAGTTACTTTTTTGTACCTACTCTCATATGACAGCTAAGTGAAATACTCCTTCGATTTGCTTCAAACTTACTGGAGTCATTTGTTAGCTCCAAATAATGAACTCTACCAAGTTTCAAGACGCTACCCAAGTAAATAATCAATTTTTTTGGACAAAACTTAATTTTTGTACCTTTTTTTATATGGCAGCTTAGTGATATACTCTTTCGATTTAAATCAAACTTACTGGAGGTGTTTGTTAGCTCCAAATAATGAGCTTTACCAAGTTTTAAGACGCTACCCAAGTAAATAATCCAAATTTTTTGGTCAAAACTTAATTTTTGTACCTATTTTTACATGGCAGCTTAGTGATATACTCTTTTGATTTATATCAAACTTACTGGAGTTATTTCTAAGCACATAATAATGTGTTCTACCAAGTTTCAAGACGCTACTTTAGCAAATTTTCGATTTTTTTTAACACAAGTTACTTTTTGTACCAATTTTCAAATGGCAGCTAATTGAAATACTCTTTCGATTTAATTCAAATTTAACGGAGTTATTTCCAAGCTCATAATAATGAAGAACTTCTAAGTATCAGTACGCTAACCTCAACTTTGACTTTACAAAGAGCACGAAACTTCGTCCAGAAGTGCGACAAAGCAACTTCAGGGAAAAACGACATAACTCCGCCGACATATGTATCCAATAGCTTTGCAACGAAATGACATAGATCCGCAATAAAAATGCTACATAGTTCCGGCAACATCTCCCCGTCTAGTACGGAGGAAGACTCCTTTGCCTCTTCGAATCTAGTTTCAAACAAGGAAAATGAGCATATTCCATTGCCTACACCCAATAATTAATCTGTGACCTTCGGTTGACAGCAAAACAGGTCTATTTCCGTGGTACCCTTGTAACCTACGCCTGATTAGGCAAATAATATATTTATAAAACTCAATGTTTCAAGCAAAAAAAAAAAAAATCAACAAAAAACCAGGGGGTAGCACAGGCCATAAAGCTAAATATATATAAATAAACACATTCCAGGGAGCGGGGTGATTTGAACCCTTTCATGTAAATGGATTTACAAATGTCCAGGGCCATCAACAGGCGGGGGGGTTAAATCTGACCGGACCACAACAAAGGCACGGCCAATTATGAGGCATATCAAAGGGGGCGCTACTTGCGAGTGACAATTTTTCAAGAAGATTTTCATGTTTCTGCCAACTGGGGCACAACTTAATGTGACTGGGGATCAGGGTGCGGTTAGCAACTCACCCTTCAGCTTCATCATCATCATCATCATCATGTGCTCATTCATTTAGATGCAACTACGACGCAGTTGGCAAAGTCGCGACGCAAATCCTTATATCCGGCCATACCCATTCCCCGGCCACTCCTGGCATCTGCCTGACACACGCGAACGTCACGAACCAATGCAGCAGTTAGCCTGGGGCCCGGCATGGTTGGGCCAGAAGAATGCGCAACCAAAACAGAATGCGATGTTGGTTGTTGTGAAACGTGAGCACAAAACAGAAAACCGAAAAGCCGAACATAAAATTTACGATATCACACGACAGGATGTGAAATAAGCAGACTGCTTGGCGACTGCGCTGCTCGGTTTATCGTAAGAACAGTGGGTTGAAAGCGTTCTAAAAATGTGAATCATAGTTTTACACATTTTTCGTACAAAATTGTGTTTTGTAACATTTTTACCAACTCAATGTTGATCAAATCTTGTAAGAATAATAAGAAAATATATGTTTTCTTTCAAAACTTGCATTTTGTACCATTTTTTCTATGGCAGCCAAGTGAAATACTTGATCCTCTGTTGTCAAACATGGAGAAATTATTAAGAACTCTTAAAGAATGATAAATTCGAAGTTTGAAAGCTGCACTTAAGAAAAACAACAGGTTTTTCTTTAAAAATAACATTTTGTGTACGCTTTTTTTCAAAGTAGCTGTCTGAAATGCTCTTCTGATTTGATTCAGCTGAGGTGGAATCATTTCTAAGCTTTAATTTACTATAATTCATAAGTTACAACAAGCTACCTGACAAAATAACCCTTTTTTTCTTACAAAACTTCGTTTTTGTACCATTTTTTCCAAAGAAGCTTTATGATTCAAGTCATTAAAGTTGCTTAAGAGCGTGTAGTACCTTTAAATGCAGAGTTTCGAAACGATAACTAAGAAATAAAAGGATTTTTCCCAAAATCATGTTTTTGTACCTTTTTTTCCAAAGCAGGTGTGTGAAAGGCTTAAGCGATTTAGATCAAACTTTGTGGAATCCTTTAAAAACATAAAATAATGTTATTTGCCGAGTTTGAAAAGGCAAACCTAATTAAATCACGAATTTTTCCAACAAAACTCACTTTTTGTACCATTTTTTATATGAAATACCCAAGCGATTTGGCGATTTCAAGCCAAAGTGCCAAGTCTTGAACCATTATTTACGCATTTTGTACTAAATTATCAGAAATTCCAATTTCAATAGCATTTGCCCCACCGTGTCTGATGTCTGTCCCCTTCGGCCCTACCGTGCACTTACACTGTGCACATTGACTGCCTTTTGGGGGTAGAATATAACGTCGTTTGTGTGACTCGTGGCCGGCGCATCATCGACAACCCAAACGTGGGTAATTGAGTTTTGGGCTGTTGCTTTTCGATGACTGACAGTTCGCCCGGGTTTTCTTTTTTTATTATTTTCCCACCCATTTGATTTGTGCTGCTGCTGTTGGTGCTGCTGCTGGATTTCGCCTGCATCTTTGCATCATTCGTTGTGGCTTTTGTCCTGGGAATATGTTTTTTGCTTCGGGCGCTGTCAAGTGACCCATTTACTGGGATTGCATTGTTGAAATTCTTTTCAATAACGAAAAGAAAACTATGAATATGAAATTGGCTTAAGTATATTTCCCAATTTATGAGTTTTGAATCAAGATTAAGTTTTCTTTACCTCAAAACTACTTAAGCGACGAATGCACTTTTTTGATAAGAATTTGTAAGAAGTTTTAATACTGCCCAAGCAGATTGTCATCAGTTTTCAGTAGAAATATTGTAATGTTTGCATATTGAACTAGTTTAGAACTACTAGATATATCGAAATATTGATATTTGGTTTTAGAAACGAATATTTTTCGATAACATTCTGGTTGACTTCTTCTTTTACATAAAGAAAGGAATTTGATAAAAAAAATTTAATGTCCTTAAACACTTCAATAGACCTGTTCGGCCGGATCGGATGACTATAGCATACAGCTGTCATAGGAAAGATGGGTCGAAAAACAAGTTTTAGTGACAAAAACTTTTTTGTTTTCTATGGAAAGATCTTCAAACTTTGTATTTCTTAGTTTAAAATACTTTTTCATTAATTAACTAAGTTTGGGAGAAATCGGACATCTATATTGTATAGCTGTCATACAAAAGTAGAGTTTGAAAAGTGGTCTTAGTGAGAAAAATTTTTTTGTTTTTCTTGGAAATGTCCTTTAAATATAAATATATTCATCTCATGTGCTTTCACACAATTCTACAAAGTTTTGTCCAAATCGGATGACTATAGCATATAGCTGCAGTACGAATGGTCGGTCAAAAAAGTAGTTTTAGTGAGAAAAACTTTTTTGTTTTGAATGGAATCGACTCCAAAACTCGTACATGTTCGTTTGTTAGGCTTTTACAAGATTCCACCAAGTTTGGTAGAAATCGGACATCCATATAGTATAGCTGCCATATAAAAGTAAGGTCCGAAAAGTAGTCTTGGTTAGAAAAACGTGCTGGAAGGGTTTAGCTTTCCTCCATTTCCATTGAAACATAACTTATTGTTGTTGTTGTAGCGCCCTTTCTTTAGATTCTTATCCGAAACGAGGCTCCCAAAGATTTGGTTGAAAAATGCCCCCTTATTTTGAAAGCAGCCAACATTAGCTTCTCACTCACAACGTTAACTGCCTCTTCGAACTTTGCTGTATTTAAAGCAAAAGAATATCTAAAGTGGTTGTTGTTGCTAGTGCCCTGCCGTCAGATGTTGCCCTGCATATATTTAGCATATAAGCTACTCAACTTATTCAATTCGAAATCCCAAATGTAAACTGCAAAAGCCACTTTCAAGCTTTGTCAACAAGCTTGGACACTGAACGGATATGGACCATGGACGTGGACGTGGACGTGGATGTGACAATCACAGATCCAACGAGTCATTAACATTCCAATCAAGTAGGAGTATATTTTTCTAACGCACTTCCTTCACATATGCAAATATAGAAGACAACAATGTGTCCTACTTTTTACTGGCATACAACCATTTCCCCTACCAGGAGAGCAGCGCACACAGCATCCTGCGAGAGGATTCGGCGCAGACAGGGCGGCTGCTGCGGCTGCCGCTGCTGCTGCTGCTGCTGCTGAGGACCTTTTGGCTCTGTGAGCCGAGAATTGCCTTTTCAGTTGTAGTTGGATAGTAAAGGGTCTTGGACGTGCTCTGTTTTATGTGTGGTGCAGCGTGTACCTAAAAAAAGAAAAGCAAAGGTAGCCCAAGACAACACCAAAAGTGGTTCAAAGTTTGCAAAGCAAATGAATAAAGTGGCATTTTTTTGTATTTTTTGTTAACTAAATTGTGCTGGCTTTCGAGTGGAAAAACTAAAGTGAAGAGTGCAAATTTTGAAGAATTTTTTTCAGTGACAAATATGGCTGACAGATTCGAAATGAAACAGTTTTGGCCAGATTTCTGTTAGCACCGGGAAAAGCTAGGAAATCCAATGCATACAGCCAAATTACAAGAAATACAAAAAAAAAAAAAAAAAACCAAAAGTGGGCTCCAATGCTTAGCAGGCTCTCCGGTCCGCTCTCTCTCTCGCTCGCTCGCTCGCTCTCTCTTGCCCTCTCTCTGGCAGCTACCCCTCCATGCTCAAACAGCATCCAATCTTTCCATTTTTTGAGGGTTGTTGGTCACTAGGTCGCTCCGGGACGCATTCCAAAGCAAATCAAAACAAGTCCAAAGTAAGGCTTAAAATCATTTTGGGCCACGCCCCAAAACTTTTTGCCCACTTTTTGTATGCATTTTGGGGCCAATAAGTTCCACAAAACAAGAGAGACAGAGAGAGAGACACAGAGAAGGAGTGAAAGAGAGCGCGAGAGAGCGGGAAGGCAAATTTGTTGCATACCAAAATTGTTTCATTTCGCTTTTCGAAAAACAGCAAAAATTATACCAAAAAAAACTTAAATCAAATCCCAGCGTTATCGAAGCATATCAGGCACAACGGAGACCGATACGGAAACCATGGGCGGCGGCGAAGTGAAGGTCGCTACCGTCGATGTGGAGGGCGGCGATAATATGGCTACTTTGCCGGTATCCCGCTCCCATACGACAGGCAGCACCGACAGTGCTGAGAAAAACAATGCGGCCAATAAGGAAATGGAGCTGAAGAATGTGATGCCGCAGCCCTTGCAAAGGTGTGACCCGTGGTGGGGTGCGGGGGGGTGAGGGGGGGTAGTACTATTTCTCTCTCTCATTCTCGGTGAACTCAAGGCCGTCCCTCTCCCTTGCTAGATACACACACTCTCATACTCACACACACACACACACACACACCTGTATATATATATATATATAAAACTCACTACGCTAAGCCCCCCCCCCCAAACTAATCACTCAACACTAATCCCGGTCCCATAGATGTTTAGTTAGTTTGCAAAAATCTTAAAAAAAAAAATATCTTTATAGGGTTTGCTACACATTCAAGCCAAATCCAAATAAATACAGTTTTATGCCAGCGAAAATAACGGTACAGGGCACATATGAAACAAATCCAATTACAGGACCAATCGAACTATGGTAATATATGGATATAACCCAAATGAAACTTCCTGATAATCCTCCAAAAATATAAAATCATGTTCCTGTCTCCTCCAAACACATTTAGTTTCGCTGTCATTTTCACTTACGCAACATTTTTGCGGTTTTAAAACGCATACATAAAGCGAAAGTGAAAATGGAGGCTAGTTAGAAGTTTAGCTGGGAAAAGAAACCTGTCATTTTCACTTACGCAACATTGTTGCGGTTTTGAAAGGTTGTCTTCAAACGCAAAATTAAAGCGAAAGTGAAGATGGCAGCACGTAAGAAGCTTAGCTGGGAGAATTAACATTTTTTTTAGCCAGATGTAAAGTTAAGTCAACTTATGTTAAGAGGCTTAGCAGGATGAGGGTCTTAAGCAGATGATTTCTAAGCTTTTACTTTATTTAGGGCAAAGACTAGTGCAATTTACCCACTGATTTTGAGCACATTATAAGAAATCAGAACTGTTTAATTTCAAATTTCTTTATTGATAGAAAAACGTTTGAATCGAAGTTTTTTAGGTGTTCCTTGCTAATCACATCCGGCAAAGATTTACCGCTCTGAATACTAGAATGAAAATATGAGTACTGCACTCTTTTTGCATTGCATACGCAGACGAAAAAGAAAACAGATCCATTAATATCTAATGCATTTAGATATTATTATATCCATTTCTCATACAATTTAGTAGATTTTCAGCTCCTTTTGATGATTTTCTAAGACCAATTAAACATCAAAAGGATAATCCAATACCCAAAAACGGATATTAATTAATATCCTGTACAAAAGTGCGACACTATAAGATATATACAATTTATATATGTTGCAAACAGCAGATACAGATTCGCACAGAGAAAAACTAAAAGTTCCAATTGGAATTGCAATCAAAATATCCATTTTACAAATCCTTTGGATGATTTTCAGCTCACATAAATACCGAAATCATCCAATGGATATGAACTAGCGGGTTCGTCTTGTTTGGGAAAAAAGCTACTTGTAGGCCAATAAAGATTTTGCCATTTATGCCACGCCCCTCGAAGTCCGAAAAAAACTCATATATCCCACAGTTATGTTGTAATATGTTTCGTATCTTCTCGACACATTTAATGGTCAGCATTATTTATGGATCTGCCAAAGTATTGGTAAAGATCGGACATACCATGGTCTAGTTATGAGTAAAAGAAAGTTCGCTGCTTTCTGCAGCATTCCAAACATTTATTTTTACAGGCACAGCTTGAAAAGTATTCTCACGTGTTGCAGTTTAAAGATTAACTTTGATTAACTTTGACATAAGTATACGATACTTTCATGCAGAACTATACTATGCTATATTTCTAACTCTGGTAACATATGCTTCAAGCCAACTGGTTCAATTGACGTTCAATTGTTCTTTATGCCTTTTGCAAAAGGATGCTTCCATTTCGCGTAGTTCAACTGTACTTTTATTCTAATGATACAGCCTCCAAATCAAAGCTCTATATGCACACATCCATATATATATATAGCAACTTGCAAATATCCACTCGTCCGTGTATATGTGTGTGCATACATGCAAATAACTGTCTAAGTGCTTAACGGTGGGGGTAGTTGATGGTTGGTGCCTCATTTGCAGCTATGTTTGCCTCCTCTAACTGGGTCAAAGAACGCAAATGAGTTACATATAAAGTACAATGGGCACAGAGCCAAACAGAGGGCAAATAAATATGGCACTAAAAACCTGCTCTTAAGAGTTTACTTTGGCATTTAAGTTTATGACAAATTTAGGCAATCGCTGCTAAGCATGATTTAAGCTGTAGTTGAGCGGGTTGTACTTCACCGGATAAAACCCTTTCCTTTGCTCATAACTTTACTATCACTAAGTACTGCTGATTACGATATATCTGTGGGTGATATGAAATTTTTATCCAAGTGTTAGGTATTAAGCAGGCATTAATGAAGTGGCGACCGTGCTTAAATTTTGGAATTTTGAATTTGAAAATGAGCAAAGCAATATTTAATTAATCTAGAATCAAATGGCTCTCATATTAGCTTTCAACTGCCTGTTCCTATGGGATTAAGAGAGCATAACTGAGGTGGCGACCGTACATAAGAGTTTGATTAAATGTTTTAAAAAATCGTGCTTAAAATGTCTATATATAAGAAAACAGTCTTAAGATAAGCTTTCAATTGCCTTTCAATTGCCAATCAAACAATTTTGAAGTGGCGACCGTGATCATAATGATATTCCCAGAGATTCCTATAGATTAAAGAAATTCCTAATAATCTCAGATATTCCTAAGAGTCCCAGAGATTTCTAAGATACCCAGAGATTTCTAAGAATCCCAGAGAATCCTAAGAACTCCAGAGGTTCCTAAATATCTCAGATATTTTTAGGATTCCAGAATTTTCTAACGATTCCTCAGAATTCCAGAGATTAAAAACTATTAAAGATGTACCCTTAAGGTTAAAAAAAAGGTTACTGTGCCCAATTTGTACCACTGTGCCACACATTGCCTCTCCTTTAATCAAATATCGACAGCTTAGAACAGTTTGTACGTTAAATGGTTACACAAGTTAACCGGCTCTTGAGATGTCTCATTATAGTTGCATGTTAACTACTCACAATCACACCGTGGACTATGGTGGGTCAACTTGACACACTTGGCTGCCACAGACACTCACACTCACACTCACACACACACACACACAAAGCACCCAGAATAGTGTCATCTTTTTAGGTATTTATTTCTTGATCATAATTCTTAAACAATTTCTCCCAATCCAACCACCCACAGGACTTCACTGTTTATAGTGACCAGCTTGGTCTATGCGATCCTTTTGATTGTTGTCTGCATTGCGTATGTGATCAGCGATGTGACCACACACCGTCTACCGGTGCTCTACTATGAGACATTCTTTACATATTTATACGGCACCAGCATACTCTTCCTGTTGTATGTGTTCTGTTTCCTGCTGCAGGGTAAGAGGATTGAAGGCTACTGTGGGTGAATCCTTTAAAGTCATTGCCTCCTCTGCTCCCCTTTTCAATAGAGAGCTCTTGCTGCAATGGCGGCAATGGTGGCAGCAAACCGAAACCCCAACCCAAAGAGAAGAAATCAAAGAAAACCAAGAATGCCGATCCAGCCGATTCGAAGGATGCGAAAGGGTCTAAGGATTCCGGCAAGGCGAGCAAAGGCGCCGCATATCAGGTGAGTTCATGTTAGATAAGTGGGAAACAGATTTCAATTTTGAGTTGCATCCTTCTGGCAGTTACATACTTTGGCACAAGCTTAATATACTCTTCTTTGTAGCTTTGGTACAGAGTATAAAAATGCTGGTGGGGCTTGTCTTATATTGTATTTTTTGGTCCACAGTTTTTGCATGCTGCCCCAGTGTGCAAGGTAAAAATACGTCAACTAAATAATTTGAAAGGTCATCTCAGCCCTGTGTGGACCTTTGTTTACTGCAATGCAGCTTTGAAAATTTAAATACAGCATTTTTCACATGGCCCCCAGTAGAAAACCGCAAGCATTCACGACAACCATTTCCCCAAATTTACCGCAAGGGTCAAACCAACAACAAGGCATTAGGCAAAGAAAAGAATACACTTACCAAAACAAAAACAAGTTAAAGCGGGAGCAGCAGATCACAGCAACAACAATTACACATTTGCTGTCAGGCAAACTTAGATCGAGAGAGAGAGAACAAAGACACTTTGTCAAACCGGCAAACACAAAAAAAATAAGAAGAGAGCGTGTGCGCTCAACATAACGGGAAAACAAACACAGTTTGACATGCCGGCGGCCAACTTGTTTAATTGCATAAAATTAATAACTAAATGAACGCAAATAGCTTTAGCACAACACAGGATGATGCCGAGATCCGTCCGAACTTATTCAATTAGTTGCAAATGCGTTAAAAACCGAAAAAATTAACAAAAGCCCGGGAGCTCGAAGCGACGCACAGCCGGCCGTAACAATACAAAGTATCGAACTAGTCAACTATCGATATTACCTATCGCTCCGATAGTCCGCTCAGTGCGTTAAGCCAGTTGAATTTGGAATTTGAATTTGAATTTGAATGATATTTAAATGAAATTTATGGAAATTGATTATATTTTAACAAAAATGTTTGAAAAGTGAGAAATGGAAGAGATGTAAGATAAATATGATTGTTATTACACGAATGAATAAAATTAAATATGGTTGCTGTGCCAGAAGTGTCTGATTTGAACTTAGACTGACAGGCAGGAGCCAGGATCATGTTAATGGTGTGCCATTGGTCTCAGTTAGTGATGGGGGCGTGGCAAAAGTTGAAAGTGAACTTGTGCATGTATAAAAACCTATATAAACAAAAATATGAATAAATTTATAAAAACAACAAAAAAATCGCCAAAATAAGTACACAAATTTTAAATTATTTACAAAATATCCATTGAAAATCAAAAGTGTCAAAGTCTAAGAGTTTACTCACACCTTTATTTTTATTAAATTTATGAAAACTGTCACCTATTTCATTTTGGTAATTTTTTTGTGCCCCTTTTTTGAGTATTTTAACACCAGTGTGTCGGTTGATGCTACCAGCGCTTCACAAAGCTGCGTTAATTATTGTAAAACTTTCACCCAAGTGTTAAGGACTTTTCAATTAGTTGACTAATGCAAATCCCTGATACCCCCCTTTTGCTTAGGAAGCACCCGTGGATGCCGAGGTGGCTGTCACACCCAAAAATGTACGCAAACGGAAGACCACACACAGTGATCTCACACATGGCAGCTTCTTTCTGCGCGTTGGAGCCATTGGTAGGCTAATAATGGGGTAGGCCATAATATCCAATAATTCTTTTGAATATTCAAACGTTTAGCCTTCGGTCTGGGCGCCATGATCTACATTGGACTGGAGTTTGGCTCGTTCTTTGAGATACCGTTCGACTCGCCGTGCCATCATATACTGATCGGTGTCAATCCATTGCTACAGATGATCTTTACGTTTATGCAAATGTATTTTATCTTCATGAATGCACGGGTAAGTGATTTAGGGTGAACCACAAGTGAGACTACCAACTACTCTAACTAAACTACTAGCTAAACTACGTTAAATACTACGACTATGTTAAGTGCATACACAAAAACCAACAAAAAGCCCCCGCCCACCACCTGTTCCCCTCTTTAACGAAAGTGAGGTTAGTTAGCCTTAGTTTCATTTTAGTTTAGGGTCGTTGACTTGTTCGAATTGGCGTGCTAATTGGCAGTTCCCTTGGTTCGGTTCTCTTTGAGTTCTCAGTTCATTCATTGTTCATTCATTCAACGCTAATCACGCTTTGTCATGCTCTCCTCCCCCCCCACTTACCCACTCACAGACTCACTCACTCACCCACTTGCTCATCCACTCACTCACTCATTCACTCATTCACTCACTCACTCACTCACTCGTTCATGCCAGCCAGCCAACAATTCATATTCTCTCTCACTCATTCTTGTTTAAACAAATTTCGAAATTCTTGCAACGTAGTTATTTAATGAACCATTTTTGTGTACATAATCCCAAACAACTCCGCCCCATTCGCGCGATCGCAGACTAGGCCGCCATTTCAGGTACGATATACAAATCATTTTCTAACTCTACTCTACTCTACTCTACTCTACCTACCTACCTACATACTACGCTCATTTCACTCACCTCAAAATATATCAAAATATATATATAATATATAGATGAATTGTATATAATATAAAATAACCTCTAGCTTAGATTTAAGTTACTTGATATGTGTTTTAGGTGGTCGCACGGATTTGCAGATGGAAAGGCAGAATCAAAGATTGAAGGTATATCTAGTTGAAATACGTATTGCTCGGTGAAAAGTGAATCAAAAGTTTCCCCGGTTCGGAAGATATACTGAGAACTTGGTGAATTCTTGCAACTGCCTCATCTAGTTTATTCAACATTCTTTGATCTTAAGTTGGTTTACACTAGGCAACCGTTATTGGCCTATTTACTGGCTAAAGGGTGAAAAACATACTTTTTCAATATCAATTTGTACCTCTTTCTGACTTGGACTTACCTTAAATGTAAATAGTGGAGTACTTAATTGTGGTCATATATATATATTACCTTTGATACGGTATAAAACATTCTGAAGTCGGTGGAGTTTCAGAGAAGCTAAGGCGATTTACAGCCCCAAAAAAATGCTAGATTTTTACCAGCTGAGCTTTAAAAACTCTTTAGAGTTCATTTTTGTGGTCTGAAACTACATAACGATGGCGATTTGGACCAGCTGTAATGGCATACCTGAGCCCCCCCCAAAAAAAGGCTAGATTTTTCGAAGCCAAAAATGTGAAAATGCTTCAAAAATAAGTTTTTAACGCTTAAAATGGTTCACTAAATTTATCTTTTAATGAATGATCACTTCATATATCATAACTTTAGTGATTTAAGGTTAAAAACCCCCTAAAAACTGCCTTAAAAAATGTTTAAAAAGATGATTTTCAACATAGACTGTTTGATTTCGAAAATGTACGTCGAAAAACCTTTAAAAAAGGATAGATTTTTCAACTCTAAGCTTAAAAACATACCAAAGCCCTTAAAAGGGGCTAGATTTTTCAACTCTAAGCTTAAAAGCATACCAAAGCACTTAAAAAAGGCTAGATTTTTCAACTCTAAGCTTAAAAACATACCAAAGCCCTTAAAGAAGGCTAGATTTTTCAACTCTAAGCTTAAAAACATACCAAAGCCCTTAAAAAAGGCTAGATTTTTCAACTCTACGCTTAAAAACATACCAAAAACCCTTTAAAAAGGCTAGAATTTTCAACTCTAAGCTTGAAAACATACCAAAGCCCTTAAAAAGGCTTGATTTTTCAACTCTACGCTCAAAAACATACCAAAAACCCTTTAAAAAGGCTAGCATTTTCAACTCTAAGCTTAAAAACATACCAAAGCCCTTAAAAGGGGCTAGATTTTTCAACTCTAAGCTTAAAAACATACCAAAAACCCTTAAAAAGGCTAGATTTTTTAACTCTAAGCTTAAAAGCATACCAATACTAAAAAAAAAGGCTAGATTTTTCCACTCTAAGCTTACAAACATACAAGAATCTTTAAAAAAGGCTAGATTTTTCGAATCTATGCTTCAAAACATACACAAACCCTAAAAAAAAGGCTAGATTATGCGACTCTAAGCTTCAAAATTAGGTTTGACTTGTAAAAAAACGTGTTTCCCACTGTTGCCCAGTGTTAACCTAGCCGTCTTCCATCTGCAAATTTCCTTTATAGACTACGGTTTACCCCGGAGATGTCCTGTTTTTTTGTACAACTTCCCCCTAGTCCGTCAAATTTAAGCCTCCAATTGCGTGCCGCTCTCCAACGTCTCTTGTTCTCTCTTTCTCTCTTGCGGCGCTTACAGCTGAACATCCATCGCTTCAAGGTGATTGCCCGTTTCGGTCTGATGCATGTGGTGGCCACCAATATTTGCGTTTGGATACGCACCTTGGTGAAGGAATCTCTGCTGGAGATCACCATTTATCATCAGAAACGTGAGGCCGATCCCAGTGCCTCCTCCATCTCTCATTCGATCAGGCAGCATGCTTTGCGGCATGCCGGGACTGTACTACGCACGCATGCGGGACCGAACAGTGAGTTCGAGGTGTTGGATGGAGAGGATCTGTTGCCCAAGAATGTGTACAAGAGCGATAATGTGCTATCGAAGCTGGTGAGGAATACCGTGGATGGGATTTCCAAGAGCCTGGGCATGGGCGGTGACATTACGACCACAAGTAGCAGCACCACCAGCACCACCCGAGCTCCCTACACCACGCCCGGATATCAATGGCACAGCACTACTATGGCACGCAAGCTGAAGAAGTTTATCACCAGCGCCACCACGGCGGCCACCACCACCGGGGGTAGTACTAGCACCAGTAGCACCACCGCTAGCCCCACCACCATTTTCACCACCACCACCACCAGCAGCAGCAGCACCACCGATGGCTCTACCAGCGAATCGCCCTTCGGCAACCTGCAGCGCCTTTTCTCGAGTGCCGCACCCAGTCCCGCCTCCGCCACGTTGCCCGCTGTGGTCACTGGCCAGCTGGCCAGTTCCACCTACAGCCCCAGCACCACAGAGAGTGCGGTGAACATCATGAACAACCTGTTTGGCCCCGGCATGGAGAACAGCTTCCAGACCTATTCGGATCTCTCGCACGAGGAGTCCACCGGTCTGGTGTCGCTGGAGAATCTGGAGAGCCTGGACAACATCTACCCGGCGGCCCTGTCCTCCAACATTGGCACACTGAACTCCACTGCCTGTGGACGCATTGATATAATGGGCACCATAGTGTACGACTCTGCCCCGTATCTCTATCCGTTTATCATTGAGTACTCGCTGATTGGCGCTGTCGTTTTGTATGTCATGTGGAAGCACATTGGACGCTATCCGGGTCGGATGAACGATGAGGATTTGGAGCATCGGCTGGAGGTGATGTTGTCACGTCGGGCGGTGGCCATGGCACAGCAGGCACGTTCCGGGCGCGTCGATTGTGTGGGCTCGTCGAAGGGTCTGTTCTTTGGTCTGTTGCTATTGGTGGGGGCGCTCATCTGCCTGATACTCTTCTTCGTCTTGGTGCGTCATCAGCAGTTCTCGCTGTTGGCCATTTATCTGGCCGATGCCAGTCATTGCATTCTGATGGCATTCGCCATACTGGCCATCATTGTGGGATTCATCAGGTAAGGCCAAAGCCCAAAAGTTTAGAGAGAAAACCGAACACTACAATCCGCCACCTCCACCTCCACAGAGTCAAGAACTTGAAGTTCCGCTGCGAGGAGCAGTCCAATCTCAATGACATCTTGTTGCGCATCTCGGCCTTTGGCCTCTTCACCTATTCCGTGTTCAGCATCATTGCCGGCAGCCTCAAGGTATTGGAGAGCGAGCCCAGCCTGCTGGTCACCACCACGGGCGGCGTCGCCGTCTTCCAGGTGATCCTCCAGTTGCTCTTCATAGCCGATGTGTCGCGCCGTCGCGTCCACTTGCCGGAGCACGATCGGAGCAAGCCGGGCCGTCAGATTGTCACCTTCCTACTCATCTGCAATGTGGCCATGTTCGCCATCTACACATTCGAAGCTCAAAAAGTATTCGCCAATCCTGTAAGTAGATATGTACGTAAGCGAGAGACTGAGTTAAGTAAGACGTTTAACGATCTCGTTCTCTAATCGTTCGTTTCTTTTTTTTTTGTTCTACCTACCATATATATATATATCACTGTACATATATGTATATAGTGTGATTCTTCAGTTTGATTATCATAAATGTACAAATTGCATGGCTATTCTTTAAGGATCCACAGGGAAGAGATGGGATAGTTATCAAGATTTTACAGAATGTTCATCATTTTTAGTGGGGGTACAAGTTTCTTTCAGCGTCACGCATCACGCGTAACACTGACATGGCATGCCCACACCACACCGAATACTGAGTATACAGTACTTAGAATTGAGATCTTAGCATCGCCTACTTAGAATAGAGTACTAAGTTTTGAATACTTAGTTTTGAGTACTTAGAATCGAGTTCTAACTGTTAAATACTTAAAATCAAGTACTAAGCAACGATTACTTGTTATTGAATACTTAGAATTGGGTACTGAGTGTTGAATACCTAGTTTCGAGTACTTAGAACGGAGTACTGAGTGTAGAATACATAAAATCTAAGTACTAAGTATCAATTACTTGAAATTCAGTACTTAGTATTGAGCACTGACCATCGAATACGTAGTATCGAGTACTTAAAACTAAGTTCTGATAGTCAAATACATAAAATCGAGTACAAAGTATCGATTACTTGGTATTGAGTACTTAGAATCAAGCACAGAGCATCGTTTGCCAAGTATTCAGTAATTTGAATCGACTTCTGAGTGTCGATTACTAAGTATCGAGTACTTCAAATTGAGTTCCGATAGTCAAATACATAAAATCGAGTCCAAATATCGATTACTTGGTATTGAGTACTTAGAATCAAGCACAGAGCATCGTTTGCCAAGTGTCCAGTACTTAGAATCGAGTTCTGAGTGTCGAATACTTGGAATCAAGTACTAAGTATCAATTACTTAGAATTAAGTACTTAGTATTGAGTACTGAGTATCGAATACTTGGTATTGAGTACTTAAAATTGAGTTCTGAGCTTGGAAAACTTTGAATTGAGCACCAAGTAACCATTCCTTCCAATAGAGCACCAAGAATCGAGCACTTAGTATCGAATACTTAGTATCGAGTACATAAAACTTAGTTCTGATGGTCAAATACAGAGAATCGAGTACTAAGTATCGATTACTTGGTATTGAGTACTTAGAATTGAGCACACAGTATCGTATGATAAGTATCCAGTACTTAGAATGGAGTTCTGAGTGTCTTACGCTTGGAATGGAGTATTAAATATCCATTACTAAGTCTTGAATTCCTTCTGAGTAGTTAGTATCGAATACTTAAGATCGAGTACTTAAAATAGAGTTCGGAGTGTCGAAAACTTTTCCATTTCTTCTAATCGAGCACTCAGAATTGAGCACTTATTATCGAATACTCAGTATAGAGTACTTAAAATCGAGTTCTAAGTGTCGCATACTTAGTATCGACTGCTAAGTATCGATTACTTAGTATGGAGTGCTTGCTAAGGACCATCGAATACTTAGTATTCGATTTAGATACTTAAGATAGTGCTATGACAAAAGCTTCTGGGCAAACAGACCCTCAAAAACATCAACTTTCCCCATAAACAAGTCAGATTAAAAGTATGGATATTAAAAGTATTGATTAAATCAGAATTTTTGCTTCAAATAAGGTAAGCAGCACCCAGCAGAATCGAGGAAACGAGTTTTATATGATTTCTATGTCTCAGCATGTGTTTTTTCTGTTAGCTTCACTTAACTTAATGTACGTACCTACTATATAAACCTAAAACTCACCCACTTCCCCCTGACTTGCTCCATTCCATATCTCTGCAGGTGCAATTGGAGTTCTATGGCTTTGTGCCCTGGTCCATCATTCAGCGCATTACACTGCCTCTTTGCATTTTCCATCGCTTCCACAGCGCCGTGACACTCGCCGAAATCTGGAAGACCACCTACAAGGCGCGCTTGGAGTAAGCCCTGAAGTAAGGAGTTTAATGAAATGCACCAAAAGAGAAGAATAAGAAAAAGAGAAAAAAGAGAAGAAAAAAAAGAGAGCGCAATGCGCGCTTCTGCAATGAAGGGAAGTAATGGAAAAAAAAACAAAACAAAAACCAGAACAAAGAAACAGAAATGAAGTTAAAAAGTTAGTTTCTAATTGCATATTATACATATACATATATATATATATATATATATATATAGTATATATGATTTTTTTTTTGTTTTATTTTAGTTATGAATAGGTTAACTAAGTTCACACATTTTGGACCATCAGAAACAAAACTCCCCAAAATATTTGTAATTTTTGTTTGGTAAGAACTAAGTCATAGTGTTTACAAGCAGTCTCTGTCTGCCTCTTTCCCACACCCCTCCCCCCCGCACCCCGCCCCTACCCCACGCAACTCAGCACTTAATATATATATAAATATATTTACTTTTTTTTTTTTTTGTTCATTTGTTAAACTGTTTTTCTGTTGCTTTTTGTTTCAATTAAAAAACCAAAAATTATATTACAAATGGTTGTTTGGCTTCTATATATACATATATATTTTCTCTGCTGAACCAGTGAGTAGGTACAGTTGCCAGAAACGAGCAGAGCTGCCTACTTTCTCGCTTACTTGGTAGACCGTGGGGAAGGCAGTGAATCAAAAAAAAACATTAACAACAACAACAACAAGAACTGTGATGAACTTATTTAAACATTCAAATTGGTTTTTTTCTTTCCGAATTTAGTAACTCCCTCCCTCCCCCGTTACCCCTTTGCCCCCTCCCTTTACCCCACACAACTTCAAAGCAAAAGTTTAAACATGTTTAAATACAAGAATAAACCAAAAAATAAGTAAAAAAAAACAAACAAAAAAAAACCAAAAAAAACAAAACATTTTTTAATATACAAAACAAATATAAAAGTTTATAAATGTCCATTTTTTGATTATTAGTAGTGATGTTAATATAACTAATTAATACATAAATGGAAAAAACACTCTTCTAATGAACAAACCCAAGGAATCCCCCTGAAGCATTTATGATGAGATGAACGAAACACGCTAAAAACAAAACGAAAATGAAAACGTATATCTATAAAAATATATGTGTATACTAACCCACCAAATTCAAAGTATTTCAAAGAACAAAACCAAAAACATAATAATAACATAGTAAAAAAAACCCCATGTTTTATACAAGGAATAAGCGGGGGCTGCTCATTAAGTTCCAGCCTCCACTTTCGTCCCTCCCTGCATAACACCAAAGTATAAAAGACACACCAAGAAAAGCAAAAAAAAACCAAAACTCGAATAAACAATGGCTCAATAAGAGAATGGCTGAAGACCAAAGAAGGAATGAGAATACACCACTGCCTATCTCTTTCTCTCTCTCTCTATCTATTTCTCTCTCTGTGTATCACTTTCTCTAGAATACAGAGACAAATTACAGTACAGTGCTGGCCATCAACTTCAGCTCAGTGTTCCCCCAGAAGAGAGGCTCCCTGTCGCTCTCTCTCTCTCTCTGATAATAAGTCAAGTAAAATAAAGGTACAGACAGTCCATTTGTAGTCTAGAGCTACATAAAAGTGGTTTGCCACCCTGATTTTTGCTAGAGTGGGCACTATTTCGACTCGTGTCACGAGCAGGCACGAACTAACTTGAGGTGTTTTTGTTTCTAAAATTCAGCTCTTAAACCACAAAATCAAGCAAAACATAAGCAATGAAGGGGTTCCATTTTCTTATTTCGTGTCACGTGCCAGCACGTTTCCACACTAACTATTTCTAAGGGAAACAAACATAAATAACACTTCGCTAGATTTGTATTTGTTACTCTTATGAAACAAACTTCCTAGCACATTGTTATTTAATGGAATTGGATCTTCAGAACAGAACTTGAGCCATGTTGGGCTACTGATAGGGTATGTTCTTTTCGTGTCTCGTACAAACACGACTCCAAAAAAAAACACAAACTTCACAAAAGGAGTAAAAGGGAGACTTAAAGGTGTTCGTTTCACAAACATGCAGCATTCAGCAGTAAATGGCTCTAGAAATACCTAATCAAAGACATAGAAAAGGCTAGTTTTTGGTCTATTTTGGTAGGTTTTGTTTCGTGTCACCACTAAGCCGGATTAGACAGAACAAGTTTTCGAGGGGAACTAAAGCTCAAGTGAAGAAAAACTCATGGAAAATTAGCTTTCCCAAGGAGTGACATCTATTTCCAAGCACGTCTTGACTTTGAGGGAAAAAAAAGCTCATAAAACGCCAAAAAAAAAACAAATATAAATCTAGATGCATTGTGGTCAATCATTGGTGTGATTTGCTCTATTTTATCATTTCATCATAACCAGAAGTGTTGAATTAGAAAAAAGTAGCCTTTAAAGCAAACTTTGCTATTAGCTGGACTTCGTTCTAATACTTTCGTGTCACGACCAAGCACGACTTAACACAAAAAAAGGTTTTTGAGCACAAAATGAGACTTGGAAAACACAAACTCATTTAATTAGTTATAGCCATAGACTTTGATCAGTTTGCTCACTCATTAATTGACGTAGTTTGCACTGTTTTTGTCGTGTCACGACTTTCTGTTGGCAGAACTTAACACAAGCCGCATAAACTTTATATTTGAACGAATTTTTTGTCAGTATCAGGCCAACATATGGCAAAATTTTTCAAACATACACTGAATGTTATAGAGAAGGAATATACATGCGGCTTATATGAGAAAATACCCCGCATATATGTTAATATTGGGCACATTCAGTGAATGTTGTAGAGAATGACACGAATGTTGTTGAAGCGCTAAAAAGTGTGCGTTCATTTACAGCTGAAATTTGTGAATTTTTGTACGAATATACAAAAGCTACAACAACAAAGCTCTTGCACATTTCACACATTTATGGCCAGCACTGTTACATACCCAGCACATATAGTAAGTATGTATGTCTGTGTTTGTATTTGTATCCCCCCCCCCTGAAGAAAGTTGGCAGAAGAAAAACCCATTCAAAAAACAACAAAAATGGAACTCATAAGTATGCTATACGTACTCGTAATCCCCCACAAAAAAACAAAAAAATCAAATCAAATGTAATGTCTAGCGTAGGCCAAGTAGTTCAGCACTCAACCACGCCCCCCCGCCCCCGCCCATCCATTGACTCACCCCATTGCGAATCAAGTTGTATTTGGTGTAGCTTTTAGCATTTGACCCACACGTAAACATGCAACATACTCACTCTCTATCTCTCTCTCTCAACATAACCGATATTGTTTTTGTTTTTTTTTTCGTGTCTAAGATCGAATCATATTTTATGTAACATTTGTAATACAACCCAAACCAAAACAAAAAAAAAACAACCAACAAAAAAACAAATGTTTCCAACTAAGTTGTATAATTATAAGTACGAAGCGCTAGAACATAATGGAATTATGGGCAAAACTTAAATACTTAACGCACAACAACAAGCAACAACAACAACAACCGTAACAAATCGTAATTCATTAAAAATATATATAAATATATATATATACAGATATATATACGTGTATACCTAAGTATATAGACAATTTCAATAACAACAACAACAACAACAACAAGCATTTCAAATTACATTTTCCCATAACCAACAAAAACATAATAATTAATAACAAAATCCAACAAACAACAACAAAAATTGAACGTGGCATCAAAATATATGCAAAAAAATACACAAAACAACAAAAAATTGTACGCAATTTTTAAATCATTGTCGCATTTTAGATACCAAAAAAATTACAAACAAAAAAAAACACTTTCCAATACGCGCGTATACATTTCGAACCGAAGGCGCCACACACACACACACACACACACACACACACTCTCACCCAAACTCGTATACCCCATGTATGAGTACATTACATAACGAATTACCAAACAAAATACCAAAAAGTTAATGGTAAACGAAAAAGAAAGAACATTTAAATGAAAGAAAAAAAAAAAAAACACAAACCAGATGACATACAAGTAATTTTAAATTGAATAAAAATTAGTATTAAACAAAATATGTACAACAAAAAGTTACCCACTTAAAAGAGTTTTATTTCGGAGACTGGAATTGGAAGATCAGGTAAGTATTTGGTACCCATACCCATATCTAAACTGAAAGGAAAATGCTATAAAACTTTTCAGAAATGTTTTTGAAATGAAAATTCGTAGAAATCTTAGAAAATACCAGTTAAAACTTAACCCATCACAGATACTTTCGCCTGCTATACGAATTTCAAGTCAATCGATTGATAAATAGTTACTTTCACGAAGAGTTCTCCGGGTATGTTTCACCCAGTTAGTGGTTTATCCATTAATTAAAAGTGAAACCACAGATAACTCCGAGTTTCAAGTCAATCGGTTGATAAATAGTTACTTCCATTAAGATTTTTCCGTGTATTTTCCACCCTTATGATGGATTTTTCAACATCGGAGAATGACATCAGTGGTCATTTCTCCTAATATACTTACAAACCGAGTTGCAAGCCAATCGGTTGATAAATAGTTACTTCCACGAAGATTTTTCCGTGTATTTTCCACCCTTTTGATGGATTTTTCAACATCGGAGAATGACATCAGTGGTAATTTCTCCTATTATCCAGACAGAGTTTTCCGGGTAGTTTCCACCCTGATGGTGGATTTTCCAACGTATCCTTACCAACCGATTTTCAAGTCAATCGGTTGATAGATCTCCAGAAATAGAGGCTTAGGCTGTGGGTTCACAATCAGTCAGTCAAGCTAAACTAAGTAATACCATGGCAAAAAACTCCCCACTGCCACTGAATTAGAAATATTCCCAAGAACTTTTTCAATGATTCAGTTCAAAAGAGATGAGCTTTTATATCTGATATAAGATAACAGCTTGAATCCTTTGGGCAAGCTGCATACAGATTCGTTGACAATCTCCTAAGCCACATTCTTTGAATTCTTCTAGGAAACTTTTTTCAAAGCTTCGCTGCTACTTTTTCATATGAGTAATATTTATACAAATGTTAAGATTTGTGTGCAGAACCAGAATCTGGATGAGATTATTCTGCTGTACATGAATAATTGCCCCATTGGTTTGCAACATTTCAAATGCAGGCGGTTGCTAGAGTTTCGATAGCTATCGATAAAAATGGCACTAGGCTGCCACTCTTTTGGGTTAAACACAGTGTGACTAATTTTGTACAGACCTTTGCAGGCTCAAAGCCAACTGTCATTTTTTGCTCTGGCCGCAAGAACAGACACTCTGTGTAAACAGATAAAACTTAATAAATTTAAATTTCAATATTTATTGATAACTCTTCCCCTTTAACAGCACCACCATGGCGCTGCCATCTCAACATGTAAATCTGCCCAGTGTTGGTAAATACGAAATGACATTTCATTTACAGTTCAAACGGTGCGCGTCGCTTCTCTAGGCGAAATTTTCGATTGAAAGTTTTAATTCAGTTTGGAAAGGCAAAAACCAAATGGAAAACGAAGTGGAGACACCGCGCCGCAAGTTGCGCAATTTGCATTTGGAGAATGTGCAGAGTTTCAGCACCCCCATACGCATTCCACCATCGCCCATGTTAAAGAGGCTGGGATTGGGCACGGGGGTGAGTGTCTATCGCTTGGACCGCTCGCCGCGTCAAGGTCAAATTCGTTCGCCCTGGGCGGTGAAACGCATCCTGAAGAACACCAAGGCCAAGGAGGATAAGCTGTTCAATGAACGTATTTCCCGTGAGGCGGACATTTTGCGGTGAGTACCGGAGTGTGCGTGTGCGTCTGTGTGTGTGTGCGTGTGTTTGATTCGTCCCTTTTCTTTCCACAGCAAACTGGAGCATCCCAATATAGTGGGCTTTCGCGGTGTCATCAAATCCCCCGAGGGTACAAACACTTTGGCCCTGGAAATGTGCAGCACCTCGCTGGGTTCCATACTGGAGGAGCGTCATGATGAGCACCTGGGCCCATTGCCGGCCAAACATACCTTCAAAATGATCACGGACATTGCCCATGCCCTGGACTTTCTGCATGTAAAGGCCGGTTATCTGCACGGCGACATCAAGTCCTTCAATGTGCTGGTTAAGGGCGAATTTGAGATTTGTAAGCTGTGCGATTTTGGTACCTCGCTGCCGCTGGACGAGAATGGTGAGGTGAACTTCACCGAAAATCCTCATCTATCGTATGTGGGCACCGGCCTCTGGTCAGCGCCCGAAGTACTCGACGATGCGGAGGCCATTGACACCAAGGCAGATATATTCAGCTTTGGTTTGGTCATCTATGAAACTTTGGCCCTGGTGCCGCCACATCTGCTGCACATTGACAGCCTTGCCGAGGACGAGGAATCCGAGGAGCTGGTTGCCGACGACAGCAAAGAGAACAACTCTGAAATCTCGCTAGCCGATGTGGAAAGTGCCTATGGCACACGTCCACCGCTGCCCGAGGCCTTTCAGCTGAGCGATGAATACAATTGCATTGTGGAGCTGTTCTACCTGTGTACCAATGCTTTAAGCGAGGATCGTCCGGCTGCACGCACCATTTGGCAATGCTGTGAAAACAATGCAGCCAATGTGACTGAGGCGGGCAGCGAATAGACGAAGGTGTTGTAACTGAGAGAACTGAGTGCTGTTAATTGACTTGGTCATAGTTTGTAAGTCATCTCCCCTCTCTCTCGCTTGATTTCTAAATCTCTCGATAAACTTGGAAAATCTAACAAAACAAAAGACATGTTAAGAACGTACATTTAGCTGTAAGTAATGAGGGTCAGGAAGACAGAAATGGTTCAAAAACCCAATAATAAATCTCTTTTTTTTTCCTCTCCCGATTATTGACAAACCAAAAGCTCAATCTTTTCTATAAGAAGACAAAGTGGGGCGGAAGGTAAGCTGACAAACCGAAACGGCCAACCCTTTGAAATTGCTAAACTCAAGCAAATATGTGAAAATTTGTAATCATTTCAGTAACAGAAGTACTTATGGAGCTGCCTATCATATATCTTTTGAATTTATACTCAAAACTCTTAATAAGCCTTCTTTGGTCCTTTACAGGATGATATACTTATTACTGTGTTCTGTATTTACTACCTTAGGCTTCCAGAATGGACTATTCTTTACTTATCTCTGGGAATTGGAGCTCGAAATTGCAACAGTGGCCACCAGTGGATGACGCACGACCCTGAGCCAAGCACAACAACTAGCACAATCCTCAACCAACAAGAAGTTCTTCCGCCAACATGGCTTCCGGTTGGGCAGAAACACCAGCACAGCCTTATGCAGATGGGCTTAACATACACCCAGTCCTCACAATTGTACTGTGTTTTTGCTGTCCTAGATCTGTCGCAAGCCTTCCGACACATGTCAGTCACTCCATGTGGTTGACTGGGATGACAGCGCTGTCGAATACCTTAAAGCGATGGCCTGCGTATGTTGAATTCCATGATGGGGAAATCAACATACAGCAAGTTGAAGTACTCTCACCTCTTCTCTTCAACTTGTACATCCCTAGCACCACCACCACAGTTGAAACTTGTCAGCTATGCGGATGATGGTGTTCCATCCTTGGAACGGACAGGAACCAGCACAAGTTAGTTGCGAGTCTTAAAATGTTCCTCAATGGGGAGTGCAGAAACTAGCAACACTGGATGCCATTCCATTCTTCACCAGGAAACCCATCTCCTTGGAGTAATAGCCCACTGCACCATGCTTAACAAGTAATTCCTCGCTGGCCAACTTGTGGAAGACCATGCCAACTAGGTCCCCCTCCCCAGACGTACAATTAGGCACCTTCCTGCCTGGATGGCTCAGCTGACACAGAATGCTAACCGAAACTTAAGACATGAGTGAGGAGATACCCAGGCCATACTAGGGCTGGTGCTTTCTCTTCACATTTCGGACATTCAGCCGTCATGCTTCTGGGTTAATGCGCGCTAGTTAAGTGTTCACAGCGATGTACTAGAGGGTCGTCGAAGAGATTACTGGTATATTTGGAGGGTGTTTGCTGCCATGTAGTGGTGTGTTTTCAGTGATGGGAAGTTGGCAAACCGGAGAGAGTTCTAGTCGCTTGTGGCCTACTGGACATGGTTGGCATAAGGAAGTAATGATTGGGGTGCCATTGTGAGAAGGAATGGTTGAGTGAGAAGTGAGAAGCCTTGGCTTGCTTAGGCTGGTGTTCTGGGTGGGTTTTCCTACTGTCCCTCTCTCTCTCTCTCTCTCTTTCTTCTGCTGTTGCCAAGCAGCTGAAATTGAAAATTTATACAACTTTGTTTTCCAATTTGTTGACTTACAATTTTATTAAAAAATAATAATACATATATCGAAATATTAGTTGTGTTTCAAAGTGTGGACTAAGTTGACTTTGTGGTTTGCATTTTGAAAAAAAATTAAAAGATTGTTTTATTGCTTTGCTTTCTAACCAAAAAAAAAATAGAGCTGTAGGGACACAGATTCGTTGGGGGGGGGGGGGGGGGGCTAATTCAGATTCGCGTCGGTCTACCTATGTCTAGGATATATGTATGTATTTAAGTGGTGGTTGATATATATATTATATATGTATAGATATATTCTGGTTTGTTAACTCTCAAGTGGCAGAGCAATTTCTGCATTTTAATGTCTTTCTCTCGATTTGGACTAAACTCTAAACTAGATAAGGTGTATAACATAGATGTAGCGGGGGGAGTGTGGGGGGGGATGTATAAAAGAGTTCGCTTCAAAGGCGAAGGCGCTAGTGGTGTTCTCTCTCTGTCTTTCTCACAATTTCAACAACAAAACTTGAACGAGTATTAGACACAATTACGAAAAAAAAAAAATCAATAATATTTAAGATACAATTTTTGTTTTTCTTTTCTTTTCTTTCTTTTCTTTTTGTATAGTTTCACACTTACTAAAAACAACAAATATACAAAGGGGGGAATAGTTTTTCTTTTCTTTTCTTGCGAAACAATATATGGAATGCTTGGGGGGGAATGGGAGGGGTGATTGGTTGTTTGCATTTAATGCGACGCTCTCACTCGCTCTCGCTGTCTTTGTCTAATTCAATAGTTTTGGTGCCTAATAACAAGACATTTTTCACTTAAGTTTAGTTTAAAAACTGTAAATATAAACAATTTGGAATGTATTGAGGGGGGGGGGTAAGGGGAAGTGACATAAGACATGAGACATGTAAATGAAAGTGAGCAACAAAAATTCATCATCAAACATACAAAAACAACTTTGCAACTATAAAAGTGTTTGTTTTTTTGTTACACTTTTCTAATGTTCCTAAGCTTTGTTCAAACTTTTTGCTACTACAAAATTGATTGATTTACACTTTTTTGATGGTGTTCGGCAGGCTATCAAGTTCCTTAACTAAGTATTCAACTTATTCCGCTGTGTTTCAACTTTTTCAACTACAAAATTGATTGATTTGCAGCACTTTTTTTTTGGAGGCGTGCTCAACTTATGCAGCTTTGCATTTACAAAATTGATGATTATTTCCCCTTTTTTGATGGTGACAGTCCCTTATTGTACTCCTCAAGTCAAGCCTTTGTATAATATTTTGTTAAAACAAGTTTAAAACCAACCAAATCTACTTCAAAAACGTCTAAAAATCATGGTATATATCGTTTGATTTGTAAAAATATGTGAACCATTCTTAAAAACACTCGTTTCTGAGTACCTGATAGTGGTACAAACATTTTGAACATATTTTTAACCAAAGTTTTGTTTTTAAATACAAATTGAAAGCTAAAGGTGGTTGTAAATTGAATGATAAGCACTTTTTTGATAGTGTGTGTAAGGCTACAAAGGTTTTAACTAAGAACTTTGAGCTTTTAGTCCAAATCTTCAAAAAAGAATAAAATATGGTTTATTTGTCAAAAAAAAAAAACTGTTTCTAAAATCGAAATCTTCCAAAAATTGGTTAAAATTGGTTTATATATCAAAAAAACGTTTATACATTCACTTAAAAATCACTTGTTTTAGGGAACAGTTTGTAAGACAAGCATTTGAAACAATTTTTAACTAAAGAATCTCGTAAATTGAATGATAAACACTTCTTTGATACTGTGCATAGGGCTACAAAGCCCCTTAACTAAGCTCTGGGTCAAACCTTGGTAAAAGATATCATTTACATACAACTTCTCTGAGCTTTGAGTCAAAATCTTCTTCAAAAACGACTGAAAAATGGTTCAGTTAGGTGCTTAGTTTGCAAAAACAACTTTAAACAGCGAAATTTTTATCGCAAACGTCTAAAAATTGTTGTATTTATCGCTTGGCTTTTAAACATATGGATACGATTTTCCAAAACATTCGTTTCTGAGTCCCTATACTGTTACAAACATGATCAGCTTATTTTAATTTAAAGTTTCGTTTTAGAATTCGACTTGAAAACTAATTGTTCTTACAAATTGAATGATAAGGACTTCTTTGATAGTGTGCGTAAGGCTACAAGCTGCCTTAACTAGGCTCTAAGTCAAATCTTGGTAAAAGATATATCATTTACATAAAACTTCTATGAACTTTACGAACAAAATCTTTGTCAAAAACGATTCAAAAAATGTTTTCTCTAAAATTTTACGCCTAAAACCATTGAAATCTTGTTTGAAAATTAACTAAAAAAGGTTTATATAATGCTTTGTTTCCAAAAAATATAACAAAAATCAAAATGTGCTACTAAAACATATGAAAATCGGTGTATATATATAAAGACTTTACTTGTTTTAGAGCCCTGTTTCTGAAACAAGCATTTTGAACATATTTGCACTTAAAAGTTGGGTTTTTTGTATTCGAATTGAAAGCTAAAGGTTACTATTTTCAATCTTTTCAGCTGCTTTATAATTTAAACGGTTTATTTATCAACATTTTAATGGGCTAAAGAAGATTTCGAAACGATTTTATTAAGACGCAAGCATATCTTTAGCTGCTTTCGTTCTTTTTGAAAGCTTTTGTGTATTGAAATTGGTTTTTGGACCAAATTTGGTATCCAAATTGTATAACCTTTTGGAAAAGTCAAAATGGTAGGCTATATAGCAACTGGTTTCACATTCAGAAAGACTCTGTTGGTCTCTGTTCAGTTTCTAAGTACTTGAAAGTGCTTTTTAAATTGATTGAATGACAGAGTTGCTGGTTTCATTGATGCAGTTTTGGGAACTATGCTTAATATATAATAATAATTTAGTATTTCTTAGCTCTTTTGGAAAATTGTTTGCTATATTTTGTATCTTAAGTCGTTCTGTTGCCCAAAATGAAAAACAAATCAGGCAATATGGAACTTTAGGTTTAGCTTGCTGCAAAGGCAAAGGCACTTCAACTGGTAGAAATGTGCTTCTAATTTTGTAAAATGCTGATGATGTGGTAAGCAATCCTAGGGAGGGTTTGAAAGGTGTTATTTCCGAAGGTCTTGAGTTCTGGAATGAGAAAAAGAGCTCTCGTATAACACACTCTTAGTCTTACTCCTACTTATATAACATTTTCAGAACAAACTCATACAAGAACTCAGACTAATTAGGTAACAGCTTAACTTTTCGATCTACATTTGTGCTAGGGCGATTAAGTAAGGCGCTGCTATGTCATTTGTGGGAGTAACATTCGTCTCTCTCATTATTATAGTTAACTGAGTTTAGTTCAGAGCTCACACAAGTGACCTAACAGTCCAAACCATTTAACATTTGGCCATTTCGTTGCCTTACAATAGGATCAAAGTCAAAAATGTTGCTGATATCTCTGTATATCTTAAATTTGATGTCTATTTATAATGAATTTTGCGGCATATTCTGGGTATACTCTTACTTAGTTCAATCAACATCATTTTGGAAAACAAAACCCTACAAAAAAAACATTAACAGGCCTGTTTTTAGTTTTACTTTTTCGGTCTAAATGGTCAAACTGTCCTTACTTAGAGTTAACTGAACTAAAGTGTGGAATAGGAATGGGGTTAAACATGCTTTTCTCTAACTGAAACAGTTTAAAAAAGCGTTGCCCAAGGCGTATGCGCGTAGCACGAATTGGTGCTTATTTTTAAGCAAGTCCAAGTCAAAGTAAATTGCTAGAAACACTTTGTTTTTGGTTTTCTCTCTTTGCTAATGGCAAATTTGAACGGATCTTCAGCATAGAGCTTGTTGTTGGCACCAAATGATGGTCAGGACTACACTTTTTGCTCATATTTTTAGTTCAAAACAAATGGATTTGGTTTTATCCTACCCACAAATAAGTTTTTTGCCGTTTTGCTTGAGCAAACAGCACTGAACTGTCTGACTGCTATACAGTAACTCAATCGAGACAGTCAAGAGCTTCTAAAATGTGTGCTTTTCGAAGATTAACATGTAAAAAAAAGGATTGCTTTACATCTTAAAGGCTTAAACTCTTGATATTAAGTTCCACAAAAGTGCAGCAAACAGAGACAGCTGAAGTAGTTGTATTACAGCATCGATTAAGGCAAGTCTTAGGGAAGCCATCGGCGTTCTATAACTTTCTGTTCCCCTGACAAAGTGTGCTAATCGATTTGAACTTCTTAATATATTGAAATTGTTCAAATTGTACTTGACTCTAGAAACTAAGCCCTACAAGAATCAAGGAGGAAGGCATTAAGCCTTCAAATTCTGAATCGAAAGCCAAGATTTTGGGTATATAACTTTAGCTGCATTTTCATTAAGTTGGTAGTTCAGAAGGAATGGCTTTAAGTGCTTCTCAAGGGAGGTAAAAAAAACTTTACAATGGGTTTGCCAATGACCATACCAGGCTGAATACAGCTGTACTCTACTTAAACTTCTTTGTATATTGAAATGGTTGAAATAGGATGTCTTTTTGAAACAAACTTGTGTCCAAAACGTTCAAAAGTTCATAAATTTTCAAAGGTTAATGTTTTTCGTATGACTAAAAAGGCCACAAGAGAGAAATGTTAAGCAAGTAAGGAAAGTTTGCCTATTAGTTACGCGTGACGTGACGTTAATACAAAGAATAAGTGCAAAATATACATAAAAACAGGTTTACACAAAAAAATATATAGAGAAATTTCTACAAAGAGATCTACATATGCCGGCTAATGAGCCGTTCCTATAACTCTCGCTCGACTGCTGTTTTCTATTCGGATACGCCCTCCAAACTGATGTTGTTCCTCCAAGTTACATGTCTCTGCCGGTTAATTAACTGAACAATTTTTTTGTGTTTCCCAATTCATGAGTCGAGGTCTGGAGCCTTTCGTTTCTGTTCTGTGCTGCTTAAACTCTCCCCCACTTAGATTACAAATGTAGCACCCCATCTTTAACATCGCTGGCCATGATGGTGGATGCATTGGAGGCTGCCTGCTGGTGATGATGCGAAGTGGGCGGTGATGGTTGCTGATGATGAGGATTGACCGCCGCTGTTGCTGCTGCTGTTGTTGTTGCTGCTGATGCTGTGGCCGTTGTGGAGCCCCCCGTGGGACTTTCGTCCAGCGTTACACCCGTCAGATCAACTATATCATCCTGATCATCGTGCTCTATCTCATCGGAGGTGTTTGTATGATTCGTATGATGTGACCCGCTGGACAATTGACTGTTGCGCGAGAAGGAGCCGCGATGTGTGGATGTCAGGGTGCGCTGATTGGCCGGTTTGACCGTTATGATCAGATTGGAACTGTTGGCCACCATCATATCGGTGACCTGATCCAGCGTCTTGCCGGCCACCTCAATGCCATTGACCTCGATGACCTCATCGTTGACGGCCAGCAGGCCAGTGCTTTCGGCCAGTCCGCCTGGCACCAGGCGGGATATAAAGATGCCCGGTTGTTTCTCCAGTCCGCTGGCTGTCACCCGTACTGAAGTGCCATCACGTATATAGAAACCCAGCGGTTTGTCGCTGCCATGCTTAAGCAAACGCACCCTCCGGTGTGTCTCCGGCACAATGTCCACATCAATGATGGCCGACACCTGACGAAAATCGTGTGGTATGGATATGGAGGGGGCTTTGGTTTTAACGGGCGTGTGTCCCAGCTGCCAGATGCTGCCAATCAAATTGCGTGGCTTCATGGTCCCAAACCCAGAGTATTCGTTAAGGTCATCTGGAGAAAAGAAGGTTGTAAAACGCTGGAAGTTGAATGTTGAAGCAGACTCCTCACCTTTCCGCTGCACTATGATGCGTAGGAGAGGACGCGCCGTCTTCAAGGCCCGCATAAAGTTATCATCATTGTTGATGGGCAACAGATCATTGTCCCGGGGATCAATGTAGAGTATGAGAAACTGTATGTTGGCCAATTTATGTAGCTGCTCGATGAGGGCCGCAAATTTATCGAAGCTCTGCTCCGTTTCGTTGCGCTTGAAGCTCCAGCGTCGGAATTCCGCATCGAACTGGTATAAAGAAGAGGGTTATGGATGAGTGGAGGCTTCAAATATCAAAATCCATTAAAGATTTTAAAGAAAGGGGAGGCCTAGGCGAAGGTGAGAAGATAGAAGAGACAAACGGAAGGAAGACAAGAACAGTAATCCAAGGGTGAAGGAATGGAAACCATAAAGCAACCACCAGGTACATTTCGATCGAGTTCAGTTGGAAAAGACATACAAAAGCTAAGAGAAAAGCCAACAAAAACTAGGAAAGTAAAAGGGAAGAGAAGGAAGGGAAGGCCTCATAAATTGGCCAAATAAAGGGGGTCTAATAAAATGAAGGATATTAAAGGATGTGCAAGCTATGAAACCAGGGACATTCGCATGTAGAAAGTTATTGTTGTTGTTGTTGAGCTGCGGCCGCTTGATGCAACCCTCAACTGTTGCGTCGCCGCCTGCCTGTTGCTGTGCCCCTGGACGACGACGGCGGCTGGGCCCACTTTGTGCACATTCTTGGCCTAATCTTTAAAGCCTCTCCCCGCCGGTGTGTGTGTGTGTGCGTGTGCACATTGGCCCACACACATGTACAATAAAATGAATCAGCAATGCCGCCGCCGCCGCCGCCGCCAGTGGCCACGCCTTTGTGTCATATGAATGTACCCATTACGGGTTAAGCATATTTGTAAGATTCACCTTTGATTTCACTTCGATTAGATTCGTTTCAGTGGTGGCTGCTGTTGCTGCCGTTGTGTTTATTTTATTCTTCGACATTTTTATTTTTCGTTTTCAACACACACAGAGACACACGCACACCGACTCACACACACACACACACACACGCACACGGCAGGGCACACAAAATTAAAATCAAACGCAAACGCAAAAAAAACAACCGTTTCAATAAATTAGAATTACAAAATCTAAATTAAAACTAAATTAATTAAAAAGAAATGGATGGAGATGGCGGATTGTAAGTAAATCTCGTCCAGGCGCTGGAGAGTGTTTTCGATGTTAACATGTTAATGGTTAACATTTTGTGGCGTAGGTGCTTAACAGACGGCGAGCAGTGTTGGAAAGCGCCCAGAGAAATGCTAAACACAGGCCAAGGGCAACAACTGAGATGTACAGAAATTAAATCTAAATTTAATTCATATTTAATTGAAAAACACTTTTTGTTTACCACAAAATGTGCAATGTTTGGCTTAAATGCAGCGTCTTGCATTTGCTGTTGACTTAGGGTTGCTAGAGCGAGACAACTATATGAACTGCAGCCAACAGCAGTATAGAGAGCTGTTTGCTTGTCTGGACTACAACGACTGACGTATGCTCTGCTCAGACCGAAATTAACAAATCAGCCCATATTTGCCTTATGTATTATAGTAAACAAATCTGTCAGCCAGTTGTATTTAGTTAAATATATTTTTGTGATTTATTTGCAAGGTATTTCTATCTACACACTTGCATAATTAACACTAACATTAGTTTAAATGCCTCACGCGCCTTAGGAAAGTGCGCATACTGTCACACTAAAGAGCAGGCCATACGACGAGGGTTACTGTAAATGGAAGCTGTTTTTTTTTATATTGTTGTTGTTGTTTGAGCGTGAAGTGTGCAATTGAGCAAAAATTTGTGGGAAAAATAATAACAAATCAAAGAGAAACAACAACGAAGGCAAGCGAATCGATTTCAAAACAAGAAGAAAAGACCAGCAGCAACCACAACAAAACCAAATTAAAAGTAGACGCACAACAAAAAAAAAAAACAAGAGGGTTTTGTTTTGAGACACGGAGACACGGATCAGCCATAAGAAAGCATCCATTAAGAGGAAGACAGGATTTGCTTCGATCCTGCAGGCAAAGGGGAAACCTTGAAACACATACACACACACACACACACTCACACGCACTCACAGCCCAGCGTCGTCTGGAGGCCAAGTGGACGCCATGAGTTCGGTAATGTACACCCCCCTCCCCTCCCCCTATGTATGTGTGTAACCCCAGTTATTTCTTTAGCAGTATTCCAATGTGGAGAACCTTTCACCCCAAACCATACGCCAGGTCATGCGGGAGCTGCAGGAGATGGAAACCACACCCCCGGAGGGCATCAAAGTATTGATCAATGAGAGCGATGTCACCGATATACAAGCCCTCATCGATGGCCCAGCCGGCACACCCTACGCTGTGGGCATTTTCCGTGTCAAGTTGACGCTCAGCAAAGATTTCCCACAAACGCCGCCCAAGGCGTATTTCCTAACCAAAATATTCCATCCCAATGTGGCGGCCAATGGTGAGATATGTGTGAATACACTGAAAAAGGATTGGAAACCGGATCTGGGTATTAAACATATACTGCTGACCATCAAATGCCTGCTGATTGTACCAAATCCCGAATCGGCGCTGAATGAGGAGGCGGGCAAAATGCTGCTGGAGCGATATGATGATTATTCGCAGCGAGCGCGCATGATGACCGAAATTCATGCCCAGGTAAGCCAATTGGGAACTAGCAGTGGGTACGGATCAAGGGTTCACAGGGATTTGATATGAAGCTCACATCATTCCACCCACTTCTGTCCAGTTCTCTTAGCGTCTAAAAAAAAAGCATCACATATATATATTCTTGAGCAGTTAACTAAAGCCTGTTCCTTCTTACAGCCGGCCAAGTGTGGAGCCAGTGCGGCCAGCGATGCCAAAGATGATGATGGACCCTCTACAAAAAAGCATGCCGGCCTAGACAAGAAGCTGCAGGACAAGAAGAAGGAGAAGTTGCTCAAGGAGAAGAAGCGCATGCTGAAGAGATTATGAGAGGCATAAGCGGGTGTCCCAAGCAGCAGGAGCAGCAGCAGCATTAGAATCGAGGTTAAAATAAAACACATATATTTAGCGGAAGAGCGAAGCAAGGAAGCAGGCGCGCTATGAAAATTTACACTGATCTGATACAAAAAAAAAGAAAACAAAACAACCAGAAGGAGCAATCTGAGCAAGATGATGAAGTTGAAGAACCACTCCAAAGAAATGTGCATCCAGTTACCAATAAAAACAACCACACAACAACAACAACACACACTTCGGCGTCTGAGCTGCGAGTCTAGAAATGTAATTCTCCTATAATTAATTTATGTCCTTTACTCAACCCCCTTCGTTCACGCTCGCCTCCCCCTCCCCCCCCCAGCTATTTTAGCCTAATTTATGTAATTAGTTTAACTGCATCACCACCAACAACCAATTATACCTTAAAGCGAAATGTACAATTTTATGGCATCCCCAATTCACATTTTTATTTCATTTTCTCCTCCTTTTGTTTTTCGTATGTCCTGGCCTTAGGTTTAAGTTGAGAGAGAGAGAGAGAGAGAGGGTAGTAATCCTGTACTGGACATTTTTGCACATTCTGTAGAGTTTAAGTTTTGATGTTGTACTTATTTTGTAAATCCAGACAGCCAAAATGCTGATAAGTACTGAGCGAGCGATCGATTTGCCGGAAAAACAAAGAAGAAAAATCTCTCTTTAGCAATTCAATTAAATGATAAAAACACACTTACACACACACAACCGAGTGGAGACAACAACAACACCAACACCAACAACAACACCAACACCAACAACACCACATATATTGAAATAAAAATTCAGCCATTTGAAAAACCAAACACATGCACCCTTCCCCCTGCCCAACCAGCATGCATGCATATTCATCTGGCACGTAACATCGTCGTGTGCCACCAGCATAAAGGCATTTCCGAGTTGATTTCCTAGCCGGAAGATTCTACACACATATATCAATTGGATTCTACGAAAATGTCATGACGCAGTCACACAGTTGACTCTGTGGATGTGTGTAGGTGTGTGCTGAGAGAGCTGTCAACGCCAACGCTCCAAACCCGGCCAGCATTCCTAACCTTCAAGCAACTTGCCGATCTAAACGTACAATTGTCAACGCAACGCATCAGATGATGGCAAATATGGAATACCCTCCGCAACGTGTTAAGAGTAAGTAAAGCGTAATCTGAAGTAAGTTTTATGTAAATACTTTTTGAAAAAAAAAACCAAAAAAAACTAGAATTGGATGCGGCAACTGTTGGATGGTGGGATGTTACCAAACATTCGGGCTTGGCACAGAACGGGATGTAGACTTTTGGAGCCATATTGGAACGGTATCGACTTGGAAAACTTGGAACAGACGGGGTAAGGAAACCACTTTTATTTAATACCTAAAACTTAGAATGCATTTTATAACATTTCTGTTCAAAGTCGAGTCTTTTTATGGGCCATATCCCAGTCCGTGGGAGCAAACAGATCTCAGAGATGGTATTTCTGAACATATTCGAGTCTTTTTATGATCTGTACCAAAAGGTACGCTAAAGCCCAGTGCGTAGCAGCAAACAGATCTCAGAGATGATAAGAAATAGAGCTTTGACATGTGTTTCTTATACTGGCAGGCAGTTTAAGTTCACTTTCAGTTTTTGCCACGCCCTTGTAAATTGATTAAAAATCTCATATCTCCCAACATACCATAGATAGAAGGTTCGCATCTTCGTAACATATTTAATAATCTGAATTACTTATTCATCCGCCAATGAAAAGTTAAAGATGGGATGACTGAAAGTCAAGTTATGGGGAAAACAAACTATCATACTGGGCAGCACTGGCTTAAACAGCGTTGGGCAGCACTTTGTGCGTTGAATACAAAATTTGGAAGGTCGAGAGTGTATTGTAAACGAGTATGTAGCAAATGTGATGGTTTATATAGTGAATAGGATGAAGTAGAGTATAGAGTGGAGGTCGAATCTAGGGGGTACCAGCATCAAAAAAGTCTTCTGGTGTAAGATGGCGCTGCAGCAGTCGAACAGATGTGGCGCATCATGTTGGCTTCCTTAAAAGTTTGCTTGTATCCTGGCCAGGTAGCTCTTAAGAAAGCCTACGTACCCTGATCTAAGTTGGGCAAGGGTATGAGGACAGGTCAGAGCTAGTTTGCGTAGTTTTATTCTCTCTTCAAGGCCTTGGCAAAACTTTTCCGGTATCAATCTTAAAGTCAACCAATTTGGTTGCCTGTTTCTTAAATTAAAGTCCATTAATTTTGGCTTAACTTCTATAGAACAGGCAAAGAACCAAACTAGGCCAACTTACCCAAGACAAAAGCAAAGGAGGCAAATTATTTATGCATATTTCTGAACAAATAAGTTTGTTTAATAAGTAGCTTTGAAGCGGAATTCGACGAAACTGTTGCAAATGCAAATGTTTCACTGAAAGTCAAAGCAAAAAAGTTTGTACAAATAAATTTGCGTAACCAATGGGCATTAACAACTTGGCTCAGCAGCCTGCCAGAGCTCAACCATTTAATAAAATTGTACTTAAACAATTTGTACAAATTAATTTGCTCAACTTGCATACACAAAATGTTTGTAGCAACTCATTTTTCGACTGCAAACTAAAACAAAAGTGATGTGTATTAAAATACAGCTGGAAATGCTTCAAAGAAGGGTTTACAACTATGAACAAATAAATATTGACAAATAAATTTGCACTAATAAGTTTGTAAAAAAAAAATTTGCGCAACCAATGAGCATTAACAACTTGGCTCAGCAACCTGCCAGAGCTCAACCTCTTAATAAAATTGTACTTAAACAATTTGTACAAACTAATTTGCTCAACTTACACACACAAAATGTTTGTAGCAACTCATTTTTCGACTGCAAACTAAAACACAAGGTATGTGTATTGAAATATTTGTACAGAAATGCATCAAAGAAGGGTTTACAAATAGCTACAAAAAAATTTTGACAAATAAATTTGCACTAATAAGTTTGCACAAATAAATTTGCACAAATTTTTTTTAGCAAAATCTACAAAAAGTAAGCCATCTATGAAAATTTGATCAACATATCGAAATTTTTTTTAAGGGTTTTCTCTAGATATTGATATGGAAATGACAGTTCCCCCTGCAAAAACCGCACATAGAACATCATCTGTTTGAATCTATGCACCTATACAGTCCAAACAGCCATCAGACCCACTGGCAGTGAAGTTTCCATAAACAAGTCCAGAACGTTTTTGGCCAAAACAACAACGAGAGTGGCGCTCTCCATGCTCAGCCTCAGCCCCGTTCGTTCGTTTTGGGGGCTCAGACCAGAAAACCTGATGAGGCGTTTCAACTAGCTCTCCCCCTCTCTCTCGCTCTGGCTCTCTCTCTCTCTCTGTCGCTCGCTCTGTCGAGTCTCTCTCGCTTGATCGGCGCTTGAATGAATGCCCAAGTGGCTGGCTGGCTAGCAGATGGACCGCAGCTTTGGCTGGGCTTTTAGCTTGCGAATGGAAATATGGTTTTTGCTTTTTGGTTCGAAGCGGAGGGAGTCGGGGGGGGCAGCGGTGGGGAGCGGCTGCTGGCTGAGCAGCGTGCGCGCGATCGCCAATTTGGCGGCGACAGCGGCAACAGCCAGCAGGTAGATCAGTTGTGAATCTGGCACAGACGGACTACAACAAACCATTTAAGCTTGGCAAATCGCGACGGTCGAAAACCGAAAAAACAAAAACAATAAACGTTGGCGCGCCTCCACCTCCACCTCCTCCTCCTCCTGCTGCTGCTCGTTCGGTGTGTACCAGTGTGTGTGTGTGTGTGTGTGTGTGCGGGGATGGATCTCGTTGCATTGTTATTGTTTATGTGTATCAAAACACGCCCCAGCCATCGATCATTGATCAATAAACCACAATCAGAGGATCAACTCTGATCGATTGGGTCTGACAGGATGGCGCGTGTCTGTCTGCTCCCCATCTGTTTGCCCAGAGCTGCCCAGAGATTGATCTGGTGTTTCTTTTTCTTTTTTTCTTTCATTTTTTGTTTTTGTTTTTGTTGCTGCTGTGAGAAGTGATCAAGTGATCAAGTGATGATGATGACCTTGCCGGTGGCGGCTGCTGCCCATTCGAAAAAAAAGCCAATTTCCGTCTTTGATTGAAGTTTTTAGCCGTAGTTAGGACACACCCGCATTTGGCATGTGGAAACGCGGCGTGGGCAGAGTTCCATCGGTTGCATATTGCTGTCCCCGACCCCCTGCCAGCTGGAGGTTGTACCCATTGAATCGTATAGGAACGCACAAGTTAGCAGCATTTGGCGATGACTCTTTTGCTCTGTTTGTTGTTGCTGTTGTTGTTGTTGTTGTTGTTTTCGAAGTGTTGTGGCTTTCATCGCGGTCGTCGGTTGTATTTGCATATTGGCACCACAGTGGAATAACTCTATAATCATTTTGTTAATAACCCCAGCGGAAGGGCATAGCAACAGCGACAGACGCGGTGCGCGGGCCACTGTATGCCCTTCTCTGAGTTGCATTTGTAATCTGTGAGCATGATCTAACATTAATACCACACACCTACATACTAAATTATCAAATCTGCTTAGAGTTATGTCTCTGAACCACTTTAAGCCATTTCGAAACCGGTTTCTTACCTATAGACTGAATTTCAAGTTCATGGCTTCAATATTATGCTAATTATGGCTCTGAACCACTCTTGAACCGTTTTTTAACAGTCCCTCAAACTGGTTTTGAACCGAACCTTATCGTTTCACTGTGAACCGAACCTTAAAAATGTGAAAAATACTTGAACCTTAAGACTCTGAGTTATTTTCTAGTAATTGTTTGTTTAACTGATTGATATAGTAAGAGGAAGTCTCCAAATTGACAGGCTAAAGCTACTTTTGAAGATATAGCTACAGAGCTAGTGCTGATTTCGCGGTACCCATCAAACCTTGATTTCAAAGCTTAAGGAATGATTCTCAAGACCGAGAATCATTCGTAAGAAAGAAGAAGAGGCGAAGAACTGAATTCTGTTCTATATATACCCTACAGTTCGACCTGATTCATAGGTGTAGCAGCACTGGAATGGAGTCATGAAAGGTAAAACTGCACACACTCACTAAACTGATATTTTCGGAGTCTTTGAATCTTCTAAATTATCATCGACTCAAGTCTAAGTGATAAGCCTTGTCCAAATATGTAGAAATTCGCATAAGCCTGTGCTTAGGCAAGTCGCTCACCCACTGATTCTACGCGGGCCCTATGGGTAACCATATTATTCCCTGTTTAATCCTATTCAATTCCTTCAGTATTGAACCTTTGTGTGGACCGAATATAATTTAGTGCACACAGCATAAAAAAGATATGGAGAAATATACTTGGCATAACTTTTGTAGCTATTAGTATGTCCTTGCAGCACGTTTTTCTAATTAAGACTACTTCAAACCATATTTTTCTAAGGGAGCTATACCATATAAATGTCCAATTCCGACCAAACTTGATGGAATCATGCAAAAGACTAATAAACCAATATGTAAGAACTTTGGAGTCGTTTTCAATGCAAACAAAAAAGTTTGTCTCACTAAAACTAGTTTTTCAAGCGAACACTCGTACCGCAGATATATGCTATAGTTAACCGATTTGGACAAAACTTTAAAAAATTGGGTGAAAGCATTTTAGATAAATAAATGCGGATTTTCAGGACATTTTCTTTAAAAACAAAAAAATTTTTCTCACTAAGACGGCTTTTTAGACTCTACTTTTGTATGACAGCTATACTATATAGATGTCAGATTTCGATTAAATTCAGTGGAATCATGGAAAAGTATAGCAAACGATGAAATACAAAGTTTGGAGGCATTTTCATTGTAAACAAAAAAGTTTTTCTCACTAAGATCACTTTTCAGACTCTACTTTTGTATGACAGCTATACTATATACATGTCCGATTTTGACCAAACTTTGCAAAAACATGGAAAAGCATAGCAATCTACGAAATACAAAGAATGGAGGCATTTTCATTGTAAACAAAAAAGTTATTCTCACCAAGATCACTTTTCAGACTCTACTTTTCCATGACAGCCATACCATATAGATGACGGATTTCTATCAAACTTACTAATATCATGAAAAAGCATAGCAAACTAAAAAATACAAAGTTTGTAGGAGTTTCCATTCAAAACAAAAAAGTTGTTCTCACTAGAACTAGTTTTTCGACCCATCGTTCCTATGACAGCTATATGATATAGTCATTCCAGCCGGCCGGTTCCAACAAATGTGCAGCATAATTGTACTTAAAGACTTCGTGCAAAGTTTGGTGTGGATAGCTTTCAAACTGACGGAGTAGAAAGCATAGAAACAGACGAACATGGCTAAATCAACTCTGTTTGTCATGCTGATCAAGCATATATATACTTCATGTGGTTGGAAAATGCTTCCTTCTGTGCGTTTTAAACAGCCGAGTCATTACTCAGAAAAGGATGCAGGTGCATTCAAATTGGATGCAACTTTTTTGTATCTATGTAATTTGTAGGGAGCTAAAGCAGCATTTAACACAAGAACCTGAACCAGGGCATGTTCTTCCCAGCTGAATATGCTCCTTAAACGATTCCAAATATATAAAATAAACCAATTTCTTGAAATTCTAAGAAAGCTTTAAGCATTTCCGAGCTAAACATGCTCTAAGAGATTCAAACTATTTCTAAGTTGAATAATTACAAAGAAATTACCACCATTTTATGCGATATAAAAGCAAAAGCCAATCAGAATTCAAGTTGGGCCTCCAATGGTTCCCTCCTAGTAAGGTTCAACTGTAGCCGGGGTATGACAAACTGACAGTTTGATTTCATATGCCATGTACGACTTTATGTTTGCCACACACACACACACACATGGATCACAATTCTATAATGTATGGATCTATTGCCATTGTGTGGGCTGTCCCCTTAAATAAAAAAAAAAAAAAATTCAAATAAAAACCAAAACTAAGTAAAGTCGCGCAAATAACTCGCTCATTTCGTCATTTCCAACAGCCATCAATATTTGAGATAGACTCGTATGCCTATGCATATGTATGGGTACATACGTACGTACATACATATATGTAAATCTGAGACCATAGATCGCCTTGAAGGCGTTCATCGTTCGCCGTTCGTCGTATATCGTAAATCGTAAAAATCCTCCGATTTTGTCGATTTTTGTATGTCAACTTTTGGTTTTGTTTGTTTCTGTCAGCCGCCAGAACGCTTCACATTTCATTAACAGGCGGGGGCGGAGGCAGTCATCGAAGGCGTTCCAAAACAAAATGCTTTGGCTTGGCCATCAGGTTTCAAAAGCCCCCAAAAACGTAAACTCATTTTGACCAAATGCGTCAAGAATTGAGAAAATATTTGCGGGCCAAGTTTTTGAGTGGGCAGTTGGTGGTGGTGTTTGGTAGCAGCAAGTATCCCAAAAACAGTTTGAAAAGTGCTTAAAAGTAGCAATTAGTGTGCGATGGGGTAAACTAAGTAAGCCAAGTGTTGGCCAGGTGGAAAACCATTTAGAAGCATTCTTCTTAATGTTAAAATGCAGGCTTTTGGCTGGAGTGGGAGATGGCTGGGATGGTTTCAGTGTGGGGTGAGAGTTTTCTTGGAGGTTTCAACGTCGGTTGAAAACTTTAGCAAGGTTTTTTTTTGCAGTCTTTACCTAATCTACAAACTGTTGAGTATCCATCAGTATAAGTATTCATTACCTTTCTCTGAGTATATAGCTTTTTCATATCGGTTGTGCTGAACCATATAAACTTACCTCACAAAAAAAAGGTTCAACAAATCTTGAAAAATATTTCTCAACACCAAAGAATTTTTTATAATTTTTTTTTAATACATAGAGACCAGCCCTTATCAGAAAACATTGTGTTCTTCTCTGGCAAGCTAAAAAAAAGTTACATTTTGGATCTTTTTTTAGATCAAATCAACTTTGAACCACATTTAATTTAATGGAAATGCCCTTTAAATTGCCATTTCTCTTGCAAAACTTGTTAATTTAACTATTTTCTACTCATTTCAAACCCATATAACATACGTATTATCCAATTTTCTGCTTAAAAAATGTTAAAAACTGAATTTCACTTCAAAAATCAGCAACATTAGGCCCATCCTATTTTCGCACCTTTTTTTGCTGCAATACAAGCTTAGCCAAGTTTCCAACCACTCACAGCTTAGTCGCGACTTGACTCCACCCGGTGCAAGCTTAAGCTTCGCCTAGAAGTAGGCAATGCTTATTTTCAGACAACCTTTTTTTTTGTTGGTCTTCTATGCAACTGCCGAAACAAACACAACAACAACAACAAAGTTTGTTAGTAATTGCAGCTACTTAAACGTACTAGTCCGTTCCTTTAGGTAGTTTAGTACACAATTGGCCGACTGCAACAATGTGGTCTTGATTGGGTGTGTTACACCTACCTAAGTGGTGTTTCGACCAGGCCCCAGACCTATGTTATGCACATGTTGATTAAGCATATGTGCCACAGGCAGACAATATATATTCGTGATCGGCGGCATATTTTATGCTCAGTGTGCACGCCATTTATGCTAATTGTGTGCCTAGTATTTCATGTGACACTATGCTAAATGAGCTTTGTTTAATAGTAGAACACTTGGCTAGAAGGTTATATTAGCTTAGGTGCGACTATTTTTTGTTTTTGTAACCTTACGTGCTTATCTGTTGCATATTGGTTTCTAGTCTCAGTGTTAAGGCAATTTGGCTGTACAGAGACTGCTCCTGTGTTTCGAATTTGACGGGCTGTGTGGCTTAAGTCCCATCGGCAGTTATCTATCTTATTTGGTTTCCAGCTTTTCGGCTGTTTTTTTTTTATAAATTTAATAAAAATGTTTTAAATTTATCTATATACAACTTTCCATATAGATCAGAAATGTAAATCGCTTGGAAATTAGCACTGGTTCGGTTCAGTGGTTCGAGCAGCTTTAAAATCTTTGGTTCGGTTCATAACATGGCTTCAGGAGCTAACTGAACCGCGTTTATGGTTCAGTGGTTCAGCGGTGATTCGCTAAGAATCAATTCGGTCCATAGAGGTATCATTTTTAGAGGGTACATCGTAATTTATGCGAATTTCAAATGAATCCTTTTTAGGGGATCGATTCAAATACTCAAGTTGACAAGTATCATTGCCTAAAGGTGAGCGACTTACGTCTTAAGACTTGTCAAGCGATCGAACCGAACCAATCCGTTTGGTTTAGTGGTTCATAGTTCACTTCGGCACTTTGAAAACGAAGCCGAATCGGTTTGTGGTTCGGCTTATCAACGGACTTAGCGGTTGAGTTACGGTTTGATTCAAAGCCGGCTTACATCCCTCATATATATATTCAAGGTTAGCAAAAGGTCTTCTTTCTGTAAATGTAAATCTGCATATCGTCAACGAAAGCAGCATCTTAGCGCATTAGACTATCAAACACTCGCGTGGCATTGATACAAATGACATGACAGAATGCAAAACAGGTTAAGGTACTGAGCAAGCATTATGCACAGTGTTGCAGTTTTCCATCTCTACATTTTCTATATAAAAAAACTGGTTTTAGTATGAAAAACTTTTCTGCTTTCAATGGAAACGCCTCCCAACTTTGTATTTCTTAGTTTGCTATGCTTTCCCATGAGTTTATTAAGTTTGGTCAAAATCGAACATGTATATAGTATGGCTGTCATAGAAAAGTAGAGTCAGAAAAGTGGTCTTGGTGAGAAAAACTTTTTTGTTTGTAATGCAAATGTACTTAAAATTTATATTTATTTATTTTAAATGCTTTTACATAATTCTACAAAGTTTTGTTAACATCGGCTGACTATAGCATATAGCTGCGGTACGAATGATTGGTTGAAAAATAAGTTTTAGTGAGAAAAACTTTTTGGTTTTAAATGGAATCAACTCCAAAGTTCATACATGTGCCTTGGTAACGATTTTGCAGGTTACCACCAAGTTTGGTTGAGATCGGACATCTATATGGGTTAGCTGTCATAGAAATGTAGAGTCTGAAAAGTAGTCTTGGTGAGAAAAACTTTTTTGGTTTCAATAAAAATGCCTCCAAACTTTGTATTTCTTCGTTTGCTATACTTTTCCATGATTTCACTAAGTTTGATTTAAATCGGACATCTATATAGTATAGCTGTCATACAAAAGTAGAGTCTAAAAAGCAGTCTTAGTGAGAAAAACTTTTTTGTTTTTAAAGAAAATGTTCTGAAAATCCGCATCTACTTATCTAATATGCTTTTACACAATTCTGCAAAGTTTTGTCAAAATCGGTTAACTATAGCATATAGCTGCGGTACGATGGATTGGTCGAAAAACTAGTTTTAGTGAGAAAAACTTTTTTGTTTCAAGTGGAATCGACTCCAAAGTTCTTACATTTTCGTTTGTTACAATTTTGCATGATTTTACCAAGTTTGGTCGCAATCGGACATCTGCATAGTATAGCTGTCATAGAAGAGTAGGGCCAGAAAAGTAGTTCTAGTTAGAAAAACCTGCTGCAACTTTCCTCTAGTTTTTTAGGGTCAAAATAGAATGTTATATTTTTGAAATGAAACGAAAAACATCATGATATTTGCCAAAATGTTATACAAAATAGCAAAAATCTAATTGATAATGACATAAGTAGATCATTTCTCAGTTCTCATATGAAAATATGATTCGTTCCCATGCCAACCTGAACTCACACAGCAGACATAAAACATTTGCAACGTTTTCCATTACTGCACTAAATTTTTTGTGCAAAATTTTCTTTAATCGTTTGTAACTTTGGATTAACAATAATAATAATAAACGTTATAACAATTTGAATCTCTTCCTTAGCCATGGCTTTAAGCAAGACCATCAAATCAAAAGCTGGCGCCAAAGACGAGCAAAACGAACTGGTAAGTGTACTCCAGCCGTCATCTCCCCGTCTCTGCCATCCAACCAAGCTACCATCCATCCCACCATCCATCCATCCATCCATCCATTGCTGCCTTACTAACATTACTCTGCGGGCAACGAACAACAATGAACGAACAACGCGACGCGAGAGACGCGACGCGACGGCCGAAAAACACTTTTGTGCTCAGGTGTAACAAACTAACGGTGCAGCTAGCCGGAGTAGCGCAGTCGTCGTCGCGCCATCGACCACGCCGCTTGCCTAGCGCTCCCAAGAGAGCGTCGAGAAGTCGTGAAAACCGCGAATGTCGCGTTCGTCGCCCGAGAATTGCGCCCAATTAAATATTGTTTTTTAAAATCGAATCAACAAATGAAATGCATCTAATTTTTTTTGTTTTTTTTTTTTTGTTGTTTTTGTTTAAATGTTTTGTGGTCTAAAGTTTAAAGTGTGACACACACACACACGCACACGCACACACACACAGACATTGCATGTGCAACTTCAGCTCTGTCGTACGTGCAAAAAATTAATCATTAACCCAGTCGTGACATTTTGTAGTTGTTGTACTTCTATTTAGTTTGTTTTTTTTGTTTGGGGGGGGAAGTTACGTAATCCGGAGATTAAGCATACGCAGTGCTAGCCGGGATATTGGAGAATGCAATTATTTTGCCCCCCCAGCCCCCCTCCCCGCCCATAAAACACAATTTTCCCACCATTAAAAAAACAACCAAAAAAAAAAATAGAAAAAAAAAATACAACCAAACCATGAGAAACAACAACCAAGCAAAGCAACCAACCAACCACATTCATATAACAAATCATAGACTGCACACACACACACTCCAAGTGGACACTAGGTGTTGTTGCAGGGGGGGGGGGGGGGGGGAGGCAGGAGGTTGGCAGCACCCACAACTGTTGCAGTTGTTTGTTGTTATTATGTGGCTGACTTTTTGAAAAGAGTTTTGCTTTTTTGAGTTGTTTATTTGTTAGTTTCTTGTTTTTGGGTGGAGGGGCAACTCAAAAGATTTTCAAACTAATGCAGAGACGGCGCCAGAGAGAGAGAAAGAAACGTTCCCTTTTTCAGCCCCGTCCCCCCTACCTAAACCAAAGTCTGACAATTAGCCACAGAGCAAAGTCAATCAAAAATCTTGTTTTATATTTTTTCGCTTAGTTAGTAAGTTAATAGCAGCAGCAGCAGCACACAATTTAACAACTCTTAGCCAAGTTCCATAAATAGTAACATTTAATTGTACATAAACTGCGGTTCAATTGATGTGAGTCCATGTGAAGGGGAGGGAGGAAGTCTGTTGATCCGTCTACCAACTCTTCAGGTTGGGTCTGTGAATCGACTCTTTTCTCCACTAAGCATTAAGTATTTCTTGAGACTCAAACTGAGGAAGGATTGTCTCCAAATAGAGTTTTTAAGCTAACGTTTTCTAGGTAAGTCCTTAGAGATCCTCTATTTGGGGTAGACTCGTCTAAGTGGGCTCTTTGAGACAAACAAGAGAGAGAGAGAGAGAGAGAGAGTCTTTCAAAAGAAGACAATTCAAGGTGAACCCTTCTTCGACATAGCCTTATAGAGTTAGACTGTTACAGTCATATACCTCTTTCTCTTCCCTAAGTTAAACTCTTCCAGCTAGACTTTAAAGCTAGACTCTACAAGCAGATCTGCCTAAGCTAGGCTCTCAAAGCTGTACTTTTAAGAGCTGAAATCTTCATGATGAACCCTTCAACAAAGTCTTATAGACGGTAGACTGTTTCAGCCAAATACTTCTATCTCTTTCCTCTTTGAGCTTTACTCTTTGAACACAACCCTCTAAGCTAGATTTTAAAGCTAGAATCTTCAACACAAACCCTTTGACTTAGTTTTATAGAGGAAGACTCTTTCAGCTAGATCTTTTGGCTAGACTTTTCGAGCTAGAGTCTTCAAGCTAGAATCTTCAAGCTAGACTCTTCAAGCTGTATTATAGAAGCTAGACTCTTTCAGCTAGTGTTTTAAAGAAGAAAGAATTCCCAAGGTATGCCCTTTGAGAGAGATCATCTCTTAGGGGTAGACTTTTCGAGCTAGAGTCTTCAAGGTAGAATCTTCAAGCTATACTTTTGGAGCTAGACTCTTCCAGCTAGTTTTTTAAAGCTAGGTAAGCTCTTCGAGATCATCTCTTGGAGGAAGACTCTTCGAGCTAGTCTCTTCAAGTAAGTCTTTTTAAGCTCAACTTTGCAAGAGGGGCTCTTGAAGCTAGACTTTAACAGCTGAAATCTTCAAGGTGTACCTTTCGAAAAGATCTAATAGAGCTAGAATATTCGAGCTGGATACTTCTATCTCTTCTCTAAGCTAGACTCTTCGAGCTAGACTCTTCAAGCAAGTCTTCTTAAGCTAGACTCTTAAAGCTGGACTTTAAAATCTAAAATCTTCAGGATGAACTCTTCGACATAGTCTGAAAGAGGAAGACTCTTGCTGCTTGATCCTTCGATCTAGGGCTTTCGATGTTGACTCTTCGAATTAAACTCTTTTAGTTAAACTTTTCAAGATATTATCTTTAACCTACACTCTTCGAGCTAGACTCTTCGACCCAGACTCTTCGAGCTAGACTCTTCGAGCTAGACTCTTCGAGCTAGACTCTTCGAGCTAGACTCTTCGACCTAGACTCTACAATCTTTCAGCTTGATCCTTCGATCTATTGTTTTCGATGTTGACTCTTCGAATTAAACTCTCTTAGCTAAACTCTCTTAGCTAGAATCTTCAAGCTAGACTCTTCCAGCTAGACTATTAGAGCTAGACTCTTCCAGCTAGTGTTTTAAAGCTAGAATTCTCAAGGTAAGCCCTTGGAGATCATCTCTTAGGGGTAGACTCTTCAAGCTAGACTCTATAAGCAAGCCTTTTCAAGCTAGACTTTTCAAACTAGACTCTTGAAGCTAGACTTTAACAGCTGAAATCTTCAAGGTGGACATTCGACATCCTTTAGAGGTAGACTGTTGCAGCCTGATACTTCCATCTCTTCACTCTTCAAGGTTTGTGAACAAAACTCTCTAAGCTAGATTCTTCGAGCCATATTTTTAAAGCTAGAATCTTCAAGTTGGACAGCCTTTGACATAGCCTTAAAGACAGAGACTCTTTCAGATAGATTCTTTGATCTAGGGTTTTCGATGTTGACTCTTTGAACTAGACTCTTTAAGCTGGAGTCTTCGAGCAAGACTTTTCAAGCTTTCAAATAGGACTCTATTGAGATTTTCTATTGGAGCTGGACTTATTTAGCTGGACTTTTAAAGCTGATATCTTCAAGGTGTACCAAGACAGATCAAGATAGTCCTAAACCGGAAATGACGTTGTGGCTAAACAGTGGTACTTTGCACTGCTCTTCACTTACTCACCGAAGTTGGTCCTCCTAACCCTGGATGAAACGACCTTCCCCTAATCCTGATCTTACCCTACCAAATTCTCACATATTTCAACCTGCGACATTGTTGGATCGGCGAGACCATTTGACCCACAATGAATGCCAATGTCCAAGCTGTCGGCCATCCATTAATGGGGTCTCTAATCAAATAAAGTGTCTCTCCGCTTCCTCCATACTTTCACACAGTGTTTGCCACAACAATTTGTGGCTTTATTTGTTGGCTGTTGGCCACTGAAAACGATTCTTGAATTGATAATAATGTTCTTTATTTTCGTTGTTGTTTTTCACCGCTGAACAATAAATTTCCGAGCTGTCTCCATTGTTGGTGGTTGATCGATTTGGCTCTGTTGGCCAGCGGGGAATCAACGTTTTGACTGACGTCAGCTGCAATTTGGCCATTTTTGTAATTGTTTCCGGTTCATTTAATTTATGCCACAAAGGGAACTTGGAACTTGGCTGATCAAGATGGCAGCAGAAGTGGCAAGGCGAGGCGGGGCGGGGCGAGGCGAGGCGGAGGCCCAGCCAGGTGACTCATTGAGGCACAGGGAAAATCTCATAGAAAATCAAATTGGCAAACAAAAACTTTGACAATTCCCCGAAAACAGGCAAACAGCTCCAAAATGCAATTGCATTGCCTTTTACTTGACCCAAAAGTTGCAGCAGCAGCAGCAGCAACAACAACCAGAAGGCGTTTAAGTTTAACGACGGGGGCCGAGCCCACAAGTCACGCACTTGGTCAACGACGTGTACAACGTATCTATAATCCCCACCAGACACCCCCTGCTCCCTGGCTTAGCTGCTGCTGCTGCTGCTGCTGCTGTTGTTGTTGCAGCTAATTCACGCCTTTTGGCCATACAAAGACATTGAATTGTTGCTACGACCAAAAATTTTGTTAAGTTTTTTAAGTTTTTCATTCAATTTGGGAAACATATTTGGTTTTTTTTTTTTTTTTTGAGCAGAATCTCTTGGAATAAAGCTTCGCTTTGTGGTTGTTGTGGCTTTTGTTTAGGCTTTTTTGTACCATTTGCCAGTTGGTTCAGTTGAAAGTAAAGTTGTGAAAAACCCTCAATATTCAAGAACCTCATTCTTTTAAGATGGCTCAAGGCCTTAGAGTTTTGGGTGTGAGAAAATTAACATTTACTTTAAGCATATCTTGAATTTAGGGTTATTTTTTGCCATTTGAAACTCAGGTCCTTGTTTCTTCAAGCGTCTTAGTGGACCATACGCGTGACAAGGCTTCATGCTTGTTAAGCTCTGACATTCCAAAACGCCCAGTGGTGTAGATGTGTAGACGATATATGTATATCCTTGTATTATAAGATTGTCTGGATGTTCGTAAAGCATTCGAAGGAAGCATCTCCGAACACATAAAGCATATATATTCTTGATCAGCACACAGAGCCAAGTTGATTTACCCCTTTTTTGCTATCTCCTGCGTCAGTTTGAAAGCTAGCTTCAACAAACTTTGCACAAAGTCTTTTAGTACAAATACTTTGCACATTTGTCGAAGCCGGCCGGTTTGGATAACTATAGCATATAGCTGTCATAGGAACAATCGGTCGATCAACTAGTTTTAGTGAGAAAAACTTTTTTGTTTTCAATGGCATCGCTTCCAAACTTTGTGTTTCTTAGTTTGCTATGCTTTTTTATAGCTTTGCTAAGTTTGGTGGAAATTGGACATCTTTATAGTATAGCTGTCATAGTAAAGTAGAGTCTGAAAAGTAGTCTTTGTGAGAAAAACTTTTTGGTTTTCAATGAAAATGTCCCTAAAATTGGCATCTACTTATCTAATATGCTTTTACACAATTCTGCAAAGTTTTGTAAAAATCGGTTAACTATAGCATATAGCTGCGGTACGATGGATTGGTCGAAAATGCAGTTTTAGTGAGAAAAACTTTTTTGTTTTCAATGGAAACGCCTTTAAACTTTGCATTTCTTAGTTTGCTATGCTTTTTCATGGTTTAGCTAAGTTTGGTTAAAATCGGACGTCTATATAGTATAGCTGTCATAGAAAAGTAGTGTCTGAAAAGTAGTCTTAGTGAGAAAAACTTTTTTGTTTTCAATGAAAATGTCTCTAAAAGAGGCAATTATTTTTCTGATTTGCTTTTACACAATTCTGCAAAGTTTTGTCCAAATCGGATGACTATGATCGGTCGAAAATGCAGTTTTAGTGAGAAAAACTTTTTTGTTTTCAATGGAAACGCCTCCAAACTGTGTATTTCTTAGTTAACTATGCTTTTCCATGGTTTTGCCAAGTTTGGTCAAAATCGAACAACTATATAGTATAGCTGTCATAGAAAAGTAAGGCCCGAAAAGTGATTTTAGTAAGAAAATTTTGTTTCTTTTCCATGATAATGTTCTTAAAATTGGCATTTATTCATTTAATATGCTTTCACACAATACTACAAAGTTTTGTCAAAATCGGTTGGCTATAGCATATAGCTGCGGTGCGTTGGATTGTTCGAAAAACTAGTTTTAGTGAGAAGAACTTTTTTGTTTCAAATGGAATCGACTTCAAAGTTCTTGCATGTTCGTTTGTTACAATTTTGCATGATTTTGCAAAGTTTGGTCGAAATCGGACATCTATATAGTATAGCTACCATAGAAAAGAAGGGTCCTAAAAGTAGACTTAGTTAGAAAAGAGTGCTGAGAAGTGAACCTTAGAATTCGAAATTCAATTTTTTTTCAATATTGTGAAAAATTTGAATATGGAAATGTTTGAAATATTCGGCAACCCTTACAGAAAGTCTAGTATCACTGAATACCCCTAGTTTTCTTTACAAAAAGAATGTTTAGTGACAGGAAAGGAGGTTCTGAGTGCCATTATCAGTTTCTGATAAGCAAAACAAGTTTAGTTTACTTCTTAATGAGGGACTTTCCACTTTCCAAGCCTCTGTATCTCTCTGTCTTGTTTCGCTCCTCTCCACTGAACCACATTTGCACACAGACCTTTGGCTGTTTTAAGCTGAACTTTGGCCGCCTTTTTGTTTTTTTTTTGCGGCTTGGACCAGACTTAGTTTTCCATTTCACTGCGCGATGCCTTGAACTATGCACGTTGCCCTTTTGGCGTTTTGTTGTTGTTGTTGTTGTTGTTGTGCATTCAGATTGTGTAATAATTAAACCACAGCGGCAATTCCAGGGAAGACCCATATATTTTATGAGCTGGGAACCGTTCTTGAAGCTTAACGCTTGGCAAGCTTTAACGCCCACCACCACCTGCAGATCGTTTAATGCAGCGGTAGAAAAAATAAAAAATATATATATATATACAAAACAAAATAAAACAACAGAAACAAAACCAAACCAAACCCGCCGCCTCCACCTCGGGTGCTTGGGTGCTCGCGTGTCGCTCGGAAATGTTTTGTGCGGTGTCTGAAAACCAAATCCGCTGCAGCGAAAGTGCCAAACCCATACTAATTAGACAGCTGAGGCAGCAGCAGGAGCAGCTGGAGCAGCTGGAGCTGGAGCTGGGGCAGTGGCAGATGTAGTCGCAACCGCCGACCGCCAGATGATCGAATGGTGGTGATCCTCCTACTGTCGCCATGCACTTGCAGCCGCAGCAGCAAAGCACCGCCGCCGCCCAACAGCACCACCGCCAGCACCAACACCAATACCAACACCAATACCAACACCAACACCACCACCGATGCCTCCAACTCTTCCTGCAGCAGCTATGTCTCCTCCTCGGCCTCCACGGGTGACACGGCCATACCAGCCAGCTATCAACAACATTATCGCCACCACCAACTCCAGCCACCTAGTCATAGTCATAGCCAAAATCCGTCCACACTGCCAAATGACCCCAAATGGCGTCCGGTTTACATACCGGCCAATGCGGTGCCCAAGCCACCGCGCAGCCATGCTGCTCCATCTACGCACATCTTCCGCCTCTACACACAGGCCCCGCCACTGCCACTGTCACCCGCCAGCTATACTAATACCAATAATACCAATACCACCACCACCACCACCACTGACTATGTGCGTCACGTGACCCGCGTTAATTTCTACGACATTGATACTTCGCAGGTCGAATTCGAGCCCAAAGATGATGAGGAGAGTGGCGAGGCAACGGCCAAAAATTGCGATACAGAAGCTATTACCAAAGAAGGTAAGTGAACTGAGCCAATATACATACATTTATTTATCAATTAAGGAAAGCTTAAACATAACATCTAAGTTGATATTCATTCCTCTGAGATAGTCCAATGATGCCACTGGCTCATGATCCACACCGCACTGGTCATACTCCGGAATGCATTCACAGTTCTTGTCATGTTTCTGTTTGCTCTTTACACCAAATACAGCCATTTCCTTTGTTCAGCCAGAAATGAGCTACGTCGCTGTACACAATTTTCCAATAAAAAAGTGGCAAACATTTTGAAAATATAATTCCAAAATCTGCAAGCGTTTTCAACCAAACTTTGCAAGAAGTCTTTAAATACATATACCCTGCACATATATCGGAACCGACCGGTTTGAATGACTATAGCATATAGCTGTGATAGGAACTATCAGTTGAAAAACTAGTCTTAGTAGGAAAAACTTTTTTGTTTTCAATGGAAACGCCTCCTTTGATTGTATATCCTAGTTTGCTATGCTTTTCCACGATTCTAACAAGTTTGGTCGAAATCGGACAACTATATAGTATGGCTGTCATACAAAAGTTAAGTTTTTAAATAGTCTTAGTAGCAAAAACTTGTTTGTTTTCAATGATAGCGTCTTCTACTTTTGCATTTACTTATTTTATGTACTTTCACACAATCGTACAAGGTTTTGTCAAAATCGGCTGACCATAGCATATAGCTGCCATAGGAAAGAACAGTCGAAAAATTAGTTTTAGTGAGAAAAACTTTTTTGTTTTCAATGGCATCGCCTCCAAACTTTGTATTTCTTAGTTTGCCATGCTTTTCCATGATTTAACCAAGTTTGGTCGGAATCGGACATCTATATAGTATAGCTTTCATACAAAAGTAAAGTCTAAAAAGTAGTTTTAGTGAGAACAACTTTTCTATTTTCATTGCTAGCGTCTTTTACTTTTGCATTTAGTTATTTTATGTAGCTTAACACAATTGTACAAAATTTGGCTAAAATCGGTTGACCATAGCATATAGCTGCCATATAAAAATTCAGTTGAAAAACTAGTTTTAGTGAGAAAAACTTTTTTGTTTGCTAAGGAATCGACTCCAAAGTTCTTACTTAATTGTTTCTGAAGCTTTTGCATGACTCCACCAAGTTTGGTCGAAATCGGGCAACTATATAGTATAGCTCCCATAGAAAAGTATGGTGCAAAAAGTAGTTTTAGTTGCAAAAACTTGCTGCAACTCTTTGAAATAACTTTCCTACATATTTTTTTTATATATTCCTATTTCAAGGAAACCACATTTTGAATTATATTCCCCTTTTAAGCAATTAATTAATTTTGGAGTGATTCTGGAAGTTGGACACAATGGGACATTTCTGACAATATTGATAAAGTTCTAAGTTTTAAGGATTAAGCTTCGCATCGATGATCATACAATTTAGTGCATCATTATGTAAAAGTTCGATTGGGTTAGAATTATATGAAACGAAGTTATGCTTGAAAAAAATCGAAGAATTTTATGGGAAACTTTATTGAGCAGCTCAAAAATCGCAAAATTATTTGGGAAAGTTTATTGGAAAGCTTAGAGGTAATACTTTACAAAATTGTCAAACAGAGTTGAAAGAAAAGTAAAGGTTCTTCACAAAAAGTGACAAAAAAGGTTCATAAACCTCAAATTTCTAATGATGATGTACCATTTTCGCTTTTCTGTACATGAAAACCAAGTAGAAACACCAACAGAACTCTACAAAATCGAATTTTGTAGCCTTGTGTAGTGTGTTCAAGCCCAAGTCTATGTAAAACTTGCTGTTTGTGGCTCTAAATTGAATCAATTGTTACTGAAGGTGTTCTAGAAATCGAAATCTATCTTGTAGGCAAGGATAAGGCATAGGGCAGACTACTAAACGCAAGTGATGGGAAGCATGGAATGCACTTGCCTTAAGACTTGACTTCAGTTATATTCTTGGATATGTAACAGCTAGCTCTCTATCCCCGCCTAACCCACACTTATTGAGGGGTTGACTATCCAAATACTCTACCTACTTCAGCTATTCAAATACTATTTTACCCATTTAATGATCTCACAAGCTCTCCTCAATTAATGATATCAATATAATGAAATCATACCTATGGTTATCAAAACAGGTTTCACACACACAGAATGAGATCCAATATAAAGATCATGACATGGATGCCATACATCTCTCGATATGTCAGGCCACGATGGCTCACCCCACAGATTGTTGCATAATAATAACGTGTATTACTCAATTGTGCATTTTGTATGCAATCAGCGTCAATTCGTGTCAGTCAATTGTTAATCACTCACCGCGGTGTGACGAATCCAGAGCCAAAGTTAGAGATTGGCAGGATTCTTCCTACAAACCATAGAAAGACAGTCGACCCATGAAATGAAAGTAAATGCACCCGCCATGCATATGAATTAGTGGAATTTGCAATAACAAAATAACACGCCAAAGGTATTCATAAACCCAAATTCCTTTCGCTCCTCGACTTTCCCAGCGACGGGGCCAAAGGAAATCATAGAAAGTTTGATTTAATTATGTGATTAACATGGCACAAAGGTGCCCGCGGCTGAAACTGGAGCTGGGGGATAACTTGGAGCCATGTAAAAAGTGTAAGAAATTAGAAATAACAAGCAGCTCTACAAGGCAGCCGTCGAGGAAAATGCAAATGCAAAATGCAAAATGCAAAAAAAAAAAAGAAAACGTTTCAAGCTCACAAATTTCCCACGTTAGCAAATCATTAAAAATCAACGACGAGACGAGACTGGCAAATTGTTGCATATGATTTAATTGGAGTCGCGAGTGGGGAGTGTGGAATCGGTGAGGAAGTGACAAGTGCAGCCGTTGCCACAATTAAACCATAATGCAATCTTCTTTTGCATATCGATTGGGTAAATCGACCAAGTGGGGCGTGGCACGTACATAAATTAGCATTAACTTCAACGGCCTGGCCAATGTGCAATCGATCGAAGCAACGTCGCCTCGTTTCAGCGGATCGAACAATGAAAACGAAACCGAGAATGCAATTGCACCCGATCCGATCCGCCTGCTCCTCCTCCCCAGCGTCGTCGTCTTGTGCCGTTTGTTTACTTAATTGTGGTTGTTGTTGCTGTTGTATCTGCTGCTGCTGCCGCTGCTATTTATGAAGTGCTTGGCTGGTCTAGGCAGTTGCAACAATGCGGATATATATGCACAAATGATAAAGATAAACAGTCTGGCCCAAGCAAATGCATAGATAGACAACAATAGTGGATGAGATCGGTTGGGAGGGTTTCACCTCTTTAAGTACAGGCCGGACTGGAACATGAAGTTTGAACCACATCTTTCAATCGTCTTGAAATGGTTCAAAAAGCTTTCGCTGGTAGAAAAAGACAGCTGGTTTGCCTCTTTCCCTCAAACAAAAGCTTTTTCAAAGCTTGCTTCACCGTGTAAATCCCTAGACAAACTTCGCAAGCGACTAAACAGCTTTCAAAATCCTGTATGAAACACTTTAACTTGCAAAAGCTTTGCGTAGACAGAAAAGCTTCCAAAACGCAATACAAAATGCCTTAAGCTCCCTATTGGGAGGGGTATTTAGTTTGTACAGCTTTGGGAGCAGCATAGATCTAAGAAAAAGCTTTGAAAATGTTTTGTGAAATGCCTTAACTTGCTTATGTGCGAGGGATTTTCATTTGTAAAGCTTTAAGAGAAGCATGAGCAATTGAAAAAGCTTAGCGTAGACATAAAAGCTTTTAAATCACAATATAAAATGCCTTAAGCTCTCCCATATTTAGTTTGTACAGCCTTGGGAGCAGCATAGATCAGAGAAAAAGCTTTCAAAATGTTTTGTCAATTGCCTTAACTTGCTTAGGTGCGGGGGATTTTCGTTTGTAAAGCTCTAAGAGAAACATGGAAGGGAGAAAAAGCTTCGCTTAGACCGAAAAGCTTTCAAAATGCTATACAAAGTAACTTAAATTGCATATGAGATGGGGTATTTAGTGTGTAAAGCTTTGGCAGCAGCATAGATCCGAGAAAAAGCTTCGCTTAGACTGAAAAGCTCCCGAAATGCTCTAAAAATAAATCCACAAGGAAGCTTTTGCGACTTAATTGTTATAAAATCAAGTATTTGAGAATATCGCTCAAAGTTCACCAAGTAAGCTCGTATTTACAGCACTTTGATATTTTCTTATTGCATGTTTCAACTGAAAAGCTTCTAGGTTGGTAGGTTGGAACACTCACAATTAGTTCTATGAGAGCAAAAGCTTTGCGTAGACTAAAAAGCTTTCAAAATGTTTTATGAAATGCCTAAATTTGCTTATTCCTTTTGACACCTCTGGGAGCTACATGGAAGAGAGCAAAAGCTACGCGTAAACAGAAAAGCTTGCAAAATGCTACCGAGAAATGCCTTAGCTGGCTTATGCCTTAGTGAATTTAGTTTGTAAAGCTCTGTAAGGCTAAAGAAAAAGCACTGCATTGACGGAAAAGCTTAGCTTCGAGTGAAAAGCTTTCGAAATGCTCTCGAAAACGAAGTGATTTGGACTTGACTGTTCTTGAATCAAGTAGAGTGGAGGTAGTAGGGGGAAAACTGAAAAGCCCTTCAGCTTAGCCACGTTTCACTGTAGTTCAATTGCCGACTGTCCGACTGGACGTTTGGACGTTTGCAATTGTGGTGCAGCGGACTCAACTTTGAAGCGAGACTCGCTCGCTCAGTCGCCGTGCCAGACGCAGACGTCGACGTCTCGTTTCGCGAACTCAAACTGCGAATGCAGATAGATTATATAAGCGACCTTTAATGGTCCAGCGATTTCAATGCAGTCGGAGTTAACTCACCCAGACTCTGTTTTAGATGCAGCGAATCCAAATCTCTGTCGGATGTCCGTGTGCTCACACAGGTTGCCCAACACACACACACACACACACACACACACAGTCAGTCACAGACACACCGAGTACAGTTAGGAGACCAACTTGGACTTGGTTACGTAATTGGGGGCGATCGCTGAAGCGCTTCGTTGATGTCTTGGAATTGAAATTGCAAAAAAAAACAGCTAGAAAAGAAGAGCAAAATACACATTAAGCGGCATGCAAATGAGTTGCACTACTTTAGACAGAGAGGAGAGAGAGGGAGGAAGAGAATGCAAGAGAGAGAGAGAGAGAGAGACTCTAAGAATCTCCAGAGCTGAGCTCTAATACTTCTCCCAGCCTTGACTTTGCCCCACCGACCAAACTGAAGTTGTTCACAGTTTTCATAGTCTACTTTTAGGCTTTGACTTTAAAGCTTTAAAGCTTACTTATGGCTTTTTTGTTGCTTTCTTTCTTGCAGAAGAATGGATCACCAAGCGCAAAACTGAGCTTACAACCACCAGACAAATTGAGACGAGAGTTAAACGACAGGTTAAGTTACAAGATGGTAAGGTTATTGAGGATTCGGGCCCAATTGTGTCCACCAATACCACCGAGGACACGGACAAACAGGAGACAGAGACCACGGAGGTGAGTACTAAGTATGCAGAGAGCTTTGATCATTGATTACTTAACAAATGGTTATACTAGAAACGTGATCTGGGACTGCCCGATGAACTGGATGGTAATGCACAGCTTATAGATGTGGCTGCCCTACAGGCCGGTGCCGTCAATGAAACCCAATTGGCCCAACTGCAAGAGTCCTTCGGCCCGGGCAGTGGTCCTGGACAGGGTAAGCTGGTTAAGCGCATGGTGCCACGACCCACTGATGGCCTGGTGCGTCAGGTGGATGATAAACGAGTTATTTCACATGAGGAGATCAAGGACTATCACGAAACTGAGGATGTTAAACATTTGGGCGATTTTACCGATGAGGTGAGTAGGTTTTATCCTAAGGTTGGGTGGCGGAGTTTCTGCCTCAACGAAGAGTTCTTGCTCAATTTGTAAGCCTTGTCAAGCTTTGGGCTTAGTAAGAGGTGGAGTATGTTGCCTGAATATCTGTTTTCCAGGCCTTTTGCATGTTTCTTGGGTATAGGAGAGATGGAATAGATCCTATGTAGATCTTATTTTACAAGGCTGAAAATGCTTGATCCTAGCATTGAACTCATCAGCCCTCAGCTACCACTTTCCCATTCCTATTGTATTGCTTTCTGTGGCTCAATCTGAGTTAAAGTACAAGCGTGGTCGATCAGCTTCCAGTTTTCTTTACCATTCAGAGCGTCTGCGATCGTCCGTACACACTTGATTGAGAGAGAGAGAGAGCGTGCTTGATCAGCTTACAGTCTTCTCAAAAGCGCTTTGGCTGACGGTCTGGCTAAGACAGAGCCTACTTGATCGGCTTTCAGTTTGCTTCCATCAAATTGCAAAGTTCTGTGAGAAAGAGCTTACTTGAACAGCATTCAGAGCAAGTTTCAGTGTTGATTAGATGCTTAAAAGCGCTTGAGTAATGTTTTTGCCATCTTCTGACAGTGTTCTTTGAGAGAGAGCGTGCTTGATCAGTTTTCAGTCTTCTTAAAAGTGCTTAAGTAAGGTGTTCTCGATCAGCTTAGGGTCTCAATGGGACAAAGCGTACCTGATTGGTTTCCAGTTAGCCTTTTTCCATCAGATTACATAGTACTGTGAGTCAAAGTTTACTTGATCAGCTTTCAAAGTATGTTTTAATGTTGATTGAATGCTTAAAAGCGCTTGAGTAATGTTTTTGCCAACGGCTGACCGTGTTCTTTGAGAGAGAGCGTACTTGATCAGCCTACAATCTTTATAAAAGTACTTAAGTAAAGTGTTCTCGATCGGCTTACGGTCATAATGGGATTGAGCTTACCTGATCGGCTTTCAGTGCGGGATGGAGTCCTTTAAAGAGCTTGAGTAATGTTTTTGCGATATGCTTACAATGTTCTTTGGGAGAGATCGTGCTCGATCAGCTTATAGTCTTCTTACAAGTGCTTGAGTATTGTATTCTCGATCTGTTGACGGTCTTAATGGGTCAGAGCGTACTTGATCGTCTTTCAGTTAGCTTAAAAGCTCCTTATTTCACAGTTCTTTTAGAGAGAGCGTACTTGATCAGCTTACAGTCTTCTTACAAGTGCTTGAGTAGTGTATTCTCGATCTGTTGGCGGTATTAATGATACAGAGCGTACTTGATCGGTTTCCAGTTAGCTTAAAAGCTTCTGATTTCACAGTTCTTTAAGGCAGAGCTTACTTGATCAGCTTACAGTCTTCTTGAAAGCGCTTGAGTAGTGTATTCTCGATCTGTTTACAGTCTTAATGGAACAGAGCGTACTTGATCGGTTTCCAGTTAGCTTAAAAGCTTCTGATTTCACAGTTCTTTGAGCCAGAGTGTACTTGCTTAGCTTTCAGGGTTCGTTTCGAATCCGATTCGGCGAACCTGAACCACAAACCAACCTCTCCTTTTCGAACCCACCGCACAGCCCATCTTTACGGCTGCTGGTTCGATCGTTGAACGGTTTTGACCCTTAGCCCATTTAGGCTAAACGCTCTCGATAGGCACAGCATGGTGGACCATTATCCCCTGCCAACCCTGTCCAACCGTTGGCAACCAACCAACCGGCTAACCGTGGCTCTTGTGCGGTGTGTGTGCGGTGTGTGTGTGTGCTTTGTTTTAGGCTGCTCCGCCAACTGAAGAAGAGTTTGTGTGAAGGTGAGCACAGACCGGTTAATGGGCTTGCAAGAGATGTACACACACACACACACACACACCATGGGGGCCCCAGCACAGGAGCGGTTCAGTCCGGTCTGCAGGGCAGAACTTCGGTGGTAATTCGAGACAGGAGTTGGGCTGGCGTCTCTCGACGACTGGCTAAAAATAAATCCCCATAAATAACTGAAAATCAATTCGGCGTGAAAAGCAACAGTGCGACGATGGCAGCGCCACTGGACAAAGCCCCGAACCGCAGAGTCGGGTTTTTGGTTGTTGTTGTTGCTGTTGTTGCTGTTGTTAAGCTCATTCGAAAGTTATTGGAGCTGCCGCTGCTGCTGCTGCTATGCTGCTGGTTTGGAGCTGCGGCTGGCTGCATCCTAAGCCAAACACCAAGATCAGTCGCCGCCGAGCGAGCGCCGAGGAGACAACTCGTTTTTAGACCACATTTTGTTAGCCATTTTGCGGGCGCGCGTCGAGTACGCGTTTCACGTTTTGAATACGCGTAATCATACAACAACAGCAACAACAACAACAAAGAATCGTAATCGCGGTGGAACCGTTAGAGTGTTGGCTGTGCGCTTTGTTGTTGTTGTTAATGTAGCTTTCAATTTTTGATCTTGGCGCGCTGTGATTTAGTTTTTAATTTCATAATTCGGCAGTTGTGAACCCAAAACCCAATTCTACCAAGTGTGAGTGTCCGTCCGGGTGTGTGAGAGTGTCCAGACTGATCGAACGAGTGGGTGGATCGATGGTTGGGTGGGTCGGTCGGTTGGTCGGTCGGTTGATCACTGCTGCATTGAAATTAAGCTAAACCGGTAGCCAATCGTTCTTGCAGAGCAAATCAAGTCTTGTCTTTGAGAAAAACTTCTAAGAAAAGTTTTTTGTGGTAGGGTTAACAAGGCATACACAGCTCACTTAACCACACCAACACACACACCAGCACACACACCAACACACACATGTATAAATCTGAGGTCTGCACTCTCCCAGTTGACTGCCTGTATATATAGGCAGCTGGCCCCAAAGACCTGTTCTGAGCCCAGTTTAATCAATACACAGAAAGAAACACAAAAACGGAGCACTTTTTTCATATCAATACAAAAAAAAAAAGAAGCCTATTGCTAATTTTTGCATGATTTATGACCACGGTTATGTGTGGGTATAATGAAATCATAGTTGAAACATCTCTTGAAAGCCAACAGATTATCACTTATCAGTGATTAGAGGTTCCCTCTTTTTATACTCTGTACCGTAGGTACATAGAGTATTATAAGTTTGTGCAAAAGTATGTAACATCAAGAAGGAAGCATCTTCGACCCCATAAAGTATATATATATTCTTGATCAGCATCAACAGCCGAGTCATGTCCGTCTGTCTGTCCGTATGAACGCACAGATCTCAGAGATGGTAAGAGATGGATGTATGACATGTATGGGACATATGCTTCTAATGTCTGCAGGCAGATCAAGTTTATTTTCAATTTTGGTCACGCCCCCGCAATTTAGAAAAAACGGCATATCTCCTACAGTTTTAAAGATAAGTGGGTTATTCCTTCTAGATATATTTAGTAATAAGTATAACTTATCGATCAGCCAAAGGAATGATGAAGATTGGATGTACGGTTTTCGAGTGATGATCAAAAGACTATTCGCAGCGCTGCTTTCAGCAACATCAAAATGTATGCTGAGCGTATAATTTCGTTGGTACCGAGTATGCTATAGTCGGGCTTGACCGACTTTCTTTCTTGTTTAACTTTAAATCAATGGAATAACTGAATTATTCGACCCCTGCAGCTGACAAATTAGTTTTATTAATATATATAATAAAAACGAGAAAGCTAAGCTAACTTCGTCTGTGCCGAAGTTCTTATATACCCACGCTTAAATAATTTCAAAAAATACTTTTTCCCATTTTCCGACCGATCATTCGTATGGCAGCTATATGATATAGTCATCCGATTTGGTTAAAAATTTGTAAAAATATGTGAAAGCATGTGAAACAAAGAAATACATAATTGCAGAATGCTACCATTAAAAATAAAAAAGTATTTCTAACTAAGACTGTTTTTCAGACCCATCTTTTGTATGGCAGCTATATTATTTAGCAGTCCGATTTGAATAAAACTTGGTAGAATCATAAAAAAACATAGAAAACCTACGATTACAAAGTTTGGAGACGTTTCCATTGAAAAGAAAAAAGTTCTTCATACTAAATGTAGTTTCCCAACCGATTGTTTCTATGGGAGCTATGAGATATAGTCAACCGATCCGGTTGATTCCAACATATTAGTACGGTGCAGCAAAAAGAAGACTCTGTGCAAAATTTTAGATCGATAGCTTTAAAACTGAGAGACTTGTTTGCGTAGGAACAGACAGACGGACGGACAGACGGACGTACAAAGCTCAATCGACTCAGCTCATCACCCTGATCAAGAATATATATAGTTTATGGGGTCGTAAATGAATATTTCTATGCATTGCAAACTTCTGGACAAAATTATAATACCCTTTGCAAGGGTATAAAAAGAATAAGGCCGATTTTGATTCATTTAAACCCACACAAGGCTACAAAATGAGACTTTTTCTAGTAAATTGAAGACTTGTGGCTGATTCTGACCCCATTTGAAAATGTATCCGGGTTTTAGCGACCTTTGGCATAAATCAAGAACTCTAAAATCACTTAAAACAACCGTATTGTACCCACTGATCTTTATTATATAGGATTCCAATCAGTCCAGAGAAACAAAATGTTGTCTTGACGGCATATTGACAGATTATTCCAACCAACAAGAGAACTTTTTCGAAAAAAAATGGAAAGAATGAAGAAGATATAAGGACTTGCATGTCGTGTCGTGTTGTGTTGTGTTTTTGTTTGAAAATGCTTGACAGTGCGTGTTTAGAATATTCAATAAGCGTCCATCTCTACATGATAACCACTGCACATATTTGCCCGACTATAACATACTCTGTACCAGGGAAATTATACGCTCAGCATACATTTTGATACCACAGTCTTTTGATCATAACTATACAGCTGTTCCTCTGATCTTTGCCATTCGTTTAAGGGATCGATAAATAATGTTGTAATGTTGTTGACTGTGCATACACTTTCGCTATTGGGAATTAGTGCTGATGCGTTTCGATGGTTTATGGAGTTTTGGTAATGAAACCAAACCACAAATTAAGTTAAGTTTACTATAAAAGATTTTAAATTTGACGCTTAAATGAATTGAAACATCTGCTTCATCTTCAATTGCTTTATTCGGTTCGGTTCAGCGTTATCAAACAGCGGCTGGGTACGGCTTGAGGTACGGTTTACAAGCATGAAGCTGCACTTAAAACACCATTTCAGCCACAAATCTCTAACATTCTGAACTCAAAACAGTACGTAGTACCTTTCAAGCATATTCTATGCCACACTTACCCAAATTTCAAACCGAAATTCTGCTCTGAATGATACTTGAAAGTAGAATGATTGAATAGATATTGATGATATTTTTTTTTTTTTTTGCGGTGTAGCCGCAGTTGCCTCTGTTGGTTGCTCCTTGGTTTTGGATTCTAGGCGTGTCTGAGGCAGGTCCATGAACCTAACTCACACACACACACAGCAAGCACAGCAAGAAGTACTTGGCCAGCAGCAGCAGCAGTACTTTGTGGTGGTTGGTGGGAGGGGGGCTAAAGGGGCAGGCACATTAACTTGGTCTATGCCACATTCGAAGAGGTTTTCTTGTTGTTTGTTTGGAATTCGAATTTAAATTTTGTACCTCTCTCTCTCTGTGTGTGTGTGTGTGTGTGTGTGAGCGGGAAACTTGTTTCGAGTCTAGTGTCTGGTGGTGCCCACATGTTTAGTCTAATCAGCAAATGCCAATCAGTAACAGCTCCACGCAACGGAAACCCAAATCAGGCCTCTGGACTCGCTGCCCAGTACCTTTTACCCACCGCACCACCCCAAGTCGCCGCCTCTCCACCTCCACCACCTCCTTCTCCTCCTCCAACAGCAGTTGGAACAGTTGGAGTCGCTGCAGTCGCGCGTTGGCGTACCCCCTAACTGAATTACAATAATAATAATCGATCGAGCTTAGCTCGGAGAGGTTGAGCAACTCCCAAGGCAAACTGGTTAATGGTTGGACTGCTGCAGACTGGGCCCAGCAGTGGCAGAGCGAACGCAAGAAAACCCAAATGCACCACCAGCCAACCACCGCCAACCACCACCACCACCACCACCACCCGCTGCTGTTTGGCAACATTGGCTCATTTCTCTTTTGTTGCGATTTTGTTTTGGATTTCTTTTTTTTGTGGTGTTATTTCTGTCCATTTGGCATGCCAAGCGGCAGTGGCTATGCTGGCCACATTTGAATACGATTGCCCAGCTTGAGCTACCGGGCAGGTAGAAACAAAGTACACGAAAGTAGGCACTTAACTCTTGCCATGGTCTTTTCGTTGGAATACCAAGCAATTCCAAAGCCCCAGACCCCTTAAGCAAATAAATCAAAATTTATGGCATTATTACTCTGTGTGGAAGCGGTGGTACCCTGTAAAGGGAAGGGAACAGTTGAGGTTAGGCTATTGCTGAGTTGTATCAAAACCCCTAAAACCGATTGGAGTTGAGGCTTCGAACCGGTTCGGTGGAAAACCAATCTAATGATCCGGCTAGCAAGGGCTAAGATTTTTCATAGAGAAACCTTAGATGAAATCTAAAATCTTACTTATGTGATGTTGGAAAAGAAGGTATGTTCGACCAAGTCATTCTCTCAGCCATCTTTACAATCATAAGCAAGAAATCAAAGCATTTAATTCATATCATACCGCTTTATTGGGTTAAGTAATGGTATATATAGTTATTGGTATACTAGTAAGTAAACAATCAATCGAATTATTAACTGAACTTCACTTAAAAGCTCAAGATTGCCTTGAGACACCTAAATCAGAAAGTACTAAAAGTTCAGAAGCCACCATCAAGGCAACAAACCTCTTAAAGGTTACCTTAAAGGTTAATTCCCGAACTAATGAATTAGGTCCAGGTATGCAAAACCGGTACTAACAGTTTGCTAAATAGTTGCCTTTAATGTCGTTCAATATTTAGGGCCGATTTCTCATCGTCTAGTTAGCTGCTAGGTGTCAGAAAGGCTTAGGTTTTGCCAGATAGCTCTATTCATGTTCATAGCTCATATTTTGGTACAGTAGACCAAAAGGCCTAGCATATAACCCGTTTTGTACTTCAAATTTCAAGTATATTTCAAGCTTGGGTGTACTTATTGTAAGTACGAAACACTTACGCAGTGTTGCTCATACCCAAAGTATGCAGTCAGCTGAAAGACACACTGTACCCTGCAGAGAAAGTGTCTAGTTTAATACCAGAAGTATACTAGTCTGTATAAACTAGCAACTCTTTGCGCTTTGTTTTGAAATAAATGTATTGGAGTAGTCCATTTTGCATAGGCAAGTCATAGGCAAGTGACAATTGATACCGGCAGCAGCCATTTGCAACCAGTTTAATACCAATTGACGCCAGTAGCAGGCTTTTGCAACCAGTTACACACCAATTTTCGCATGTAGCAGCCTTTTGCAACCAGTTTAATACCAATTGTCGCCTGTAGCAGCATTTTGCAACCAGTTTAGTACCAATCGTCAGCTGTAGCTGCCATTTGCAACCAGTTTAATACCAATTGTCACCTGTAGCAGCCATTTGCAACCAGTTTAATACCAGTTGGCATAGTTGGAGGCGATTTGTACACTGCAGCAGCCTTTTGCAACCAGCTAAATACCAATTGTCAGCTGCAGTAGCCATTTGCAACCAGTTTAAAACCAATTGTCGCCTGTAGCAGCCATTTGCAACCAGTTTAATACCAGTTGGCATAGTCGGAGGCGATTTGTACACTCGAGCAGCCATTTGCAACCAGCTAAATACCAATTGTGGCCTGTAGCAGCCATTTCCAACCAGTTTAATACCAGTTGGCATATGCGAAAGCAAATTTTACACTGCAGCAGCCATTTTCAAACAGCTTAATACCAATTTCCACCTGTAGCAGCCTTTTGCAACCAGTTTAATACTAGTACATCTTTTAATACTAGTAATGCAGGAGGTGTGTAGACGGGGCTACAAAGCGGCCATGCTTATGGCATAGTACCCCAGACTGTATGGGATAATTGAAAGGGATTACTGAGGGCAAAGTAATGAAGGAGTAATTCAATATGTAATTGCGATTGTCAAGCTCCCACTGAGCTGTTGCAACCACACAGGCTTCTTTTTACATACCAGCATGACCTTTTCACACATTCGAACTATACTAAAAATGTGTGCGTTTTAAAGTAATACTTTTGCGTATCAAATTGATAACCGAAAGATCAATTTTATACTTTCTAAGGTAATATTGATACCAAAAAATGTTAAAACGATACAGGTTCTAGTTTCAATTTGGCACAAGGTGTATCAAATTGACATGGATACCAATTTTTCCTCTTTCGTTTACACTTTTCGGCCCATTTCAAGACTCAGTCGGACAACCGATGAATTCGCTAGACAGAGGGTCAAATTTTCTCAAGACTACCACACTTTTTGCTGAACCGAACCGAAATGGTTGGGTACGGAACAGGTTCGGGTGCAGGTTCTAACTGCTAAAGCCAAATAAAAGTCTAAATTTTGAGTTGGAAAACGAATTCAAAGCTCTCAAGCTCGCTCTTTGCTGCACCGTACCGAAATGGTTGGGTACGGAACAGGTTCGTCTGCAGATTCTAGCTGCTAAAGCCAAATAAAAGTCTAAATTTTGAGTTGGAAAACGAATTCAAAGCTCTCAAACTCGCTCTTTGCTGAACCGAACCGAAATGGTTGGGTACGGAACAGGTTCGGCTGCAGATTCGAAATTTTGAGTTGGAAAACGAATTCAAAGCTCTCAAGAGTGCCCAGTTTACTTGAGGTTACCCATCTACGAAATGGTTCGAGACGGTTCGAGCCAACCATTCGCTAAGGTTGAGACCTGAGATTGCCCAGTTTACTTGAGTTTACCCATCTTGCTTGGTTTACTTAATGTACCCATTGCCGAAGGGGTAGGCCAACTGACTAGGCCTTGTACAGGTAAACACACACACACACACAGACACATCAGAAAACGGTATTTTGTGCCAATGACAAATCTCTTGTCTCTTCAAGTTGTAAAACCCTCAAACTGTGCGTCATCATCAACGTCATCGCGATATTAATCATTGATAGTCAATGGCGCCAACGCCAACAGCTTCAACATCACAAAGTATCTCCCTCTTGTTGGATCAATCATGGGGGGGGGGGGGGGAGTCATACACATCCAAACACACACACACAGAGACAGAGACAGAGTATATGTTAATTTCGTTAACGAATTCATGTCCATCGAACAGCCACAAAACTTTTGACAAATGCCTATAAAAAGGAGGAGGAGGAGGAGGTGGAGGTGGAGGAGGAGAGGGGGACGGAGACGGGTTACTGTCGGCGGCATTCAAGTTTTCAGCTGAAAAATAACAACAACAACAGCAACATAACAAAAAAAAAAAAACACTTTCTACGCGCGTTACCGTTAAACAAGGTCGACGACAACAACGGGTTATACATATGTACGTCGCTTGGTGTGTGTGTGTGTGTGTGTGTGTGATTGGCGAATCTTCAATGACCAGCAGTCAGGCTCTGCTGCACTCCAGCCAGCGACCTTGAGTTGTCTATTCTTCTCTTCTCTTCTCTTCTCTTCTCTTCTCTTTTTGTTTTTTTTTTGGTGTTTGCCTGCTGGTACCGTTAGCTCAATGACGTTCCGTTCCCCTCAAGCTTGAAGAAGCAAGCCGCCTGTCTTGCTCTGAATACGAAAGGGGAGCCTTGTGTGTGTGTGTGTGTGTGTGTGTGTGTGTGTGTGCAGTCATTGCAACCACTGATGCAACTTTACACCCCCCCCTCTCTCTCCCTCTCCCCACATCTGCAGACCTACGTCAAAGCGGTACGCGAAGGTGTTGAGGATCTTGAGGCCGTACTCTGTTCACCGGAGAGCCAGCGTGACTTGGTACCGCGCGGTCCCCAACTAATAGCCAATCGCAGCAAGTCACGCAAAACCATCGACTCGGAGGACACACAGAAACGCTGCCTGGCCCAGGAGGATGGCACGCTGGTGACCGAGAGCAAGAAGACCACCGAACACGAGCTCATACTCGACGACGAGCTGCCCGAGGGGCAGGACACTGGCGGCCAGCTGGTGACCACCACGGCTTCCTCCAATCAACGGTATTTCAAGCAGCGCGACGAGCAGCATGTGGATGTGCTAGCCAACGGGAAGCTGGTGTCCACCGAGATGCGCTACGCCGCCGAAACGACGCAAATGGACAAGGATGGTGGCGAACTGGAGCGGCCGGGGGACTGGGATAGCCTGTCGGATCGTATGCGTAAGCTGAGACGCAGCCAGCAGCAGAAGGGTGAGTTGATTTGGATGCCAAAGACGGGGGTTTTCCTAACCTGGTTTCCTTTGCAGAGGTGGCCCTGCTGGCCGATCGTAAGGATGCCCTGACCAAGCGGCCACTGGACTTTGATCGCGAGGAGGAGACACGCAAGGGTGAGACCATGAAATGGCTGGAATCACATTTTGGCAGCGAATCCACCGCCTCGAATGACTCGCGTGACGATGTGGAGGCCGAAACGGAGGTGGAGCCCACCAAGAAGAGTTATTTCAATGTGACCATCAAGTCACAGAGTCAACCCCTGCAACTAGCCACCCTGCCACGCAGCAACGAACGGGAAAGGGAACGGGAGAGGGAGCTGACCTCGGCGGCCACTTTGGAACGCAAGCCGCTGAACGGAGGAGCCGCCATTGCGGGACGTGCCAAGTACTTTCAGGGCATTTCCAATTGGTCGGAACGCAAGGAAGTTGTGCCGCCCGCCCATCACTTCTCCACGCAGGCCTTTCGCGAGGATCTGCAGGAAACTGTGCGTCGGAATGGCCTCAAGAAGAAGGTGGGCAGTGGCACGGGTTCCATACCCACGGCCGTCAGTAACCAGGACAGCTATGTGAGTCGTGAGGATATATTGCAACAGAAGCGTCAGAGCCTGTCCTCACAGTTCTTGGCCAGATCTATGCGCGGTTCACGCGATGCTTTGGATGATCTGGAGGCCATACCGGGACCGGGCTTAGCTGCACCACGTCCGCCAGACGAAAGGCCCGCCTATGGAGGACCCCGTCCAAGTCAAACGTTGGTCAATGGACGCCACAAGAGCAGCTATGAGCCGGCAACGGCTCCACCGCCTGCCGCTTTGAGCCGACCCACAGTGCCACAGCGTCGACGTGCCATCGAAAAGAAGCTGGGCGAGCACAGCCATAATATACATAATCCCACAAAGGCCTCGCCGCCAGCCAAGGTTACCCAAATGGAGCCACCGCCGGACTACTCGCCACCGCCACGTAGTCGCAGTCGTTCCTCCTCGCCGCAGGTGGACTATCTGATGACACGGCCACCGCCCACACGCGATATACCCCCCAGCTCCATGACACTCACACGCAAGCCACAGCAGCGTACCCGTTTCGCGCCCACCTCCAGCTATCCGCCGGCCTCGTCCACCGGCACCCTGCGACCCGGCAACACCTCCGCCTCCACCTCAAATCTGTCGGCCGTGAGCGGTAGCAAGCCGAGTCGTATGGGTCAGGTTATAGGCAACTCGTTGCGTAAGCTGGTCAGCAAGATACGTTCCGCCAGCGCCGAGCGTAAGTTTCGCATGAAATCCGCCTCGAGTAAGTCGCGCGAGCAGTCGCCCTCCTCACCCGGTCAGAATGGAGGCGTGGGCTTGGCTCCGGCGGTGACCACCTACCAGCAGTACAATGTGATTGATGGTCACATAGGTCACAGTAGTCACGATTCCGAGGACTCGCAGAGCGATACGCAACGCCGTCGGGAACGGGAGCGACCGCCGCTTAAGCCGGAGACGCCCACCAATCAGCCGGGACGGCAGAACTTCAAGCGTGCCGAGTCCGCGGATCCGCAACTGCAGCTGAGTCCAAGGCAACGCTATTACCTGGGTGAGGATCCCTATTCCAGCACGCTCTACGGCAAGGAGAACATCTACGAGCGACGGCCGCGACAGCGTTACGAGCGTGCGGAGCGGGAGGATGACTACTATGAGAATACGCGAGCAGCACCGGTGGTGACCACCAGCCATACCTTGGGACGCTATCAGAAGCATGGTCAGCGTTTCAGTGGCTCCACGCCCAATCTAAATCTCAGCCCGGACTATCGCACGGCTCAGACGTTGCCGCGGAAGCTGCACGAGCAGCGTCGAGTCATTACCGCCAACAATCACAACAACAACAACAGCAGCAGCAGCGGTGGCCGTGCGGCAGCATTGACAGTGCCCGCCGCTCCGCCACCACCCGTGGCCGTACCCCTTATCCCCGGTCCGGCCAAGCCGGCACGCACCTATGCCAAGGTACTCAATCGCAGCAAAAGCTTCAATGTCCACGGCATGAACGGCAGCAACGATCCTAGTCCCATTTACATCGAAAAGCTCACCCGAAACAACTACCAGCCACGACCGCCCGCCGACCTGGCCGCCTACAAATCGAATCCACATTTGTTCTCCGGCAAGGACAACTCACTGAAGAGCGGCCTCAAGAGTCCCTCGATTGTTAATCTGATCAGTCGCAGTCAAAAGGATCTAACCAAAATTGCCAGCAGCGAGCATGAGCTCGAGGAGGAGGACAAGAAGCAAATGTATTTGCGTGGCCTGCATCAGCAGGCGCCCGATTTGTATCGGGTGATACACGGCGATGAGGATCAGCCGGTGTACAAGTATCAGCTGCAGCCCAAATACTCGCTCGACTCGCGCGCCCCGCCCTCGGTGGAGCTCAACAAGGATACGGCCAGCATAGTCAGACGGAGCGACCCGCAACAACAACAGCAACAACATCATCATCATCATCAGCAGCATCATCAGCAGCAGCAGCATCACCATCATCAGCAGCAGCAGCAGCAGCATCATCACCACCATCAGCCTCAGCTACATCATCATCTGCGTCGCGGCTCGGGAGCCACCATCATTGAGCTGCGCAATCGCAAGTGAGGCACGGCTTTAGTTTCATTTGACCAGCCGCAAATAAAAATGAAAGGCCAAGAACACTGGCAATGGAGCCACGCCCAACCACGCCTCCTACCCCCCACACACACACACACACACACATTAATCCTAAACAAATTGCCTAAATACCAATTTTTTTCCGACTATATATATTTTTTTTTTAATACTAATCGTAACTCTTGTTGTATAGCTACCAAGTTAAATGGATAAACTAACTACAAATTAATAACTAATATTAATTTTTTTGATATATGCATACATTGTACAATTTTTGATTAATAAACCAATTCAAATTTGAAATAAAGTGCCAGAATGGATAGTTGCAAAAGGCAGGAAATGAGGGAAATATGCTGTACGCTCGACGCAAAGACTGCGGTGTGTGAAGCAGAAGCGGTTACTCTCCCAACTCACAAGGCACGCTGGCCGCTCAGTAAGCTCTCTGCTGATTTGTTCTTTATGTGAAATTGGTTTGCAGCAGCTTTCAACAAAAGCTATAAGCTCTTAATGCCGTTGAGCTTATTTTGTGGTCTGAGCTTTTGCTGAGAGCATGCAAGAGAGTGGGAGAGTGAGCCATGATGCAACAATACAGGTGAGGCGGCGTCAGTGTGATGCGTTCTTTTGCCAAAACCTTACGCTTCAAGAGTACGCGCAGCACTGAACGTGAAGCTACTTTGCAGACACCTCACACGGACTCCGCCTTACCTGTATTGTTGTATCACGACCGTACGCTACGGTCTACGCTAGAATAAACATGCGAGGAGACTACCCAACGCGGCTTCTCCAAACGGTTGGAGAGGTTCTGCAGAAGCTCATAAGTCAAATACACGACGAGGCTATCAGTGTTCGCCTAATCAGTTTGGCTTTAGAAAGGTGAAGTCAACAGTGGATGCGAATGACAAGGTGGTGACCATTACACGGTTCTAGCTAAAAACGAGGATCTAAGGGCTGATTGCAAGCGGTTCAAAAGCACTTTAGGATGATTCGGTGTTCCGCATTACCTTCAGGCAGACATTACATCTCACTGCAGTAGTAGAGTCCTTACGTACCCCAAGCCAGAGGGGTAATTTTCCCTCTTGTTCTTTTTTTTCTTGTTTTTTTTTTATTCCTTTTTTCTTTTTTTTTATTTCTTCTTTTTTTATTTTTTTTCTAATTTTTTTCTTATTTTTTTTTCTTATATTTTTTTCTTTTTTTTTCTTATTTTTCTTATTTTTAATTATTCTTATTTTTTTTCTTTTTTTTTTTTCTTTTTCGTTAAGGGTGGAAAGCTTGAAGCCTTTAGAGTGTGCCACAAAAACCACCCCTTTTCTCCGTTCCCTTCTTGTGGCACCACAGCTAGTTATTACTTAGCGAGGGGGACATGGCATAAAAGGAAGCCTCGACCAGAATCTCATCTAATGATTGACATGAGATTGGATGACCTTTGCAGCCATGTTGCCATTGTTGTGTGTGCGTTCACACACGCATAACTGGCAGGTGGCCAGTATTTGTGGCAGTCTGTTCAGACTAAGTAGAATACATAAGATTTTGAAAAGATTTCTCTGAAAACACTCAACTGGCAGTGCCTTTGGCATCTGTTCACACATATATGAAAGCAGCTGACATGTGAAATATATGACAAACTGACAGTGTGTGTGTGGGAATACAACCTTATGGTTACCTTACATCTAAGAACTAAGTTAAAAAAAAGCGTATATTAATTGTGTTTAATCTTTCATCTTTGGAGAACATTCGGCAACGTAAGGGTAACTCCACCCTAAATCAAGCTTAAATCTAATGCACCTTCGCTTCCTTCTTCGATTTCAGCCACAAATTGGACAACCTATTGTAGGGCATCTCAAAGAGCAAAGTGAACACCACGGACACAAATAGGGTGATCACCGAAAAGGCCACTGTGAGCAGAAACTGCAAATGATACAGAAGGTCAATAACAATAATATTCCCAAAATCGGCCAGCTCCCCTACTCACCATCATATTGTTGTCCGAGTGCGGACTGTGGCCCAGAGCATAATAGTAGCTAATGATGACCACCGGATTGAGTAGGTAAATGGCATAGGTTAGACGGCTGATCTTCTGCAAACACCTCGACTTGAACACTGAAAGAATGCAGCGGGTGCCTGACCAGCATTCGCTTAGATCGGTTTTGGTGCCACACCAGATCAGATGGCTAACAGCCGTGGCCAGCGTCAGTCTTAACATAACCAAAGTGGTGGTGGCTATAATAGTTGGCGGCAGCTCCTTGTCCTGCCACTGTAACAACAGCCAGCCGGCAAAACCGGCCAGACCCAGCCGGGTCCAAAGATTCGGACAGCAGAACTGTAGCGGAGTGACTAGAAAATTCTGTGCCTTGGCATGGCCATACACACCGCCCACAATGTACGGCAGACTGCGCACCATGGGACCCACATACGACCATTCGCCTGTATGATAGAGACTGTCGAACTTGGAGTCGTCCGCCAGGGCTAGCATAATGAGTAGAGCATACAATATGCTCCACCCCAGTAAGGCAAGTACCCCAAAACGCACCGCACGCGGATGACGCGTGTACAGGAAGAGTATGAGCAGAGCCACCGCATGAAGTTGCATGTCGCAGGCCAAGAACCACGTCCAATTCGCACACATTTCCTTGATAGGAAAATAGTTCTGTATGAAGAGTAAATTGTGCCACCAATTGAGTTGGCAAAACGTATCCATGGGATCGCTTATATGGAACACGGACACATCTCGATGATATTCCAGGCTAACGGTGATTAGGAGCACGGCGATGAACTGCAGCGGTGCCAGACGAAGGTAGCGATGCAGCAATTGGCGGAGGTAGCTTATGACATTGCCAGTTAGGGTATCCTGGGCAATCGACTGCTGCATTGCGTCATTGCTCAGGAAATTGGAGACGGTGAGGAAGCCACTGCAAATAGAAACCAAATCGGAGTAAGTTCAACAAGTCTTTGGAGTTCAATTAAGCACAATTGATTCTTTTTTTCTTGACTTAAAGAGTTAAAGAAATGAAGCTGAATTCTGAGCTGGTGTTAAACTTAAAAAGAGACTTTTGAAGAACGTTCGGTACTTATTTCAAGCACGAATATTCTAAAAAATGAATAAGGAACTAGTTGAAGAAGTCTTTGGACCTGTGGAAAGTTAATTTTCTTCGTTTTAGGTAGATTCAAGAGCTAGAGAACTGAAAGTAATAGCTCAAAGATCTTAAAATAACTTTCAAACGAATTCTGTACTTGATTTAAGTATTTCCAAAAAGTCCTTGGACTTAAAGAAAGAACATTTGGCTCTTTTTTTAAGGTTAAAAAGTCTTAAAACAACGTGGGAATTAGTTTCAAAACTCTAACCTTAAATCCAGAAATATTATTCCTATGTCAAGCAAAAATTTCTTGATTTAAGAGTGAGAGAACTAAAAGTAAGAGCTACAAAATCTTAAAATAGTTGGAAACTGAACTCAGTACTTGATTCAAAGACTTTTAAGCAGTCTTGAGGCTTAAATGAAGAACAATTGGTTCTTATTTTAAGAATGAAAATTCTTAAAAAGAAGTCGGACTAAGCTTAAGAAGTCTTAGGACTTAAATCAATAGATTTCAAACTTATTTAAGGTGTGCAAATTCTTAAAATGAAGTGGGACTGGGTTTAAAAAGTCCTTGAACTTGAATCAAGACGCTTGATACTTAGTTTAGCTAAGAAAATTCTTGATTTAAGCGTCAGAGAACTTAAAAATAAAAGCTAAAAAATCTTAAAATATTGTTAAATAGAATTCACTTCTTAATTTGAGGTTTCAAAGGAGGCTTCCAACTTAAACGAAGAACATTTGGTTCTTATTTTGAGAATGAAATTGCTTTGAATGAAGTAGGAATAAGTTTAAGAAGTCTTTGGGCTTAAATGAAGAATGAAAATTAACTGAAAAGCACTTTGGATTTGAGTTAAGAAACTTAATTCTTATTTTAGTTAAGAAAAGCTGAAAGAAAAGAAGTCTTGAGACTTAAACGAAGAACATTTGGTTCTTATTTTGAGAATGAAATTGCTTAAAATGAAGTAGGAATAAGTTTAAGAAGTCTTTGAACTTAAATCAGGAACTTTGATTCTCATTTTGGGTATGAAAATGTTTGCTTCAAGTTTAAGGAATCAAATTAAACTTGATACAAATCCCGTGCATCATTCCAAATCCTTACCTAATCACCAGAAACACATCCACCATGGTCGCCCAATAGTTGTGCCTCATGACTATGTTGACCAATTGCTCGGCCAGCACCATGGATGCGTCCACCGAGAAGTGTTTGTACCAATACACATGCAGCGCCAGCAGCGCAAAGGCGGCACAAACACGCACACCATTGATGACACCATTCTCCTGGCCCGGCTGTGCCTCCAGCCACAGACGCCGCCAGTTGGCCGTCACATCAAAGCAGGCCAGGACCCGAGATTGAGGCACCAGACCATAACTGGCGATCACAGTTAGCAGGCCGGTGCCAGTGAATACCAGCAGGCATAGCTGGACGGCTGTGCTGCTAAAGAAGTCCTTCCTCAGCAAACTGGGCCTCTTGGTGTAAATCAATTCCGGTTGCATTTGCCAGTCCTTAAAGCTTTTACCCTCGATCAAAGCCCGCCTCAGCAACAGATCCACCTCGGCGCGACTGCAGCTGGTGGGCAGGCACAGGCCAATGTGAAGTAAGGGATCTGCAGGTCTAAACGACTGAGCCAGCTGCCAGGGTGAATTGGCTTGAATGTAGGCCACCTGATAGTCCAAGGCAAAGGGAGCCACCTCGCGTAACAGTACGGGCTGTTTGTTGGTCATGTCCCCCAGGATGGGTTTGAAGGCGGCCCGACAGGTGTCCTTATTGCCCAACCAATGGCTTTGGCCCAGCATAAAATTGGACAAATCACCAGCCGAGGCATCCAGCGCTGTGGATAGAAGGGAGGGGGGGGGTTAGTATAGACTGCCAATGCTACCACCACTGCTCACCTACCCTTCAAGGCCCACGAACGTTGTCCATCTCCCGCCAGCCTCAACTCCAGCAGCTGCTGTTCACACAGTGTGGTCAGATTGTTACGCGTCTCAACTATACCCAACATTATATCATCCAGCAGGGAGTTACCGCCTCCTGCCAAGGCTCCCCCCAGTGCACCCAGCACCTGTACCACCAGCAATACTTTTAACATCACAAAGCTCCGGCCAATGACTAGTTCCACGCTAGAGACACCACTCAACTGGCGCTGGGGCAAACAATATACCCGACGTTGACCCCAACTAACACCCTGACATATTGGGTTGTTAAGTTTCAATCGAAGCCATGATGCATGCTAATTGCTTAAAATGGAAATACCACCAGAGCTTAGACTTTGGATTGGTTAAGGGACCGATGCCAATATCTGTGTAATCAATGGACCAGGCCCATAAACTAATTGTTGGTATTTTAATCAATGCAAATTTTATACATCCGCATTAAGATCTGACTTACTTTGTTGCAAATTGTTTGCCAACTTTGTAGTTAATGGCCGCTGGTTAAAGTAGGCACACGTGTTTATGGCAATAGTTGGTTTGCGGCTGGAGGAGGGGTTATGTATGGACGACCCTTTGAAATTGAAACCGGGAAACAAGATTTGTTACCAAAAATTTACTTCACACAACTTTGAGGCACTTGAATTGATAGTTAGTTAACTCGAAATGGCTTGAAGCGTTGCCAAGGGCATACTTAGTTGAAGTTAGATTTAGTCTAAGTAGAGAAACCTTAAAATTCTTTTGATGCTACTTAACTCTTTTGACTGCTTCATATCCTAAGTTTAAACGGTTTTCCTGCAAACTTCTTAGTTAATTCTGGGATTATCTACTTACAAGAACTCAAAAAGTTATGTTTCCCCTAAATTCATATTCAACAAGAAAGAAAGTCGGTCAAGCCCGACTATAACATACTCTGTACCAAGAAAATTTGTCTTTTGATCATAACTCGAAAACTGTTCATCCGATCTTCTTCATTCCTTTAACGGATCGATAAGTTATCCTAATAACTAAATATGTACAGAAGGAACAAGCCATCTATCTTCAAAACTGTGGGAGATATGACGTTTTTTCTAAATTGCGGGGGCGGCAGGGGGCGTGGCCAAAATTGAAAATAAACTTGATCTGCCTGCAGACATAAGAAGCATATGTCCCATACATGTCAAGCCTCTATCTCTTACCATCTCTGAGATCTGTGCGTTCATACGGACGGACATGGCTATATCGACTCGACTGTTGATGCTGATCAAGAATATATATACTTTATGGGGTCGGAGATGCTTCCTTCTGGATGTTACATACTTTTGCACAAACTTATAATACTCTCATGTACCTTCGGTACAGAGTATAAAAATGCATTCAGTTTACTTCTAAAGCAGCGATGTTCATTCATGGCCCCCAGGAGCCGAACCGAATGCTTGCCGAAGTAATGCTTCAGTGAGTGTCAGAGAGAGACAGAGAGCCTCTCTTCTTGAACAATGCTGTTCTAAAGTACACCACTTCACTCTCTTCATCATCAATGATCTATCTTCAGTCTTGTCTCACTCTCTGGTAATAATGTTGGTTCACTCTCACTCATGGTGTACAAATAATGTCCTTAACCTTAGTGTAAGTCTACAAAGCTGGATACGCTTTTCGTAAACTAAACTGGGTGTCTAAGGCTAAAAACGAACATCGCTGCCTTAAAACATGCGCTTACATATGTATGCAATGGCGCAGTGAGCTAACACGTCGCCGTCGTTGAGTGACAAAGGCGAACAAACATTTATTTGTGCTCTGGCTTGGTGTTGCGACTTTAACGTACTGCGGATTGTACATCAAGATAGACTTTACATTCTGATCTTAGCAGAATTTTTACTGGAAGTCGAAACTTTTATACCGGTTCTTGTCAAAGCTGAACAATAGTTACATTTCACCTTTCACCTTTTTTCGACCGATCGTTAGTATGGCAGCTATATGATATAGTCATCCGATTTGACCAAAAAATTGGTTAAATTATGTGAAAGCAGGTGAAACAATCAAATACAAAATTGCAGCAGGCTACCATTAAAAACAAAAAAGTTTTTCCAACTAAGACTGATTTTCAGACCTATCTTTTGTATGACAGCTATACCATATAGTTGTTCGATTTTCATCAAACTTGGTAGAATTTTAAATAAACATAAAAAACTTACGATTACAAAGTTTGGAGACGTTTCCATTGAAAAGAAAAAAGTTTTTCATACTAAAACCAGTTTTCCGACCGATTGTTCCTATGAGATATAGTCATTCGATACGGTCGGTTCCCACATATTACTGGTGTGCAGCAAAAAGAAGACACTGTGCAAAATTTCAGCTCAATAGTTTGAAAACTGAGAGACTAGTTCGCGTAGAAACAGACAGACACACTCAGCTCCTCACCCTGATCAAGAATATATATGGTTTATGGGGTCGGAAATGAATATTTCTATGCGTAGCAAACTTCTGGGCAAAATTATAACATAGAAATATAGCACAGAGTCTTCTTTTTGCTGCACACTACTAATATGTTGGAGCCGACGGGATCGGATGACTATATCCCATGGCTCCCATAGGAATAATCGGTCGTAAAACTAGTTTTAATGAGAAAAACTTTTTTCTTTTCAACAGAAACGTCTCCAAACTTTGTAATCGTAGGTTTACTATGTTTATGTAAAATTCTACCAAATTTTATGAAAATCGAACAACTATAGGGTATAGCTGCCATACAAAAGATAGTTTTGAAAAACAGTCTTAGTTAGAAAAACTGTTTTTATTTTTAATGGTAGCATACTGCAATTTTGAATTTGTTTGTTTCACAAATTTTTGGCCAAATCGGATGACTATATCATATAGCTCCCATACGAACGATCGGTCGGAAAATGGGAAAAAAAAGGGTATTTTTTGAAAATATTTAAGCGAGCATTTGCAAGGGTAAGGTAAGGTAAGGTTAAGGTAACTTTCTCGCTGGCCTTACAATCGACATTAAAGTTCAATAAAAACCTACAGAAAAAAGTTTAGAATTACTTATTAGAAGGTTGGCTGGCATTTGCACTGTGTCGAACACATGAGACATAAGATTATCATGTCCTGCCTAAGTATTTGAAGAGCTATTCCCATTTATAACCACCAACATGTTATTACCTACTGAACTATTATGACTCATGTGTCGATCATTGTGGAGGCAGGCTTAAACCTTTCTAGTTTTCAGTTCAAAAGCGATATATAAAGCACTTGGGATTACATTACTTACTTGGGATTACATTACTTACGATATATAAATCATTTGGGATTACATTACTTACGATATTGAAAGCATTTGGGATTACAGTACTTACCAAAGGTAAGCAGAGTACAGCAAGTTGGTGCAACAGCATCAGCCACAGTCAGAAGGCAACACCATTTGGAAGTAGCCATGTTGGAATGATAAACCCTGCTAGACTTTCTTCATGACTTCTCAGCTGGCGTCAGTAAGAACTGTACTGAGTGCAGGATCATCTCTTCCAGTAGTCCCAAACAGCGCCGCAACATCCTCTCCACAGTTATTGATTAGTTTCTCTCGTGTCTGACAACCTCTCCACAGTTATTGATTAGTTTCTCTCGTGTCTCACATTTCTCTCCACAGCTATTGATTAATTTCTCTCGTGTCTCACATTCCTCCCATCAATCGCATTTTCTGATGTGTTGTGTTGTTTTTGGTGTACTTTAAAGGAATATTTCGTTTATTTATCGAATACATTGAAATGCATACACGAGTTTAGCTTCCTCAAATTGTTGGTTTTTTTTGTTTTGTTTTTTTTTGTTGTTTTTTGTTTGTTTTTAAATCTTTATATTACTTTGTATTTTGTTTAAATAAATAAGATACATACGTTTTTTAATCAATAATAGCAGTATTTTTTTATCGTGCAAATTTGATAAGCATAATAATTTGTTTACGTTTTTGCTCGGTTTTTTTTTCATGCAAGTTTTATGCTTCTTCTTTTTGTTGTTGTTTGTTTCTTTTTTTTTTTGTTTTTTAAGAAATAAATTGTTTTTGTTTTGCATTAAATATATAGAAAAAAAATATATAGAATTTGTTGTTGTATTTTTTTTTTGTGGTTTTTTCTTCTTTTATTTGTTTTTGTTTTAATTAGCTGCTCTCTATTCCTCTCGCTCTGTTTCGCACTATCTCTCGCTCTCTCTTTCGCTCGCTCGCTCTATCTCATTAACTCCTATGGTTGAAGTTTTACTTTTTCTTTAATGTAAAAAACGATCTGCGCTTTGGTTCGTCCTTTTGTGAAGTGGCTGGCAGAGTTTGGGATCTGCTGGCGGCCACAGCTGCCGAATCGCTTTGGGCTTTCAGGGATGTCACCCACTGGGACATTTCAGTATCGTCATGGGCCTGCAGCAAGAACTCGGCGCCGTTGGCGAGCCTAAAATGATGAAAGGAGAGAGAAATGGATTGGTTAAGTGGGATTTGCTTGCATCCACATGGCGGGGCTGGGACTCGACTTACTTTACTCGCAGCACATGCTTCTTCTTGGTATAATCACTGGCAATTTCAATGGCAGCTCCCTGCAGATCATAGCTGGGCTCGCTGCGGAAGGTCAATTCGGGATTACTCTTGTAACCCTTCTGATCTTTGAAGAATGAAATGCGACCTGCTCGGGCAGCCATGTAAACCTGTGGAGTATAGAAAGGGGGGACGGGAAAGTGTTAAGTGAAAGTTGCAAATCGAAGAGATATTTATGCTCTGCTCTGCTGGCAACATTTCAGTTGTCATTGCCGACCCCTGGGGTTTAGAGCTGTTCCCTCTAGGGCAGCCAATTGGTAGGTTAACTGATCTGTTTTGACTTCCATTGGTATTATGTTTATTTTTTGATGATTTTCCCCCATTTCTGTATTATTTTCCATTGTTTTATCATCCGTTTTTCGTTTTTTTCACCTCAGTTTTGACTCGCTTTTTGTATTTTGTTGCTTATTTCCTGCTTATTGCATTCTTTTATCCACTTTTCGTATCCTATTTTTTTTCTTTTTTCCTTCTTTTGCTCCATTTGATCCGTTTGTGACACTTTTTCACACTTTTTCTTACTTTATTTGAATTTGTTCTCCTTTTTTGTTAATTTTTTCTCCTTTTTTTTAAATGAATTTTCTTTTTTTTTTTAATTTATTCTCCTTTTATCTAATTTTTTCTTATTTTTCACCTTTTTTCTCCAATTTTTTCTAATTAGTTCTCCTTTTTCAGTTTTTTTACATCTTTTTCTCCCATTTTTCCCATTTTTTCTTCTTTTTTTTAGATTTATTCTCCTTTTCTCTAATTTATTCTCCTTTTTTCTTATTTTCCAACTTTTTTCTCCATTTTTTCTAAATAGTTCTCCTTTTTCTTTAATTTTACTTCTTTTTTTACCTTTATTCTCCTTTTTTCTAATTTATTCTCATTTTTTTCATATTTATTCTCCTTTTTTCATTTTTTTTGTTTTTTTCTTCTTTTTTCTTCTTTTTTCTTCTTTTTTCTTCTTTTTTCTTCTTTTTTCATCTTTTTTCTTCTTTTTTCTTCTTTTTTCTTCGTTTTTCCTCCTTTTTCACCATTATTCTTAATTTTGTCCAACTTTTTCACTCTTTTTTAACTCCATTTTATTATATTTTATCTCTTCTTTTCCTTAGTTCTCCATTTTCCTCTTTCTTTTCTCCTTTTCTGCTCTCTTTTTAAATATTTTTTCTTCTTTTCTGCCATTTACATGTCCACTTAACTTCTAAATCCACAAACTTACCTTATCCCAAGATCTGTTGGATGCCTTCTTGGTGGTGGAATCCCATTCATGCTTTCTTGTCACATAGCCCTCCTGTCCCTCACCAGCAGCTGGTGTGGCGCCTCGTTCTATAGATGATTAAAGAGCAGATCAAAAGTTCATTTAATTGAATCCTCCCACACACAACTTGTATCCGCCAAATGATTCTACTCTCTGGCATCCTCCACACACACATAAAGTTAATTTTAAACTACACTAGGTTAGATTCATGCTTCATCTAGGTGTACCTGTTTGAATCTCGACAACACGCTCGAATTCGACAGCCGTATCTTTGGCAGCTTCATTTAGGTTGGGGTTAGTTTTTTGGTTAATCCCAGTGGAGTTTATGGTTTATTTGTTTGGTTTTTGGTTTAGGTTTAGTAAGCATGAGGGAATGATAGATATAAAACAATCAGATTTAAAATGAGCATCTCGCAATTCACTGGGGCACTTGGGAGTGGGGAGATGAGGGATGGGATGGAATGTGCGTATGCTATATATTCTCTCGCGTACCTGCTTCGTCATGGGAAATGCCCACATCGACATCGTCGCGTCGCTCAGCCTCACGTTTGGCCTGTTCTGCCGCCTCAGAGGCGGCCTTGGCCTCTTGCTCCTCCTTGATGCGTTGTCGTTCGGCTTCTTCTGCCAGCTCCTGTCGCCTCTTCATTTCCTTAAGCTCAAACTGGAAAGTGGAAAGTGGTTAGTGGATGAGTTTCGTTGGCATCGCCTCGTTGCTTTCTTCACTTACTGTTGTCAAACGCTCAAGGGCACTGAAGCGCTCCTCCTGGGCGGCCGCAGACTTCTCGAACGCCTCGTGTTTCTTGATCAGGTTCTCCACCTCATCGATGGTGTGTCCCAGCTCTGAGCTGAGCAGGTAAGGCTCTTGGGCAATCAACCAGGCCTCGGCAACGGCAGCATCTCTAGCGAATTGATACACCTCCAGGACTACAAAACGAGATGAGGTTAGCATTTGTGGGACATTTAAAAGCGACAGAAATACTCACTCAGCTGGAGATTCTCCCAACGTTCTTCCCAGCGTCGCAGCAGCGCATTCCGGCTGTTGCTCAACTGCAGCAGACGATCCTTAATATCAGCAGAGGCGTAGTGATTGCGTGTGAGCAGCTCCTTGCCCAGGGATATGCATGCACTGAAGTTATCCTCTCGCGTATCGATCTCGGCCTTCAGGCTCTGATGGTTGTTCATTAGCAGCTCCACACCGGACACATCGCGCGGCTTCTCGGATGTGTTCATTTGGCGCACCAGATCCTCCATCCAGATCATCAGTATGCGCACCATGTTGAAGAAGCGGAAGAGATCGCCGGTATCGGCCAGTTTCTGTTTGCGGGCATCGCACATGGCCTGCAGATTGTCCCAGGCTTGCAGCACCTCCTGCTCGCGGTTGGTGATCTCCTTGGCCTTGTCGCCGGCATAGGCATCCTGCAGCTTGGCCGACTCCTCCTGGATCTGTTGCACCTGCGAGTACAGGGTGGTGAGGTCCTGCAGGAAGTTGTAGTGTTTGCGCTGTAGCGTGGAAACGGAGCCAGCATCGCGTCCCAGCTCATCGGAGACGCCGTGCTGTTTCTCCAGGATGCGTCCGAGCACATCCTTGCAGTCATGGAAGAATTTGTGCAGTTCCCGCGAGGCGGCCAACATTTGCGTGCGTGTCTCGATCAGCTCGAGCAGGTCTTGCCAGGACTCATTCAAGTTGTCCTTCCACTCGGCAATGGTGGCGGAATCGGAGTGTCCGGCCTGGATGAGGTTGTCGGCAATGCCGTTAACCTTGGCCACACGCTCCCCTCCCACCGCCTCTGTGTCGCGGGCGAATTCGTTGAAGCGCTCAGAGAGCAGGGTAACATGGTCGAAGTCTTGACCCAGCTCCTGGGAGCCGGCCACCACCTCACGGTCGGTGATCCACTGCTCCAGGTCATCAACCTCGCGGCTCAGCATGAACAGCTGGAGAGCCTCATTGAGGCGGGCTCGTCGCTCGCCAGCCAAATCCTTCAATCCCGCATAGAGTTTGTCCAGCTGGGACTGTTTAACGGCCACAGCATCGCCGCTGGACACATCTTCACCGCTGAACTGGCGCGCCACCTCGCCCAGCTGGCGTATGGTGTTCGCATAGTCCTCCACCGACTGCTCCAGATTCTCGTGCTTCTTCATCAGATTCTGTGCACTAATCTCATCCTTGCCACGGTCCTCAACCATCATGTAGAGCTCCTGTTCGCTCATCCACGACTCAGCCTCCTGGGCATCGAAGAAGTACTGCTGCACCTTCTCCGACTCGAGCAGATGCTTCTTGCGGTTCTCAATGGCATCCTTCAGCTCCTGCCACTTCTGGGTGAGGTCACTGATCAGCGCCTCGAACTTCTTGGCATCCTCGTGACCCTCGTCGATCAGTTTGCGGCCATTGTTGCAGATGGCGTTGATGCGGGGCTCGTGGTTGTCGATTTCTGTGGCCAGCGATTGGTTCTTCTTCTTCAGGACGTGGACATTGAAGAGGGAGTTGCCATAGTCTGCGGAATTGGCCACCGGCAGTTTCTCGTCGATCCACAGCTTCTCATCCTCGACATCGCGACAGAACTGGAAGGCTTCCTTCTTCTTCTCCAGCTGCTTCTGACGCTCCAGTAGCGGTGCCTTGATCTTCTCGAATCGCTCCAGCACGGCGGTCTTCTTTACGACAATCGGTTCGATCTTCTCCTCCGGCACGGTCTTCTGCAGATATTCCGTCTGCTTGTCGATCTCCTCCACCTGACGCGCCTTAACCGCCATCTGGGTCTGGATGACCTGTTGCTTCTGCATGAGTATGTTGACGGAGGTCAGATCGTTGGCGGTGTCTCCGCTCACAATCTGCTTCTCCAGATCGGTGATGTAGGAGTCAATGTCGTCGCAGGTTTGTTGGACCAAAACCTCGCGATTGGCATCGAAGAGCATGGCGCCCTTCTCCTTGGTGTGCACCTCCAGGTCATCGAACTGCTTGGCCAGCTCCTTGAGCTTGGGCTCTATGACATCCTTGAACTCGGGCTTCTCCTTGGACAGCTCCTGGGCGGATTTCTCTGCCTCAAAGAGACGCTCCTTGTTGGCCGCAATCTCCGCCTCGAATGCCTGGTGCCGGGTCCACTTGGAGTGAATGGTCTTGGCGCTTCTGTAGGTCTCGTCCTGTGAGGTAACATACTTCTCCTGCACCCACTCGGCCAGTTCTTCGAGATCCTGCAGGAACTCATGGAGTTTCACCTGGTTCTTCAGCTTCTCATGCTGATCCAAGGCCCGCTGCCGATTGTCATCCCGTCGCCCGGTGATGTTCTCTGCCCGCTTGCCAATTTTGTCCGCATCGAAGTGATCCTTCTCCACCAAAGTGTCAGCCACCTGTAGCAGTGTGTTGATCTTATCATCGTTCGCCTCCATGGTGGTGAGGAAGGCCTCATGTCGCTTCAGCTGGTTCTCGGCCTGCTCCAGGTTCACCGGAGTGTCGTCCTTGCTGAGGAAGTGCTCCTGCTGGCTCAACAACACCTCTGTCTGGCGGGCATCGCGATTGAACAGCTGCTGGTCGAGACTCTGCGAGAGCAGCACCTGGCGATTCTCCCACATCTGATGCAACTCCTCCCATCCATCCTTCAGGGCATTCAGACGTTCCCTGAGGAACATGTACTGTGGATCATCCGAGGTGCTGCCCTCGGAGGTCAGTCGCTCACCGTACTCCATCATGTTCTTATAGTCCTCCGTGTAGTTGTCAATCTCCTCGCGGATGGACTGATGCTGGTTGAGCAGCTTCTCCGCCTCGGGCAGCGAGGTGGGTGTATCCTCGGAAGCCACATCTGTTTGGGTCTTGGTCAGCCAGGTCTGGAAGTGATCCAGATCGCGCAGGAAGCGATGCAAGTCACCGGCCTCCTCCAGCTTGGAGTCGCGTTCCTTCAGCATCTGGGTAAGTTGCTCCCAAATGAGCTCGATTTGGGCAATGCGTTCGCGTATCAAAGCCGCCTCCTCTGGATGCTCGGCCTCAATGCTGTCTGCCTCGCGTCCCAGGCTCAACAGTTTGGCCTGAATGGCGGCCAGATCGCGGTCCATGCCGCTAAGGCGACGCTGCAAAGTCATCACACCGGTCAGATCCATCTCCAGGCTGTCCGTCTCGGTGAGAATGCGCTTCTTGTCCTCAATCCACGAGATGGTCTCGCGACACTCAATGTAGAAGGTCTGCACACCATGGGCGGACTTCAGATCATCCATCTTGGCCTCGGCCTTCTCGCGCAGAGTGGACCACTCCTGGTTGAGATGGTTCTGACGCTCCAGTATCTCATCCGAGTTGGGATGCTCCACGTGCAGCAACTGGCGTGCCAGCTGGTTGACCACGGCCACTCGTGAGGCATTGGCATTCATTTCCTTGTCGAAGCCCTCGAAGCGATGCTTCATTATTTCCACATCTTCGATGTCCTTGCCCGGCACCATGGTGTCCAGCATCTTGGTCTTCTCCTTGATCCATTGCTCCACACCGTCGGCCTCGGACATCAGCTTGTACAGGCTGAGAGCGTCGAGGAGACGCTGCTTGCGTAGCTTGGCCAGCTCGGTGAGCTCCTTGTAACGGGTATCGATGGCCTCCAGCCGCTTGTCCACATTCGCCTTCTCTGCCTCGTTCAGCTTGAGGGTCTCGGCCTGCTTGTGCAAGGCATCAATGACCTCGGCATAGTTCTTTAGCTCATCAGCCACATCCTTGTGCTTCTTGAGCAGCGACTGTACATTGGCCTCGTCGCGACCCACATCCTCGCTGGAGACAATGCGCAGTGTGTCCAACATCCAGTTGTCCACATCGTCCGCATCGGCAAACAACTGGAAGTACTCCACGGCATTCTCCAGGCGCTGGCGTCGGTACTTGGTGAGATCCAACAGATGATCCCACTTGGAGAGTATCTCCTTAAGGCGATCCTTAATGCGATCGGCTCCAAAGTGACCCTCGGTTATGAGCTCAGCACCCACCTTGGCCACATTCTGCAGCTGCGGATCGTGCGAGGTGATCTCCGACTCCAAGGCCTTGTGCTTGCTCAGCAGCAGGTTGACAGTGGTAAGATCATGACCAATCTCATCGGTGGACACAATCTGCTCCTTCTCCTTAATCCAGTTCTCCTCATCGGCAGTGTCCCAATAGAATTGCCACAGCTTGCGGCTCTCTTCTAGGCGACTGCGTCGCTCCACAGCCAGACGCACCAGCTCCGCGTAGGCATCCTCCAGCTGCTGGACGCGGCTGACAATGATCTCGGGATCGCAGGGCTTGTACGACTCTGGGTCATCGCTGAGGAACTTCTGGGAGTTCTGCACCACCACCTTGACCCGCTCGCCCAATATATTGATGTCTGCCTCCACCAGTGAATGCTTCTGCAGCAAATCCTCCACACCCATCAAATGCTTGCCATAATCATCCGTCATTAGCAGCTGCTTGATTTCCTCCATGTTGTCCAGTATGTAGAGCATCTCCTGGAAGTTCTGCTGCAGCTGCAGCGAGATCTCCAGGCGCATGCGACGTGCACGCAGCAACTCCAACAGATACGTCCACAGGCGCATCACATTGTCCTTGCGCAACAGAATCCTCTTTACATCATGATAGCGTTCCGATTCCAGTTCATCGCACACAGCCACCACGGCCTGCACACGCTCCTCGTAGGCAAAGATGTCGGTTTCAATGGCCTCGTGCTTCTTGGCCGCCGCCTCCACGGCCGCCAGATCAAAGCCAAAGTTATCCTGGCTCACTAGGCGCTGATTCTCCGACAGCCAGGTTTCGCGCATCGAAGCCTTACGGTCGAATCGTGCGGCCAGCTGCTCCAACTTCTCCTGGCGTATCAACTCCTCGCGCAGAGCCAACTCCCGCTCGTGCTCGGCCTTCTCCAAACGCTCCCAGGCCTTGTTAATGTCGGATATCATTTTGCCCTCCTTGGGGGTGTAGGGCTTTTGGTTGTTGGCCCGCATCTTGGACTGTAGAGTGAACAGCAGCACCTCCAGGTTGCCCTTCTCCACAAACTTGGGTGGCTTCTCGATGGTGCGATAGTTAGAGAACTGAGCCAGCTGACCCTGTACCCCGGCCAGTGAGTTTTCAAACTCACGCTCGCCCAGCGACTGAATTGTGGTCTCAATCCATTTGAGCAGATCGCTGGTGAAGTGCTCATAGTCATGGATCATCTTGTCATTCTCCATGGCAATGCCCACCACCTTGCCAATACGCTTGCCCTGCACCGTCTCCTGCTTCAGTTTGCTAAAGTAGTGATAGTACGTGACCACATAGGTGATGATCGACTTCTCATCGGGATGCTCCACAAACACATCCTCGGCATCAAGCAGATTGGCCAGTCCCAGCTTATCCTCGGCCACATCGAAGGCATTGTTCAGATTGTGTATGGCATTCGTTTTCGATAGCTTCTCAAATTGCACTAAATCTGGACGGTGTTTATGGATGATGGCATTAAAGGCGAGACCATCGCGCCACGAAGTGGTAAAATTTCGCACATTCACATTGTGATAGCCGGCAGTTTTCATCTGGCACCAGAGCAATAATGCATCCTTGGCCGATTTGGTTTCCTTGTTGTCCACCTCCTCGATGGTAATATCTTGAATCTGTATTAGAAGTGGGCGGTGGTGAGTGAGAAGTAAGTAAATGGGTGGATAGGTTGTTGTATCTATAGCAATTGGAAGAGAAACCACAAGGCAACCTAACTCAGGTATTAGAATCCGCCTTTATAACATGAAATACAGCTAATAAGCCCAATATATCATCTATCTGGATCAGTTAGAGAAGCTACATAACCACTGAATCGCATTCTATCTACCTAATCCAGTCTAGAAGGCAGTTGGGCAAGAAGCTTGGCTTTGATGTTGACGGTAAAGGACGGAAGAGGAACTTCTTTCTCAAAAAGAGAGTTAACCCACATGGCAGTCTGTCCATGCCTTGAGTACTTACACAAAAGGGAACCTTACTACTCGAGCGACTAGACGCAAGTTGAAAATAGAAAACTGAGTACATCGATTAGCTGCTTAACTTCTCTGCTGTTTAAGAACACCTTTAACCATAGGGTTTTTTGGGATTTGTAACGAAATAAGCAACAGCGGGTTTGCTCTCTCCTTGTTTTTGTATTTTCAATGATCAGCAATAACCAAGGAACCCTCAGCTCCCACTCACAAAACCACTTTGTGACAGGGTTTCATCAACAGAAACAGCGATGGGCAACAAAATCTACTTTCTCAGTTAAATTGATATATGTGCAATATGATATTTTGTCATTTCTGATGAACTAATAAAGCTACATTGTTGTTTACTGGAAAAGGCTTCAGTTTATTAGCTTTACAATATGAAACTATGAAGTAAGCACTGAAATAAGGGGTCTCATACTACATTGAATTAGTATACCAGGCTATGGGGGGTGGTACCGCCAGATACTTGAACTTTTCTCAGTGTAATGTAGCTGACTCTTAAGCAAAGTGACTGTGCCTGGCACTGGCCAGTGTCTGTAGATTTCAGTGAGCTGTATTTCATTCCTTGAAACTAGTGCAGTAGTCGAGTGTCTCGACTGAAACTTATTCTGGGTATGGGTAGCTATTTTCGGTCCCTGAGTGCCCTGATACCACTCTTCTTGGGAAGGAATAAGGACGTACAAACAGTACACAGTAAACTGGACCTACACAAATGTTACCACTCTCCTACATTCATTTCTTCTAGAGAATTGTGTCAAAAACATGGCCTGTTGCCGTTCTCCGTGCAACAGTAACCCATTTTTGGGCTGTCCCTACCCTTGTGATTTCAAAAACTTGGCCTAGCCTTGGCGGGTCATAAGACATTCAAGACTCTTGTTTGAAAAACTCACCTGGAACCTTAAAATGATCGTCCAAATCAGACCCAAATTCAATGAGGCATTTCCATCCACAATATCATGCGAACCAATATTCTCCAAATGTACCCGCTGTTCGCGTAGAAATTGCAATGCTTTATCCACATTCTCCAGGCAGTGAATCCTCATCTTTCCCTTGGTTGGCTTGGGCAGACGTTCGCCCGATAGCACTTCAAGCAATTTAATCAAATGCTTGCCATCCCGCATATCCACATAGAGATCACCGATGCGACAGTTAACACGACAGAGATGCGAATTAACCCATTTGGTGAACGTCTTCTTTTGTACACTCTCACGCTCCTCCGCGAGAGCCTTGATGCGGGATCGTTCGAAGAGGCGGGAGCTGGAGTTGCCGCCATCGTATTCGTATTCATCGATATATTCGTTACCAGGACCCTGACTTGGGTCCCATCGAACAATTGAAATGTCCGTCGTCATGTTTTGGTTATGTTGTTACAGTTTCCACAATTAATTAAATTTTGTATGTCCTTTTGCCCTTATTTATGGTGTGTCCAAACCGAAGGTGTTTTCCCGCGCACACACACACAAAGAATACTGCAAAAGAGAAGCGAAAAGAGGGGGGAGGGAAATGGGAGTGAAAATTTGGTTAAACGATGATGATTCATTCAATGAAGATATGAATGGCGTCATTGGGGCCGGCGGGTCATACGCCGGGTCAGCTTGAAGTCCGATCGCAATTGCTGTGAGTGAGTCTGTGTGCGTTTGTGAGGGAAGGGGAGTGGGGGAGGAGGGGTTGATTACATCATGCACCAAGCCACAAAAGAGTGTGTGAGGTCTGACCCTCCCCCTACACCCCAAACCCCCTTCCTTCTTTGCACTGATACAAATCGCACGCTCGATGTGGGGCCAATGGCGAAACCATGAAATTGCAGGAAATTCAATTCACAAAAACAATCGACACACACACACACACAGAGAGAGAGTGAAATTAGCCCACACTATCAAATGTCATTCATGATTTTCACTTATTTACACGTAACCAGAATTAAGTGAACATTTTTCTGTATAATCCATTTGCCAACAGTATCATCTGCTGCTACTGTGGGATACCAACCCAAAAGAGTACTCGAATGAGGCGAAAGTTGGTTCCAACTGGCCTCTACAGCAGATAGTTTCAATAAGACCCTTCTCTATAAAGAAAGTTCCATGGCAAAGTCCGTCAAGGCTCCCTTTCCTTTTGTAGGCAAAGCAGACAGTTGCCCATTCAGCCTGTTGTCTCCAATCAACAGAGAATGTTGATACTCAAAGCAGTGAATGAATCACTCCCATGATTCCACTTCCAATCCACAGGCTTATCAACCACATCCTAACATAGTACAGAACATGAGTCTTACTGACCACTTTAAACGAGCTTTAGCTGCCTATTCCTGAGAGCAAGATAAAGACATTCCCCCATATAGTCATCATACTGACCTAGAACTAAGATAACTGCCTGTGACAACTTCAAATAGACACCACCCATTATTAGTTTTACTGATTCGGAGGAAAACTTTTGATTCACTTACATAACAGGTACTCAGGTACACATACTATAAGCGGTATTCCCTTTTGAAAAAAGACCAGAAAAATATCCAAAACAAACAAAAAATTCGAAATAAATGTTGTTTGAGTTGTCGCATCTAGGTATTGTGTGTGCTGTTTATATTATAAACTAGAAATCAATCAAGAAACCCAGTATTCTATATACATTGAGGCTTTAGAAGTACCTAGAAGACCCTTAACTTCTGTTAGAAGATTCTTCTTTACCTTCAACTCATACCCAACTTCTACAATATAGCAAGAACAGTACTAGACCTATGATGGAGGTCACTGTAAGCACCATAAGACATACTTCTAAGTTGTGCGAATGAGTAGGAGGTCTTTGCGACGGCTTTTGCAACTTGGAAAACCATTCTCTGTAGACCCGGTTACCCCAGCAAATGTGCACCCATAGAGCCAGGTCTCTCTTGGTCGTCTCTTCAAACAGGTGTATATAGAGACTTTGCCTACAATCGAACCTTCAATACAAGCAGCAGGAGTTCTACGATTTTCTTAACACAATTTAAACTTGTCAAATTTGACTGCTAAGATATTATATAGAAACAAGAAAGAATTTATATAATATATGAAAGGGTTGAAGATTTAACCACCAGAAATCAGCATAAACTACTGTCTCTTAGATTTGCTTTTGAAAACTGTTCCCATAGCTAAGCTGGTTCAATTCTGGTTGCAATATCGTGAATATCCATGAAGAATCTTTTGAAATCCTTCAAATTTAAACTGAAAGTGAGCTCTTGTACAGAAAAAACGACTAGGTTCGACTTGGAAAATGTACTCATCCCCAAAAATACATAGAATTCCACAGAATAAGTTTCTTTTTACAGTTCTTGAAGCTGAAAACGTTTTAAAAAAGTTTCACATCAAAGCAGAAGAGCTTTAAAGTGGTGATAAAACTCAAGTAACATAAGAAACCATTCTAAAAAGTAGCAAGGACTGTTTAAAAACTACTAAGTTCGACTTGGAAAGTGTACGTCCCCGAAAATACATAGAATTTGACAGATATAGTTACTTATTCAGTTGTGGAAGTTGAAAACGTTGGAAAAAAGTGTCACATCACAGAATAAGAGCTTTAAAGTGATAATAAAACTTATATATTTTGATCAATAAATGAAAAACACTCCCAAAAAGAAGCAAGAACTGATTAAAAACCCCTTAAACTAAACCTAGATGCGAGCTAAGACTTTAATACAATGATGTTCACGCCTGGCCCGCGCAAGAGCCAAACAAATTGTCGTTATTTACACCGAACACGAGCCGAACGCAGGCCGAGGCTTGTGCCAAGAGAGTAAACAGCTTAAGAGTCGCTAACCAGCTATCGATAAAGTAGGTCAGAGCTGGTTTTGGGTCGCTTTTCTCTCGCTCACCTCACTTTTATTGTTAAACACTGCTTTAAGTTCTCAAAATTCGAAAGAAGGTACAATTCGGAGTTTTAAAACTATTGGAAAACGAAATGTAAGGTTCGAGGAACTATTTGGAAACTTATTGCATTTCTTATAAGATCTTTATAAAATGGGCTGAACTTTATTTTCCTGGTGGTAGGTAAGGAGTCCAATGAATCCAATGGATTCAATTCTAATCCAGTTGAAATCCCTTCAGCCCAACTAAACTTAAACTGGAACAAAAAAATGTATTCAAGGAACAATTTCCACTTTGTCCTAGGTCAACAAGAAATCGTACAATTTTCCGCTTTTCATGTGGAAGTGGTGGCTTTGTGGTATCTATACCAAATGCGTTTGTGTGTGAATGTCCTTTGACCTTTATTCCCATTTGAAAGTGCCTCCTCCTGCTGCTGCTGCTGCTGTGGGTACAGGTGCAGGTCATTCCCTTCAACATAGTTGAGAAGCTCTCCTCCCCTCCCCGCCCCATCCCTGCTCCAACCACACAGTAGAGCCAATGCTGATTTCATTTGTACTAATTTTTGCGACAACACACAAAAAAAAAAAAACAATTGTTAAAACAAACAAAAGCCGAAATCAGCACACAACAACAACACTAATATGTAGCTTATTTACATAGACGTAACACTCAAACAAACACACACACACACACACACAGCCACTCGGAGAGATACCAAAGTAGCGTAGCTTCTATGTATTACGTAATAATTTTATATTAAACGAAGCTTCAAACTTGAAGAGAAAACAACAACAAAAACAAAACGCCGCCGCACTCACGCATCATGCAGGAGACGAGAGAGTGTGGAGAGTATGTATCTGGAGAGTTGAATTGTGTGTGGATTGGTGGGATAGAGGGAGGGGGGGAGGGGAGGTGTTGTTGTGAAGTAAACACAGGGTAGGTTTTGAACTCAAAAAATGCATAAGAAAACAAATTTGTAACTGGCCTCGCTCTCTCTCTCTCTCTCTCTCTCGCTCCCTCTCTCTATGTTGGTGAGTGCTTTTAATTATGAGGCGATCTGCTTGTTAATGACAAGTTGAGTTCATCACTTAATCAAGTTAGAGTGGCAAATAGAGAGCGATAGAGAGAGAGAGAGAGAGAGTTGTGCAACCTACTAAAGGTTCAATTAACCAACAACAACCAGCTAACTTCAATGCAAACCACCACCAAAATGTTAAGTCAAGTCAAAGTTTAATTATGGACAAAACCTGTTCCCAAAATGTTTTTCCTTTAGTAGCGGCTTCTCCTATAAGGAGCTATGTAATGTATGTACGTGCCTCTGGCCTGTTTACAACTGTACATACATACATACATAACGAATGTGTGTGTCAGTGATTTGTCATAAACAAGGCGGGCCCGCTGCCGCCGCCGCCGCCGCCAAACACACAAACAAACCCAAATCGGATAGAAAAAGTGAGCTAAGCAGCAGCAAGTGCAGAGCCATAAAATTTTCACCCATTTTCACAATGGAAACTTCAACTCGTGACCTCTTGAGTTGAGGTTGGCTGGTTGGTTGGTTGGTTGGTTCATGGGGAGGAGGGGGAGCGCAGGCATTGCCTATTTTTACATGTGTGTGTGTGTGTGTGCACGTAACTGTATTTCAAAATGCAGGCGTATCTTTGAGAGAGAGGGCGACTCTCTCCCTTCCATCTTTCACTTTTGTTTTGATTCTAGGACACACGTTTCAAAGAAAAAAAAACTTTCAAAAAAAATCCATTATTACACAAAAATAAATTCAATTCCCCACCACACTACTCGTCCAATTCGATTAGGAGCAGCACACACACCACTTTTTTTTTTTATATACGCGCTCTCACGAATGATGTCATCAACGCCAGCAGCGGGGCGGCAAACAGAATCTGCTCAATTTTTAATCGATGCTTTTGATATATGTACATATGTATGTATATGGGATTTAGCACATTTCCTAGTTAGTGGTTACCACCGAACTGATCTGTCCCACATTTATGAGATACTTTTCCGCTCTTGTCATCACTCACACACACACCAACACCACCTTGGGGCGTTGGTCTATTTCACCGTTCGATGAAGTTCGTTTTTAACTTGATTTTCACCACACACACTAACACTCGCACATACACTTACCTACTCGAGAATTTAGCTGTTCTGTGTTGCCCTAATTGATTCATGAAAACACACACACACAATTTTGTTTTTAATATTCGTTAAATTTAATTTTTTAATACAAATTCTCTTCGGTCTGGCGATGAACTTCATTCGCGAGTTAAATGAAAAATGTATGTATTCAAAACAGTGCAAGACAGAGAGGGCACTGGTAGTGTGACCAGATATCAATAATAAATGTTTCGACAAATATGAGAGAATTGGTTAGCTATCGACTAGTCGATGGTCAGAGTTTCGATAGCGTAATGAATTGTTCTGCCCATCACTAATGCATTTTGAAATACATATTTAGGCGCCAAGTTCACATTTGCTTATGGTAAGCAAAGTTGCGTGAATTAGGGCTAAATTGATCGTTATATTATTAAAATGTGTTTAAAACTACCAACATTTTATATTATTTACTAAGTTAATGTTGTTGTTAAGCTTTAACATAAAAAATGTAACTCTGTTTATACGTGCAGCTCCGAAGCAACTTTGTGTGAAAAATTTGCCATTTGAATAAATTTTACTTCTTTTTTTTATTAAGTATTGTATTTTTTTGTTTTTAATAGAATGGAGCCATTTTCGCATGCTGGAAACTATGGAAATCTGGCTTTATGAAGGGGACGAGTACGAAATGCTGTAGTTTTTCCAAGATTTTATGTTAAAAATACTCCTGCACTCCTCTCAGCGCTGAGAATAAGGTATTAATATAATTAAATAATTCACAGTGCGCTTCTTTAAGTATAAAACAGAGTTCCCGGACCGTTATTCAGTGTAACTTATCATGATAATATTTATTTGCATTAAGTGTGATCCAAGGTTCACCACGTATTCTCCCACATCTATGCGGGGTAAATACTATTATTAATTTCTTTCCATGGGCGGCACTTGACGTGCCTTGATATAGGCAGCACGAAACTGAACTATTTTGAACCGATTGTGCCAGCTCTAATACCGATGTGAGTGCTGTGATGGTAGAAGCCTATCGATATATTATTTTCATCCGATGTTGTCAGCTCCAATTGGGATGGGAAAGCTGAACCTATCGATAGGTTGATGGAAGAGAGAAAGAGAAGAGCGTGAGTCACGAGCTCGTGTTGGCACCAAAACTGCAGGGCGGGAAAAGCTCCAATTTTAAAACTCTCCCCAGCGAAGAAAACGAAACAAAAGAGTTTACTGAAACTCACAACAGCGAAATTGTATGGCTTTTTATAGTTATCCGGAAACGTGATTACACAAAAGTATTTACCATTAATATCAACTTTAAGTGCCCGTTGCATATTTCCGATTCAGTGTGTGTGTGTGTGTGTGCGCGCCTATTGTTTATACGCATTAACTCACACGCTCGCAAATTATTTACTGCAATGTAAATAAACAAAACATATTCCCCCAGATACTTAATAACAAAAAAACACAAAATTTGCTCTCGGCCACAGAAAACTTTTTGTGAACCGAACCGAAAACCGATGCGAGGCAAACAGTAACAATTTGAACGACACGACGGCGAGCCCCGCTGAGCAACGCTCTCCTCCTGTTTCTCACTCGATCAATGATCATTGGCTGGTCACCATCTCCATTCCAAAAACAATCCAACAAAACTATTACCCAAAAAAAAGATTGTTGTTTTTATCATTTGTGCTATTCCCATGGCTGCCGCTAACAATACAAGACGTGCGTCTGGTTCGTCCATGGCACCCAGGATTACCGTTACGAACATGGACAGCAGAGGAGTCGGAGGTGGAGGTGGATTGGCAGCTGTTGCACCCGAACCCAAATCTCCTGATGCTCTCAGCAGTTTGGTGCCCAAAAAGAGTTTGAGCTCCATGTCGGAAGATGAGATTATACAGGAGAATCTGACAGAAATTCTTGAAATGAAATCGCGCGTAAGTACTGTTAAATTTGTATGTTGAGTCACCTGGCGGGGGGGGGGGGTTGGTGGGATACGTCATGGCTGTTATCCGTGTCGAAAGAAATGTACGACGCCATCGTTTTTGGCCATTTAATGTATATATGTATACCCCCCCAAAGTATATACATATATATATATGCACGTTCATGATCTCGCTGGAACGCCGGATTTTGTAAACAAAGTGTTTATGGGCTAACTAAACACACACACACACACACACACACACACACAGCAAATGATTCATTTCTAATACTTTATTCCTTTTGCAGGAGGAACGCAAAGCCAACGGACGCTTGGTGGCTGTCATTGTGGCCTTTCTGGGTAATTATATATATATATATAATATAAATATACACACACAGAAAAGATATCAACAGATAGTCCACAAAAAAACACACAGAAAACAGATGTTGTTACTAAAAAGTTTCCATCGGTATTTGGTAGCGTATAGTTAACTTGTCGAAAGATGTCCAAATATTCGCCGAATGTTCGCTAAACATTGAGGATTGAAGCCAAGAAACGAACCTTTTTTGGGGGGGGTGGACAGAGTTCAAATTTAGAATTGGATGTACCAATATATAGCAGTCACTTCACTGAGATTGTGAAGGGCAAAACAAAATGTGTAAACATTTTGCCATTGTTTTCCACACTTAGAAACTTTCCAAACTTTAGAATGGGAACAAAAGATCCTTTCCTTCACTTGGAAATGTAGAATCAAGCAGAAATCCCAATTGCAAAGATCTTCTCTTCTCTCTAAACCTAAAACAAGTTCAAAAATGTTATATTTGTGACTGAAACCGCTCTCCAACTACAAATTTTCGACCTTGCGATGGATTTACCTAGAAATTATACATTTTTATTCTATTATACCCATTTATTTCCAACTTTGGAGTTGTTGTTTTCCACACTATGAAGGACTAAGAGCTAAGCATACCCTCTTTTTTTCGAAATTGGTCAATACTTATTCTTTTCGTTCATTTTCCAGTCTTTTGGGAGTGGATTTTCCCAAATTCAAGGACTGATTTTCCAATTATTTGGTTCCTAAAATGTATAATAGAGCTGGGCGCATGAAAAATAAGTGCAGAAATGAAATCAGAGCCTCCAAAAAACTTTAAAACGATATACAATTTCATTTTTTGTTTAATTTTAACTTTTTCCCCTACAAAAGTCAAGGCCCTACCCCTCAGACTAAAGAAATATGCGCAGAAATGATATCAGAGCACCCAAAAACCTCTAAAACGATACACTATTTCTTGTCTTGTTTAGTTTTAACCCTCTTCCCCCTTCATAAGTCAAGGCCCCACCCACCCGATTAAGAAAATATGGTTAGAAATGATATTAGAGCACCCAAAAACATATAAAACGATATCCCATTTGACTTTTGATTCATTTTACCCCCTAATCTCCCTGCATAAGTCAAGGCCCCACCCACCCGATTAAGAAAATATGGTTAGAAATGATATCAGAGCACCCAAAAACCTATAAAACGATATCCCTTTTGACTTTAATTTAATTTAACCCCCTCTTCCCACACCATAAGTCAAGGCCCCACCCACCCGATTAGGAAAATATGGACAGAAATAATATCACAGCACCCAAAAACCCATAAAACGATATCCCATTTGACTTTTGTTTAATGTAACCCCCTATTTTCCCTGCACAAGTCAAGGCCCCACCGCCCGATTAGAAAAATCTGGTCAACAAATAACATTGGAGCCACGAAAATCTCAACTCTAGACCTTTGAACAACCATTTCAAAAAAGTTCATAGCTAAAAAACAATACATTTTGCTTTGTGAATACTCTGCTCTGCTACAAAATTTCGTTCCTAGAATATCCAGCTCGAAGGTCTATGAAATAATTCCATTGCCATACTTTAGAGTACCTTACTTCTCACTCAGAAGATATCTTACATCCAAAATTTAATAGTAACGAACCTATTTCGGAGCTTCTATTGCAAGAACTGAAGTTTTCATACAGTTTCCATTTGTAATGACCACATTTGTAGATATTTTGCAGGTTATTTAAGGACTAAAGTTCAATTAGAAGACGAAAAGTAGAAATACTTATGCCAAAAAGTTGGAAAATATGGGAAAAGGAACAGGACTTGGTGATATATCAAGTGTGAATCCTTAAACTGCTTAGCCATAATCAAACGCAGCATTCTATATCCTGTGTCAATCTACGAGTCGTTGCCCTAGATCTTCCATATTTATTGACCTATTTTAAGTGCCATTTGAAGAAATCTCCAAAAAAAATTCCTGCCACAATTGGCAACTGCTGTTTGGGCTGTGCCCTAATCCATCGCCTCCTCTCTCTATCTCTTCCCAGTCATCTTTCTGGCCATCTATCATGCCTGGTTGCGTAAAACCACCGCTCTGGCTGGCATGCTGGTGCCGGCTGGCATCATGCTCTCCTACGGCGCCTGGGTGATTGTCCTGGCCAAGCGGGATAAGCACAAGCGAGCCATGTTTGTAAGTCGCCTCAACGCTTTCCATTCCATTCCATCCTTTCTTCTTTCCTTCCTCTACTCAAATCTCCGCATACTCCGCAGAAACGACACATTGAGGAGGTGGCCCTCAAGAACAAATGCGAACTGCAGGAACAGGCACGCCTGAGGCATGCTCACTCCTCGGCGTACACGGACACGGATCAGCAGAGCGGCAGCGGCAGTGCATCCAGTAGTCTACAATATGTCAACGAATTGCTGCCCAAGAAGCAGCGACAGCGACGTCACCGGCAGCGACAACGCGAGCGTAAACAACAGTTAAACGGCGACACCTCCTCCGGCGAAGTCGTCACGGTGCATCGGAGCAGGGAGCAGGGAGCGAAGCGGCCCAGCTTTAGGCAAAAGCTCTTCGGTCAGACAATTGCCCATGTGAAGCTGGTGGAGATGCAGGCGGATAGTCTGGACTCGAATTCGAATGATGCCAACGATTTGGAGGAGAAACGCAGCCGATTGCAACGTTTGGATAAGCAGCTGGCCATGCCGCAGGTGGTGCGGATGAGTTCAGCGCCATAGGGCCGCGGCGGGGGCCGGGGGCAGGGGGAAAAGGGGGGCGGCCGGGGAGGGCCTGGCTATTGTGGTTGAGTAAATAAATGTATTATTATCACAAAAATATAAACAGGAAATTCGATTTTATAAATAGACTTGCCAAAAGTAACCAAAAAGGAAGGAGAGAAGAATAACGGAAACAATGCTGTACGCATACATGCATAGCATTTGGGTGTGTGGAGAGTGGAGAGCGGCCATTTTGGACTGTGTGTGTGTGAGCTGTTAAGTCTGTGCTGCTGTTGGCCAAGAATTGTATATGTATTTAATTCTGTTGTTAATGTAAATATTATCACTACATTTAAATCAAATATTTGTGCAAACTTTTGGCATCCTCTCTCTCCCTCTCTCTCTCTGCTCTTTGTTTAATATTTGTGTTTAACACTTGTCTATGCATATGTGTCTGTGTGTGTGTGTGTATGTGCGTTTGCAACGCCAAGCAGTTTGCAACTTGCAAAGCAGTGCATTTTGTAGCTGCACTTGTACTCATTAGAGATGGGGGATATTTTTAGTGTTGGGTGTCATATTATTCGTTTGTTGAGTAATTAAACTGAAAACTACATAAACCGTTTCATGTGATTCGCATTTGGAGAATCAATTTACCACATATAGATTGACTTGGAAGTGGATACTGGAAATATACCATTATACATATTAAACATTATGGCAAACATTGTGGTGAACTCTTACCAGTGCTGCCAATTGGCCAAATCGACTGTTAAATATTATACATCTGAAATATATTATTTATTCTTTAATCTCAGGTCCGATTTGACATCTTTATACACAATTTACTCTGCTATATGTTCGATTTTGTGGCAGATATTGCTATAATTTTTATTTAATTGATTTCAATTTATGAACCGCAGTTTTGAATATACCGCCTCAATGCTTGAGCACTTCAGTTTTTGCCGATTTCACAGTGACCCAGTCACAGGTTACTTGAAAATCACACCCATCTCTATTTCACTCACTCATTTCGAAGCTCCCGCTCCTCACTGCTTTAAAAAGTACTCGATGCAGCGCCATCTTGAAATTACAATAAAATCAAAGCGTTTCGTTACTTCTGCTGGATTCTTGCTCGTTAGCATTCACTTACAATCTGAACCTACATCAGAGCGGACGTGTTTCCAAGTGAAAATAAGTGAAAATCTGTAAAATCAACCTACAAATCTCACCAATCGAAGAACAATTTTCTACGCGAATTAAATTGCTAGCTGTCTTTAAGCGCAACCGCCTAGAATACCAGAGAATTCTCGCATCGAACGTGTGTATATTGAACGTGAAGTGATCGTCATCGTCGTTGTGCAAAAAGAAAATCTCCTTCTAATTTTTATTCCCTTCTCGTTTGCCGTTTAACTTGAGTGCGTCGAAAATGGATTTGCGTAGCTGGAAGAAGATGCTGTTGCAGTGGGTAAGTGAACCAAGGGTTTTTTTTTTTTTTTTTTTGAAATTCAACATGTCTGCCAAGATGTAGGCAGAGCACGTGCTTTTTGAAAGGCAAGAGGTTAGTGGAAGATTCTGGACGGCAACCGAAAAGAATGAATTTAACTGTCTCCGTCCGAAAGGAGAAGAGAAGAAAAAAAACGCATGAAAGAGCAACGCCGCCGTTTTTTTTTTCTTCACGTTTCTTTACTCGCCACATTCGTGAGCAGGGCCCGCTTCTGTGTGAAAAAGAGAGAAAACTCTAGAACGCACGCTGTAGTAAATGGGCTTCCTTGTTCGCTCTCTCCTGGGCTAATACCTCTTCGGGCAGGCCCCGCCACGTTTTCTCACGTTTCTGCATTTGCCCACTCACGCGTTCATGAGTGGAGGCTTGCGGTTATTTAACTTTGGCCACCGAGCAGAGTTGGCCCCCCTCAGGCAAATCGTTTTCAACGTTCTCTTTCCGTGTACTTTGTTGCCAGATTTGTACGCCATATTTTTTCTTTGTGAATTTGCAAATTTTTTCAATGTGTGAAAAATTTCAAGATGGCGGCAGAGCAGGTTCCGGAAGTTGGCCATGCCACGTGCAGAGCTGCATTGAGAAAGATTCTAGAACAGGCCCCTGGCCAAATGAAGAGCGAAAAAACATATGCCTGTCTCTCTCTGGGGCAAATTTGTTCAATGTGTCGAAAATTTCAAGATGGCGGCAGAGCAGGTTCCGGAAGTTGGTCATGCCACGTGCAGAGCTGCATTGAGGAAGATTCTAGAACAGGCCCCTGGCCAAATGGAGAGCGAAAAAACATATGCCTGTCTCTCTCTGACACACAGTTATGATAGACTTCGGCTGGCTGGCCAGGCCTGTTCTAGAAGCGTGCAACACACATACATACACATACATGTACATTAAAACGGTGTTCCCCAGCCGTGCTTGCCTTAGTAAAACATCAGTTAGAGAGAGATAGATAGAGAGAGTCAGTTAGCCCCTCTTCAGTAAGAAGTTGCATGTCTTCTGTCCATCCACAATCCTATGTTGGGGATTAGCTTGAATGTCCATCGTCCTCCCCATTGTGGAGTCTCTTCCGTTAGGTATCTGCCTCCCTCTTATTGGTAGCCTAGCGTTATGTTGTGCCATTTAAAGGAGTCCAAAGTTTGCTCCCATCATTGCTTAGCCCATATTCTTATTTGATTTTTGGTTTTATCTATCCATGCAGGTCAACAATAGCGATGCCAATCATTCCTTTGGCTTCTTGGAGCAGTCGAGTGCCGAGGCGTTCTTTGTGGGATTCTTGAATCAATATCCCGACCAGCGGCGGGACCAGCAACTGCTAGAGTTTCTGCATGGTAATCCCATTCTCGTACGTTTCAGCCTTATCGTCAACTAATCTCTCCTTTTTTCTTGGTTTTTAGTGGAATACCCGGGATTTTCACCCCACTTGGATGGCCAGGGAAACGTTTCGCGCTCGGACTATCTTTATGTCTACACTCTTCTGTTGCATTACTCGTGCATCAAGAATTCCAGCGATTTCTTTAGAAACATTTGCACCACCTTGCCGGATGCCGCTCAGATGAGCATTGCGTCCTTTTTTGAGCGTGCCGAGCAAATATCGGAGCTAACTCGCGAAAACCTTCGCCAGGCCATTACCGTCGCTCGTACGCAGTCGGAAACCAACGGCGATCCGAATCCAGGGGAGATGGAAAAGGAGGATGATATGGATGAGAGTGGAAAGCTGGTATCACCTGTATCGACACCGCCATCGGGCCGCGTTGTGGCCATAGATCCGCCCACACCGAAAACGGAGCTTCTGAATCAGAAGACACGCCAGCTAATGGACTTGCGTTGCGAAAATATTCTCCTCAATGAACATATACTTGAGAACGAGAGTTTGATTAAAACCTTGCTCGAGGGTAAGTTTCGAATATTAACTGCATTTCGTATTCAATCAAGTACACTTCGTAGTTTAGTACAGTCTGAATTCAAGCACGGATTGAATACAAAAAGCTGCACAAAATGAGCAACGGAAGTTTCTTAAATCTCGCAATAGCTTCTAAAACTTTAGCCCTGGAGTGTAGGTAGATTTCTGATCTGCACATTAATAACATCTTGTGATATCTTTGCATCATAACAGACCTATTTGATTTATAGGCTCTGTCATGTCATAGAACAGTCTTAGGTCCCATTTCACAACTTCTACATAGAACTAAATGTCACATTAACTAATCAATAACAATCAAATCTTAGTTTATCTGACACCTAGAAGCTATCTAGCAGATAAGAACACGGTCCTAAGTGTTTTTTTTGGGCTTAAGTCAAAAACATGTCTGTTTCTACGCCAACTAGTTTCTCAGTTTTAAAGCTATCGAGCTGAAATTTTGCACAGTGTCTACTGTTTGCTGCACACTACTAATATGTGGGAACCAACCGGATCGGATGACTTTATCTCATAGCTACCATAGCAACAATAGGTCGGAAAACTAGTTTTAGTGAGAAAAACTTTTTTCTTTTCAATGGAAACGTCTTCAAACTTTGTAATCGTAGGTTTACTACGTTTTTTTATAATTCTACCAAGTTTTATTAAAATCGAACAACTATATAGTATAGCTGCCATACAAAAGATGGGTCTGAAAAACAGTTTTAGTTGGAAAAACTTTTTTGTTTTTAATGGTAGCTTACTGCAATGTTGTATTTGTTTGTTTTACCTGTTTTCACATAATTATACAAATCGGATGACTATATCATATAGCTGCCATACGAACGATCGGTCGGAAAATGGCAAAAAGAGTATTTTTTTTGGGGAAATATTTAAGCGAGCACTACTTGCAAGGGTATAAAGACTTGGGCACAGACGAAGTTAGCTTAGCTTTCTCGTTATCATTTGTATTAGTGCCTACGCAGGCGCAAGCCAACTCTGGGCAACTCTATATTTTACTTTTCTGAAATGAAATTCTATTTTCCCACAGATAACGAGATTAAAAAACAGCAGCTTGCCAAGCTCAATGCCGCCGCCAGTTTGCAAACTGATAGAGAGGACGAAAGTCCTGTCAAAAACTTTATTCCCAATGAAATGGATCATGTAAGTGGTAACACACACACAGAAGCCGCCCGACACAAACACAACTGAGAAGCAAAAATAATGTTTTCCCATTTGTTCTTTTCAGCTTAAGACCAGACTCCTTAGGGAGATCAGCAATCGAGATGACATGATAGCCGAATGCCAGGACAAAATGCAGGAGTTGCGTAACGTAAAAGTCAAACTGTCCGAAATGGTTAGCACTTTATCCCCCCACCCCCTTCCTTACCTCCATCGACCAGTTTCATCAACTTTAACCTTTATCTTTGCAGCTGCAGAGCTCCGACGAAAACAACGTCATTTGCTTAAGGAGAATCGAAGAACTTGAAGCAGAGATTACAATCCTGAATGAAGATCTGGCCCTTAAAATAGCTGAAATTGATACAGTGACCAAGAATCAGGACGAAATGGAGCGCTGCTTGAGTGCCACCAGAGATGAGTTGCGCAGTTATCGCGAGGTATTGAACGCCTCCTCAGATTTACTCACCACCTCGATGTCTCCCAATATAACGCCCGAGAATCTGGCCAGTTCGGTGATAGAAGTGTTTCTGCGTGAGAAGGAGCAGGAGAATGCTCAATTGAAGGATGAGATTGAGAAACTTTTGGATGCCAGACAATACATGGCCAGGCAAATGACCGAGTTGCTGCTACAGCATCAACTAATAGATCAGGAGGAGGAGGTGCCAGCTGAAGATGGTAAGATGGTGGAGTTCATGTCGGCGGCGCTGCAGCAACAGGCACTGGCGGCTGCAGAATTGCAGCAACGGTATGATGAACTACTGCAGGAACACCAAGAGCTGGACGATGTATCCAATCATGTAAGCGTACAATTGACTCAACTAAATGAACAGCTGGCCCAGAGTGAGGAAGAGTGCGCCCGGCTGAACGCCGAGCTAGTCGAGCAGAGAATCCATCTGGTTAACGCCGAGGCTCGCCATGAAGCTTTGTTGGCTGAGACCCCACGAAACCGCAATGATCAACCCGATTGGGCCGATGTACAGGAGTGCCTGCAGCGGATTATTGATGAAAAGGTGGAACAGAACCAGGAGCTAAATGAACGCCTAAGGCTGTCGGTGGAGGCGCAACACCAGCTGGTGGAAAGCCACAAGCAACAAATTATGGAGTTGATGCAAACTCAAGCCGAGTTGAGAAACCAAAACGCTGAATTTGTGCAAACGGTGCTGAACGATCTGGAGGATCGTGAGGAGGTGGTCCGAGTGATCTTGCAAGAGCAGCAGCTGCCAGCAAAAACTCTCATGTCTGACCTGGTGCAGCGAATAAGCGAACTGTTGGGCGGCGGCTGCGACCCTGTGGCGGCCGAAGACAGCGAAAGTGCGGTTGAAGAGTTGGAATCTCGATTGGTACAGCTACTCATGGATAAGGTGCAGTTGGAGGAGGTCAATGAGGAGTTAAACCTCGAGAGAAGTCAACATCAAGAGCTGGAAGAGGCGCTGCTGGCTAAAACTCAGCTGGTTAAGCGATTGGAGAGCGAGTTGAAAAAGTTGCGTACGCAACGGCAGGAATCTGACCAGCATCAGCTGAGCCAGCAGGAATGGGAGGATCACATACTTACCCTGGAAGCCAAGCTGAAAATGCAACGCGAGCAATTGCTGGAGAAGGATGCGGAACTGGTCGCTGCCAATCGGCAGCAGCAGCCGCTCAAAACTGAGCTGGAGGAGCTGCAGAAGAAGCTCGAAGCATTGAATTTGCTGGAGCAGCCGCCAGCGGTGGGTGACGACGACGCCCAACAGTTACGTACACTGGATGATGAGCAGCTGAAGTCCGCGCAATCTGAAGCTGCACAGTTGCGGCAGGAGAAAGATCAATTGGAGCAGCAGATACAGCAATTGAATAAGGCTCGCGAAGCGAATGTGCAGAACTCGCAGAGTCAGACCATGGATATGATGGGCCAGATGGGTACAGCCGACGTACAGGAGCTAAAAGCTGAGAATGAGAAGCTCATGAAGCTGGTTGTGGCACAGCAGCTGAAGCAGCACGAAACTGAGGAACAATTGAAGCAGCTCCAGGCGACACTGGCGACACAGCAACCCGCTGAGACCGCCAACACACTGCAGCAACTTGAGGCGAAGTGCCATCAGCTGGAGCAGCAGCTGGAGCAGAGCAATGCAAATTGTAAGGTACTGCAGCAAAATCAGCAACTATCAGCGGAGCAGCAGCAAAGCGCCACGATCATCGTATCTCTGCCAAACTCGTCCTCACTGGCGTCCGAAATGCAGCTATTGGCCGACGATGGTCAATCCTTGAGCCAATCGCTTAAGGATCTACAAGAAAAGCATACTCAGCTTAAAAAGAGCTATGATTTCCTTGCGAAGGCTTCCCAAACACAGTCTGTGATACTGAACAGCAGCCATGAACGGGAAGTCTTCGTAGCGGGCGAAGACGTGGACCAGCTAAAGATTGATCTTCACAAATCTGAAGAAATCGTTGAGAGAGAGCGGAAAAGACATGTGGATCTGTTGGAACAGACCAAAGATGAGCTGTCACGATCACAAGAAGAACTTCTCGGGCTGAGGCAAACAAATGAACAGTACAAAGCGACAGAAGGGGAGCATAGTGTTGAGGTCGTAAGACTCGAACAAGCCAATGCAGATCTGCAGGCTCGGACGTCAGCTGAGATCTCCAAGCTAAACCATGAATTGGAGCGGCTCAAGAACGAGCTGTTGGATGCTGAGGAAGTCTCCGAAAAGGAAGGATTTGAGCGGTTGGAATTCGAAATGAAATACAACGCCACTATTGATGAGCTGGCCAAACTTCGGGCCGAAAGTACAGAAGCATTACTCCAATCGGAACAACAGCTAACTGGCCAGCGGGCAGCTTTGAATGCTACCCAACACGAACACTCGGAACTGCAACAAATCCATAAAAATGTGCTTAAGGAGAATGAAAAGTTGGTCGGTTTATTGAATCTGCAAAAGCTGGCGATTGATGAAAAGCAACAGAAGGTGAATCAAATGAATCAGGATCAAGAGCAGATGCACTTTTTGCACAAGCACAACGAGGAGCTGAGTCTGCGATTGTCTTCTCGAGAGGAACAAGTGCAAGAACTCGAGAAGCAGCTGCGTGTACAAGGTGAAGCTGCCCAGGTGTGCATGGAAGAGCTCAATCTAAAGTTAATTCATCACGAGCAGCAGAAAAGTGAGCTACACGATTTGCGTGCTGCACATGAAGCTGCCCAGGCGAGCATCATACAACTGAAGGAGGAGCACAACCTTCAAATGTTAAAGGAGGAAACACAGCAGCGGGAGCTCCAAATGTTGCTTGGCCAACGTGCCATCACCGAAGAACAGATGGATAATCTGAAAGGGGAGCTCAACCTCAAAACAATCAAAGAACAGGAGGATCTACAAAATGAGGTAGAACAGCTACGTGTTCTTCGTGGTGCTGCCCAGGAGCGAAATGGCCAATTGGAGCAAAAGCTCAAGCTTCAACTGGCTGCTGAACAAAGGCTAAAAATGGAGATTGAACAAATGAAGCAGACTACACTTCATCTGGACCACAAATGGAAGGAGTCGGCCGGGCTGGCCATTCAATATAAAAACCAGGTCGATGCACTTCAACAACAAGTGAGGCAACTGCAAGTGACCCTTAACAATGAAGCTAAACTGGCGAAGCAACAAATCCAGAAGTTGCATGTGGAGCAAGAGCGGCTACAAAAGGAGGTCTCCGAAGTGCGCGTAGAATGTGGAGCTGCCAACGGACGCATAGTGCGATTGGAGAAAGTACGTGATCTGCAGGAGAAGAACATGAAAGAGTTTGAGTCACAACTGCAACAGGCGGATGAATTAAAGAGTCAAATGATTAACGACATTGGCGATTCAAATGCTCAAATTGAGCAGTGGAAGAAACGGCATATGGTCTTGACCAAGCAACTGCAGTTGACCACAAATAAGGTCCATGAACTCAAGCAGAAAGCTGAATTGGACGAGCAGCAGATTGCTGAAGCAAATCAACTAAACGAGTCGTTGCAGTTGAAACTACAGCAAACCATTCTTAATCTGGACCAGGAAAGGAAGGAGTCCGTTCAGTATAAAAACCAAGTGAATGCACTTCAACAACAAGTGAAGCAACTGCAAGTGACCCTTAACAATGAAGCTGAACTGGCGAAGGAAACCATGGAAGCAGCTCTGGTGGATCAGAAAACCAAATTGGAGCAGGAATTGCAAATCTTGCAGGATGCCTGCGATGAGGCACAACGGCAGCAGAATTTCAAATCAGATAAGTGCCGTCATATTCGGGTAAGTGCAAAGGAAGTAGCCAAGGCGAGAGATGGAATGTACAAGGTAACCACCATCAACAATGGGTATTACTTACACGCTATGCTTATTATTGAGAAGGAGCCGAGTCGATATAGTCAAGTCCGTCTGTTTCTATGCCATCTCCTCCCTCAGTCTTAAAGCTATCTCAACCAAACTTTGCTTGGTTTCTTCTGGTGCAAATACGCTGCTTCAATGTCGCAACCAGCCGGATCGGATGACTATAACATATAGCTGCCATACGAATGATCGGTCGAAAAACTAGTTCTAGTTAGAAAAACTTTTTTGTTTTGAATGCAAACGTCTCCAAACTCCATATTTACTAGTTTCCTATGCTTCTCCATAATTCTGCCAATTTTCGTAGAAATCGGACATCTATATGGTATAGCTGCCATAGAAAAGTAAGGTTGGAAAAATAGTCTTAGTGAGAAAAACTTTTTTGTTTTCAATGTAAACCTCTTTAAATTTAGCATATATCTATTTTATATGCTTTCACACAATTCTTTAAAGTTTTGTCAAAATCGGTTGACTATAGCATATAGCTGCCATATGAATGATCGGTTGAGAAACTAGTTTTAGTGAGAAAAACTGTTTTATTTTCAAAGAAAACGCCTCCATACTTGGTATTTCTTAGTTTGCTAAGCTTTTCTATGATTCCACTAAGTTTGGTCCAAATCGGACATCTATATGGTATAGCTGTCATACAAAAGTGGAGTCAGAAAACTAGTTTTAGTGAGAAAAACTGTTTTGTTTTCAAAGAAAACGACTCCATACTTTGTATTTCTTAGTTTGCTAAGCTTTTCTATGATTCCACTAAGTTTGGTCCAAATCGGGCAACTATATAGTATAGCTGTCATACAAAAGTAGAGTCTTAGTGAAAAAAAACACTTGTTAGTGTTAGAAAAACATGCTGCAAGGGGATATACACAAACTTTGGCCATGTCGAAGTCAACTTTCCTCTATTTGTTCTTCATTGAATTGGAATTTGTTAATCTTAACATGTCGTTTTCCTTATATTTTCTGTAGACGCAGACCATCTGTACCATTAATCCACATCAGATGATGCGCACCAAGGCTGGTAACGTGGCCAGCATTGGATCAGCCACCACAGATGATTTGCCAGATGGAGCACCACCGGTCGAATACCGTCTGTTGCGACGCTTGAACATGGAACAGTTCTTGTTCCTCACTGGATTGGATTCAAGTGTGCTGGCCATCATGGGCGTGGCTCTTTATGGAAGGAACATCATTGTCGATCTTCGTTATAAGAAACCAAATGAGTTTTAATCTTAGTTTAGACATTTTTGAGATTAACACTTTTATCTTTTTCGACTTGTATTGAAACAAACTGTATAATTTTTAGATTGACACCTTTTTTTTTTAATTAATCTGTATATTTTTTAACCTTTTATATATTAACACCATTTTTTTTTTATTTTTTTGACTTGTATTGAAACAATCTGTAAATTTTGTAAAATTTTATATTTTTGACTTGTAAAATATAAACCAATCTGTATATTTTGTAACCTTGTGTGTTTGATATGGGTCAGTCGTTCGGAACTGCGGGAGGAGGAACAGAATCGAGAGTCGAATTTCCTTTACAGAATTCACAGCCCAACAGGTAGCACCCCAAGGAGGAGTAGTCCCCTCGCTTCTGTTACTCAATCCTCTACAAATACTGCTGGGGTTATAAGATGGTATCTGTACATCATCGGGCGAAGAAGTCAAAGTCTTAGAAGAGTGGTGGCTACTCTGGCTAACTATATCTGCAGCAGCAACCGCGCATCCTATGGGCAAGCAAATCCTCTGCTTAATACATGGAAGAAGGAAGTGTGAAACCCAAGCTGGACATTCAGATCATACCCAACCGGAAAAAAAGTGCTATATAAGCTGCTGGAAGAAAGAGACGATAACCTACTACCAACCCATTTAAGAAGAAACCTGCCAAATGCAGACACCCCTCCTTGTCACCTCAATACCATTCACACCAAGAGGCTGAAACTACTCATTCTGCTGCCCAACCCCACCATTTTAGCATCAAAGGAAAGGCCAGGTGTGTCGACAACATTTACCAGTTGTTCGTTATGATCTGCCATGCTATCCCTCAGTCGAGCCACCAGCGCTGACGCAATTCAAGGCAAGAAACGAAGACAGACCACACCAGCAAGGTCGAAACCAAACAGAACCATGAGATGGACACTTGCACAACTTGGCAGGAGGAAGAACAATCAGTTGAACAGCCAACTGCCTCGCCTCAATAAGTATATAACGTATATAAGCCTAAAATGTGGTCAATCATCGCATGATACCACATTATTTGTGTTCCCAAAGCTACCACTCTTACGCCTACATCTCTTAGGACCTATCCTATGCATCTTAACGGGGGCTCCTTACATGCAACATCTACTATAGATTTATCAATCTTGAATGGATGATGGACAGCACCTTACACACCTTCACACTTGAAAGGTACAGAGTTAGTTATATTAAGTAGTGCTTCATTTGTATTGGTGACTACGCGAGCATTAGATGCAACATCTACCATACATTTATCAATCTTGGTTGAATGATTGAAGATGGGCAGCATCTTACACACCTTCACACTTGAGAGGTACAGAGTTTGTTATATTTAGTAGTGCTTCATTTGTATTGGTGACTACGCGAGCATTGGCAGTATCTCAACTATTAGCTGTTTCGGTCTCTAGCGAAGATCACACCTAAGTGAAACTCTGAAGCTGATTTCTTTCCAATTTAAGGGCTTGTCGCATGTCTCCGATAGGTTAAGTAGGAGAGGTTGTCCTAAGTATCCCAAGGTTACTTCTACTCAGGGCGGGCGCAATGATCGAGAAGGTGTCTTCTACTTCGTACCTGCAGCTTCTGCAGAAATCATGGTGGATCATGGATAAGATAGACCAGTACTAGTGGGTCTTCTTTCCTAGAAGATTTGAATCATACCAGTCGTGTGCTCCGGCTCATTCTCCAGTCAATCAGTTGATTCTCCCAGCGATCGATTGAACGTATAACAATGATTTACATTCAATAAGTGAATTTATTGTAGCATAACGTTCTAAGTTGGTGCTCTTTCGAACGTCTCGATGGATTGGTTTGGGCTTATTAAACAAAATACATTTTTATATACTATACAGCGTATATCGAAACTGATTAAACATACATAACATCCAACTTAACTAACATATTCACACATACATTTTATTTAGATATTCATTTTAGTTGTGTCAACTCGAAAAGCAAGAACAAACAAAAAAAAAGTGCTTAAAATAAATAGGGGTTGGTAAATGGTCATCTCATCCCAGCTGTACAAAATTTGGCCTCCACGGCAGATCACTTGCGCTTGAACATGTTGCTCAGACGTCGCTTCGGTGGCGAGTTCTGTAAATTTGAACAAAAAAGGTTGGGGATTATAAATTGAGAGTTTTATCTCGCCTTTCTTTCCATTCAGTCATAGAAAACGAGCAGCAAGAGCAGTGCTAACGCTGTGCTGCCACCCAATGTCATCGGACCACCCACAAGCCAACCGGCTAACATGACGGCGAGTGAGACCAAGGTGCCGCTCAAACGTCCTCTGAAATGCTGGCAAAACTTTCGCATCAGCCAGACTTGTTGGGGCATTATTCGCTGGTTTCCTAAGGGGAAATCACGTGACACATGCGTCATCTCGATGTGGGGCATACGATGGGTTTGTATGTTGCCCAACGAGTAGACCATTAACTGTTGTGATGAGACGCTGGTCATGTTGGTGGTGCAGCTAACATTGGTCAAATTGCTGACACTGGGCACAAGTTGGGCCGGCATTTCCTCAAGCAATTCAGCAGCCTCCAGCTCCAGCTCCTCCACCTCCTCATCATCATAGTGTAAAGGTGCAAGCTCAAATGGTGCCGTGGAGACTGTCTCCTTGCACAATTGCTCAAAATATAAATCCTGACTATCCAGGCTGGTGGCTGCCGCCAGCCAGGTGGAGCATAAGTGCTCGTTCTCGAATTGCTGCTGCAGCTGTTCGGTGGTGGTGTTGTTGTTGTCCACTTTAAAGGTGGCTGCCACATTTATGCTTAAATCCTGATGCTTCTCCAAGATAACTGTTTGACCCATGGGCTCTTGTTGTCCATTGCGATTGTGTAGACTGTAGTTGTTGTTGTTGTTGTTGTGGGTCAGATCATAGGTGGCATCATTGAGAATGGGACTCAGCTGTCTGGCCTGATTGTAACAATCCAAACGTTTGTTGTGCCTCAGCTGGCTACGCTGCTGGTGACGTTTACCCTCCAGGGCAAGTGAGGAGACCTTCAGTTTGGATTTACCCCGGGCAAATATGTTGCCATGCAGGCACAGTGAGACGCGACCTTGGCGCGATTTGCGCCTGTGCTGGAATAGAGCGGGACTACCGCTCGAACTGGTGGTGGTCACAGAGTCACGACGTTGGGTACTCAGTCTGCGGCGCACTCCACGGGTAATGGCCAGCAGAGCTGCATTGGATAAATGTGGAGTGGTCTCGTCCTTCTCTTGCTGTTGCTGTTCTTCCTCCTCCTCCTCCTCATCCTGCGGTTCATCAGCCACCACATCGCTGAGGCTGAGCCGACGTTGCTGTTCATAGTTGTAGCGGCTTTCACGTGGCGTAGATGTACAAATCCTCGAACTGGTAGGTGACTGCAACTTGCTACGCTGCAACCTGCTACGCTGCATGTTGGTCAACATATTCTGTCGCTTGCGACGCGGCTGCTGTAGGGAAGTTGGCAGTAGTTTGAAGTTGGCGTATTCTAACCACACAAAAAGGACAACCACGACATTTACAAACATGGCTAGTACATGTACCGACACCAATCCAAACCGGCTAACCGGTTTGCTGTACAGCTGTTTCCACTTGGTCACTTCATCTGTGAGTGAGCCTCGGTTTTGCAGCTCTGAAAATAACTTAACCTGCAGCAAGACTGAGCCCATTTTGAGGGCCAACTAGACATGGACGCACAACACTCATTTCTAACCAAAACACACGCACACACATATACACTACAAACATCCGTTTCCCCACAGGATGCGTTAAAAACACAAAGCCATTTTCATATTAACATCAATTTCTCTTGAGTTTTACAAATGGTTTCTAGCTGTTTAGTCATTTGGGTTAGTTTTTCAAAATTCCCCCACACTTTTCGCCATTTAATGATTTATCAGTCACGGATTTGAAATATTTATATACCGCTTAGCTCATTTGTGAACTTGTACATTAGTTTCTAAGGCATTTAGCGATTGATTGACTGTCAATTTTGGACGAATATTATAGTATTTCACAATTTAATGATTCGTCAGTCACGGATTTTAAACATTTATATACACCGCTGAGGTATTTAGAGTTTGATTCACTGTAAAGTTTGGCTGCATTTATACTTTTTGGCTATTTAATGATTCGTCAGTCACGGATTTGAAATATTTATATACCGCTGAGGTATTTGGAGATTGATTCACAGTAAAGTTTGGCTGCATTTATACTATTTGGCTATTTAATGATTCGTCAGTCACGGATTTGAAATATTTAGGCATTGATTGATTCTATCCTGAAAGAAAAGACTCTAGCAAGACACCGGTGCAACTCTGCTCAGGGAAGAGTAGGCAGCTAAATAACTTATATAAGTCGCAAAATCGTAGATGAATAGTGAATCGTAGAATCATCCAGTATCCCCAGAACACCGTAACTGATCTCAGGCCCCTCTATATCTATGGTCCTACTCGGTAAAGGTAGCTTACTACCTCAACCTAGGCAGGGAACCCCTCTACCCTCTTCTTCCTGCCCATATTTTCTGTCTTACTTGACGACACATTATATTTATATTTTTATGATTCATCAGTCACGGTAAGTCACGATACAAGTTTGTGACATGATTAAAAAGCAAGGGTAAAATGCGAAAGAAAGGAAATTGCATCTCAGATTATGAGGTAAGAAATATTAAGGGGTTTCCATTGAAAAGAGCGTTAAATGTTCCGCTTATGCTACTTCTTGCAAAACTATAGAAACCATATATAAAATCTCATTCACTTTAAAGTTGAGAAACCATTGAAAACAACTCATAAATAAAAACATAAACTCCAAAAAACCTTCTTTCTTAGCCCTGTGTTATTTAACGAATCCTGCGCTTGCTTTCTTTCCCCCCCCCCCCCCAGCTCCCACCAACTTACCTCATCCCGTGGCAGGCCTAGACCGCCGCTGCTAAAGCGTGAGGCAAACAGTTTAAACCTGGCCGGTGTCTTGGCTGAACCATTATTATCGCTGGTCTCGCGCAGTATTTCTCGTGGCGGTTCTGAGCTACCAAAGGATAAACGTCCGCCATTCTTGCTTGGTGTGGGTGGCCCTGGACGTTTATAGTGTGTGCCCATAGACTTCTTGCGCGTGCCATTCCCATTCCCTGTGGTGCTCAACAAGGCGCTCATGCTGTCGTCTAGGCTGTGGGGGCCATCCTAAATTGAGAAAAAAAAAACAAGCAGAAAGTTAGCAAAAGGAAGAGTTTGAAAAGAAGAGTTGCCGTAGCCGGTGATTAGTGGACACAACAGACAACAAGAACAACAGACAACAACAAGAACACAGGTAGCACAAGGGACAAACTTCTTACTCTGCCGCGTCAGTGTAAGATGATACTGGAAATGTGGCACATTTCGCGTCTTTGATTATGTATATCTCATGTTTTAAGTTCGTCGATTATGCCAAATGCGTGCCCACTGAGCACGCATGGCCGCCTGTTGTCCCTTTAATTGAGTTCCTCCGCTTGTGGATCGTCTGTTGTTGTTGCTGCTGTTAGGGCTGCCGCTGCTACTTCCAGCTGCTGCTGCTGCATTGCTTACTCTGAGATCATCTTCCTGTTGTCCCACATCATATTGAGCTGCATAGGCGCTTTTAAGATGCGGTGGCTGCAGCGAGTTGCGGTATTGTAGCTCCTCGGCACTGCAAGATTTTAAAAGAGTGGATAAGTAGAATAGATCGGTAAGTAGTGCAGCATCCAACTCGCATCTGGAGAGCTTTTCAAAATATTCGACCCCTAGGAGTGAAAAATAAGAATAAATACTCACATCTACTCAAAACTTTACACATCATTTTTGCTAAAATTCAACCCCAAGGGATGAAAAATATAGCAAAAGTTTCCATCTGCTTCGAAAGTGGGCCATTTAGGGTAGAGAAAGGGTTCGAAAAAGCTTTGTTTTTACTTAATAAACACAGTTTTCACGAAAAATTGTGAAATTAAGGGCCGTTTTCTAATCTTCTACATAGAGCTATCTGACACTTAAACCTACAAAAAAACAGAGCAAAATCTAAGTTTATCCTACACATAGTAGCTATTTAGAAGATGAGAAATCGACCCTAAGTTTCAAATTTGAGAAAAGTTACTCTTTAGAGGTGAGGAAAATGAAGGTTAAGCTTGGTATTTTGGTCCTACATATATGAAATTTACTTATTGGAACATTCTAGCTGAAAACTACACCACTTATAATACAGTTGAAGCTGTACGAGCTTACAAAATGGAGCAGAGTACTTGGAAGTGTAAAAAATTGGAAAATGGGGAAGAAAAAGTTGCTTATTTTAGGCTTTTACTGAAAACAAAATAGTGGAAAGTTTGTATACCCTTGCAGCACGTTTTTCTAACCAATTTGAAGGACATTTGCACTGAAAACCAACAAGTTTTTCTCACAAAAACTAGTTTTCTGACTCTACTTTTGTATGTCAGCTATACTATATAGATGTCCGATTTCGACCAAACTTAGTGGACTCATGGAAAAGCATAGCAAACTAAGAAATACAAAGTTTGGAGACGTTTTCTTTGAAAACAAAAAAGTTTTTCCCACTAAAACTAGTTTCTCGACCGATCATTCATATGGCAGCTATAACCCATAGTCATCCAATTTTGACAAAACTTTGAAGAATTGTGTAAAATCTTATAAAATAAATATATGCCAATTTTAAAGAGGTTTACATTGAAAACAAAAAAGTTTTTCCCACTAAGACTATTTTTCTAACCTTACTTTTCTATGGCAGCTATACCATATAGATGTCCGATTTCGACCAAATTTGGCAGAAATATGGAGAAGCATGAAAAACTGGTAAATATGGAGTTTGGAGACGTTTGCATTAAAAACAAAAAAGTTTTTCTTACTAGAACTAGTTTTTTGACCGATCGTTCCTATGGCAGCTATATGTTATGGTCATGCGATCCGGCCGGTTGCGACATATAAGCAGCGTATTTGTGCCAGAAGACTTGGTGCAAAGTTTGGTCGAGATAGCTTAAAAACTGAGGGAGGAGATGGCATAGAAACAGACGGACATGGTTATATTGACTCAGCTCAATATATACGGGCCTGTTTCCGTTTTCCATCAAATTATGTGAAATCGAAATTGAAAACTCTTCCCTATGTTTGACTCGGCTTTTATCCTATAATTTCGAATCCTCTCCAAAGAACAGTTTTGATAACTGACAGCTTTAACCGATTTCTCTAATCAATGCTTGGATATCAGATCTCTTGCCTATTCCGATCGATCGAATTCGGAAACGAGAACAGACCTGATATACTTTATGTGATCGGAAATGCTTTCTTCTATGCCTTACAAACATCAATTTCAATATATCCTCTGCAAGGGTAGAAAAAATCGGTAAGTAGGCTAGAAAATCTTTCATATTTTGGCCTTTCGTTTAAAGAAAAGCTTTGTGTTAGCGCTCAAAACGTGAACTCAATCTCTTTTTTAGCTACATTTTCATCTATTTTACTCACGTCATCATATCCGGCACACGTCCCAGCTTCAGATCCGTCAAATAGGTATTATTAAACACCTCACCCTCTTCATCTTCCATGGCCAGATTGCTGCCCAGATTTGATGATGGCGCACTGGGACGTTTAAAGGGCGGCCAATCATCTTTGCAGCTATGAACTGCCAAGGCTGATGGCTCCACTTCCTGTAGATGTTTCAATTTTGTACTAAGAATGGCCTCCTGTTTCTTTTGATCCAATATCTTGTCATTCAAACGTACAATCTGATGGGATAGCTTTTCCGTATGCTCCTCATATTTGGAATTCTAATGATGGGAAAATGTTGGGTTAAACAAAAGTTATGCTTAATATGCTTCCATGTTATACACTCTCACCTGTGCTGTGAGGGCATCCAGTTCGGCTTTATGTTTGGCTGCATCACGTTCCTGTTTCTCCTTCATGCGTGTGACCTCCGCGGTGTAAAGAGTGCGCTATTCGTGTGTGTGTGGGTGTGTGTGTGTGTTTGGTGTGCGTGGTATGAAGTGAGTTAAATAGCAACAGAACAAGGACAGAAATAATAACAATTAAACACAACAAACTACCACTAAAACTTTGTTTAACATTAACAAAAACAGAAAAGAAAAAATGAAGAAGAAGGCTGCTCCACAGAAAAATCTAACTAAAATTCGGTGGGTCTCTTATAACGTAGATCAATAACCACATCGTTTCCATAGAGTATGATGCCCATGATGGCCAGAATGCTAGTATGCATCCCCGTAAAGAACAGGAATTGACCAAGATTGAGATGACGCAGAAGACGTCGCTTGCTTTTTGTAGTCTGGGATGCTGCTGCTGCTGGCAAATCCGTTGTGGTGGCTGGGTCATTGGTTTGGGTCTGTCGTTTCGTTTCGTTTCGTTTGTGTGTGTGTGAAAGTGAAGTATGAGTGAGAGTGAAAGGAAAGTGTAGCGAAGAAAGTAGTTCAGCCAGATGAAAGGGGGAAAAATGTAAAGAACAAAGAAAAATAAGAATGGGTTTTGTTTTTAATTTCCGTTTGGCAAATTGAACTAGTTTCTAGGTTCTAATTCTATTGCAAAAGTAAGCAAAACTCAGCAACTGAAGATCACCCCCTTTGGAAACTACATCTGAGATTGGATTGGAGTAGAAGTCTAGCAACTTGTTGCTGTTTGCAAGTTCCACTGTTTGATATACCAAAGAACATTCTCTTGCTCATAACTTGACCATCCGTTTAATTTAACTTTAACAATCCTTTGGCCAGTCATTGAATAATACTGGTTACTAAACAAGTGCAGCAGGTACATAACATCTATTAACAAGCCCTCCAATTCGTCCAAATCCACTGCGCAATCAGAAAATCTTGTCACGCAAGTTAAATAACTGCAGGAACAGCAGGTGACGCATCATAAAAGGTGACTTAGAACTCGCTACTTGCCATAAACACATCAGAAACTTGCTGATTAAAGCATGGAATCAAAAGCAATGCGTTGCCAGTGCGCTAACAATGAACACTGACGAATTCTGTGTGCTGACAATGGAAATTCATGCTATAGAGGAACAAAGTGCCTTCAAAACTAGCGACCAAACTCATTCTGAGAGTTCACCACTCGGTTTATGTGCTGTTTATAGGGGCATAATTCTGCATTTTTGTGAAAATAGAAGTCAAAACTAAGAAGAATATGTCCCATACATGTCAAACCTCTATCTCTCACCATTTTTGAGATCTGTGCGTCGTTCATACAGACAGACAGACGGACGGACATGGCTGTATCGACTCGGCCATTGATGCTGATCAAGAACTTTATAAGGTTGGAGATGCTTTCTTCTGGCTGTTACATACTTTTGGCTAGTTTTCTGATCACATAAATGCTGCTTTTGTGGGAAGAAAAATGGAAGAGCCACGACCTAAACCTGTTTTTTCAACTATATCGACTTATGTTGCCAAACATTTGAGTGTCTTATTGAAGTCGCAGCTGAAGTTCAACTCTCTTGAGTCATCAAAAGGGTTCAACGAATTGAGTTTGGTTAGAATAAGGTAAGAGTTTTCACGTTCATTAAAAGGCTGCAAGTTCTTTCTTCTGTGAAAGCAGCAAGCACAACACAACACAGCTGACACACACACAAAACAAACACACCCAAAGTGACCAACAAAACGACAACGACACTGAGCCACCCTACACAATTGCTTGGTGTTAGTCGAACATAATTAGCATGCAACAACAACAACAACAACAAAAGCAACCACAAAAACCAACTACAACATTTACAATCTATACTTCTAGGGTTTTTCTACCAAACTTACCATTTTATTTTTCATCTTCTCCAGTTTGCCCTCCATTTCCAAACGCTGATCCTTAATCTTTTGCTCGCAACGTATTACCTCCTCCTTGGCTTCACCATATTTGGCCTGCAATATTTTACAATTCCATTCTAGTTCTTGTTTTTTAGTTCTCTCCTGATTTAGCTGTTCGGCCAGAGTATCCATTTGATCATTGCTAAGACCGGAGTGCTGCAACTCCTCCAAGTCTTGATTGCTTTGCTTCAGCTGCTGTTGGCACTCCAACAGTTGTTGAGCCTTTTGCTGGCACTCCTCTCGCTCCAAGTCCAGTTCCCGCGTCTTCTCCTCAAGTTCACATTGCACCGACTCTTGTATAAGTCGAGTGCCATCCAATTCCTGCTGCACTTCTTCAAGCTGTAGTGTTAATTGACTTAGCTGCTGACTGTCTAATTGCATTTGCTGCTGAAGTTCGTGGACGTTCATTTGCGATGACTCAAGTTGATGGGTTAAGTCATTGATTTGCTTCTTTCTTTGTTGTATATCCGAGTTGAGGGCACCGATTTCATGATTCAGATTAACCTTAAAGTCTTCCGCCTGACTTAGCTGTGTATTGAGTTCGCGCATCTTTTTCTCCTGCAGATCACGTACCTTTTCCAGTTTGCCAATGCGCTCGTGGGCAGCTGCTCGATCCGAACGCAATTGCTCCAGTTCGGCCTGCTGCTGCTCTTGAGTGGCCACACTTTGATTAAGCTCACGCATTTGTCTATGATTATCGGATTGTAGATTACCCACTTGTATGGACAGTTTTTCGGTACGATTTGTATAGGCATCCAGTTGCTGTTTGGTTTTCTGCAACTCCTGTTGTTGTCTACCAAATTGCTCTTGCTCCTGTTTAAGTAATTTGTCCAAGTGTGCCATTTGTTTTTGATGGCTTTCGATTAGCTGAGCTTGCTGATTTAGTTGATCTATTAAGCGTTTCTTTTCGTTTAACAATTCCTCTTGATTTTCTTGCAATTTTAAGTGTTCCAGCTGATCTCGTTCGGCCGCTTCGAGTGCCTCTTGGAGTTGATGTTTAAGCTCTTGAGTTGATTTACGTAGTTCCTCTTTAGATTGGGATAACTCTGCTGCTTTTTCTTGCAGCAAATTCTCATAACTTTGTTGCAGTTTTAAGTGTTCCTGGCTTGATGTGGTGGCCTCTTGAAGTTGTTGTTTAAGCTCTTGATTTGACAGCTGCATTTCCTCTGCCTTAATTTTCGACATCTCTGCTTGTTGAATGTCTTCCTTCTGCTTTAACAGATACTCATACTTTTGTTGTAGTTGTAAGTGTTCCTGGTTTGACCGAGTAGCCGCTTCCAGTGCCTCTTGTAGCTGTTCTTTGATTAGGCTTAACTCTTGACTTGATTTCAGCATTTCCTCCTTAGCCTTGGACATATCTGCTAGCTGAGCTACTTCTTTTTGCTGATTTTTCTGCATTTTTAAATGTTCCTTTTCCGCTGCTTCGATTGCCTCTTGAAGCTGTTCTTGTTTCTCTGCTTTTGTTTTACGAATTTCCTCTGCAGCCTGGGCTTTGATATGGCCCATCTCTGCCAGCTGAGTTGCTTCTTTTTCCTTCAGCAAATTCTCTTGTTCCTTCTGGAATTCGATGTATTCCAGACGTGTTTTATCTGCCGCTTTTAGAGCCTCTTGAAGTTGCTCCTTAATCTGTTTCAATTCTTGACTTGATCTAAGGATTTCCCCTTCGGCAAGGGACTTTATTTTGTACATCTCTGAGTCTTGTTTGTAATGCAGACCTTCCTTTTCCTTTAGCAATTTTTCATAATTTTGTTGCAGTTTTACATGTTCCACAAGTGACTTATCCTTGTCTTGAAGCTGCTGTTGAAGGTGATTTATGTGTTGACTTGTCTTAAGAACTTCCTCATTAGCCTGAGCCTTGATTTTGCACATTTCTGAGTCTTGCTTAAACTGCAATTCTTCCTTTTCCTTTAGCAATTTTTCATATTTCTGTTGCCATTTCAGCTGTTCCCCTTTGGCCGCTTGAAGTGCCTCTTGAAGCTGCTCTTTGAACTGTTTCAATTCTTGATTCAATTTACGTATTTCCTCTTCAGTATGTGCCTTATGTTGGGACATTTCTGTTAACTGAGCTAGTTCCTTTACCTTTAGCAAATTCTCATAATTTTGTTGCAATTTTTGATGAACCAGACGTTCCTTTTCTGCCTCCTCCAGCTGCTCTTTATGTTGTTTCAACTCTTGACTTGATTTATGAATTTCCTCTTTAGTCTGTGCCTTGATTTTGTTCATCTCGGCTAGCTGAGCTAGTTCCTTCTCCTCTAACACCTTCTGATGACTTTTCTGCAATTCCAAATGTTTCAAACGTTCTTTGTCCACCGCATCAAGCGCCTGTAGTAGCTGCTCTTTAAGCTGTTTTAGCTCTTGACTTGTTTGACGTATTTCCTCTTCAGCCTTGGCTATGGCTTGATCACGGTTCTCCTCCAGCTTTTGCATTAACTTCATCTCATTCAATACGGATGACTTTCCCTCGGCCAGTTTCTGAATTTTAAGTTCAGCCTGGTGTAGTTGCTCCTTTAGCTGCTTGACTTGGTCTTCGATTTGATGTTGTTTCAGCTGCTGTTCAGCTACCAGCTTAAGGAACTTCTCATTGTCCTCACTTAGCTTCTCATTCACCTGCTCCAAATTCACAATGGTTTCATTTAGATGTTTAAGTTGTGTAGACAATTGCTTATTGCTGTGTAGAAGCTCATCTTGGGTCTCCATTAGCTGTTGAATCTGTTGCTGCAATTTGTTTTTATCCTGACGCAGCTGTTCCGCTTCGGTGTGTGAGGATTGAAGGTGCTTGGTTTGTTCTTCAAAGCGGCTTATAAAACTGCTTAGTTGAGTGGGAATGGAGTCACTCGCTGACAGTTTTGTGTGCTGCTGTAACATTTCTAGTAGCTGTTGCTCCTGTTCTTTACTTTTCTTTAAATTGGAACTTAGCTTATCGACTGTCTGTTGCTGCTGCTCTAGCTGATGTTGACCTGTGGCCAATTGCTCCTCCTGGTGTGACATTTGTTCTTTGAGTTGTTGGGCTGTGGTTTCTAGGGTAAGTAGAAGTTGCTCCCTTTGGTTTTGATCAAGCTTATGTTTCACCTTGGACTCTTCCAATTGCTTTTCCAGGCTCTCCAGCTGTTGAGTTTTATGTTTAAGTGTCTCAGCTAGCACAGTTTCCAGCTGTTGAAGGCTTTCTACGGTTACTTCATCTTGAGCAGTAGCTGGGCTGCCCACCAGCTCACCCACACGCTGCACCAGGCTCTTCATAAGAGTTTGAGATTCGCTAAGTTTTGATTTAGAAGCCACATTCTGCTCGCTTAGCTCCTTTTCCAACTGTTGAGCATATTCTTGTTGCCTTTGGCTCGATTCTAGCTGAATTTGGTGACTTGCCAGCAGTTTCTGTTGAGTCTCCACAGACATTTTAAGGCGTTCTTCCAACTCTTCGTTTTGTGCCACCTTTTCATTAAAAGTCTGCTGTAGGCTCTCCAAAACTTGGCTGCTTTCTATTAGCTCTGTAACCCTTTTAAGGGTGGCCTCCCAGTCCTTGACATTCAGCTGTTCGTACAACTTTTGCTTGCTTTGGCTTTGGACTTGCAATTCAGCCTGGCACTGTTCATATTTGGCACGTACATGTTGCACTTGATGGGCCATTTGATCCATCTCAATGCGTACCAGTTGGTTCTCGCTTTGTCTCTCGGTCAACAAATCATCTATGCGTTGCTCCAGTTGTAGGATTTTACTTTGCAGTTGTAGAATCTCAGTGGACAGCTGTGAGCTGTGTAGCTCCTTCTGGGCCAACTGTTGACGCAGCTGTGTTACATGACTCTCTGCTACATTGGCATTTCGATTGAGCTGCTGATGTTGTTGTATAAGTTCATCATGCTGTTGTTGTAGTTCCAGCTGGCGTGTCTTAAGATCACCTCGCTCCTGTTCGAATTGACGTTCTCGCTGCTGTTCCTTGAGTAGCAGCTCCTTGCAGTTTTGAGCCTGCTCTATGCACTGGGCCTGGGCCTGTTTATAAAGCATCTCCATTTTTTGCAAACTGTTTTGAATTAACGCCATTAGCTTAGCATCCTCAAGTGGCACCGCCTCATCTTTTACTATAAGTTGATGCTGTAGCAGCAAGTCAGTCATTTCCTTGGCCAAGTGTTGCCTGGCACCCAAGAGTTTTTCAATTTCTTCCTTGAGTAGAGCATTCTCCTGCTCCTTCTCACGCAGAAAAACTTCTATCACCGAACTGGCCAGATTCTCGGGTGTTATATTGGGGGACATGGATGTGTTGAGTAAATCGGAGGTGGAGTTCAAAACCTCGCGACGATTCTGTAGTTCATCCCGGGTCTCACGTAAACAGCGCTCCAAATCTTTCTGATCGTTGGACAAGGATTGTATTTCCTTAGTTTTAATGGACAGAGATTCATTGAGGTTTTGTATGGAATGTTCGAGTTCTCTTATTTGGTCCATACACACCACGAGTTGCCGGTCAGATTTCTTTAGCTGCAAGGAAGAGGGAAAAATGCCATGAAATTGCACAAAGTTTGATTGTTGTTACTTACCTCTTCTGTTAGTTCATCTCTTTCGGTAGTTAAATCCTGCAACATGTCCTTGTTATCGGCTATAATGGCATCCCGGCTGTTAATCTCCTTCAGCAGGCTACGCTTCAGCTGAAATATACAACAACAACAGCAAAAGGCAGGTATAACAAGGAGCCGGGGTACAGGTAGATCAATTGTTCATCTCTTGGGTGTGTCTACCTACATGTTCAATCTCATTGGGCACATAGTTTTCCATGGAACTTTCCTCATCCTCATTTTGCATAGAGGTTTTGAGCTTGGAGAGCTGCTTCTTTTTCACTTTGTTGTCTGTGGAAAGGAACATGGTACAAGAATCTTTAAAGATATTTCCATTAACCGTAGAAACTTACCTCTGGTCAAGGAGTTAATCAAATGCTCATTCTCCCAAATTTGCTCTTCAAGCACATTCTTGGCATACCGTTCGGTCTCCAATTCGGCACGCAAGCCAATTAACTCGCGTGTTTTCTGCTGCAGTAGCTCTGTTTTGGGTGTGGCCGGTATTTTGAGCTCTTCGGAGGACGGCAAGCCTTGTGAGAGTAGAGCTTTGGCCGGTGGCGGTGTTGATACTGGTGATGCAGCAGCCAACTTGTTCTTTCTACACTCTACACTATCAACCACATCCTGATGATGATGATCATCATCGGTGTTGTCCACATCCTCGTCACCTGGACTGATGCTGCCGGGACTCAGTGAATTAGAGCGTGGACGGGCACGTGGAGTGCTATCGGGATTGCCGCTACGCTGTGGTGCATAGTTGCCACGTCGGTACACCACCGACACATTGACAATAGCCTGGCGTAGACGTTCGCGTGTTAGCTCCGTCATATCCACAGTCAGCTCAAAGAAGGCCGCTATACAACCCTGGGTAACCTCGGGCAATTTGGTGCAAATGCCATGAAATAGTTCGCTGGGATTCTTCACGCAGGAGTAATGCAATAGCAGGGTATAGACATATAGATAGTCCGTGGGTAAGACATGGTCACGGTCATCCAAATGTGGTGAAAACTCTGGGTATTGAGCTATAAAGACCGAGAGAGATTAGTTGACAAAGTTGATGGGGATATAACATGAGAATTAGATTACTTTGAAAGAAGAGTTGAAGATTGGCCCGGATGGTAGGCGATTGATGCTGAGCCTGCAGCGTGACCTGGGCATGCTTAGCATAAACCTCAAAGAAGGCCTCAATGTCCGACTGCTCCAGGGTGATGTAGTTCTCCTCAATGAAGCCGCATTCGCTGACCTAAGGGGAGAACAAAAACAAAAACAATTAGGTAAGAGAATTTAACAAGCTGTGTTCTCTCTCTCTCTCTATTTCATGTGGATGTTGATGCAGATCAAGAATAGATCCAGAACTGTTGAATGTGCGAATCGTTGAGCACAACAGTAAGCAAAAGCTTAAGTCTAAGTCCTATGTGCTCACCAACACAAGCACATCGCTGCAGCTTTTATGGTAAGTAAATGTTCCCTTTTGGTTTTGTAGAGTGTAGCTCTTAACTGTTCTGATGAGAGCGCCGTTTTCCTTTGGCAGACTTCGGCTTACAAACTTACATGTATGTATGTTTTCTGCTCTCTTTTTTATATATGTATGTAGTTTTTGTGTTTGGTTTTGCGTTGTGAAACTTCTAACTGTGCTTATGAGAGCGCCGTTTTCTATGGCACAACTTTTCAACTAACTACCGAAACAATACTAGTTGCCTCACCATGTTATGGCATTAATGAAATATTAAAAAACAACAACAAGCGGCAAAACCGTACTTTTCGTTTGGCCAGGCAACTGCTTTAAGAGTGTGTGTGTGAGATAAAAAAAAACAAGCACCAGGATCTCAACAGCAAAAGGAGCGAGAGAGAGCAGAAGATCGCAAACACTTACCCATTTCAGGAGCACCTTCTTCCAGTTGCGCATATCCATTTGTCAGGGGAAACAACAATTACAGGGAAATGTTGCTCCTGCACAGGCGCGCCCGCTGCCGTTCACCTATTAAATTATTGAGTTCCTCTTCTGTTTTTACACTTGAAACAAACAGAACACACTTTACACGCACACACACACCAACTGGTACATGTAGGTGAACAAAACACTAAACTTTAAACAACGTGGTATTTCAATTACACCGAGGACGTCGTTTATTTCAAAAACGAAAAATACAAATGCAAAAGGGACGCCGCAAAAATCGTAAGCGAGCGGCAGCGCGTCATTCACAGCGCAGTATCGAGTACATTTTGAAGCGGTGAGCGCGATCACGCAACCGAGTACTAGAGATGAGTAATGGGTCAAGTGAGATGTGACTGGGTCACTGTGACTGGTGATATTCGGTGAGTGTTAGAGGTGAGCGTAAAAACCGGCCTATGAAAAAATGTATCGTCATATAATATTTTTTGATATTTGTAACAGGAAGATTCCCTGGTTTAATTGTTCCGTTTTGACTCAACAATTTTCCAGTCTATTGCTTCACACATAGAATTAATCAAATTTCCATTAGCTTATACCAGTTACTTGTATAATTATTTTATTTATGTGCTTCTCATTTTGCTTTATATACCCTCTGCTGTGTTTTAGAGAAACGATTTCAAAAATGGCTACATATATATTCCACTCTGAAGTTCCACAGAGAAACGTTTTCGGAACCAGTGACTCAACTACCGGTTCATTCGACTCATACTTGACAGCCCTGCTCTCCCATCGATAGCTTGGCGGCAACGACCATCTCTAATGAGTACGATTTAAGCTAGCTATGGTGCTGCCAGACTTAGCTATTTTCCCGACAGATCTAGCTATTTTGCACAGCTAAAGCCCGCAATTTAAAATCGTTTCAAATAAATGGCCATTTTCTAGCTGTTGCGGAAGTGCCACAAGTTTGGCTATCGAATCGAGGCGATTTCAAATTTAAGTTGAGTTTCAAACATATTTATATCCTTTTACCTAAGTTATAATGTGCTGTTATTAGGAGAAAAGTTCAAAATTTGGTGTGGTTTTGCTTAACTGGTTCGTGCTGGTTCACTAGATCCAAATGAACTGGAGGGAATGTCAGTTATTTTGAAAATTTGAAAATTAAGCTGGTAGTAACTTGTAATGTGAAATTTTGAGATAAGTTTAGAACAAAAGTGTTTCATTTAACGGATTTCTACCCATTTGTAGACTTTCTGGGCCCATTTACCATACCTTAAGGTCGCCTACTCCGTAATTTATATGTGTAGCTTCGAAAATGAGTATGGGTCAGCAACCAATCCCAGAAAGTTTACTCTGTGAGAGCTCTAAAATCAAAAGTAACCTATTCGGACAACCGATTTTGAAATACTTTGGCGTTATTCTCTAGAATTCCCCAAAGAATCTATTGTAACTTGTTTAAGAAAGATCATGTTGGCTGTTGGGGTTGGTACAACCTCTTAAGACATATCTTTAGAAAAGATCCATAACGTTCCGATTTTTAAAAGGGTCGATTTTTGAAGGTATAATACCGGAACACCAAGGAATCCCTTATGCTTACAGCCCCGATCCCCTCACCTCACTTTCTTTCTTCAATTTTCTAAAATTTTTCCATTAACTGGATGAACAAATTTGCCTTGGAATTCCCCAAACCAGCTCTTAAAAACATTGACATTTTCGAGCAAAGAAATAATCCTCTATAAGCTTCTTAAATTTTGTTCGTCTATATAAATATTCATAGTTTCGTCTTTATCGCCCATGAATCGCAGACTTATCGTGTACCGCCAAAAAACAGGTGACATTATGCTTGACGCACGAATAACATACATACATACATATGTGTATGTATGTATGTATAAGAGAAAACAAGCTCCACGCAAGGTGAGCTGGAGGCTCGCTCGCTCGCTCGATCGCTCGATCGCTGTCCAACTTACAATTTAATATATGCTGCAATGGCAAGGTTGGCGCAGGCCAAGAAAAATATTTTTGTTTATCGCAAAATGCGCTGCAATGTCAATTAGAAGCGTCGCAAAACAAAACAATGACTAGGCGAAAAACCCCCAGCTCCGAGTAGGGCCCAAACCGGAAGATCCACCTCCGTCACGAGCTCTACCAATGGCAATGTGGTCCGGTCTCTTGGATCCCGCCTCCCGCCATCATTCAGGCGCGTGCAGCACATGACGTGACGCTGTGCAGCGGATCGTTCGACCTGGGCGCGGTTGTTGCCAACCAATTGGCTATGAAGAATGCCACAAGCTGTTGAGTTCCTCATTCGTATTCATTTATGCGAACGGCATCGGTTACGTCGTTGGGTATCGGTGTCTAATTGAACGATTGTCCAGATGGTGTAGTGTGGTGTGGTGTGGCGTGGTGATCCATGTGGGTGTTCAGGGAGGGGGCGGGGGCGGGGGTTTGGGGATTATGTTACAGTGGTCAGGTGAGTGTAACGAACTTGGAACGACAAAATGGTATGGAGATGTAATGAGAGAAGTTAGGTGGGAGAGAGAGGAAGAAAGTAGGAAAAACGAAAGTAGAAGGAAGGAAACATTAAGGCAGAAGAAAGGAAGGAAGAAGTTCGAGAAAAGAAGTAGGAAGAACGGAAAAAGCAGAAAGGCGGAAGGAAGAAGGAAGGAAGGCATTAATAAGGCAGGAGAAGGAAGTAAAGAAAGAAGAAAGAATGAAAAAAGAAGCACGAAGACCGGAAAAAGATGAAAGAAAGAAGGCGGGAGAAGTAAGAAAGAAGGGAGAAAAACAGGAAGGAGGGAGCAGGAAGAACGAAGGCGAAATAAGGAATGAGGGTGAAGAAAGAAGAAAGGAGGGAAAAGAAAAAAGGAATTAGGGAGAAGAAAGAAGGAAGGACTGAGGAAGGAAGGAAGAACGTAGGAGTTAGGAGGACGGACAGAATAAGGGAGGAAGCATTAAGGAAGAAGGAAGGAAGGAAGAAGAAAAAGGCAATAGAGAAGAAAAAAGAAAACACGAAGGAACTAAGAGGGAAGGAATGAAGAATGAAGCAAAAGGAAGGAACGTAGGAAAAAGGAAACAAGAAAGAATGAAGAAGCAAGGTAGAAGGAAAGGAAGGAAGAAAAAAAGATGTAGAAGGTAGAGGGTAGGAGGTGGGATGTGAGAGGTAGGAGGTAGGAGGTAGGAGAGAGGAGGTAGGAGATGGGAGATGGGAGATAGGAGATAGGAGATAGGAGATAGGAGATAGGAGATAGGAGATAGGAGATAGGAGATAGGAGATAGGAGATAGGAGATAGGAGATAGGAGATAGGAGATAGGAGATAGGAGATAGGAGACAGGAGGTTGGAGGAAGAAGGAAGGAGGAAGCTAGGAAGCTAGCAAGTTAGCAAGGTAGGAAGGTAGCAAGCTAGCAAGGTAGCAAGGTAGCAAGCTAGCAAGCTAGCAATCTACAAGCTAGGAAGCTTAGAAGCTAGGAAGCTAGAAAGCTAGAAAGCTAGGAAGCTAGGAACCTAGGAAGCTAGCAAGCTAGCAAGTTAGCAAGGTAGCAAGCTAGCAAGCTAGCAAGCTAGCAAGCCAGCAAGCTAGCAATCTAGCAAGTTAGCAAGCTAGCAAGCTAGCAAGTTAGCAAGCTAGGAAGAAAGGAGGAAGAAGAAAGAAGGAAGGAAGCTAGAAGAAAAGAGGAAGAAGGAAGGAAGAAAACTAGAAGGAAGGAATGAAGGGTAGTAAGGAAGGAAGAATGAAGCAAATTGGAAGGAAGGAAGGAAGAAGGAAGCGGGGATAAGCAAGGAAGGAACGAAGATAGAACGAAGAGGGAAGAAGGCAGTGCGAAGAAACAAGACGAAAGAAGGAAGAATAAAGGAGGAAAGGCAGGTAGAAGGAAAGAAGACAAAAGGAAAGAAGGAGTATAGAGTAAGTAAGCAGTTGGAAGGAGCATGAAAGAAGGAAGAATGAAGAAGGGAGAAGATAGAAGAATGGAAGGAACGAAGGAAAAAGGAAGGGATAATGAAGCAAGAAAAGGAGTAGGAAGGAACATATGAAGAAGTAAAAAGGAAGAAGCAAGACAGGACAAAGTCTTTACCTTAATCTAATTCAAGTAAACCTCAAACCTTATGCCGAACCAGTTCGAACCTTTCGTTCAAACCTCTCAATTTTCTCGGTTTATAAAGGATCCGCCAAGTCATCGTCCAACCCTACCGAAATTCCCCAAATTCACTTAATATGCCAGCTCTAAGACCTCCACACATTCGAGAGGGACGGAGCGGAGCAACGCGGGGGTGGTGGCACACGCTTCTCACACAGGAATATTGGACCCGGCTCGGCTTCGGCCCAAGACGTTATAGACAACTTTAACGCATTTAAATGAATCCATGCCGCTGCCGTGGCTGTTGTTATTGTTGATCAAATCCGAAATCTGGTTCCGAGCTGTCCACAGATAATATGAATATACTTTCGTCGCGTTGTCGGTGAGTATTCAAATCAGATTTAGGCCCGAATCGACTGACCGACCGACCGACCGATCGTAGTAGTAGTTATTGTTGTTGTTGTTATTCTTAAGCTCTCGGTCAGGCGCGTGCTAATAATGTCTGTGTATAAGTATATATAGCGGCCATATACTTTAAGCATCACACACACACACATACATACATATATATATATATATATATATGTATATATATACACCTAAACGCGCGGCCAAGCGACACTGCCAGAGCCGATATAAGCCCCAAGAGATCCGCAAAGTAGATCAGTTTAAACACTGAATTCGCAAAACGATTTACAAAAATCTCTCCCAAAGCTTTGCATCTTCTACCACCACCACCTCCTCCTCCGCCTCCACCCCCATGTGTAGCTAAGTCGCCCGCGTCGCGCCCCCCCGCCCCGCCCACACAACGACCATACTGCATCTCTAATGCTGGTCTGGAACGATAAACAGGATACCAATTTTACATTCATTTGAGCTGAGCGCTCAATAGCCCAACAGGCAGCTGGGAATCTTTTGTGCACCACCCATTTTTGTTTGTTTTTGTTGTTGTTGTTGTTGTTTTTTTGTGTGGATCAATTTAACGCCCGCGCCTGGTGATAATGCCCAGCAGCGTTGCCAACGAAGGTTTCAAGTTCCAAGCCAGCCGACACAGCCGCAACGAATCCGAATCACCGGCCATTGTACCCAATACCGATGAAGTGGATGAGACACTGTCCCAGTTGCGCTTAGAGTCCCAATCATCGTCATCATCCTCGGCCTCCTCGCAGCATCAATTGGGCGCCGAGTTGCATCGAAAGCATCGAAATGGTTGGCAAATCAAAAGCTCCAAGTTGTCGCTTAATACGCACAATCGGATACGTGGAATTGTGGAGTCCCTGAAGGTGTCACCCAATCCGGAGAAGCCCATGATACCGTTGTCCATTGGTGAGTAGATGAGAAACGTTTCGGTTTCCAAGTCAATTGGAGCTTAAGACAGTATAGAAAGTACATGAAAAGCAAGTTTGAAATCATTGGATGAAATCGTTCGGAAAACTTCAGTTTGATTCCTACAGCAGAACAGAATTGAGCCTCAAATGGGTTTGTCAGATAAAGACGACTTCCTTTTAAGTAACGCCCGGAACAGCTTCAGAACTTTGCTTCCTTTTAACATACTTAAAACTTGATTGTCCAGTCGAAATTGTCTTGATTATGCCCACTGTACCATGCTGTTTCTAAGCTTAAAGAAAGGATGCCCAAACATTCGTAAGGTAACCCATACCAATCAAGCTATACATTGATTTCAAAAGCTCTATTAGAGCGCTCTACATGGGCATAGAAGTGCTCAAATCAACTTCTAACTACGGCCCACAAAAAGTAGTCATCATTTTCTGCTCCAAACTTCAAGTATTTGATATTTTTGGAAGTGTTGAAATGTTATCTCAAGTATATCAAATTGATACTCAAATGTATCAGCTTGAAATTTGTTGATATCATTTTGATACTAGCTCCTATTAATTGGATATTTGGCAATTAAGCTAATATTTTGATAGTGGAAAATATAATTTCAATACTAGAAAATATCAATTTGATATTATTTCTGATAAAAAATTGTATCAGGTTGAAAGTTTTCTAATATAACTTTGATATAATTCTATTGTCAAACTTAAGCTAATATTTTGATATAGGAAAATATAATTTCAATACTAGAAAATATCAATTTGATATTATTTCTGATAAAAAATTGTATCAGGTTGAAAGTTTTCTAATATAATTTTGATATTTTTCGATTGTCAAACTTAAGGTAACATTTTGATATTCAAAAATATTATTTTGATATTAGAAAATATCAATTTGATATGTTTTTGCATAAAAAACTGTATCAGTTTGATGTTTCTTCTAAATCATTTTGATATATTTCTATTGTCAAACTTATGGTATCATTTTGATATTGGAAAATATCATTTTGATATTCAAAAATATCGTTTTGATATTAAAAATATCAATTTGATATTTTTTCTTATAAAAACCAGTTGTTGGTCAAGCACGATTATAACATACTCTGTACCCACGAAATATAACGCTCTGCATAAATATTGATGCTAAAGTAGCAGTTGAAAGCAGCGCTGCTACTGCGCCACAGCAGCGAACAGTCTTTTGATTATAACTCGACAGCCGTTCATCCGATTTTCAACATTCCCTTGGCGGATTCGGATAAATTATCCTGATTACTAAATATGTCCAGAAGAAACGAAGTCTCTATCTTTAAAACTGTGTTAGATATGATGTTTTTTTTTTTTAAATTGAGGGGGCCGGGCCGAAATTGAAAATAAACTCTATCTGTGTTATAGTCAACCGATTTTGCAGAAACTTTGTGGAGTTGTGTAAAATCATTTAAACTACATATAAGACAAATAAAAGGATGTTACCATTGAAAACACAAAAGTTTTTCCTACTAAGACCTGTTTTCAGAACTAATATTTGTATGACAGCTATACTAAATAGCTGTCCGATTTAGACCAAACTTCGAGGAATCATGTTATAGTATAGAAAACTAATAAATACAAAGTTTAAAGACGCTACCATTAAAAGCAAAAAAGTTTTTCATACTAAGACTAGTTTTTAGTACTAACTTTTGTATGACAGCTGTACTATATAGCTGATCGATTTTGATCAAACTTTGTGGAATAATGGAATAATATAGAAAACTTATAAATATAAAGTTTAAAAAGCCTACCATTAAAAGCAAAAAAGTTTTTCATACTAAGACCTGTTTTCAATACCATTTTTTGTATGACAGCTGTATTATATAGCTGATCGATTTTGTCAAAACTTTGTGGAATCTTGTAAAAGTAAAGTAAACTGATAAATACGAAGTTTGAAGATGTTATCATTGAAAGCACAAAAGTTTTTCTCACTAGAACTAGGTTTTTGATGAAACGTAGCTATGGCAGCTATATGTTATAGTCAAACGATTTGAATGAAACTTGCTGGAGTTGTTGAAAAGTATAAAAAATACATACAAGCCAAATTTAAAGATGGTATCTTTGAAAGAAATACCTAAAACTAGTTTTGCCACGCCCCCTTGAGTGCGAAACATCTCATTTCTAGCACAGTTATGTGGGAAAATGGGTTTTATATCATAATTATTAATCGATTCTTAATGATTGGCTGACACAAAGTCAAGTTATGAGCAAAAGAAAGTTTGGTAATTCAGCAATGCTACCCATAGATCATATACTTTCGCTTTAAAAAGTCACTTAGATCAAAGATCATTCAAGATTCAAAGGAAACGCAAAAGATACACCTCAGGAGATTCTAATCTTTCATTTCTTATCTTAACCTCAAACCAAAATAATAAAAAAAAAAAGGGGGGGCTGCACCTCACACGTTTCGCATTTTGGATGAACTTCATTTAAATACTTTAGTTGTTATCGCTTCTTCGTTTTTATATACATATTTTTTGTTTTTTTTTTTTTGCCGATTTCTGGTTAAATAATTTGCGTAAATTTGTTAAACTTGTTTGCTCAAGACACCAAAAATGAATAATAAAAAAAAAAAAAAAAGAAAACCAAAAAAAAAAAAAAATATATGGATGACATGAATACCATTTCGCTGTGCTCTTATGTATCGCCCCCTTAACTGGTATACACCGCACACACCCACCAAATTCAACCAATCCGGTGAGGTTGTCGCACGTTGGCGCTCCATATCGCCTGATCCCTGCTGGTCGGGAGTTTGCTCATGTTGAATTGAAGTGAACAACAACAGATGAATATGCATTTCGATGGTTTCTATTTTTGAACTAATTTATGCCATATACCAGATTAATGAAATGTCGATCTGAATCGGGGCTGTTGTTGTTATTGTTGAGACGGGCGTGCGCCCCGCTCTCTAGGGGCATATTTGCATAAAATGTAGTTCCACCAGTTATTTGGGCAGGGGGCAATCAAGAATCCGAGTCTTTAGTCACTTGTTTATCCCCATCGGGATTGCTTTTTGCTGTTGTTGTTGTGGTTGTTGTCTTTTTTCGAGGCGGAAACACATGATGCAATGGAAATTTACACACTACTTTCCACACACACAGGTGATCCCACCACCTTTGGCAATCTGAAAGCAGCCGATGAGACCATGAAAGCGGTGCTGCATTCCCTGGAGAGTGGCAAATACAATGGGTATGCCCATACACAGGGACGGGAGGAGTCACGTCTGGCGGTGGCCAAATACAGTGCCCATCAGCGGCCCGATGGTGTGATTGAACCGAATGATGTGATACTGTGCAGTGGCTGCTCATCGGCCCTGGAATACTGTATACTGGCATTGGCGGATCGTGGACAGAATGTGTTGATACCACGTCCTGGCTTTTGTCTCTATTCCACACTGGCCGAGGGACTGGACATTGAGATACGCTACTATGATCTATTGCCGGAACAGCAATGGCGCGCCGATCTGGTACAGTTGGAGGGTTTGATTGATGAGAATACGGCCGCCCTGTTGATCAACAATCCAAGCAATCCCTGTGGCAGTGTGTACGATGAGAAGCATTTGAGACAGCTGATTGATATCTGTGAGCGTCACTATTTGCCCATCATAGCCGATGAGGTGAGTAAGGGGTATAATCTGTGTGTATTTATGTATACCCTCTGCTGTTTACAGATCTACGAGCATTTTGTGTTTCCGGGCTCACAGCATCTGGCAATAAGTAGTCTGACCCAAGAGGTACCCGTACTGTCATGCGGTGGTTTGACCAAACGTTTCCTGGTGCCCGGCTGGCGTATGGGCTGGGTGATTGTACACGATCGTCAGCAGCGTTTGAGTGATGCCCTGATTGGACTGAAGAATATGTGTGGACGCATTTTGGGCTCGAATACCATAATACAGGGAGCACTGCCTGAGATCTTGACCAAGACACCGCAAAGCTATTTTGATGGTGTACTCGAGGTGCTCTATGTAAGTAGAAATGTGGTTCGTAGAATGTAGAGCAAATTTTTGACGGTAGTATTATGTTTGAAGCTTTACTGTATACCAAAATTTTGAAGATAATTTTGTTTAGTAATCAGTTTTATGTATCCAACCGCCAAAGGATTGGCAAAGATCGGATGAATGGTTGTCGAGTTATGATCAAAAAACTATTCTCTGCTTTCAACTGCTACTGCAGCAACAAAATTTAAGCTGAGCGTATAATTTCGTGGATACAGAGTATGTTACAGCAGGGCTTCACCTACTTTTCTACTTGTTCTTACTAAAACTACTTTTCGGACCTTACTTTTGTATGGGAGTTATACCATATGGATGTCCGATATCGACTAAACTTGGTAAAATTATGCAAAAGCCTAACAAACGAACTTGTAAGAGTTTTGGAGTCGATTCCATTGAAAACAAAAAAGTTTTTCTCACTAAAACTAGTTTTTCGAACGCTCTTTCCTATGGCAGCTATATGCTATAGTCAACCGATTTTGACCAAACTTTGTAGAATTGTGTAAAAGCAAGTCAGATAAATATATGCCAATTTAAGAGACATTTCCATTAGAAACAAAAAAGTTTTTTTCACTAAAACCAGTTTTCAGACTCTACTTTTGTATGACAGCTGTACTATATAGATGTCCGATTTTGACCAAACTTGATAAAGTCATAGAAAAGCATAGCAAACTAAGAAATACCAAGTTTGCAGGCGTTTCCATTGAAAACAAAAAAGTTTTTTTCACCAAAACTACTTTTCAGACTCTACTTTTCTATGACAGCTATACTATATAGATGTCCGATTTCGACCAAACTTAGCTAATCCATGGAAAAGCATAGCAAACTAAGAAATGCAAAGTTTAAAGGCGTTTCCATGGAAAACAAAAAAGTTTTTCTCACTAAAACTAGTTTTTCGACCGATCTTTCCTATGACAGCTATATGCTAGGCCAGTTTCTGAATATCCAATGGTTTTAGAGGCCACCAGAAATGTCCTTTAGATGTTCAATCAAAAACAAGAAAGAAAGTCGGTCAAGCCCGACTATAACATACTCTGTACCAAGAAAATTTTCTTTTGATCATAACTCGAAAACCGTTCATCCGATCTTCTTCATTCCTTTGGCGGATCGATAAGTTATCCTAATAACTAAATATGTCCAGAAGGAACAAGCCATCTATCTTCAAAACTGTGGGAGATATGACGTTTTTTCTAAATTGCGGGGGCGGGAGGGGGCGTGGCCAAAATTAAAAATAAACTTGATCTGCCTGCAGACATTAGAAGCATATGTCCCATACATGTCAAACCTCTATCTCTTACCATCTCTGAGATCTGTGCGTTCATACGGACAGACAGACGGACAGACGGACATGACTCGGCTGTTGATGCTGATCAAGAATATATATACTTTATGGGGTCGGAGATGCTTCCTTCTGGATGTTACATACTTTTGCACAAACTTATAATACTCTATGTACCTACGGTACAGAGTATAATTAGACAATTGTATGGCTTCCTTTGTTTCTGTCTTTAATGTGGGCGGTCCTCATGGACATTTATTTATATTCATTGATGCCTTTTAAGTTATTTCTGGTTCAAATTGTTAGAAATTTTTGCATATCCTCAGTAAAAGGTGTGGTTAAAGCCTTTGTTTTGTTCGCCAAATGTTCGTTTGGCGGCCTCTAGGCGAACATTTAACAGAATTTGAGTTTTAAATGCCCAATGCTTACCTATTTGTCCACATTAAGTCTTAAATTATGCAAGCTAAAAAGTTTTAGTAGGTATATTTATTGATTTCAAGCAGCGAAGGGCTGCATATCAGGATATTAGAGCTGACTTATATGTGTATTAACCTCATCCTCTCTCTCTCACTCTCTCTTTCTCTTTCTCCCTCTACTTTCCCTCCACCAGTCCAATGCCAAACTGGCCTACTCCATGCTCAAGTCGGTGCGCGGCTTGAATCCCATTATGCCCAATGGAGCTATGTACATGATGGTTGGTCTCAATATCGAACGTTTCCCGGCCTTCAAGGATGATGTACATTTTGTGCAGGAGCTGGTGAATGAGCAAAGTGTCTTCTGTTTGCCCGGCAGCTGTTTCGAATACCCAAGCTTTGTTCGAATTGTGCTTACCGTTCCTGGTGCCATGATCGAGGAGGCGTGCTCACGCATGGCAGAGTTCTGTGAGCGGCATTACAAGAAGGATACACGCACCATTATAGAGCATGGCCTGCTGGATGCTGAAGATGTGGACTTTTGAGCAAGGACTGGGATACTGGGAGCAATACATTTATTAGTTGATCTAAGCTACAATTTGTATATCTCAATTAATCAATCATTTTAACTACACATATATATATATATATATATATTATCCAATATAAGGAGTATTGTCTCACAAAAAATTGCTGAAAAATCTACACGGAATTGTTGGTTTTTGAAGACAGAGCAGAGTAAAATAGTTAGGTAAGTGAAGTAACATGGTCAATTATATAGGTAGTATGTGTTATGAGGGGGTTAGCTACTTTGGTGCTAAATGGGAACCGTGAGCAACTGGTTCGTTTTGAGCAGCCTTTGGTTTCTAGAGGCATTTACATGTGATGCGGATGCATTTTCTTTTCCATTTCAATTTCCACACGCGCCTCATCTATGCTGGCCACACTGGGCAGGCCGCCGGGCCAATTGAGTAGCTCCTGTTCGTGCTCCATTATCATGTTGGCTTCCGCTGGGGGAAATGGCAAGAAAGAATTGAATCATTTTTAACACAGAACTCAGTTGGCTGATTCAAAACCAAGTTTCGAATTTCTAGCTTAATTAATTGCTGAGATATGCCTCTGAACCACTTTTCAAACGGTTCAACCTGCAGGTTCGGAACCGCGAAAATTACTATTAGCTTCATGCTACTAACCTACACTCCAAATTTTCAGTTCGTAGCTCAATTAATTACACTGAAATGGCTGTGAACCACTTTGGTATTGGTTCATCCGGGTGGTACGAAACCAGGAAAATTACTACTAATTTGATACCAACAACTTACATATCAAATTTCCACCTCTTAGCTTAAATAATCTCCGAGATATGGCGCTGAACCACTTTTGAACCGGTTCGAAAACGGTTCTAAGTCAGTGAAAAATATTTAACTTTATGTTACCCACCTACAGACCAAATTTCCAATTGATAGCTCAATTGATATCCGAGATATGGCGATGAACCACTCTTGAACCACTTTTGTAATGGTTCAGCCGATTGGTTCGGAACCGCGAAAATTACTTCTAACTATGTAATACTAAGTTACAGTCCAAATATCTAGTTCATAGCACGTTTACTTAATGAGAAATGGCTGTGAACCACTTTTGTTTTAGTAGAGCCGACTGGTTCGGAACCGCGAAAGTTACTTTTAACTTCATACTACTAAGCTACATTTCAAATTTCCAGTTCATAGCACGTTTACTTAATGAGAAATGGCTGTGAACCACTCTTGTTTTACTAGAGCCGGTTGGTTCGGAACCGCGAAAATTACTTTTAACTTCATACTAGTAAGCTACATTTCAAATTTCCAGTTCATAGCTCTATTAATTACTGAGAAATGGCCCTGAACCGCTTTTGTTTTAGTAAAGCCGACTGGTTCGCAACCGCGAAAATTACTTCCAAATTCACATTACTAAGCTACGCTCCAAATTTCCAGTTCATAGCTCTATTAATTACTGAGAAATGGCCCTGAACCGCTTTTGTTTTAGTAAAGCCGACTGGTTCGGAACCGCGAAAATTACTTCCAAATTCACATTACTAAGCTACTCTGCAAATTTCCAGTTCATAGCTCTGTTAATTACTGAGAAATGGCCCTGAACCGCTTTTGTTTTAGTAGAGCCGATTGGTTCGGAACCGCGAAAATTACTTTAAACTTCATACTACTAAGCTACTCTGCAAATTTCCAGTTCATAGCTCTGTTAATTACTGAGAAATGGCCCTGAACCACTTCAAAAGCTGGTTTTAAAACTGAACCCAAGTATTTTGAGTAACTTTCTACTCCAAAATTGACCAATCAAAGCCTTGGCAATGACCACCCCTCCCCGCTACTTACCCTGAATCCGATGCAGTTTACTGCCATAGGCCCAATCCGCATAGTAACCCATGACAAAGGTCAGCGGCAATAATGGAGCCAAAGCCGCCACACGTTTCACACGCTGATAGTAGGTGGCACAACCATAGACCGCACTCACATAGAAACCACCCAGCCAGTAGAAGAGCTCCCTATGCTTGGCTATGGCCATGGCCTGTTCCCGTTGCTTAATCTGATAGTGCATCTGTATCCAGCGCTCCATCTGCATTCAGTTTTGCAAAAGTTATATAAAATTTGTATACATTTCTATTGTCCCGGCCTACCTTAAGCTCCTGGCATTTCCTATAGGCTGGATCATCATGCTCGGGATGGCTACCGCCAGTGGATTTATTACACGAGGCTGTGGCGCCCATTTCTTAGTTATGTTTTTGTGTGTTCACAATTGGATTTTGGACTTGCCACCCTGGTGTACTGTCATCGACCCGCTGTTCATGCGCAGGCGCCAGCACATCGACACAGTGGCGATTCACATTTTGTGAACTGTCAGAACAGTTGGCTGACCGAGGCACTGCTCGTATGACTGGCCCCAGGTCCGTGTCCGCGTCCGTGTCCAATTTATGCCATCGGCGCGCGTTTAGTACAAAGAAAACAATAAGAAGAAAAATTGGAAAGAAAGGAGTTTGAATTGAAAAAAATACGCATAAACCACGGCCTTTCTTGCTATACTTACGCTTAGTTGTTGTTGTTGTTGTTGTTAGTTAGTTAGTTAGTTAGTTAGTTAATTAGTTAAATAAGGTGATAGAAATCGCGTCAACTAAAATACGCGCCAGACTCTCTCTCTCCCTCGTCAAACGCACAAAAAGTGAGTAAGTAAAATTTTGTTTGGTGAAAAAATGCCAATGCATTAAAACACTTCGAACCAAAATGTACCCACATATGTATGTATGTTTGTGTGTGACTAGGTGCTGGTGTGTACATAAGTACGATGGCTGCAAAATTCGGGGGTTGCAATCCTCCACCCTTGTTTTGAGTGTGTGTGTGCGTGTGTCTGAGGCAGCAGGGGTATGTGCATAGAAGTTGGCTTTCCCCATAACTGGGCAGCTGTTTGAATGTAAATATTGACACAGGTTTTTTGGTCTAATTGTCGACATTCTTTGCCTCAACTGTAGTTGAGATGTTTAATAAGACAATTAGGTGTTTGAGTTACCCCCTGTGCAATCAGAACCCTCACCGGCTTGAAGCATTTCTGAACTAAGGCCCCCAAAAATAGGCTTAAAAACTGCTTTGTTACAGAACAATATAAAGTTCAAGGCTTTAAGCTATGACTTTTCATTCTCCGGTGAATATCTTGGTGTTAGTTTACTGTCTTACCCACCAAATGTACAGATATATAGCTCTAAATCGCTTGAAGCTGTCCCGAAATCCCTTTTTTAGCACTCGACGGTCATCGTTATTTGCTGAAAATTTGTCCTATTAACACCTAAACATGAAAACTCAACAGAAATCTTGATTTTACTTTGGCTCTGCCGAAGTTTGCAGCACGTTTTTCTGACTAAGACTACTTTTCGAACCTTAATATTCTATGGGAGCTATACCATATAGATGTCCGATTTCGACCAAACTTAAAGGAATTATGCAAACGCCTATCTAACGAATATGTACCAAATTTGGAGTCGATTGCACCAAAAACAAAAAAGTTTTTCTCTCTAAAATTTGTTTTTCGACCGATCATTCGTACTACAGCTATATGCTATAGTCAGCCGATTTTGACAAAACTTTGTGGAATTGTGTAAAAGCAAGTCAGATAAATATATGCCACTTTTAGGGACATTTTCATTGGAAATAAAAAAGTTTTTCTCACTAAGACTACTTTTCAGACTTTACTTTTGTATGACAGCTATACTATATAGATGTCCGATTTCAACCAAACTTGGTAAAATAATGGAAATGCATGGCAAACTGGGATATACAAAGGTTGAGGCGTTTCCATTGAAAACAAAGAAGTTTTTCTAACTAAGACTACCTTTCAGACTCTACTTTTGTATGACAGCTATACTATATAGATGTCCAACTTCGACCAAACTTGGTGGAATCATGGAAAAGTATAGCAAACTGAGATATACAAAGTTTAAAGGCGTTTCCGTTCAAAACAAAAAAGTTTTTCTCACTAAAACTAGTTTTTCAACCGATCGTTCCTATGGCAGCTATATGCTATAGTCATTCGATTTTGACCAAACCTAGTAGAATTATGTAAAAGCCTATCAACTAAATACATGCCAATTTAAAGCACATTTCCATAAGAAACAAAAAAGTTTTTCTCACTAAGACTACTTTTCAGACTCTACTTTTGTATGACAGCTATACTATATAGAAGTCCGATTTCGACCAAAGTTAGTAAAATCATGGAAAAGTATAGCGAACTAAGATATACCAAGTTTGGAGGCGTTTCCACTAAAAATAAAAAAGTTTTTCATACTAAAACTAGTTTTCCGACGATTCGTTTCCATGACAGCTATATGCCATAGTCATTCGATTCGGCTGGATCCGACAAATGTGCAGCGTATTTTTACTTAAAGGCTACGTGCAAAGTTTGGTGAAGATAGTTTTCAAACTGAGGGAGAACGGACGGAAGGACAGTTTTAGTACAAAAAGGTTTATAATAAGAATAAATTGTTAGGCAAGGCTGTATATAGTTTGGAGAAAAGATTCTGATAAGACGCAAAAGCAATAAAGCAAAGTTTATATCAGCTTAATAAGCGTTAGCGAAAGAAAATCCCAAATGTGACTTATGCAGGTTCATAAGATATGGAAGATCGATTCAGAGTAGACTATGCTCCTAAGGGGGAGGATGATTAGAGGTATTCCAGTTGAGACCACGAAGAGGGAAGATAAGTAACTGTTTTTGAATCGATTCTAGTTAGTAAAGATATATTTGAAGGTGATCCATATTCGAGAATTGGACGTGCCAGTGAGAGATATGAATGTTTTCTATGTAAAATTCGTTGGAGCGCCTTATGAAAACTTAAAACAGGTGTATGAATGCTTTTGGATACGAATACGACTTCAAAGTATCGAAAGCACAAAACTGAAACACTAAATGCACCGGTGTCACAACAACCTATCCAAGTTCTAAACTCAAAGCAATTGTGTGAATGCTCTAGGAGTGGCTCAAAAGATTAGAATAAGAGTTCAAAGTACCAAGAGTCCAAGACAGAAACACTAAATGCACCGGTGTCGCAACAACCTATCCAAGTTCTAAACACAAAACAATTGTATGACTGCCATATGAGTGGGTAAAATGATAAGGATACAAGTTCAAAGTACCAAAACCCCAAAACTGAAACACTAAATGCACCGGTGTCGCAACAACCTAGCAGTCAATTAGTAATTGAATTAGTATCTTTCACCCCCCTTGTTGATAATCCACCTAACCAACCTCCCATTGCTCCATTTCGCAGCGACAATAAACCACCGATTGGCCGGGAAGCAAGATGCACTGCTTGATTGATGATTGACCGCTTACAGATTCGTCGCTTGGGTGCAGCTGCTAGGAACAAACGCGCAGGGGGCGGCACCAGCGGCAGTGGTAGCTTCCACTCGCACACGCACTCCGCCAGCGGCATCAACACGCCGGCCACGGCCAGCACCAGCTCCTCGAGCGGCAACAGCTTGACCCCGCAGCAACAGCAGCAGCAGCAACATCCGCAGCAGCAGCAGCATCCGCACCCACACTCCCATACACATCCAACGCACGGCACACACGGCGGCCAGCATACACATCAGCATCATCACCAGCATCAACATCATCCCCCCCATCCGCACCATTTGCGCTCCTCGCAGCAGTTGGCCGGCACCCAGTTCAGTTTCAATCCATCGCCAGGCAGCAGCCCTGGCAACGGTTTGGGTGCATCGCGTCAGGATGCGGCAAGTGCGCTCAACAGTCCAACGACCATTGTAAACTCCGGCAGCAGCACGGGCATGCACCAGCAGCAGCAGCAGACGCAGGCTGGCGGTTCCACGACGACGACAACGGCAGCGGCGCTGGGAGCCACAGCCAATGGCGGCGGCGGCGGCGGCGGAGGCGGCTCAGGCGGAGCCACAGCCGGCGGTGCCGGAGTGGCCGTGGGTGGTGGCCTCAATCTACTAGCTGGTATGGGTGGCATGGGTGGTATGGGTGGCCTGGGTGGCATGGGTAATGCCGCATCGGCTGGCATGGGCATCTGCGGTGGGATTAGCAGCACGGTGGGCAGTGCCGCCATTACGGGAGTGCCACCCATTGGCCTGGGCATTGCCACGGGGATTGGTAACAAGATCATGTTGGGTCGCAAGCAAAGTCTGAAGGGAGGTGAACCGTTTCTGGCCGATTACGGCCCAGAGGAGTCGCTCAACGAGAGCGCCGATATTGAGTGGGTTAACAAATTGTGGGTGCGACGTCTAATGCGTGCCTGTGCCTTAGTGTCGCTGGCCTCCGTCTCATTGAATACACCGAAAACCTTTGAGAGGCATCCATCGTTGCAGTACATCACCTTTGTATTGGACACGGCCGTAACGGTGCTCTTCACGGCGGAGATGATAGCCAAAATGCATATCCGTGGTGTTTTACATGTGAGTGGGCCCAACTCCAATCGTCTGTCCCCCCACTTACAAAGTAATTTGATCTATTCACAGGGTGAGGTGCCTTATCTGAAGGATCACTGGTGCCAGTTTGATGCCTCCATGGTCAGCTTTCTGTGGGTGTCAATTATACTGCAGATATTCGAGGTCATCGAGTTTGTGCCTAAGTAAGTTGTGCTAAGCGAGAAAGAAGCGACCTTTTTAAATCTCCGAAATTTGACTCATAAAGTTATATCAAGCCCAGTTTTTCCCTTATAACTAGATTAACTTCCAAACCTCTAGGTAGATTTTTAAAAGAACTTAGTTAAATCAGCTTATAATTGACCTAAGCATTCGTATTAAGAGTTGGTACCATTTCGAATAAAGCCTACATCAGAGCTTAAGTCAAAAAGACTTGGTTTCTTAAGTTTCGGCAGCCAAAGAGTTGAGTTCTTCAATGCTTAGCTTTACTTTCTTCAACTAAGTCAGTGTTCGGCCTGGTAAGCAGACAAGTTGCCACTGGCAACTGAGCATATATGTATTTATCTGCCTAATATACAAATCTCCCACCACATAAAGTGTATATATATTCTTGTTCAGCACCACAAGCTGAGTTGATTTAGACTGTTTCTTTGCTATCTCCCCTGTCAGTTTGAAAGCTATCTTCAACAAACTTTGCACCAAGTCTTTTAGTACAACTACATTGCATATTTTGTCGGAACAGGCCGGATCGGAAGACCATAGCATATAGCTGTCATAGGAACGAACGGTCAAAAAACTAGTTTTAGTATGAAAAACTTTTTTGTTTTCTAAGGAAACGCCTCCAAACTTTGTATTTCTTAGTTTGCTATGCTTTTCCAAGATTTTACTAAGTTTGGTCGAAATTGGACTTCCATGTAGTATAGCTGTCTTGCAAAAGTAGAGCCTGAAAAGTAGTCTTAGTGAGAAAAACTTTTTTGTTTTCAACAGAAACGCCTTCAATCTTTATATTTCGAAGTTTGCTACGATTCAGCATGATTTTTACTAAGTTTGGTCGACATCAGACATCTATATAGTATAGCTGTCTTGCAAAAGTAGAGTCTGAAAAGTAGTCTTAGTGAGAAAAACTTTATTGTTTGTAATGGAAATGTGCTTAAAATTGGCATCAAGCTAAGTAATATGCTTTTACACAATTCTACAAAGTTTTGTCAAAATCGGTTGACCATAGCACATAGCTGTCATAGGTACAATCGATCGAAAAACTAGTTTTAGTATGAAAAACTTTTTTGTTTTCTAAGGAAACGCCTCTAAACTTTGTATATCTTAATTTGCTATGCTTTCCCATGATTTCACTAAGTTTGGTCGAAATCGGACTTCCATGTAGTATAGCTGTCATAGAAAAGTAGAGTCTGAAATGTAGTTTTAGTGAGAAAAACTTGTTTGTTTTTCAAGGAAATGTGCTTAAAATTGGCATTTATATATTTTAGATGCTTTAACACAATTCTACAAAGTTTGGTCAAAATCGGCTCACTATAGCATATAGCTGCAGTACGAATAAAGGGTCGAAAAATAAGTTTTTGTGAGAAAAACTTTTTTGTTTTCAAAGGAATCCACTCCAAATTTCTTACATGTTTGTTTGTTAGGCTCTTGCAAGATTTCACCAAGTTTGGTCAAAATCGTACAACTATATGGTATAGCTGCCATAGAAAAGTAAGGTCCGAAATGTAGTCTTAGTTAGAAAAAAGTGCTTCAAGCTTAAACAATCCCTTTTGAAAGTGGAAACTTTGTAATTTTAAGCACATATATATAGCTTAGATCAGAAATGATATATATTTGCTTATAAATATGATAGAATTGTTTGGCAAAAGTTTATTTTAAAGTAAGTACTCAATAGTTGAAGCCACTTTAAGCTCACAAGATCCAGAAGTGCTAGACCATTGCAGTACTCGGAATTCATTCAGAATCAGCAACTAGCTTTCAATTAACCCAGAAAAGTACTCAAAAGTAGTATCTTCCTTTTAATTATGGTCTTTATTTTGCATATAATTTAAGCCTCAAATTTTGAATGATTTTCAAAGGTCGATTTGAGTTCTAAGTGACTTTATTTGAAACACTAATCTAACACTTTTCGATAGTGCAATTTACAGATTCTCCTACCTATCGGTTATGCGTGCACCACGTCCTCTGATAATGATACGATTTCTGCGTGTGTTCCTTAAATTTAGCATGCCCAAAAGTCGCATCAATCAGATATTCAAGTAAGTTTTTTCCATATCAAACAGAAGCTACTTGGCATGATTCTACAACTTTGTGTACTCTACAGACGCTCGAGCCAGCAAATCTACAATGTGACCCTATTCTTTTTGTTCTTCATGTCGCTGTATGGTTTACTGGGTGTACAGTTCTTTGGTGAGCTAAAGAATCACTGTGTGATGAACAACACGGAGTACGATCTGTTGGGCAGACCGTAAGTTATTAAATTATAAGAAAAGTTTCATTAAATCCTTAAGTCCCCGTTTTTTTTAAACTCTTGCAAAGGGTATTGTAATTTTTGCGCAGAAGTTTGCAACGCATAGAAATAGTCATTTCCGAACCCATAAACTATATATACATATATTCTTGATCAGGTTGAGCTTTGTCCGTCTGTCTGTCTGTTTCTACACCAACAAGTCTCTTAGTTTTAAAGCTATCGAGCTGAAATTTTGCACAGAGTCTTCTTTTTGCTGCACACCAGTAATATGTGGGAACCGACCGGATCGGATAACTGTATATCATAGCTCCCATGGGAACAATTGGTCGAAAAACTAGTTTTAGTAAAAAAAACTTTTTTCTTTTCCATGGAAACCTCTTCAAACTTTGTATGCATAAGTTTTCTATGTTTTTTTATAATTCTACAAAGTTGGATGAAAATCGTACAACTATATGGTATAGCTGCCATACAAAAGATGGGTCTGAAAAACAGTCTTAGTTAGAAAAACTTTTTTGTTTTTAATGGTAGCATGCTGCAACTTTGTATTTGTTTGTTTCACATGATTTCACATAATTTTACAAATTTTTGGCCAAATCGGATGACTATATCATATGGCTGCCATACGAACAATAGGTCGGAAAATGGCAAAAAGGGGTATTATTTTTGAAAATATTTCAGCGAGGGTATAAAAACTTTGGCACAGACGAAGTTAGCTTAGATTTGTCGTTTTGATATGAAACAAGAAAGAAAGTCGGTCAAGCCCGACTATAACATACTCTGTACCAACGAAATTATATGCTGCAGTAGCAGCTGAAAGCAGCGCTGCTTCTGCAGAACAGTCTTTTGATCATAACTCGAAAACCGTTCATCCAATCTTCACCATTCCTTTGGCTGATCGATAAGTTATCTTTATAACTAAATATATCTAGAAGAAACAACCCACCTATCTTTAAAACTGTAGGAGATATGACGTTTTTTCTAAACTGCGGGGGCGGCAGGGGGCGTGGCCAAAATTGAAAATAAACTTGATCTGCCTGCAGACATAAGAAGCATATGTTCCATACATGTCAAACCTCCATCTCTTACCATCTCTGAGATTGTGCGTTCATACGGACAGACAGACGGACATGACTCGGCTGTTGATGCTGATCAAGAATATATATACTTTATGGGGTCGGAGATGCTTTCTTCTGGATGTTACATACTTTTGCACAAACTTATATTACTCTATGTACCTTTGGTACAGAGTATAAAAAATCTACATTTTTCATATCCTTTGAATGATTTTCAGCTCCTTTGGATGACAATTTCAGATCCATTTGATATTTATAACATATTTTTGTCTACCAAAATCTTTCAGCAAATATTTGGTAATACTTTTTTCCACTTATCTTTTCAGTGTCTTGACCATCAACTCATTGGCCATACCCGATACCTTTTGCTCCATGGATCCCGACTCTGGTTATCAATGCTCACCGGGTATGCGTTGCATGAAGATGGACTTTCTCAGTAGCTATGTGATTGGTTTCAATGGCTTTGAGGATATTGCCACCAGCATATTTACGGTCTATCAGGCTGCCTCCCAGGAGGGTTGGGTATTCATTATGTATCGGGCCATTGACTCGCTGCCCGCCTGGCGTGCCGCCTTCTACTTCAGCACCATGATCTTCTTTCTGGCCTGGCTGGTGAAGAATGTTTTCATTGCGGTCATCACGGAGACGTTCAATGAGATACGTGTACAGTTCCAGCAGATGTGGGGTGCGCGTGGACATATACAGAAGACAGCTGCTTCACAGATATTGAGCGGCAATGATTCCGGTTGGCGTCTGGTGACCATCGATGATAATAAGCATGGTGGTTTGGCGCCCGAGACCTGTCATGCCATCCTCAGATCGCCCTACTTTCGCATGCTGGTAATGACGGTCATACTGGCCAATGGCATTGTGACGGCCACCATGGCCTTTAAGCATGATGGACGACCCAGGCATGTGTTCTACGAGCGATACTATTACATCGAGGTGGCCTTTACCTGTCTGCTGGATTTGGAGACACTGTTCAAGATCTATTGCCTGGGCTGGCGTGGTTATTACAAACATTCTATACACAAATTCGAGTTGCTACTGGCCGCCGGCACCACTGTGCACATTGTGCCCATGTTCTATCTGTCCGGCTTTACCTATTTCCAGGTGTTGCGTGTGGTTCGCCTCATCAAAGCCTCACCCATGCTGGAGGGTTTTGTGTACAAGATTTTTGGTCCCGGCAAGAAGTTGGGCTCCCTGATCATCTTCACCATGTGCTTGCTCATCATTAGCTCCAGCATTTCGATGCAACTGTTCTGTTTTCTGTGCGATTTCACCAAATTCGAATCCTTTCCGGAGGCCTTCATGAGCATGTTCCAGATTCTTACCCAGGAGGCCTGGGTGGAGGTGATGGATGAGACCATGATACGTACCAGCAAGACGTTGACTCCACTGGTGGCCGTGTATTTCATACTCTACCATCTGTTTGTCACCCTCATTGTGCTCAGTCTTTTCGTGGCCGTCATTTTGGATAATTTGGAACTGGACGAGGATATCAAGAAGCTGAAACAGCTCAAGTTTCGGGAGCAGAGTGCAGAGATTAAGGAGACATTGCCGTTTCGTTTGCGTATATTTGAAAAGTTTCCCGATTCACCGCAAATGACCATTTTACATCGAATACCGAATGATTTCATGTTGCCCAAAGTGCGTGAGAGTTTTATGAAGCATTTTGTGATTGAACTGGAAACGGAGGATCCGTCGCTGGTGGAGAACTGTAAGCGACCGATGTCGGAGTGCTGGGAGTCGAATGTGGTGTTTCGTAAACAGAAACCGGTGCGCATTATGAACAAAACGGCGAAAGTGAGAGCAGCGGGCAGCAGTCTCAGGAAGCTGGCCATAACGCATATTATTAAGTAAGTTGAAAGAGAGCAATTCAAACCAAAGCACATAAGAATCCATAGAAGTTTCTTCTTTTAAACACCATAAATATCATCTTTTGAGACTTAAGCGGATCTTAGTTGGAGGGAAAGTAGCTAAAGCCTTATCTGCAGTTGACATAAACTCCCAGGTACCCTTCAGTTCAAGCTTGATCTGGTATGCATTTCAATTTGAAGCACATAGTTTCAAATTAAATGCATTTTTTGTGGTATCAAAATGATCCTATCCTGATCTTTTGGTCATCAATTTGATACTCAAAATGTTAATTTGATACGCAATAGTGTTAATTGCAAGCAGACACAGTTTTATGATAGTTTTTGAAATAGAAAAAAGTTCACCAACAAAGTTTTTCTCACTAAGACTACTTTTGGGACCCTATTTTTGTAAGGGAGCTATACTATATAGCTGTTCGATTTGAACCAAACTTGGTAAAATCATGCAAAAGCCTAAGAAACGAATTTATAATTAACTTGGAGTTGATTCCATTTGAAACAAACAAGTTTTTCTCAATAGAACTTCTTTTTCGACCCATCATTCGTACTGCAGCTATATGCTATGTTCATCCAATACTAACAAAACTTTGTAGAATTGTGTGAAAGCATCTCAAATTAATAAATGCCAATTTTAAAGACTTTCCCAAAGAAAACAAGAAAGTTTTTCTCACTAAGACTACTTTTCAGACTCTACTTTTGTATGACTGCCATACCATTTAGATGTCCGATTTCGACCAAATTTAGTAAAATCATGGAAAAGCATAGCAAACTAGGAAACACAATGTTTGTAGGCGTTTCCATGGAAAACAAAAAAGTTTTTCTCACTAAGACTAGTTTCTCGACCGATTGTTCCTATGACAGCTATATGCTACGGTCATCAGATTTTAACAAAACTTTGTAGAGTTGTCTAAGACTACATAAAATTAATGAATGCAAAAAATGAAGACGCTACCATTGAAAACAAAAAAGTTATCCCTACTAAAACTACTTGAAACACCTATCTTTTCTATGACAGCTATACTATACTGTTGTCCGATTTCGACCAAATTTAGTAAAATCATGGAAAAGCATAGCAAACTAAGAAATATAAAGTTTGGAGGCGTTTCCATGGAAAACAAAAAAGTTTTTCTCACTAAAACTAGTTTTTCAACCATTCTTTCCCATGACAGCTATATGCTATAGTCCTACGATTTGGCTGTTTTCGATAAATAAGTAGCGTTATTGTATTTAAAGACTTCGTGCAAAGTTTGATGAAGATAGCTTTCAAACCGACAAAGAAGAAGCCTCAATTCTTGTTTCAAGTATGAGTTTTTGACCCTCAAGTGCTTCAATACTTAAACCAAATACAAAACATACTTAAATAAAGTAGAAAAACTCCTCAACCAAGTGTAAAACATAAATTAAGAGCACAGTGCATGTGCAAAAAGTCAAGAACTTTCGTTCTGAGATGAAGAACTCATCAGGTATATGTGTAAGATCATACACTCTTGAATCAAGAGCCTCACATATACAAAAGTAAGCATATTCTGCACATAGTCTTTACATATTTCGTTGCAAGAGCACTTACTCTTTGTCCTATATATCCAACTCACTTCAAAACTTTCCCATTTCCTTCGCAGCGATAGCAACAATCAACGCTTAATGCTGGGCGATTCGGCCATGCTGCCAGTGGTGGGCACCAAGGGTGGCGGTGGCTTGAAATCCCAGGGCACCATCACCCATTCGAAGCCCTGGCGTGTGGATCAGAAAAAGTAAGTGATTTGGGCCCAAAGGCGGCGCGATCCGTTTGATGTGTGTACGCTACCAATTCACAGATTCGGCTCACGCTCCATACGTCGCAGCGTCCGTTCGGGGTCCATCAAACTGAAGCAGACCTATGAGCATCTGATGGAGAATGGTGACATAGCCGCCGCGCCACGTGCCAATTCGGGACGTGCTCGTCCGCATGATCTGGACATCAAACTGTTGCAGGCGAAGCGGCAGCAGGCGGAGATGCGTAGGAATCAGCGGGAGGAGGATTTGCGTGAGAATCATCCGTTCTTTGATACCCCGCTGTTTCTGGTGCCGCGCGAGAGTCGCTTTCGCAAGATATGCCAGAAGATAGTGCACGCCCGGTACGATGCACGGCTGAAGGATCCGTTGACGGGGAAGGAGCGCAAGGTGCAATACAAGAGTTTGCAGTGAGTGGTAATCTGGGTTGAGTGTACACTTCTAATCTGAGCTTCTCCACCTACGATAAACAGTAATTTCCTGGGTCTGGTCACGTATCTGGACTGGGTGATGATATTCGCCACCACGTTGTCCTGCATCTCCATGATGTTCGAGACGCCCAACTATCGGGTGATGGATCATCCAACGCTGCAGATAGCCGAGTATGGCTTTGTGATCTTCATGAGCCTGGAGCTGGCACTGAAAATACTGGCGGACGGCCTCTTCTTCACACCCAAGGCGTACATTAAGGATGTGGCCGCCGCATTGGATGTTTTCATTTATGTGGTTTCCACCTCGTTTCTGTGCTGGATGCCTCTGAATATACCCACCAACTCAGCTGCCCAGCTCTTGATGATCTTGAGGTGTGTGCGTCCATTGCGTATCTTTACGCTGGTACCGCACATGCGCAAGGTGGTGTATGAGCTATGTCGTGGCTTCAAGGAGATACTTTTGGTATCCACGCTGCTAATTCTGCTGATGTTCATCTTTGCCAGCTACGGCGTTCAATTGTATGGCGGTCGTCTGGCCCGTTGCAATGATCCGACCATATTGCGGCGTGAGGATTGTGTGGGAGTATTCATGAGGCGGGTGTTTGTGACAAAAATGAAACTGACCCCCGGTCCGGATGAGTCGTATCCGGCGATGCTGGTGCCACGGGTGTGGGCCAATCCCAGACGCTTTAATTTTGATAATATTGGTGATGCCATGTTGACGCTGTTCGAGGTGTTGTCGTTCAAGGGATGGCTGGATGTGCGTGATGTATTGATTAAGGCTGTGGGACCGGTAAGAATCCAACTAGCTAGTTGTTGCACCTAAGAAAATGCTTGACAAAGTCGACAAAAAATGAGAAATACTAAAATGAATAGCAACATTAAAAAAAAAATACTTAAGAAAATTCTAAAAGAAATACCAAAAACTAAAACAAAAGCTTCCAAAGAACTGATACTAAATTTAAAATAAAACAAAAAACTGCAGAAAATACTAAAAAAGTTAGATAAAATACTTAAATAAATACCAAAAGATATGTATCAAATACCAAAAAATTAACTGTAAAAAATTCTTAAAAAAGATATTGCCTCAAAACATAAAAATATGCTAAAATATACTTCAAAATACTAAATAAAAATACCATTAAATACAATACCATACCAAAATAAATCCCAGAAATGCTCAAAAAATCTCAAAGCATACAATAACATGTCGAATAAAAATCTTATTAAAAAAGAAATACAAAAAACTACTTATAACAATAATAAAATCACACAAAGAATTTTCTAAGGAATTACCAAAATACTTAAAACACTTAAATATATACCAAAAACTACTTATAAAGTACCAAAGGCATGCTCATACAATTTCTAAAAAAAAATTACCTGAAAGCGTTAAAAAATACTAAAAAAAAAATACCAAAAAAAATTATTTTACCAAGTAAATATAAAACCAGTTCAGAAAAGTAAATATGACAGACTAAACATTTTTGCAGCCTAACAAAACTTGCGACATAAAGTAAAAAAAAAAAATCTAAGGATTTTAAAATAGTTTCACAAAAATAAAAAAAATACTAAAAAAAATACTAAAAAATTCTAAAAAAATACTAAAATATTATTAGTAGACTAATAATCAAATCACAACAAAAAAATCATTAAAAGAATTATTACAAAAATATATAATATATAAAAGACACTTACGAAAATACTAAAAATATTTCAAAATTTAAATACCTAGCAAAAAATTCTAAAATAAAAACCAAACTCAAGCTGCAAGAAATTTAAACATAAAAAGTAACTTAACACATTTAAAAAATACTAAATATTAGTTTCAAACAGAAACCATAAAAGTGACTAAGTGACTAGAATTTTTTCAAACCTAACAAAACATACCAAAAAAAAACTCGTGAAATATTTCTAAAGACTCTAAAAAACTACTAAAATCTACTTTTAAAATACCAAAATTAATCTATTAAAAGCAACAATATAAAATTACTAAAGTATGTTTAAAAAAATAAAACACTCAAAATAGGTAACACCAAAGATGTATAGATAGATATTATCGATGACACAAAAATTGGTAGCCAATGGCAGCGTTCAGCAGTTCAATCATATATTTTCCTGATCTTTTTTTCTGAACTTTAGTGATACGGTATCATGATAGACAATTATGCTAGAGGAGTTTGTATCGACAAAAAAGTATGCTATGTTTCAAGTGATACAGCTACCCACTGCTGTAATTGTATATCGATAGGTTTTATGTTCGATACCGATACGCGTATCTTGGTATTATGCAATTTCCACCTTGACACGGAGCATTGTCAATGTCGGCGACGCTTTTAAGCGATTGAAACTATTCAATGCATCATTTTTTATTCTGATACATGCTCAGCGATCAATCTTTCTTTCAAACATGCGTCATCTATAATATCTATAATAAAAAAAAATGTGATATCTGTGATTGCGAGACAGATCGTACCAGAATTCGTTGTCATGGTTGGTAGAAAACCACAAATTTCAATGAACTTTTCATTAATTACTTTTGCATAGCTTTGAAACCAGATATTACAAATAATTTTGTACTGTTTTCTAAGCGAGGTTAGATAAGTTGAAATATAAATATGCTAAAATCCATGCTACCTTTTATACAAATGTGTTGAAAGGTTACAACAAATCACCTGGCATACTTTTGGGAGTATTTGGAAAAAAGTCTAGCTCTGAAAATTTTGCATACTTGTTGGCTTAAAATAGAAAGAATTGAGCCTTAGGTACATACATTGGCCAAAGACTTACAACTCACAAGGATTAGTAACGGCCTTACAAGTGAATGACAAGGGGAAGTTTCTATGTGAAACTTTGATTTTACATACTTTTGCACACAAACAGCATACATATGTAAAATCGAAGGTCCATATTGAAAATATCCCTTTCATTTTCACTGACATTCAATTGTATGGCCGTTACTTAAGCTGTTGTTCTATGTCTTTGGTTGAAACTTAAACTTAAGATTTAAAACAAGAAAGAAAGTCGGTCAAGCCCGACTATAATATACTCTGTACCAAGAAAATTCTTTCTTTTGATCATAACTCGAAAACCGTTCATCCGATCTTCTTCATTCCTTTGGCGGATCGATAAGTTATTCTAATAACTAAATATGTTCAGAAGGAACAACCCACCTATCTTTAAAACTGTAGGAGATATGACGTTTTTTCTAAACTGCGGGGGCGGCAGGGGGCGTGGCCAAAATTGAAAATAAACTTGATCTGCCTGCAGACATAAGAAGCATATGTTCCATACATGTCAAACCTCTATCTCTTACCATCTCTGAGATCTGTGCGTTCATACGGACAGACAGACGGACATGGCTATATCGACTCGGCTGTTGATGCTGATCAAGAATATATATACTTTATGGGGTCGGAGATGCTTCCTTCTGGATGTTACATACTTTTGCACAAACTTATAATACTCTCATGTACCTACGGTACAGAGTATAAAAAGCAAAGTATAATGATGATACAACTAATTAAAGTGCGTAACATTGAAGTAAGGTAAAGTTATTCTATTACTGAGTAACTCATAGTCTGAATCTTGACGGACTTTCTTACATGTGATGTTATATTATCAAAATCGTAGTTATCTATATATATATATATAAATATACCCCTAAATTTCTGTTCACTAACACTTTAATACCGTTTATCCCCCAGATCCATGCCATTTACATACACATCTATATCTTCTTGGGCTGTATGATTGGTTTAACATTGTTTGTGGGCGTGGTGATTGCCAATTACTCGGAGAATAAGGGCACAGCGTTGCTCACCGTGGATCAGCGTCGTTGGTGTGATCTGAAGAAGCGATTGAAAATTGCCCAACCTTTGCATTTGCCACCCAGACCCGATGGACGTAAAATACGCGCCTTCACCTATGACATTACCCAGCACATTATCTTTAAGCGGGTCATTGCGGTGGTGGTGCTGATCAATAGCATGTTGTTGTCCATTACGGTACATAGCTTAGCTTTACTTAACCTAACTTAACATCTCACACTTGGTTTCTTTTGTTTCGACAGTGGATCAAGGGTGAGGTGCACACGGAACGTCTGGTGATTGTCAGCGCGGTGTTGACCTTTGTGTTTGTGATCGAGGTGGTAATGAAGAATATAGCCTTTACGCCTCGTGGTTATTGGCAAAGTAGGCGTAATCGTTATGATCTGCTGGTGACAGTGGCGGGTGTCATATGGATCATATTGCAGTGCATTTTAAGGGTAGGTCTTTGATATTATATTTACCATAACTAATCCTTTTTTTGTCACACAGAACGATTTGTCCTACTTCTTTGGCTTTATGGTGGTCATTTTACGTTTCTTTACCATCACGGGTAAGCATACCACACTCAAGATGCTGATGTTGACGGTGGGTGTGTCCGTGTGCAAGTCCTTCTTCATTATCTTTGGCATGTTTTTGCTGGTGTTTTTCTATGCCCTGGCGGGTACCATACTGTTTGGTGAGTCTTCATCTGGTTGCGGGGTAGGGGGGGTATGCTGATGAATCCATTTCTTTATAAAAGGCACTGTCAAATATGGCGAGGGCATTGGACGACGTGCCAACTTTGGCTCACCCGTGACCGGAGTGGCCATGCTGTTTCGCATTGTCACCGGCGAGGATTGGAATAAAATTATGCATGATTGTATGGTGCAGCCGCCGTATTGTACCCTCGGTGGCAACTACTGGGAAACGGATTGTGGCAACTTTACTGCCAGTTTAATCTACTTTTGCACCTTCTATGTCATCATTACCTACATTGTGCTGAACCTTTTAGTGGGTGGGTTTGAGCGAGAGAGAGAGAGAGAGCTTAATAGCATTTGCTTTAACTGATTCCATTCATCTCCCAGCTATTATCATGGAGAACTTTTCTCTGTTCTATTCAAATGAGGAGGATGCCCTGCTCTCGTATGCGGATATACGTAATTTTCAGAATACCTGGAACATTGTGGACATACATCAGCGTGGCGTTATTCCAGTGCGTAGAGTCAAGTTTATTTTACGTCTGCTTAAGGGACGACTGGAGTGTGACCCGCAAAAGGATCGTCTGCTGTTCAAGTATATGTGCTATGAGCTGGATAAGCTGCACAATGGCGAGGATGTCACCTTTCATGATGTCATTAAGTAAGTTTTTGAGACGCTTGTGGTAGAGAAGAGAGAGCTAGTTAAGACCAAGGATTGTTCTATATTCTTGCAGTGGGTATTATAAAATTGTTCGTATGTTTGTGAAGCATTCGAAGGAAGCATCTCCGACCACATAAAGTATATATATTCCTGATCAGCACCATAAGCTAAGTTGATTTAGCCATGTCTGTCTGTTTCTATGCCATCTCCTCCCTCAGTTTGAAAGCTATCTTCACCAAACTTTGCACAAAGTCTTTAAGTACAAATACGCTGCACATTTTACAGTAGCAGTCGGATCGGTTGACTTTAAAATATAGCTGTCATAGGAACAATTGGTCGAAAAAGTAGTTTTAATGAGAAAAACTTTTTTGTTTTCCAAGGAAACGCCTCCAAACTTTGTATTTGTTAGTTTGCTATGCTTTCCCATGATTTTACCAAGTTTGGTCCAAATCGGACAACTATAAAGTATAGCTGTCATAGTAAAGTAGAGTCGGAAAAGTAGTTTTAGTGAGAAAAACTTTTTTGTTTTAAATGAAAACGGCTCCAAACTTTGTGTTTCTAAGTTTGCTAAGCTTTTTCATGATTTCACAAAGTTTGGTTCAAATCGTACAATTATAAAGTATAGCTGTCATAGTAAGGTAGAGTCTGAAAAGTAGTCTTAGTGAGAAAAACTTTTTTGTTTTCAATGGAAACGCCTTTAAACTTAGTATTTCCTTGCTTGCTAAGCTTTCTCATGATTCCACCAAGTTTGATCGAAATCGGACAACTATATAGTATAGCTGTCATAGTAAAGTTAAGTCTCAGAAGAGGTTTTAGTGAGAAAAACTTTTTTGTTTTAAATAAAAACGGCTCCAAACTTGGCATTTCTGAGTTTGCTAAGCTTTTTCATGATTTTACTAAGTTTGGTTCAAATCGTACAAATATATAGTATAGCTGTCATAGTAAGGTAGAGTCTGAAAAGTAGTCTTAGCGAGAAAAACTTTTGTGTTTTCAATGGAAACGCCTTTAAACTTAGTATTTCCTTGTTTGCTATGCTTTTTCATGATTTCACCAAGTTCGGTCGAAATCGGACAACTATATAGTATAGCTGTCATAGTAAAGCTAAGTCTCAGAAGAGGTTTTAGTGAGAAAAACTTTTTTGTTTTCAATGAAAACGGCTCCAAACTTGGTATTTCTTTGTTAGTTAAGCTTTTTCATGATTTCACAAAGTTTGGTTCAAATCGTACAAATATATAGTATAGCTGTCATAGTAAGGTAGAGTCTGAAAAGTAGTCTTAGTGAAAAAAACTTTTGTGTTTTCAATAGAAATGCCTTCAAACTTAGTATTTCTTGGTCTGCTATGCTTTACCATAGATTCAATAAGTTTGGTTGAAATCGGACAACTATATAGCATAGCTGTCATAGTAAAGTTAGGTCTCAGAAGAGGTTTTGGTGAGAAAAACTTTTTTGTTTTCCATAGAAATGTGCTTGAAATTGGCATTTCTTTATTTGATATGCTTTTACACAATTCCACAAAGTTTTGTCGAAATCGGTTGACTATAGCACATAGCTGTCTTAGGTACAATCGATCGAAAAACTAGTTCTAGTGAGAAAAACATTTTTGTTTTCCACGGAATCACCTCCAAATTTCTTACATGTTTTTTTGTTAAGCTTTTACATGATTTCACCAAGTTTGGTCCAAATCGGACATCTATATGGTATAGCTCCCATAGAAAAGTAAGGTCCCAGAAGTATTCTTAGTTAGAGCAAGAAAGAAAGAACTATAATATACTCTGTACCCACGAAATTATACGTTTAGCATAAATTTTGATGCTGCAGTAGCAGCTGAAAGCAGCGCTGCAGCAGAGAACAGTCTTTTGAACATAACTCGAGCACCGTTCAGCCGATCTTCACCATTCCTTAGGCGGATCGTTAAATATTAGTAATACCTAAATATGTCCAGAAGGTGCCAACTCTCTATCTAAAAAACTGTGGAAGATGTGACGTTTTTTCCAAAATCCGGAGGCGGTAGGGGGCGTGGCCAAAAATGAAAATATATATTAAATGCCTTTAAGTATTAGAAGTTTATGTGCCATAGACGTCAAACCTCTATCTCTTATCAGCTCTGCGATATGTGCGTTCTTACGGCCATGTCGACCATGATCAAGAATATATATATACTCTATGGAGTTGCAGTTGCTTCCTGCTGGCTGTTACATACTCTTGCACAAACTAAATATACGCTGTGTAGCAATTAGCAGTTTCTAGTCGATTTGGTTTCTGTATATTGACAATTTGTTTATGTTTATTACCAAAATCTCTCACCTAGCATGCTGAGTTATCGCTCGGTGGACATACGAAAGGCCTTGCAGCTGGAGGAGCTGCTGGCGCGAGAAGAGTTCGAGTACCTGGTGGAGGAGGAGGTGGCCAAAATGACCATACGCACCTGGCTGGAGGGTTGCCTCAAGAAGATACGTGCACAGAATGCCAGTGTAAGACGAGATTTCTTAATGATTGTTGAGTTTGTTAATCGAACCTGTCCCTCTCCCCACAGAAGCAACAGAATTCGCTAATTGCTGGTCTGCGGGCCACCAACGAGCAGCCCGTCATGCGTCCCAATGTTCAGGAGGATAAGGCACCCATTGGAGCGGTCGATAAGTCCGCCATAAGTACCATCAGTGGAGCAGTGGCCGGCACCTGTCCACCCACCAGCGATGCCTTCTCACCCACATTCAGTTCCACCGAGAACGAGGAGAAGGACGGCAGCAGCAGTGCAGTGGTGCTGCCACCCACTGAGGTGGTATTGGGTGGTGCAGCCGCCCGACATGCCATGGCAGTGGGCAAACGTTCGTATGCCCTAAATCGTTCCGATTCCACGGGCAGCTCGGCGGGTCGTAAATTTCTGGCACCCACCTCCAGTGATCCGCAGCAGAGGTCCACGCTGAGCGATAAGGAACGTTTGCATATCAGCAGCCAGCAGCGGAAGAAGAACTCAATGACCACCCTGCCGCATGTGGGTCAGCTGGGACAGCTGGCCAAGCAGCGGGATGGCAACAAGTCGACCAATTTCTTTGGCCAAATGAATAGCGAAATTGGACAGTTCCATTATCCGAACATCGGTGGCGGCGATCATCAGCATCAGCATCATCATGGAGTGCTGGGCAGTCCATCGGCCATGATGAGTCAAATGATTGGTGGCACCGGCAAGCTGTTGCCGTTCAACAATCAGGCCAATGCGGTGTATGAGGTGCACGATTGGTGGCAGGAGCAGGTGCTGTGCACCCAGACCAGCGATGATGAGATCTAGCGGCGGCGTGGCGGCTTAAAAGCCGGTTGACATTATACAAAAAACAAAAAAAAAACTAGTGGCCTAGATCCTTTGTAAATATCGGTGCGAGTTGTTGAGAACCGATCTAGTTGATACCCCCTGGAGTTGGCGAATGAAGTTGATGTTCTGTTTGTTGTTTGCGTCAGTCGGTAACTTTGTTATAACTTAAATGTTTATAGAGGTGTGCGTGTGCGTGTGCGTGTGTGCGTGTGTGTGCGTGTCTGTCTGTGTATTAAGTGTAGTGCAAATTTATATGCCACCTAGATGGCGCCACTAGCGACAAACACTTAACTTAGCTTAATAAACAAAAAAAAAACACAAAAAACGTTCAAAGTGACTTAGCCCACAGTTGGAGCATCTCGCCTCTCGGCCAAAGCATTGCCAGAAAGCACAAATCCCCACTCCCAGTTTATACAACAACAGCGCATGAGAGCGACAGAGATGCATATAGCCATACTTACTTCTAGCGCAAGCGTTGCCTAAGTCAGGATTCAGTGGATAACCACAGAACTCAGCACAAATTACGATTAAAGCTATGGAAACTAAGTTGAATGTTAGCATAAGCAAAGCCAAATATATGTGCAAGACTCGAAACGGAGTCGTAATAAAAATCGTTGACATTGCAGAACGTTTTTAAAAAAGAGAGGCAGCTCGTTTTTTTGTGCTGATTTTTTTGCAGCGGGCGTGCGGGCGTGCGTGCGTGCCAGCGAGCGTGGGAGCGTAGGGCGGCCGGCGAGTGATTGGGCTCGGCAAAATTATGCAAGACCCAGGGCAGGCTGAGGGCGGTCTAAGCGCGTGCCCCGCGTCCACATCCGCCGCACCGACCGTAGGGCGACAGGTGGGAGGGGGTCGAACGATAGGAAATTCAAATTCTAGCACAGCCAACCGGCCTGACCAGCGCCTTAAATACCAGACCTAGCGGTAGGCGTTTCAACAGTATTCACCAGGGTGTCGTCCAGCAGCCAACTGCACTCCGGTCGTCCTGCACCGAATACACACAACCACAGCGAGATCAACTGAAGGGCAAACACACCACGTTGACATCATGCAACTGTTCGTTCTATGCCTGCTGGCAGCCACCAGCGCCAGCGCCTTCACCCTCTTCGGGCCGCACATTCGCATTGTGCCCGGCCAACAGCCCAACGAGATCATTCTACACTTCCGGAATCCTTGCAACAATAAGACCAGTTCGACGACCCTGCGACCGCCGCCAACAACATGTAAGTATCATCCGACGACGCCAAACTGTGAACACCGCACCACGAGTAAGGCAACCACCCCCAAGCCCACATTCGAGACGACGATCAGCACCACGAAGATAACGAAACCAACGACAGCAGCAACAACCAAGCCAACGCAGCCAACTGCAGCACCAACAACAAGAGCCACAGCCAAGCCAACCACGGCAGCAACTTCCAAGCCAACGAAACCAACTGCAGCACCAACAACAAGAGCCACAGCTAGGCCAACCACCGCAGCAACTTCCAAGCCAACTGCAGCACCAACAACAAGAGCCACAGCCAAGCCAACCACCGCAGCAACAACCAAGCCAACTGCAGCACCAACAACAAGAGCCACAGCCAAGCCAACCACAGCAGCAACAACCAAGCCAACAAAGCCAACTGCAGCACCAACAACAAGAGCCACAGCTAGGCCAACCACCGCAGCAACAACCAAGCCAACGAAACCAACTGCAGCACCAACAACTAGAGCCACAGCCAAGCCAACCACCGCAGCAACCACCAAGCCAACTGCAGCACCAACAACAAGGGCCACAGCCAAGCCAACCACGGCAGCAACTTCCAAGCCAACGAAACCAACTGCTGCACCAACAACAAGAGCCACAGCCAAGCCAACCACCGCAGCAACAACCAAGCCAACTGCAGCACCAACAACAAGAGCCACAGCCAAACCAACCACGGCAGCAACTTCCAAGCCAACAAAGTCAACTGCAGCACCAACAACAAGAGCCACAGCTAGGCCCACCACCGCAGCAACTTCCAAGCCAACGAAACCAACTGCTGCACCAACAACAAGAGCCACAGCCAAGCCAACCACCGCAGCAACTTCCAAGCCAACGAAACCAACTGCCGCACCAACAACAAGAGCCACAGCTAGGCCAACCACCGCAGCAACAACCAAGCCAACGAAACCAACTGCAGCACCAACAACAAGAGCCACAGCTAGGCCAACCACCGCAGCAACTTCCAAGCCATCGAAGCCAACTGCAGCACCAACAACAAGAGCCACAGCCAAGCCAACCACGGCAGCAACTTCCAAGCCAACGAAGCCAACTGCTGCACCAACAACAAGAGCCACAGCTAAGCCAACCACAGCAGCAACAACCAAGCCAACGAAGCCAACTGCAGCACCAACAACAAGAGCCACAGCCAAGCCAACCACCGCAGCAACAACCAAGCCAACTGCCGCACCAACAACAAGAGCCACAGCCAAGCCAACCACGGCAGCAACTTCCAAGCCAACGAAACCAACTGCTGCACCAACAACAAGAGCCACAGCTAAGCCAACCACAGCAGCAACAACCAAGCCAACGAAGCCAACTGCAGCACCAACAACAAGAGCCACAGCCAAGCCAACCACGGCAGCAACTTCCAAGCCAACGAAACCAACTGCTGCACCAACTACAAGAGCCACAGCCAAACCAACCACGGCAGCAACAACCAAGCCAACGAAACCAACTGCAGCACCAACAACAAGAGCCACAGCTAAGCCAACCACAGCAGCAACAACCAAGCCAACGAAGCCAACTGCAGCACCAACAACAAGAGCCACAGCCAAGCCAACCACCGCAGCAACTTCCAAGCCAACGAAACCAACTGCTGCACCAACAACAAGAGCCACAGCCAAGCCAACCACGGCAGCAACTTCCAAGCCAACGAAACCAACTGCTGCACCAACAACAAGAGCCACAGCTAAGCCAACCACAGCAGCAACAACCAAGCCAACGAAGCCAACTGCAGCACCAACAACAAGAGCCACAGCCAAGCCAACCACGGCAGCAACTTCCAAGCCAACGAAACCAACTGCTGCACCAACTACAAGAGCCACAGCCAAACCAACCACGGCAGCAACAACCAAGCCAACGAAACCAACTGCAGCACCAACAACAAGAGCCACAGCTAAGCCAACCACAGCAGCAACAACCAAGCCAACGAAGCCAACTGCAGCACCAACAACAAGAGCCACAGCCAAGCCAACCACCGCAGCAACTTCCAAGCCAACGAAACCAACTGCTGCACCAACAACAAGAGCCACAGCCAAGCCAACCACGGCAGCAACTTCCAAGCCAACGAAACCAACTGCTGCACCAACTACAAGAGCCACAGCCAAACCAAACACGGCAGCAACAACCAAGCCAACGAAACCAACTGCAGCACCAACAACAAGAGCCACAGCTAAGCCAACCACAGCAGCAACAACCAAGCCAACGAAGCCAACTGCAGCACCAACAACAAGAGCCACAGCCAAGCCAACCACCGCAGCAACTTCCAAGCCAACGAAACCAACTGCTGCACCAACAACAAGAGCCACAGCCAAGCCAACCACGGCAGCAACTTCCAAGCCAACGAAACCAACTGCTGCACCAACAACAAGAGCCACAGCTAAGCCAACCACAGCAGCAACAACCAAGCCAACGAAGCCAACTGCAGCACCAACAACAAGAGCCACAGCCAAGCCAACCACGGCAGCAACTTCCAAGCCAACGAAACCAACTGCTGCACCAACTACAAGAGCCACAGCCAAACCAACCACGGCAGCAACAACCAAGCCAACGAAACCAACTGCAGCACCAACAACAAGAGCCACAGCTAAGCCAACCACAGCAGCAACAACCAAGCCAACGAAGCCAACTGCAGCACCAACAACAAGAGCCACAGCCAAGCCAACCACCGCAGCAACTTCCAAGCCAACGAAACCAACTGCTGCACCAACAACAAGAGCCACAGCCAAGCCAACCACGGCAGCAACTTCCAAGCCAACGAAACCAACTGCTGCACCAACTACAAGAGCCACAGCCAAACCAAACACGGCAGCAACAACCAAGCCAACGAAACCAACTGCAGCACCAACAACAAGAGCCACAGCTAAGCCAACCACAGCAGCAACAACCAAGCCAACGAAGCCAACTGCAGCACCAACAACAAGAGCCACAGCCAAGCCAACCACCGCAGCAACTTCCAAGCCAACGAAACCAACTGCAGCACCAACAACAAGAGCCACTGCCAAGCCAACCACCGCAGCAACAACCAAGCCAACAAAGCCAACTGCCGCACCAACAACAAGAGCCACAGCTAAGCCAACCACCGCAGCAACAACCAAGCCAACTGCCGCACCAACAACAAGAGCCACTGCCAATCCAACCACGGCAGCAACTTCCAAGCCAACTAAACCAACTGCAGCACCAACAACAAGGGCCACAGCTAGGCCAACCACCGCAGCAACAACCAAGCCAACGAAACCAACTGCAGCACCAACAACAAGAGCCACAGCCAGGCCAACCACCGCAGCAACAACCAAGCCAACGAAACCAACTGCCGCACCAACAACAAGAGCCACAGCTAGGCCAACCACAGCAGCAACAACCAAGCCAACTGCCGCACCAACAACAAGAGCCACTGCCAATCCAACCACGGCAGCAACTTCCAAGCCAACTAAACCAACTGCAGCACCAACAACAAGAGCCACAGCTAGGCCAACCACCGCAGCAACAACCAAGCCAACGAAACCAACTGCCGCACCAACAACAAGAGCCACTGCCAAGCCAACCACCGCAGCAACAACCAAGCCAACAAAGCCAACTGCCGCACCAACAACAAGAGCCACAGCTAGGCCAACCACCGCAGCAACAACCAAGCCAACAAAGCCAACTGCCGCACCAACAACAAGAGCCACAGCTAAGCCAACCACCGCAGCAACAACCAAGCCAACTGCCGCACCAACAACAAGAGCCACTGCCAATCCAACCACGGCAGCAACTTCCAAGCCAACTAAACCAACTGCAGCACCAACAACAAGGGCCACAGCTAGGCCAACCACCGCAGCAACAACCAAGCCAACGAAACCAACTGCAGCACCAACAACAAGAGCCACAGCCAGGCCAACCACCGCAGCAACAACCAAGCCAACGAAACCAACTGCCGCACCAACAACAAGAGCCACAGCTAGGCCAACCACAGCAGCAACAACCAAGCCAACTGCCGCACCAACAACAAGAGCCACTGCCAATCCAACCACGGCAGCAACTTCCAAGCCAACTAAACCAACTGCAGCACCAACAACAAGGGCCACAGCTAGGCCAACCACCGCAGCAACAACCAAGCCAACGAAACCAACTGCCGCACCAACAACAAGAGCCACTGCCAAGCCAACCACCGCAGCAACAACCAAGCCAACGAAGCCAACTGCCGCACCAACAACAAGAGCCACTGCCAATCCAACCACGGCAGCAACTTCCAAGCCAACGAAACCAACTGCAGCACCAACAACAAGAGCCACAGCCAAGCCAACCACCGCAGCAACAACCAAGCCAACAAAGCCAACTGCAGCACCAACAACAAGAGCCACTGCCAAGCCAACCACGGCAGCAACTTCCAAGCCAACGAAACCAACTGCAGCACCAACAACAAGGGCCACAGCTAGGCCAACCACCGCAGCAACAACCAAGCCAACGAAACCAACTGCTGCACCAACAACAAGAGCCACAGCTAGGCCAACCACCGCAGCAACAACCAAGCCAACGAAACCAACTGCCGCACCAACAACAAGAGCCACAGCTAGGCCAACCACCGCAGCAACTTCCAAGCCAACGAAACCAACTGCCGCACCAACAACAAGGGCCACAGCTAAGCCAACCACCGCAGCAACTTCCAAGCCAACGAAACCAACTGCCGCACCAACATCAAGGGCCACAGCTAAGCCAACCACCGCAGCAACAACCAAGCCAACGAAACCAACTGCGGCACCAACAACAAGGGCCACAGCTAAGCCAACCACCGCAGCAACAACCAAGCCAACGAAGCCAACTGCCGCACCAACAACAAGAGCCACTGCCAATCCAACCACGGCAGCAACTTCCAAGCCAACGAAACCAACTGCAGCACCAACAACAAGGGCCACAGCTAGGCCAACCACCGCAGCAACAACCAAGCCAACGAAACCAACTGCTGCACCAACAACAAGAGCCACAGCTAGGCCAACCACCGCAGCAACAACCAAGCCAACGAAACCAACTGCCGCACCAACAACAAGAGCCACAGCTAAGCCAACCACCGCAGCAACAACCAAGCCAACAAAGCCAACTGCAGCACCAACAACAAGAGCCACTGCCAAGCCAACCACGGCAGCAACTTCCAAGCCAACGAAACCAACTGCAGCACCAACAACAAGGGCCACAGCTAGGCCAACCACCGCAGCAACAACCAAGCCAACGAAACCAACTGCTGCACCAACAACAAGAGCCACAGCTAGGCCAACCACCGCAGCAACAACCAAGCCAACGAAACCAACTGCCGCACCAACAACAAGAGCCACAGCTAGGCCAACCACCGCAGCAACTTCCAAGCCAACGAAACCAACTGCCGCACCAACAACAAGGGCCACAGCTAAGCCAACCACCGCAGCAACTTCCAAGCCAACGAAACCAACTGCCGCACCAACAACAAGGGCCACAGCTAAGCCAACCACCGCAGCAACAACCAAGCCAACGAAACCAACTGCGGCACCAACAACAAGGGCCACAGCTAGGCCAACCACCGCAGCAACTTCCAAGCCAACGAAGCCAACTGCCGCACCAACAACAAGAGCCACAGCCAAGCCAACCACAGCAGCAACAACCAAGCCAACGAAACCAACTGCCGCACCAACAACAAGAGCCACAGCTAGGCCAACCACCGCAGCAACTTCCAAGCCAACGAAACCAACTGCTGCACCAACAACAAGGGCCACAGCTAAGCCAACCACCGCAGCAACAACCAAGCCAACGAAACCAACTGCGGCACCAACAACAAGGGCCACAGCTAGGCCAACCACCGCAGCAACAACCAAGCCAACGAAGCCAACTGCCGCACCAACAACAAGAGCCACAGCCAAGCCAACCACAGCAGCAACAACCAAGCCAACGAAACCAACTGCCGCACCAACAACAAGAGCCACAGCTAGGCCAACCACCGCAGCAACTTCCAAGCCAACGAAACCAACTGCCGCACCAACAACAAGGGCCACAGCTAAGCCAACCACCGCAGCAACAACCAAGCCAACAAAGCCAACTGCCGCACCAACAACAAGAGCCACAGCAAGGCCAACCACCGCAGCAACAACCAAGCCAACGAAACCAACTGCCGCACCAACAACAAGAGCCACAGCTAGGCCAACCACCGCAGCAACTTCCAAGCCAACGAAACCAACTGCCGCACCAACAACAAGAGCCACTGCCAAGCCAACCACAGCAGCAACAACCAAGCCAACGAAACCAACTGCCGCACCAACAACAAGAGCCACTGCCAAGCCAACCACCGCAGCAACAACCAAGCCAACGAAACCAACTGCCGCACCAACAACAAGAGCCACTGCCAAGCCAACCACCGCAGCAACAACCAAGCCAACGAAACCAACTGCCGCACCAACAACAAGAGCCACTGCCAAGCCAACCACCGCAGCAACTTCCAAGCCAACGAAACCAACTGCCGCACCAACAACAAGAGCCACTGCCAAGCCAACCACCGCAGCAACAACCAAGCCAACGAAACCAACTGCCGCACCAACAACAAGAGCCACAGCAAGGCCAACCACCGCAGCAACAACCAAGCCAACGAAACCAACTGCAGCACCAACAACAAGAGCCACAGCCAAGCCAACCACCGCAGCAACAACCAAGCCAACGAAACCAACTGCCGCACCAACAACAAGAGCCACAGCTAGGCCAACCACCGCAGCAACTTCCAAGCCAACGAAACCAACTGCCGCACCAACAACAAGAGCCACTGCCAAGCCAACCACCGCAGCAACTTCCAAGCCAACGAAACCAACTGCCGCACCAACAACAAGAGCCACTGCCAAGCCAACCACCGCAGCAACAACCAAGCCAACGAAACCAACTGCCGCACCAACAACAAGAGCCACAGCAAGGCCAACCACCGCAGCAACAACCAAGCCAACGAAGCCAACTGCCGCACCAACAACAAGAGCCACAGCCAGGCCAACCACCGCAGCAACTTCCAAGCCAACGAAACCAACTGCCGCACCAACAACAAGAGCCACTGCCAAGCCAACCACCGCAGCAACTTCCAAGCCAACGAAACCAACTGCCGCACCAACAACAAGAGCCACAGCAAGGCCAACCACCGCAGCAACAACCAAGCCAACGAAACCAACTGCCGCACCAACAACAAGAGCCACTGCCAAGCCAACCACCGCAGCAACAACCAAGCCAACGAAACCAACTGCCGCACCAACAACAAGGGCCACAGCTAAGCCAACCACCGCAGCAACAACCAAGCCAACGAAACCAACTGCTGCACCAACAACAAGAGCCACAGCTAGGCCAACCACCGCAGCAACAACCAAGCCAACGAAACCAACTGCCGCACCAACAACAAGAGCCACTGCCAAGCCAACCACCGCAGCAACAACCAAGCCAACGAAACCAACTGCCGCACCAACAACAAGAGCCACTGCCAAGCCAACCACCGCAGCAACAACCAAGCCAACAAAGCCAACTGCCGCACCAACAACAAGAGCCACAGCTAGGCCAACCACCGCAGCAACAACCAAGCCAACGAAACCAACTGCGGCACCAACAACAAGGGCCACAGCTAAGCCAACCACCGCAGCAACTTCCAAGCCAACGAAGCCAACTGCCGCACCAACAACAAGAGCCACAGCCAAGCCAACCACAGCAGCAACAACCAAGCCAACGAAACCAACTGCCGCACCAACAACAAGAGCCACAGCTAGGCCAACCACCGCAGCAACAACCAAGCCAACTTCTGCACCAACAACAAAAGCCACAGCTAGGCCAACCACCGCAGCAACTTCCAAGCCAACTGCAGCACCAACAACTAGAGCCACAGCTAGGCCAACCACCGCAGCAACAACCAAGCCAACTGCAGCACCAACAACTAGAGCCACATTCAAGCCAACCACCGCAGCAACTTCCAAGCCAACGAAGCCAACTGCCGCACCAACAACAAGAGCCACAGCCAGGCCAACCACCGCAGCAACTTCCAAGCCAACGAAACCAACTGCCGCACCAACAACAAGAGCCACAGCTAGGCCAACCACCGCAGCAACTTCCAAGCCAACGAAACCAACTGCCGCACCAACAACAAGAGCCACAGCTAGGCCAACCACCGCAGCAACTTCCAAGCCAACGAAACCAACTGCCGCACCAACAACAAGAGCCACAGCTAGGCCAACCACCGCAGCAACAAACAAGCCAACTTTTGCACCAACAACTAGAGCCACAGCTAGGCTAACCACCGCAGCAACTTCCAAGCCAACTGCAGCACCAACAACCACGGTTACCGCTAAGCCAACCGCCTCACCAACATCCAATCCCACAGCAAAGCCAACTTCTGGACCGACGACTAAGCTGACAACCTCTCCTTCTACCAGACCCACTAAACCTTCCACGAACCCCACAACTGATGGACCAGGTAAGCCGACCACCGCTTCTCTGCCGCCGTTCAACATCTTCGGTGATAACGAATAATCAATTGGGACGCGGAGGAAGCTGTCCGAGCGATCATTAACTATGTAAATATTTGTATTCCAATAAAGTTTTCACATCTAAAAAAAAAACACACACAACTGATTGATTGGGGGCGTAGAACTTTAAAGGATGAAACTTAAACACGGAAATACAAAAAAAAAAAAAAAAAGGGAAAGAAATAGAAAATTATGAATACTTTGGGATCCACTCGAACTAAAGCGGCACATTGTTGTCCAGCATATTGTCATCCTCGACGCTCTCCTCGCTGTCATCACCGGAGTCCGCATCCTTCCAGTCGCACAACGACGGATACTTCTCACTCACCCGATGCTGCGGACACTTGGAGGCGGGCGGCCCCGTCTGATAGATGGGCTCGTTGAAGATGTTGTTGAAGTCATAGTTGCAGGTCAACAAGAATTGGTATCTATCGGCATTGGGCTCCAGAAAACGGACAGCGGCACAGCCGACGCGATGCACCCGATCCGCCACGAGCAAAGTGAAGTGTCCGATTTTCTTCCTACAATTTGAAGTTAGTTTCAAAACTCTTCTCGAAATCAAACACTCTCTCTCACCGTTCCGGATGCGGATGATAACTATCCACAAAGCTCTGATTGGCATCCAAATGCTCCCTGAACCAGTTCAGCACAAAGGACTTCATGCGCTTGGAGTGTGACTTGAACTCACGTCCAATCCAGAAGTAACCAATATTCTGGCCACTGAACTTAAATCTTGGCGTATTCCGGCACTGATCGTGGGCAAACTGACACCGCTTGGCATGCAATCCAGCGAGCTGCTCCAGCTCGGCATCCCAACGCAAAATGGGCATATGGGCGGCACTCTTATAGCCAATCAAATCGCCGGCTGCAATTTTGGCACGCGCCAAATTATGCATGTCCAGGAGCAGTTGACGACGACGATCGCTCATTTCCAGCAGCTTGGGTTGCGGTCCGCAGCGTTCGCCAAAGCTACCGTTATTCGCACAGCCAATGTGCGGCACCTGCACCACATGGCTGCCATTGTAGAGTCCACACAGGGCTGGTGCACAGTAACTGGCGCTCGAAGCGGATGCGGCTTTGGGTGTGGCAGCGGAGATGCGGTTAGAGATTAGCAGCAGCACTGCAGCCGTCAGAAGGGCGGCACTGCACTTGCTCGACAATCTCAGCATCTCGGCGGTCAATCAGCAACTGAGCTGAGGTCGCACACCACTTTTGGCTTATGAATGGGAAATGGGAAGCGACGAACCAGCGACGAGAGCGTCATAGAGGCACAGTGGTTCGAGTGTGGTGAAAAAGTATGAAGAATTACCAGAGTTAAGTCACTTCTATAGGGGAACTGCTTTAGGTAATATCTCTTTCTCAATATGTATAATACCAATTGACCTTGTGATGCCATACGAACTGTGTACAGTGCTTCCCATTGCAGTTGTGGCGCCTTACCAACTGTTAGAAGTAACTTCTAGGGGGGTTTTGGTGCAGTTTGAAGTACTATACACTGCTCTTGTGGCGCCATACGTACTGTGTAGAGTACTAACAATCGGTTGTATAATCCTTTTGAAGAACTTCCCTCTTGTGGCGCCCAAGGAACCGTTTGAAGTACAATCCAAAGTGCAAAGGATATCACTTCAAAAGGTTCCTTTGGCGTCACAAGACGAAGAAGACGTCACACGAACTGTGTGAAGTCTATCCAATGACCTGGTGGTGTCATACGCACTGTGTGAAGTTCCCATCTCCCTTGTGGCGCCTTGGAAACTGTGTGTAGTACCACCCGTTGCCCTTGTGAAGCCACAAAAACTGCATGAAGCTATCCATTCGTTAGTAGAAACTGTATTATATACAACCCATTGCTCTTGTGGCGCCATACGAACTGTGTGAGGTACTACCTATCAAAGTTAAGGCGACACAGAAACTGTGTGAAGTACTAACCATCGAAGCTAGGGCGGCATAGGGGCTATGTGAAGCCCAAACCATTGCTTTAGTGGTTTCCAGTTTCTCTTGCAACGCCACACAAAGCAAAATGAAGTACTACCCATTGGGGGTACGAGCTGTATGATATATATGATATTTCCCTTGTGGCGCCATACGAACTGTGTAAGGTACTAACCAACAGAGCTATAAACTGTGTGAAGTTTTACTCAACACAGCTGTGCCGCTGCTGGAACTGTGTGAGGTACCACTCATCACCGCTGTGGCGCTGTAATAACACTCTTAGAGCGTCATAACGCCCAAAGGCCAAGGGTCACAAGAGCTCAGCACCTTTTTAGTGGCGCCACACGCACTGCGTGAAGTATTATAAATTGTTCAGATGACTGTAACGCATGGAAAAATGCATCTCCAACCACATAAAGTATATATATTCTTGATCAGCTAGACAAGCTGAGTTGATTTAGCCATATTCGTCTGTTTCTATGCCATCTTCTCCGTCAGTTTAAAAGCTAGCTTCACCAAACTTTGCACGAAGTCTTTTAGTACAAAAATGCAACACATTTGTCGGAATCGGCGGGATCGGATGACTATAGCATATGGCTGTCATAGGAACAATCGGTCGAAAAACTAGTTTTAGTAAGAAAAACTTTTTTGGTTTTCAATGGAAACGCCTCCAAACTTTGTGTTTCCTAGTTTGCTATGCTTAACCATAGTTTTACTTACATTGGGCCAATCGGACATCTTTAAAGTATAGCTGTCATAGGAAAGTATAGTCTGAAAAGTAGTTTTAGTGAGAAAAACTTTTTTGTTTTCAATGGAAACGCCTTCAAACTTTGTATTTCTTAGTTTGCTATGCTTTTACATGATTCCACCAAGATTGGTAGAAATCGGACTGCGATATGGTATAGCTGTCATAGGAAAGTAGAGTCTGAAAAGTAGTTTTAGTGAGAAAAACTTTTTTGTTTTCAATGGAAACACCTCCAATTTTTGCATTTCTTAGTTTACTATGCTTTTACATAATTCTAATAAGTTTGGTCGAAATCGAACATCTATATGGTATAGCTCCCATAGAAAAGTATAGTCTGAAAAGTAGTTTTAGTGAGAAAAACTTTTTTGTTTTCAATAGAAACGCCTTCAAACTTTGTATTTCTTAGTTTGCTATGCTTTTACATAATTCTAATAAGTTTGGTCGAAATCGAACATCTATATGGTATAGCTCCCATAGAAAAGTAGAGCCTGAAAAGTAGTTTTAGTGAGAAAAACTTTTTTGTTTTCAATGGAAACGCCTTCAAACTTTGTACTTCCTAGTTTACTATGCTTTTACATAATTCCACTAAGTTTGGTCGAAATCGAACATCTATATGGTATAGCTCCCATAGAAAAGTATAGTCTGAAAAGTAGTTTTAGTGAGAAAAACTTTTTTGTTTTCAAGGGAAACACCTTCAAACTTTGTATTTCTTAGTTTGCTATGCTTTTACATAATTCTAATAAGTTTGGTCGAAATCGAACATCTATATGGTATAGCTCCCATAGAAAAGTAGAGTCTGAGAAGTAGTTTTAGTGAGAAAAACTTTTTTGTTTTCAATAGAAACGCCTTCAAACTTTGTATTTCTTAGTTTGCTATAGTTTCCCTTGATTCCACTTAGTTTGGTCGAAATCGAACATCTGTAAAGCATAGCTGTCATACAAAAATAAAAAAAAACTTTTTTGTTTTCAATGGAAATGTTCTTAAAATTAACATTTAGTTATTGAATATGCTTTCACACCGTTCTACAAAGTTTGATCCAAATCGGCTGACTATAGCATATAGCTGCAGTACGAATGATGGGTCGAAAAAGACAAAATCTTGCTAAATTATTAAGTAAAAAATATAATTTTAGATAATATTTTAGTAAAAACTCACACCACTGTGCTTCGTTGTCGTCTTCTCTCTACGCTGATTAGGGCAGTGGCTAGCTATGGGACGAGGAGGGGGGGGGAGGGCTCTTTTGCCACTTAACCCCCATCCCTGGGTCGCCTTACATTCTTGCGTAGAATTCCCAAATGGCTGCTGGCGCTGCACTAAAACCGGTCTGCTAAGCCAAGTAGCCGGCCCATGTAAATAGTGTAATCAATTCCAGCCACTGTGGGAAAAATGTTCGCTTCAAGGCAATTGCCGTTAAGTGGGCAACTTGTGGGGAATTATTGGCCAAGTCAGCTTTACAGAACCACGAAAACAAATAAAAACACAGACAACACAACAGAAGACACACAGAAATTAAAAAGAAACGTCGACAGAAACGTGCCCCACACCTAATCGGCGTTAATTAAAATAACAATAAGCGACGGTTTTTATTTTTTTTCATTTTTTTGTCGAAATATGCAAAAAACAAAAAAGTAGAAGAAGAAAGAAGCTAAGCCCTAAAGTTGTTTGATCTACTTGCATATGATTTTCAGACAGGTTTTTGTTTGGGTGGGACTTTCGGTGTCCAATTACCATTTCTGATTTATGCGTCATATGCAATTCCAATTGCAATTGGGATTTACGTGCTAAATGGTGTAAATTCCTAATCAATAAGTGGGCTGAATGAGGGAATGCATGAATGAGTATCACAAATGTAACACAAAACCACACACAACTCAACTGGAAACTGGAAAACTTCTCTGTTATTAAGGCCATTTAACTGCTTTCGCGTTAAACCTGAAGATGAGTTGATTCTGATTGTAATTAAAGATGTGGAGATGTGAAGCCAAAGTCGACATCAGTCGCGTGCACGAATGAGACAAGCATCATATCATAGAATGTATATATATATATATATATATATATAATTTGCATAGAAAAAAAAACGAACAGCAAAAAGATTAATCACGCAACAATTAAATGCTGACAACGCTGCTGCAGTTCGCTGCTGTTGTTGTTGTTGTTTCTGTTTCTGTTTCTGTTTTTTATTTCAAAACATAAATTACTTGAAAGCTTTACTGATTGGCAACATAATTAGCATTTAATGCTTAACAATCGACCATGCTGCACTTCCTCATTGTGCAAATTGGGCAGAAAACGCGTCACGTCACGTTAAGCGTGAGCGAGCGAATCTCTTTGGTGTGGGGATTTTGCTGTCGATGGCGGCAGTTGATCATTTATACTATTTATAGGATTTTCTACATTTCTTCAAAGTTATTGTTTGGCTGCTTCTTTCATAAATTATCAACGCTTGGCTACTTAAGACTTACTTTTTCCCACTTAACTTCATTTTTTTTGTTTTTTTTTTGGTATTTTTAGAAATAACCAGAATTGGTTTGATGACTGTTCGAGGGGGAATCGATGGTGTCAGCTGAAGCAGTTTTGGTAAGAGTTGATCAAAGATACATTGCAACACGTTTTTCTAACTAAGATCACTTTTCGAACCTTACTTTTCTATGACAGATATACCATATAGCTGTCCGATTTCGACCAAACTTAGTGGAAACATGTAAAAACCAGACAAACAAACATGTAAGAACTTTGGCGCCGATTCCTTTGAAAACAAAAAAGTTTTTCTCACAAAAACTACTTTTTCAATCTATCATTCCCATGGCAGCTATATGCTATAGTCATCCGATTTTGACAATAACTTGTGGAATTGTGTAAAAGCATATTAAATGAAGAAATGCCAATTTCAAGCACATTTTCATTGAAAACAAAAATGTTTTTCTTACAAAAACTAATTTTTCAACCTATCATTCCTATGGCAGCTATATGCTATAGTCATCCGATTTTGACAAAAACTTGTGGAATTGTGTAAAAGCATATTAAATGAAGAAATGCCAATTTCAAGCACATTTTCATTGAAAACAAAAAAGTTTTTCTCACAAAAACTAATTTTTCAATCTATCATTCCTATGGCAGCTATATGCTATAGTCATCCGATTTTGACAAAAACTTGTGGAATTGTGTGAAAGTATATTACATAGATTGATGCCAATTTTAGGCGCATTTCCATTACAAACAATAAAGTTTTTCTTACTAAAACTACTTTTCACACCCTACTTTTGTATGACAGCTATACTAGATAAATGTCCGATTTAGACCAAACTTGGTGGAATAATGGAAAATGTTACCAAACTGAGAAATACGGAGTTTAAAGGCGTTTCCATTGAAAACAAAAAAGTTTTTCTCACCATGTCTACTTTTCAGAGTCCTTTTTTCTATGACAGCTATACTATACAGAAGTCCGACTTCAACAAAACTTTGTAGAATCACGGGACAACATAGCAAACTAATAAATACAAACTTTGGAGTCGATTCCTTTGAAAACAAAAAAGTTTTTCTCACAAAAACTACTTTTTCGACCTATCATTCCTATGGCAGCTATACGCTATAGTCATTCGATTTCGACCAAACTTTGTAGAATTGTGTGAAAACATTTTAAATGAAGAAATGCCAATTTTAAGCACATTTCCATTGACAACAAAAAAGTTTTTCTCTCTAAGACCACTTTTCAGACTCTACTTTTGTATGACAGCCATACAATATAGATGTTCGATTTTGTTCAAACTTCGTAAAACCTTGAGAAAGCATGACAAACTAAGAAATACAAAGTTTGGAGGCATTTCAATTAAGAACAAAAAAGTTTTTCTCACAAAAACCAGTTTTTCGACTGATCGTTACTAGGACAGCTATATGCTATTGTCATCCGAATTTGACAAAAACTTTGTAGAATTATATAAAAGTATATATTATATATATTTGCCAATTTTCAGAACATTTGCATAGAAAACAAAAAAGTTTTTCTCACTAAGACCACTTTTCAGACTCTACTTTTCTATGACAGCTGCGCTATATAGATGTTCGATTTCTATCAACTTTAGTCAAATCATGCGAAAGCATGGCAAACTAAGAAAAATAAAGTTTGGAGTCGATTCCATTGAAAACAAAGAAGTTTTTCTTACTAAAACTAGTTATTCGACCTATCGTAACTATGACAGCTATATGCTATAGTCATGCGAACCGGCAGGCAATCAGCTTTGCTCACACTACATGACAACAAACTAAGGCTTTTTTTTCTAAAAAGCTTACTAAAAACGAGCATTTTTCTGTTTTTGCACCCATGTTGCCTTGAAATTCCCAAGCAGTTATGGCAATGCTGGCCAGAGGAAACTTCTGACCTTGCTTTGACAATAGAACCAACAGACTCTTAGAGCGCCCATAAAGAAGAAGTGGAAGAAGTAAGGCATACGGTTATCGCTCTCAAAGCAGCTTTAAGCAATGTTAAATCCAGATTGCAATGAGTTGTGCCGCGTGTATGCAATTATACCCAATGCAATAACGCCCACTGGATACTTATTAATCAATAACGACCACTTGAGTAATTATAATACATTATACCTAAGGAACTGGGAGTATATTTGTGCAACAGGAATACAAATCTATCTCGACACTTTATATTTCAACCCCTTCTGTGGGTAACCAATTGTTTAATCAAAGCAACTAGCCAGACCCTGATTTGCCGAATTTGGTAGATTTTTGGCATGAACCATTAACAATTACGTTTCAATTGTTGTCGCTGTGGTATAGTTGAAATACTGGTTATGGGGCGCTGCTTACAAAAGTTTCTTCTCTCAGAATTGTAGAGTCTCATACCGGGGTATGAGTATCTAGTGTCAAACTGTGGTTGGACCCATGTTCAAACTTGTATTTTTGCACATATGAGAGCGTAAAAAACGTTTCTATAAAACTCTGCAGTGGGCGTTAAAGCACTGGGCGTTATTACAAGTCATCTTTTTGGTCTGCTGCTTAGAAAAATACAAATTTTTAGACAAAATCGCTTACACAGCAAACCCATCTACTAGGTTTATTTTGTGCCAGTTTCAAAACTTGCCCATTTCGCTCTGATATTAGTATTTAATTACGCTGCATTTGATTGCATTAACTCGCCCAGTGCAGCTATTTATGCCGTGGGGCAGCAGCAAAAAAAAAAGTAGCAAAATATGGCAACAACAAGGAGAGAGAGAGAGAGTGAGAGGGAGAGAGAGAGAGGGAGAGGGAGAACGCGTAATGCTATTAAAATCAAATGAAATAAAACAAAGTTGCAATGAAATAATAACCGCAAAAATGCAATTTAACACAAATCTAATTCAAGCGCATCAACTTTTGGCCAACTGTCCGTGTGGGTCCATCTTTTATGTATTCCCTTTGCGTTTGTATTTGGATTTGCAGTGGCGATTTTTAATTGAAAGCGCGACTTTTGGGCTTTCACACACACACACACACACACACCCAGGCAGGCAGGCAGGCAGGCACAACAGCAGCTGCATAAATTTCATTAGTAAACTTTTAATTAGAAAAATTTCAGCATGAATTTAATTAGTGCAAATAGACAAAAACGTCCACACACACACACACACACACACACGCACACACACACAGAGAGGACAAAGCCAAATTAAATTTAATAAAATGAAAATGAAATGCAGCAGCACCTGACAACTAAATGACAATCAAAATACAAACTAAAATATGCACCGCCAAACAAACAAACAAACAAACAGACAGACACCCCCACTTACCCCGCTTACCACTGGACGTATGCGTAATGACTTAGCCGAGACACCAACCACAAGAATTGCAGCACACGCACGCACCAACACACGCACGCACAGAGAGAGAGAGAGCGAGCGGGAGAGCGAGCACAACGACATGTGTCTGTAATTATGCTTTTGGCAACTAATTGACGAGGTCGCAGGCCCCGAAGACAACAAACGACCAATTACGAGCCACACAACTCGGAAGTGCAGCCGTTGCCAATGCCGATGCCTTCGCTGAGGCCGACGATGATGATCAATGGGCTTAATGCCACGCCATGTGATTGCTGATTGTGGCCATTGGCCAAATATGGTAATTATGTTGTCAGTCATTATAACTTAGTGCATAAATGGAAAAGGGCTTTGGGCCGCGTGTGAGAAGATGTTAGCAAAGGCGGCTGCTGAAATGGGGGGTTCAGCCATGAGCAGACTGCTATATAAGGCCCTTGCTGGGCTCTAAGCAGTGCTTGTTCATAACGTTTCTCTCTCTTTTCTATGCACTGCTTGCTTTCATAAAGCCATGAGCAGAGCATCATATAAGACCCCAGCAGGGTTCTAAGCCCTGCTTTCTCTCTCTTTTCTTTCTATGCACTGCTTGCTTTCATAAAGCAGTCCGATTTTGTCTTGACTCTAAGCACCTGCCTTCAGGTTGGCAGCCCCAAACAGTTAAGAGAGAGTTTACTTGACCAAAACAATGAGACTTCTTGAAGTGCTACTCAGTAGCTTACATTACACTCTAAGAAAAGTCTAGACGAAAGTGCTTAGGCTAGGTTGAGATGGTAGAAGCGTTAAGCTTCTCCCAAACCAATTAACCCCTAATTTTTAGTTTCACACAGTTAAGGGAAGAGGTCTTCCCTTCAAAACCTAGCAGAAGGTACACTCAAAAAATGTACTTTCTAGTTTTGAGATATTCAGCCTTAAATTATATTCATTTCTTAATTGAATTGATTGTTTTTAGACAGTTTTTTCTTAATCCTAGACCTATCCTACCCATCTCCTCCATCAGGTTGAAAGCTATCTTCACCAAACTTTGCACAAAGTCTTTTAGTACAAAAATGCCGCACATTTGTCGGAACCGGCCGAGTCGGTGGACTATAGCATATAGCTGTCATAGGAACGATCGATCGAAAAACTATTCTTAGTGAGAAAAACTATTGTGTTTTTAATGGAAACGCCTCCAAAATTTGCATTTCTTAGTTTTGTATGCTTTTCCATGATTTTATTAAGTTTGGTCGAAATCGAACATCTATATAGTATAGCTGCCATACAAATGTAGAGTCTGAAAAGTAGTCTTAGTGAGGAAAACTTTTTTGTTTGCAATGAAAACGCCTCCAAATGTTGTATTTCTTAGTTTTGTATGCTTTTTCATAATTCCACCAAGTTTGGTCGAAATCGAACATCTATATAGTATAGCTCCCATACAAAAGTAGAGTCTGAAAAGTAGTCTTAGTGAGAAAAACTTTTTTGTTTTCAATGGAATTGCTCTGAAAATATTTATGTAATTATTTGGTATGCTTTTACACACTTCTACAAAGTTTTGTCAAAATCGGTTGACTATAGCATATAGCTGTCATAGGAACAATTGGTCGAAAAACTAGTTTTAGTGAGAAAAACTTTTTTATTTTTTAAGGAATCGAGCTGAAATTTGACAATCAATAAGTTGTAGGGGTAAACAAAGTTCAGCTTAGATTTGGGCATACTTTAAATTAGAAGTGGCATGTTATTGCTTAGGCAAACCATCGAGCTTATTTGTGTGGGCTAAAGACAAGCTGACTGTAACTGGAATTCTTCTGTTTCTGAATTACAAGCATACTGAATTGCCTTAGAGGCATTGCTGGCTCTTCTTGTGACGTAGATTCCTTGAATTCAGTTCAATCCCATTAAAATTGCACTCTTAGGCCTTGTTTTAACAAGCCACTATACTACTTTTTACCTATAGAATCGACTAGATGTGCTCCTTCAGTTCACACCTATATATATAAGCCTGATTGACTGATTAGTAACGCACCGCCCAAGCCGCCTAACTTAGAGAACAACAGTTTGACATGTAAAAGCTTACTTTAAACAAGATTTTGTATAATGTAGAGTTAAGCTATTTGGTTCAATCGACTTCAAATTCCTTACATGGTCCCAAGATCCACTTGAATGGAAAGGTATACCGAAACTTCCCCATAAATTAATTCAAAAAATAAACAATTTAAAGTAAGTTTCAATTAAAAATGTGTGTGACTGCAGCTATAAATTAGTTACACTGTGTCACAGTTCAACACTGTACTTATCCATCTCCAACAACTGCAAATTGTGACCAAATTTTACAAATCAAAGACCATTTGATGTTTTAAGCCGATTAACTGTTTGCCAATTTCAATGTTTCACCCAGTTGACAGACAATAGCATCAAAAGATTTGTAATAAGTTTCAAGTGACTTGTTATGTTTATCACCTTTAATTGTACAAATGCAGATGGAAGTGCTTCATTAAGACAGAAATTTTAAGTAATTACACACTTAGGGCAAAGGCAAAAAGAAATGGGAGAGAGCGGCAGTAAGACAAGGGCAACTCAATTACACAGAGCCAACTGACGCCAAAGTCGACTAGAAATATCATTTGGTGGCCAAGTCACGTGATGTGCAACAGCAGCGGCAGCGGCAAGTAACGCCACATTGCGTATACGTAACGCTGGCGGACACTTTGATAAACTGCGTGCCGCAATATGAGGCAGCTAGCCGCAAAACTTTTACTCCACCCAAGCAAACACACACACACACACACAGAGAGAGACATTTAATGCAAAGAAGCCCCAAACAGCAGCCGGTCGCTAATTTATGTGGCCCTGGCTACCCGCTCGCTGCGGTCAAGCGGCACAGCGGCACAGCGGCACATGGCACATGGCATTCCCAACGGCACGCTTCCCAGGCATCAATATTCCTAACGCTGGACGCGCATGGCCACCTCCGGAGGTCACCGCACAGTCGAAATATTGACACGACTTGGTCGACTTTAGCTTCAGCTCAGCTCAGCTCCTTGTTGCGCTTTATTGGCACAGGCCAAAAGACGTGCAAAGACTGCCGCCGTCGCTGCCGTTCCCTGGCCTTTTCATTCTCTTTTAATCTAAACTCGTTTCGTTCTTTTTCTATTTTTTTTTTTTTTTGGCCTTCTCTCCAATTTCTGTTCTCTTTCGCTGCTGATTTTAAAGACATTTTCAGGGGCCCCCCCCCCAGCTTGCGCCCGTTTGCCTGCAGTTGGAAATTCGTTTACTTCAATAATACCAAATAATGGCTGAGATTTTGTTGTGCGATTTATACTCAGACCAGCCGGGTAGACACTCACGTATGTGAGATTTGGAAATATCGCTGGTATTTTGTAGCATTTTGTTAGGGACGGCAAGATTGGTAACAGTTGGGTTAGGGCAAATGACATCAAACATCATAAGAATGCGGTTCGGTTTCAAGAGGTGGTAATTTTACACCAAAACCGCATGGAAGTCTCTATAAAACTAAGTTTTCTGTATATCCGGCTCGAAGGACCTTTGGAAAATCGCCTACTTAGCCTCAAATTAGGTGAAGAAAGTAGGAATTCATGTTTATTTCTGGGGTATTTCAATGAATGTGCTAATTTAATCTTGATTTTCGTATATCCGGCTCGAAGGACCTTTGGAAAATCGCCTACTTAGCCTCAAATTAGGTGAAGAAACTAGGAATTCATGTTTATTTCTGGGGTATTTCAATGAATGTGCTATTTTAATCTTGATTTTCGTATATCCGGCTCGAAGGACCTTTGGAAAATCGTTCTCTTAACTACAAATTAAGTGAATAAACTAGAAATTCATGTTTATTTCTGGGGTATTTCAATGAATGTGCTATTTAAATATGGTTTTTCGTATATCCGGCTCGAAGGACCAACTGAAAATCTTCATTTCAATTACAAATCGGATGAAGAAAGCTGGAATTTGTGTTTACTTTTGGGAAATTTCAATGGATTTGCCAGTAAAATATTGTTTTTCTGTACATCCGGCTCGGAGGACCAACTGAAAATTTTCGTTTTAACTAGAAATGAGATGAAGGAAGTTGGATTTACGTTCATTTGTTGTGATTTTTATATGAATTTACTATTAAAATATTGTAAACCTGCAGTTTTACTCAGCATAAAGGTCGTAAAACATAGTTACTTGTGTACAAATTTTGAATTTCGTATATCCGACTCGAAGAACCCATTGGAAATCTATGCCTTACCCATAAATTAGGTGAAGAAAGTAGAAATTCCTGTTTATTTCTGGTCAATTTCGTTGGATTTGCTATTTCAACTTGGTTTTTAGTACATCCGGCTCGAAGGACCAGCTGAAATTCTTTGTTTTAAGTATAAATCAGATGAAAAAAGTGTGAATTTATGTGTATTTCTTGTGAATTTATATGAATTTACCACTAAAATATTGTTTTTATGTATATCCGGCTCGAAGGACCCACTAAAAATCGTATATTCATCTTCAAATCAAATGAAGGAAGTGGGATTTACTATTAATATATTGTAAACCTGCAGTTTTACTTAGCCTAAAGGTCGTCAAAACCAGTCACATGTACTAAAATTTTGTTTTTCGTCTATCCGGCTCGAAGGACCAACTGAAAATCTTCTATTAACCTCCAAATCAGAGGATGGAAGTGGAATTTACGTTCATTTCTTGTGAATTTTAATGAATTTACTATAAAAAATATGGTTTTCCGCATATCCGGCTCGAAGGACCACCTAAAAATCTTCTATACACCTCCAAATCAGATGAAGCAAGTTGGGTTTACGTACATTTCTTGTGAATTTAAATGAATTTACCATTAAAATGTGGTTTTCCGCATATCCGGCTCGAAGGACCAACTAGAAATCTTTAACTCAACATCAAACTAGATGCACGAAGTTGGAATTTAGGTTTATTTAATGTGCGTTTCAATGTATTGGCTATTAAATCCGACACTTTGTAACCCTTTTTTTTGTGTTATATCGCTTGCAACATTTCGTCAACAACTGCTACCAAAATCGCAGCTAATCAAAGTTTGCTGGTGACCCCCCCCCCCCCCCAAAAGTTGCTTTCTTCCACAACAACAACAGCAGAGACAACAACCAAAAAACACAAACACGCCACATAAAAAGATGTCCATGTCCTTGTCCTATGTTTTGCTAGTCATAAATTCAACTTTTGCCCGTTTTCTATGCGACGTTTCATTAAAAATTTAGCCACCTTGCCAGAGGAACTCCGCTTCCTTTAAAAAAAACCAAAAAACCAAAACCCGTATGCCGTATTTTTGGCGCTTGGAGGCTGTAAAGTGCGTTTGTTGGCGTTACTTTATGGCTGGAGCGCATGTAAACACGTGGCAATGCTTCCAGCTTGTCCCAGCTGCGCCGCGACGCCAACACGTAATGATTGTCCTTGTCGTCGCACACACACACACACACTCACGCCCTCACGCACACACGCACATCCATATCCCCGTAAAATTCATGCCTTCTGACAACTGCGCCTCATACATTTTTATGGCTCACAGTCATATTTATAGAGACTTGCACAGTCTAGACTCGCCCCTGCCTCCCCCTATCACCCGCTGCGCATAAACTTGGCCATCAACTTAAATTAGACGAAGGATATACAGATGAAGTGTCCATGGCCAGGACAATGCATTAATTATGCTTATTTATTTGATGTGTCATTCGTTCATTGTTGGTTACAGTCGGGGCCATGGCGGAGACCATTATCCTGATTAGCTTCAGCAGATCGACGCAATTGAACTAATGCGCTCAATTGCATTTGGATATATAACATGGAGTTGGTATGATGACCCGCGGGGTCCTCGACTTTGGCCTGTTGACTCTAAATGTCCCATTACTTATTTCAACCGCAGTTTAGGGGGGGGTGACAAGGGCAGGACATCGCAAAGATTGTACGCTATTCGCTTTGTGGTTCACAAGAGTCAGTGGAAAATCCACAGTCATTGAAGTTATTGGGCAGGAGACATTAAGGAAGAGTCACTGAAGAAATTGGTTTAGAAAGAGTCACTGTCCAAGAGTAAATGAATCAAAGTCATTAAATAAGAGTCACTGATTGAAACACTTTTCTCAAAAGTCACTGAACAAGAGTCACTGAGCACAAGTCGCTGAATGAGAGACACAGAATACAACTAACTGACCAATAGTCACTGATTAAGAGTCACTGAACAAGAGTTGCTAAATGAGAGTCATTATATAAGAGTCACTTAGCAAGAGTCAGTGAAAAAAAGTCACTGAAGAAGAGCCATGAAACAAAATGCACCAAGTGAGAGTCACTGGACAAAAGTCGCAGAGCAAAAGTCACTAAACAAGAGTCTCTAAACAAGAGTCACTGCATAAGAGTTACTTGATGAGTGCAACTTAGCAAGAGTCACTGAACAAAATATTGTGTACGACGTACTCAATGATAAAGAGTCACTGAACCCAAGTCGCTGAATGAAAGTCACAGAATACGACTGACTGATATATAGTCACTGTTTAAAAGTCACTAAATGAGAGTCATTATATTAGAGTCACTTGGCAAGAGTCAGTGAAAAACAGTCCCTGAATAAGGGTAACGGAACAAGATGCACTTAGTAGAAGTCACTGGACACAAGTCACAGAGCAAAAGTCACTAAACAAGAGTCACTTAATCAGAGCAACTTAGCAAGAGTCACAGAACAATACAGATACAAAAGTCTATACACTGTACAAAAGTCACCGAATGAGTCACTGAATAAGTGTCGCTGCATGAGAGCCACTGCATGAGAGTAAGTTAGCAAGAGTCACTGAACAATAGCTACTTAATAAGAGAAACTTATCTAGAGTAACTGAACAATAGTTACTTAATGAGTCATGAGAGTAAGTTAGCAAGAGTCACTGAACTATAGTTACTTAATAAGAGAAACTTATCTAGAATAACTGAACAATAGTTTCTTAATGAGTCACTAAATCATGAGAGTAAGTTAGCGAGAGTCACTGAACTATAGTTACTTAATGAGAGAAACTTATCTAGAGTAACTGAACAAAAGTTACTTAATGAGTCACTGAGAGTCACTTAATAAGTATAACCTAGCAACAGTCACTGAACAACAGTAACTAAATTAGTGACATTTATCAGTAGTCTCCGAACAATAGTCACTGAACTTCGTTCACTGCATAATAGCAAAGATTTATAGATTTATAACATCTATAAATCTATGATAATGGTCACTGAGTAAGAACCACGTAACCAATCTAGCTGAATAAGAGTCACTGAACAATATTCACAGACTAAGAGTCTCTCAATAAGCGTAACTAAACATAAGTCATTGTATAAAAGACCATCACTCACTGATTAAAACAAGATAGCCCAAAAAAAGTCACTGAACAAGCATCACAGTAGATGAGTAAATGGAGGAGGAGGCCTTCTTGAAGTTAGCTTCATTGTGTAAATCCAGTCAAACTCTTTCTCATAAGTGTGGCTACCGATTTGCCCACAAAGTAAGGTCTTAAAACCAACTTCAGAGATTCATGTTGATGGCATAAAAGATCAGAGCCACCCACTTTTGGAGTGTTCTTTGTGAACAATTCTTACACCAGGACACACTTTTGCTGTCCGTCCGCTTTTATGGCAAATGTCAGTTTCAAGCATTTGGCTGCAGTTTGAGAAAGAATGACAAATACGGAAGTGTCAGCCAGGTGCGTCTGGCTGCTGCTTAAAGCCGTTTGTCTTCATATTTTAACATGTTTTTACGACAGACGTCTTGATAATTTTCCATTTTGCCACAAAGAAGTGGCCAGCGATTCGGGCATATGCTGGCCACATTTTATTGCCCTCGTAGGTGAGCATCAAAGTTGCACTTAATTGCTTAAATGCAGGAAGTTTCCGCCCCGCTCCAAAAAGATGTCAATCCGGGCAAACAAACGAACACACACACACACGCACACACACAAGTTCCAAATGATGTATAAATTTTCAACTAAATATTTTATGATTTATTTGCGTGCTGCACTTAACAGCCAGGACACGAACAAGGACATTTGGACAGGCCGACTGTTGTCTGTCCATTTTTGGTCTTTTGACCGATTTTGTTTGCCTCCGTCCCTCTGTGTGTGTGTGTGTGTGTGTGTGTGTGCGAGTGTGTGTGTTGGCGCATTTAACAAATTGGCTAAGCAAATTTCCCATTGATTTACCAAGCACTCAAAACGCAATCCCCAGCAGCAACAACAACAACCACAACAACAACAACAACACTGAAAGCAAGCAAGAAAATACCAAATGATTTAGTATTAAATATTTTACTGTCAAATTCAATGAAGTTGCAGTTGTGTGAGGATGAGAGAGTGGGTAGGTGCGCCTCAGTCTTGTAGAAAGCCCACTCTCCCTCTCTCTCTCTCTTTAGCGTTCTCCGCAAATGCACTGCAAGTCTACTCATTTCTAGAGAGTGTGGGTAGGTGCGCCTCAGTCTTGCAGAAAGCCCACTCTCTCTCTCTTTCCTAAGCGCTCTCAGCAATTCCTCTCATTTCTAGAGAGTATGGGTAGGTGCGCCTCAGTCTTGTAGAAAGCTCACTCTCTCTCTCTTTCCTTAGCGCTCTCAGCAATTCTACTGAAAATCTACTCATTTCTAAGGAGTGTGGTTAGGTGCGCCTCAGTTTTGTAGAAAGCTCACTCTCTCGCTCTCTCTAGCGCTCCCAGCAATTGCACTGCAAATCTACTCATTTCTAGAGAGTGTGGTTAGGTGCGCCTCAGTCTCGTAGAAAGCTCACTCTCTCTTTCCTAAGCGCTCTCAGCAATTATTCTCATTTCTAGAGAGTGTGGGTAGGTGCGCCTCAGTCTTGCAGAAAGCCCAGACTCTCTCTCTCTCTTTTTTTAGCGCTCTCAGCAATTGCTCTGCGAATCTACTCATTTCTAAAGAGTGTGAGTATGTGCGCCTCAGTCTCGTAGAAAGCTCACTCTCTCTTTCCTTAGCGCTCTCAGCAATTCTTCTCATTTCTAGAGAGTGTGGGTAGGTGCGCCTCAGTCTTGTAGAAAGCTCACTCTCTCTCTCTTTCTTTAGCGCTCTCAGCAATTGCTCTGCGAATCTACTCATTTCTAAAGAGTGTGAGTATGTGCGCCTCAGTCTTGTAGAAAGCTAACTCTCTCTCTCTTTCCTTAGCGCTCTCAGCAATTCTTCTCATTTCTAGAGAATGTGAGTATGTGCGCCTCAGTCTTGTACAAAGCCCACTATCTCTCTCTCTCTCTCTCTCTCTTAAGCGCTCTCAGCAATTGCTTTGCGAATCTACTCATTTCTAGAGAGTGTGAGTATGTGCGCCTCAGTCTTGTACAAAGCCCGTTCTCTTTCTCCTGCGCTCTCCGCAATTGCTCTGCAAATCTACTCATTTCTATCCCTTCCTGGGCCCCTCAATTGCTGGTTCAGACTCGCTACAGTTTTGAGTGAGTGTGGACAGGGTCAATACCGACTAATTGAGCTTAACAAGACAAAAAGACATAAAAAAAAAAAACAGTAGGAAAAAAAAAGTAGCAAACCACAAGAGAGTGCGGACTGAGTGAAGCGCACACAGAGTTGAAAACGTAGCCAAAGATGAAGCTGGTGCTTGTGGTCAGGCCATGCCTGGCAAGGAGAATGATAACACGCTCCTAATGGACTTGACATGCAAATTGTCGTCATCAGCAGCGGCGGCGGCGACCCAAACGAACTGCGAACGTTTGGCGTCCGTGTGGGCGTGGCTGCTTGGCTTGGATTTTGATTGTTGATTACCTTGTCGGGGCACCATCCAGCATCCATCTGCATCTGCATCCACATCCGCATCAGCTGCTACTGCTACTGCTGCTGGTGGTGGTGGTGGTGGCTCTGCCGTACAGTAAATTGCATTAGGCAAACAATTGAATCGAGTTCCGGCAACTTTTAATGCATACATTAAGCCAGGGTGGCGCCCCATCAGCACATTCGATTGGCTTAACGAAGTCATCGTTCCATCGTCTAACTTGCCCAAATCGAATGGATTTGGATTGAAGGTGCTTAATTATAAATTACTGCTTGGCATTCAAATTGTTCAAAAAAATGAAATGGAGTGAGTGGGGGAAGACGAAAAGGAAGAGTTCGCCTGGGTTTTCATATTTCATCAACTCATTATGCTTTGCTAAATAGAACTCCCCTGAGTCACTGCAAAAGAGTAACTTAACTAGGCCGCTGAAGCAGAGTCTCTCCAGAAGAGACTCTAAATGAGAGTTATCAATCAAGAATCATACATAAAGAATCACTGTTTAACAGTTACTGAACTAAGGTCACTTAATAAAAGTCACTATATGAGAAATTCCCTGCAAAAGTCTCGGAAGAAGAGCAACTATCATCACAAAAGAGTATCTTCAATGAAGTGCCTGAAAAAAAGTCTCTTAAGAAAAGTCACTGAGCAATAGTCACTGTCTGATAATTTCATCACAAGAATCACTTAACCAGAGTCACAGACGAACAGTAACTGTTGCCAACTAAGAGTCTCTGAAGTGCCTTAAAAGGAGGCACTGAGGAAAAGTAAGTGAGCAATAGTCACTGTATGTGAATTACTTCACAAGAATCACTTAACAAGAATCACTGAAGAACAGGAGTTGACACCAGTCAAGAGTCACCGAATCAATATGCCTGAAAAGAGTCACTGGAGAAAAGTCACTGAGCAATAGTCACTGAATGAGAATAACTTCACAAGAATCACTTAACAAGAGTGACTGATAAACCGTAACTGTCACCACTAAAGAGTCACAGCAATAAAGTGCCCAAAATAGAGTCACTAAACAAAAGTCACTGAGCAAAACTCACTGTATGTGAATAACTTTACAAGAATCACTTAACTAGAGTCACTGAAGACCAGTAAGTGCCACCAATCAAAAGTCACCGACAAAAAGTGCCTTAAAAGGAGTCACTGAGGAAAAGTCAGTGAGCAAAAGTCACAGTAAGAGAGAGACACTTCACAAGAATCACTAAACTAGAGTCACTGAAGACCAGTAACAGCCATCAATCAAAATAAAGTGCCTGAAATAGAGTCACTGAAGCAAAGTCACTGAGCAATAGTCACTGTATACCAGTAGCTGAGCAATAGTTACTAAATGAGAGTCACTGAATAAGGCTCACTGAGCAAGAGTCACTGCAGAAAAGTGCCCCAAAATAGTCATTTAACAAAAGACTCAAAGCGAGATCCATTAAGCTAAAGACACTTAGCATAAGTCACTGAACAAGTAATACTGATTAAGAGTCACGGAACAAGAGAAAGAGCCACTGCATAAGTACGTATCAATAATTGAGAGTAACTGGAAAAGAGTGACTCACAAACAGTCGTTTAACAAGACTGACTTAATGAGAATCACTGATCATGAGTCACTGAACAAAAGCTACAGAACAAGAATCACTTATCAACAGTCTGTGATCAGGAGAATAAGTCACTAAAAAAGAGTCCCTAAAGAAGATTCAATTAAGAGGAGTGATTGAAAAAGAACCCTTTAACTAGAGACTGAATGAGAGTCATAGATCAAGAGTCACTGTTATTTATTAGGAGTCACTCTAACAAGAGTCACTGAATGAAAGTTTCAGAGCAAGAGCGACTAAAAGAGTAACTAACTATAACTATAACTAAGTAGGAGAGTAACTGGCCGTCTGCATTAATGGCAATCCGCTAATATAACCCATCTAACCTATCCTAATTTTATAACTCTTTATTGAAATATAATTTTTGTAATATTTCCTAGATCTAATCACTGCTCCAGCAAGCCTGCTCCTGCACCAAGTGATTGCTTTGAAATGAACTCTGCACTCTGCTAGTGATGTTTTCATACCACGCATAGGCTTGGCAGTGTCAATTAGGGCCTGGGTCTGGTTCCACTGTCAATCACCAACGTGTCAGTTGGCAGCACCTGATGCTGGTGACTGGAGTGTCGTGGATGTCGAGGTTGTTGGCACGTTGGTGGACTAGATGGAAGTGGAGTTTGCTGGAGAAGTGAAATAATGTGAAATGGCTGCGCTTTGCTTTCGCTGGAGAATGTGCACAATTAAGATGATGAAGTAGCTGACTTAGAAATAAGAAGAAAGAGTAGTAGCAAGGGTATTTTTGTGGGATGTGTCTGTGAAAAACCAACTACTAACTTCTCAATGTGTGAATGCAGCGTGTCTCCAACCTTCTACTTTCACTGTTGTTTTCAGCAGCTCACTGAGAGGCGTCGATTGCTCGCCTGTTGTCGCATTTCAGCATAACTTTACGTCTAAAGTAGCTCAGCACCTTGAGCTGATGATTGTGCTGCATTCTCTCATTAGCAGGCTCTGTGGCCAATGTGTCTATCAACTTGATGTCGTCGATTGCTAGCCTGCTCTGGCATTGCTTCCCTTGCAAAGGAACTCCTCTTGACATCTCATTACACCCACTTCTCTAATACTTAGACAATTGTCAGCGTACTTACACATCAAATGCTTACCGCATCCCTTTGGCAATGCAGTTAACCCAACCACAAATATTCAAACTTGAAATATTTCAGCTAATTAGGGTTAATGCAAAAAGCTTTAAGCTGCTGTCAGTTATTTATACATTGCCATGGCAAGCATATGGAGCATGCATCAAACAGAGCAATCGAGTGAATAGAGAGAGAGAGAGAGAGAGCGGGGGAGGACTCCATTGAATTTGTCTTCATTTGCAGGTGGCAAAGAAATTTCAATTAAAAAAATTGATACCATTAATTAAAAAGTCAAAGCGCCAGGCGCCAGCAAATGAAGCTACAGAACCACACACACACACACACACCCACACACGCACACACACGCACACACACACACGCCTGCACGCACATTGCCGCTTAAGGATTTGCATGAGCGAACAAAGTGAAAGCTAGTCAAAAAGTCGTAGTTAAAAGGAAAAGTAAAAGCTTGTTGCATAACCAAGAGACGTACGCACATTTACACTCACAAAACACACACACACCCACACACACACCCACACACATTGAATGGAGCAGGCACAACAGCTCGCTTAGCATAACAATTTTGCTTAACGCTAGTTTATGCCTTAACCGTCGTAGGGCTTAAAAGGTCATTTAGTCAGTTATTTGGCCCAAAAAGCAGTAAAAAGTACACTTTTTCAGCAAATCCAAACTACAACAACAACAACAACAACAACACTCCAAATTCCGAAGTTTACAAAGGTACCTTCAGAATTTGAACTTATCATTCACGTGTCGTATGCGTAATTTTTTACCAAAAAGAGCTTAACATCTATTTCAATCCACAAACTCTCAAACTTTCAAGCTGTCTGCCTGGACTCAACTCATTAGTGCCTCTCCCTCTTCAGAATAACGTGCCAAGAAACCCATCTGTGTTGCAAGTATTTTACATATGACGATATCAAAGCCAAAGTACCAACCAATACAAATGAAAACCATCATGTTTAAGCTCTAAACCAAAGACTATGCCTGCCAAAACAACCAGATGGGTTAGGGATATACAAGTGAATGTCAGTTCAATTTAAAATGAAATTTGCAAGGTGGATTCTCAAATTTTTGTAGGTGTGCTGTTTGTGTGCAAAAGTTAGTTGATTAAAATCGATTGAAATCGAAAGTCACACATGAAAATTTCAACTTATGGTAAGAGCTAGAGCTGTGACTTCTATGGAACATATGCTTCTTATACTAACAGTTATATTACATATATTTTCATTTTAAGCCACGCCCCCTACCGCCCAAGAAATTGGCAAAAAACTTTCTACCAGCCACAGTTTTATGAATAGAAGGTTCGTTTCTTCTAAACATATTGTAGTAGACAGTATAATTAATCGATCTGCCTAAGAACAGTTGATGATTGGATGAGAATCAGTCTGTGCATACACTTTCGTGGGTATAGAATATAGAATATAAGGGAAAGCGACTTTCTTACTTGTTTCAACAGACTATTAAGTGGTTTTTCAAACGAAAAGTTTACTGAGGATATACTTGTATACCCTTGCAACAGGTTTTTCTGAATAAGACTACTTTCGGAACTTACATTTCTATGGAAGCTATACCATATAGATGTCCTATTTCGACCAAACTTAGTGGAATCATGCAAGAACCTAACAAACGAACATGTAAGAAATTTGGAGTCGATTCTACTTGTAACAAAAAAGTTTTTCTCAATAGAACTTCATTTTCGACCGATCATTCGTACTGCAGTTATATGCTATAGTCATTCGATTTTGACAAAACTTTGGTGGATTGTGTGAAAGCAAATTAACTAAATAAATGCCAACTTTAGGGACATTTCCACTAAAAACACAAAAGTTTTTCTCACTAAAACTACTTTTCAGACTCTACTGTTCTATGACAGCTATACTATATAGTTGCCCGATTTGGATCAAACTTTGTGGAATCATAGAAAAGCATAGCAAACTGAGAAATACAAAGTTTGGAGATGTTTCCATTTAAGACAAAAAAGTTTTTCTCACTAAAACTTGTTTTCAGATGTAACTCTTCTATGACAGCTGTACTATATAGTGGCCCGATTTGGACCAAACTTGACGGAATCATAGAAAAGCATAGCAAACTGAGAAATACAAAGTTTGGAGTCGTTTCCATCAAAAACCAAAAAGTTTTTCTCACTAAGACCACTTTTCAGACTCTACTTTTCTATGGGAGCTATACAATTTAATTTTCCGATTTTGACCAAACATGGTGGAATCATATAAAAGCATAGCAAACTAAGATATGCAAAGTTTGAAGGCGTTTCCTTTGAAAACAAAAAAGGTTCTTATACTAAAACTAGCTTTTCGATTGATTGTTCCTATGACAGCCATATGCTATAGTCAGCCGATCCGGCTCGTTCCTAGACATGTGCAAAGTATTTGTACTAAAAGACTTTGTGCAAAGTTTGGTGAAGTTAGCTTTCAAAATGAGGGCGAAGATGGCCTAGAAACAGAGGGACTTGGCTACATCAACTCAGCTTAAGCTTGCCTGGACAAAGGTAGGGTAGACCATGAAACCCTGTTACAAAATTCGACTGCTTAGTGCAAAAATTTGAAGGTCTGATTATGCCACCTCCAAAGTCTGGCCCGGGTCTCCCCCTTCCGCTCAAAAACACACCACCAATTCACATCCCTTGAAGCAGTCAGTTAACGTGGCACTCATCGCTTTGTTCTAATTGAAAACGAAAATGTAATTAGTTTGCCTACAAACGACATTGTCGGCGGCGACGCTTCAAAAGGAAAACGCCAGCGAATGTCTCAAAGTTTGCTTAAAAATTACCCAAGTAAAAAACCAACGAATTGTGGCAACAATTAGCAGCTTCCCAACCCCCACCCCCCCTTGCCAAGAAAGAGTTAACTTGTATGCATATGACGGCAAACATTTGTGTGGGAAGGCTCAGCCAACTGGGGGGGGGGGGGGGTAGGGACCGGGCACAGGGAGTGAAGCTGAAGGAGTGCCTCGACCATAATTGGTCAGCAAATCACCTTGACACCTTTTAAGCCCCCGTACACCTTTCTGGCCAACTACATATTGAATAGCCGCTTGACAATTAGCAAAAATATCAATTCCGATTCCGATTCCGATTCCGACTCCGATTCCGAGGCCTCCTGACCGTTGTAAACCGGTGGTAAGCTTTTGTAAATGACACACGAAGCGCCCATAATTATGCTGCCCATAGACCCGTCTGCCTGGCACCCGGCTACCGTCTCCCGGCTCGGGTGCTATCAGTTTCAGGGCGAATGGGGCGTGGCCTGTCCTGGTCAACGCTACTAACCGCAGAACGCGCCGCTGCGTAAATGTTACAGCAATGAGCGGTTTTACAGTTGAGTGAATTAATCCACGCTCGCACACGGTGTGGGGTGGAGGGTTGGGTGGGAAGGGAGGGTGCATACACTGCCAAAAATTCCATACAAATTACAGTGTAAAGTTATGCCCCAGCATTTCTGATGCCTCCCCTCATTGCTGTGACCAAATGATAAAAACTGCAGTAACACAAACTTTTTTCACAGTGCATTGGCCACATCCATCTCCCTTGCACTCACACACACACACACACACACACAGTGAGAGCAATTATCATGTTTCAATTTGCATTTGTAAGCACTGCAGTTGCAGTTGCAGTTCAGGTTTCACATGCAACCGATTGCCGGAGCGTTTTGGGTCCTGAATTGCATTGTGGGTGGGTGGAGGGAGGGGGGGGGGGCATTTGGCATTTATTGCGAATGGTCCTTCTGCTTGCAACGGCAGGACACAACACAACACAACACAACACAACCGGCATACCGAAAATGGCGTCATTTCCGCACCTGACGCGTTTTACAAATCAACGCAAATTTCTCAAAAACGTTTGTGGGGAATTCCCTGTGCCCCTTCCGCAACAACAACAAAAACAACAACAAAAAAACAAAAAAAAAAAAGTGCACGAATTTCTCTCATTTTGGCATTGTTGTTCGTTTAGCATTTTGTTTGCAATAGTTGCTGTTGCTGTTGCTGTTGCTGTTGCCATTGTGGTTTGTTATTGGCCGTTGATAAAATCATCAATAAATTAAAAATGAAACTAGGCGTCCATGCCCCCGCACCCTCCCGGCAGGACACGCCCCCCCTGTCACTCAACCGACCATAACATCCGTTGGCAGTTAAATGCCAGGACGCTGGCGGCGTCTGTGGCCGGCGCCGCCTGTATGAATGTGTGTGTGTGTGTGTGTGTAGGTTTTTGTTGTACATACATACATACATACATATGTATGCATGTATGTATGCCGGCAGAAAAAGTTTTGGTTAGGAAATATGCAAAAAAGATGAGGTGAGATTACAAACAAAATGAAAAAGGTAAGTCGCATCGAGTTAAAGTGCCATTTGAAATGATTTATGCAGCTGGATTGGTCCATTTGCATGTAACAAACAGGCAAACTTGCAAACATGCAAACATGCAAACATGCAAACTTGCAAACATGCAAACATATAATTGTACAAAAACCAAACATGCAAACTTGCAAACATGCAAACATGCAAACTTGCAAACTTGCAAACATGAAAACATGCAAACATATAATTGTACAAAAACCAAACAAACAAACACGCAAACTTGCAAACATGCAAACTTACAAACGTGAAAACATGCAAACATGCAAACATATAATTGTACAAAAACCAAACATACAATCATGCATACTTTCAAACAAGCAAACATGCAAACTTGCACACATGCAAACATGCAAACATGCAAACATGCAAACTTGCAAACATGCCAACACATAATTGTACATAAACCAAACATACAAACACGCAAACTTGCAAACATGCAAACTTACAAACGTGAAAACATGCAAACATGCAAACACATAATTGTACATAAACCAAACATACAATCATGCATACTTTCAAACAAGCAAACTTGCAAACTTGCAAACTTGCAAACATGCAAACATGCAAACTTGCAAACTTGCAAACTTGCAAACATGCAAACACATAATTATACATAAACCCCCCCCAAACCTACAAACACGCAAACTTGCAAACATGCAAACTTGCAAACATGCAAACATGCAAACTTACAAACATGCAAACATATAATTGTACAAATGCCAAACATCGAACTTGCAAACATATAAAATTGTACAAACAACCAAACATACAAACATGCAAATATGCAAACATATAATTGTACAAGCAACCAATCTTACATGAATAACAAGAAAGAAAGTCGGTCAAGCCCGACTATAACATACTCTGTACCAAGAAAATTTTTCTTTTGATCATAACTCGAAAGCCGTTCATCCGATCTTCTTCATTCCTTTGGCGGATCGATGAGTTATTCTAATAACTAAATATGTACAGAAGGAACAAGCCATCTATCTTCAAAACTGTGGGAGATATGACGTTTTTTCTAAATTGCGGGGGCGGGAGGGGGCGTGGCCAAAATTGAAAATAAACTTGATCTGCTTGCAGACATTAGAAGCATATGTCCCATACATGTCAAACCTCTATCTCTTACCATCTCTGAGATCTGTGCGTTCATACGGACAGACAGACATGGCTATATCGACTCGGCTGTTGATGATGATCAAGAATATATATACTTTATGGGGTCGGAGATGCTTCCTTCTGGATGTTACATACTTTTGCACAAACTTATAATACTCTATGTACCTACGGTACAGAGTATAAAAACGTGCAAACATGCAAACTCTGCATACTTCCAAACAGGCAAGCACACAAACATACAAATATGCAAACACCCCAAATATTTTCTATGACTGATCTTAGCATTGTTAGAGTAACCATAAGTTGAGGCAGCCTAATTAGTTTTAACCAAATGAAATTGTTTGTATACAAACATGCAAACACACCAAGTTGATGACTGACTTGAGTTTTCTTAAAGTTTCCCATTGTTGGGTTAGTCTAATTAGTTTAAACCAAACAAAATTGTTTGTATACAAACATGCAAACTTGCTAAAACACAAGCACACCAATTTGATAAATGACTTGAGTTTTGTGAGAGTTGCCATTTGCCAAGTCAGCCTAATTGGCTTAAATCAGACGAAATTGTTTGTATACAAACTGGCAAACATGCAAACACACAAACACATCAATTGTATGACTGACTTGAGTTTAAGAATTTACATTTAAGTAAGCTTAAATAGCTCAAACCAAACGAAATTGTTTGTATACAAACATGCAAACTCACAAATACGCCAACACACAAACAGGCAAACACGCAAACAAACCAATTTAACACTTACTTGAGTTTTGTTGGAATTTTCCCATTGTTTGTATCCCAAAATTGTTTGTATGCAAACATGCAAACTTGAAAACTCACAAACAGGCAAACACACAAACTCACCAATTGTATGACTGACTTAAGTTTTGATAGAGTTTCCATTTGTTGGGTCAGTCTAATTAGGTTAAAACTAATGAAATTGTTTGTATACAAACAAGCAAACTCACAAACATGCAAACTCACAAACAGGCAAACACGCAAACAAACTAATTTAACACTTACTTGAGTTTTGTTGGAATTTTCCCATTGTTGGAGCAGCCTTATAAGCTTAAGCGAGACAAAATTGTTTGTATGCAAACATGCAAACTTGAAAACTCACAAACAGGCAAACACACAAACTCACCAATTTAAGACTGACTTGAGTTTGGTTCGAGTTAAAACGAAACGACATTGTTTGTATACAAACATGCAAACTTGCAAACAGACAAACAGGCAAACATTTGGTATGCAAACAGTTTTAATCGAGTTCCCCCTTTGTTGGCCCAGCCTAATTAGCCTCAACCAAACGAAATTGGCCAGCTTAGCTTTGATATCGCATTCGCTAAAAAAATAACTGAGACGAATCCTTGACAACAATTACAACAATTATCTAATTTGATTGATTGAGAATAATATTAACTAATTATAAGTGCAAGTGCGTTTAGCTATGCCACGTAAATAGAAATTTGTGCATTTATATTGATTACTTTCCTGCTATTTCGTTGTTTTTTTGCCGCCGCCGCCGCCATGTGCGTATCCTCTAATCAAATTGTTTTTAATTATGCTTAATTGCCGCTAATGCGCCACAATGTTTACATATTTAAAGTGCAACAATTTAACGCACAGTTGCTCTTCCTGTTGCAGTAATTATGCCGATTACCTAACATTTAAAATTTGAAGATACAATTTGGCAAGTACTTGGCCCAGTTCGGCAGCTGCATTCCGTTTAATCAAACCTGAAACGCAATTAAATGAGCGCACCGTCACGTCACAGTGTCCGCCAAAAAACAATGGACCCCCAAACCAACCAAAATGTTCCACTAATGAGAGTCGCGCAATTGTCAACAGCAAAACAATATACAAATAAATTGTATTTTATTTCACTTAAGTTGAAAGCCAGCACCCAAGCACCCAAGCACCGAGCACCGAGCAGCAAGCACAGCTCAGTCTTTTGGCAGCTTCAAACACAGCCAAGACGTGGTATTGAGGCGAACTGAGTTAAGGTGTCCCGGTTGCCGGTTGCCAAGGCGTCCAGGTAAGCGTCGGTGCTGACAATGCCACGTCGTCCTCGTCGTCGACGTAGTTGCATTTCGTGGCTGTTGCATTAAGACAAAGACGGCGGCCAGAACAATGCCAAAAGATGGCGGCAGTTGGAGCCCTGCACTGTGAGGTAGATAAGCAACAACCATACAATGCATGGAGAAAGGGAGGGGGGTGGAGGGGTGTTCGGTTGAAAGAATTGTTGTTGCCTGCTCCATGTCGAATCGGCAAATACACTCAATAAGTAAGACGAAAAGCTGCACTAAGTTAGCAATTTATTTGAATTTCTAGCTTGATTTTGTTTGATACTCAACTAAAAGACCAGCATGTCTATTCCAACTGCACAGCCATCAAAATGCAAACCTCAAAGTGGTTTTGAGTTCGGTTCGCGAACCGGTTTCTGTACTTAATGAACCTGGGTTCACAGTTGGAACATAAGTCAACATAAAAAGGCAAAATATGGCCTCCAAATTTAGCAAATAGCACCTGAAAGAGGTAACTTGAGGACAGAGATTTTAGGACACACAATTTCTAATGCTCTAAGACCTTTATGTCTCAAAAGATTAAGGTAAAAAAATATCTTAAATTCATTCAACATTTTGTGCACACTTAGGGTTAATCGACATCTCAATGCAGATGACTATCAACATCAAGCGTGGCACTACGAGTGTACGATAAACTGTAGAGAGTTGAGCCAGGCAAAAAAATCACAGCACACAGTTTACCTAAACACTCAGAGAGGAATAAGCCAGGGGGCGTGGATGACAGAACAGAGTGACAGAAGTCCTTTAGTACAAATACGCTGCACATATGTTGGAACCGGCCGGATCGGAAGACTATAGCCTACAGCTGTCATAGGCAAGATCGGTCGAAAAACTAGTTTTGGTGAGAAAAACTTTTTTGTTTTCAATTGAAAAGTCCCCAAACTTTGTATTTCGTAGTTTGCCATACTTTCCCGTGATTCTACTTGGTTTGGTCGAAGTCGGACATCTATATAGTACAGCTGTATTGGGAAAGTAGAGTCTGAAAAGTAGTCTTGGTGGGAAAAACTTTTTTATTTACAATGGAAATGCCTCCAAACTTTGTATTTCTCAGTTTGCCGTGCTTTTCCATGATATCACTAACTTTGGTTGAAGTCGGACAACTATATAGTATAGCTGTCATAGTAAAGTAGAGTCTGAAAAGTAGTCTTTGTGAGAAAAACTTTTTAGTTTTTGCTAGAAACAGCTCCAAACTTTGTATTTCTCAGTTTGCCTTGCTTTTCCATAATTCCACCAAGTTTGGTAGAAATCAGACAACTATATGGTATAGCTACCATAGAAAAGTAAGGTTTGAAAAGAAGTTTTAGTTAGAAAAACGAGCTGCATTTCATACAAAAGTAGTTGTCAAACTATGTGGCTGGTTTTAGCCGATTTGGGGAACACACCACAACACTTAGCTCCATGCCAGCAATGCTATAACTACTTGGGAATTTCAAACACAACTTGAGAGCAAAAATCTATGGCGCTGTTTCCACGCACACACACACACACACACTACTCTCACATGGAAAACGGAACACCATTCTCTCAAATGTGCTTACTCTTCTCTCTGTTAGTTTCTTTTACAAACTAAGCACACACTTAGCTTGAAAATTCAAGAGCGTTCGTACTTAAATTACTCCTTCTGGGTACACCTGCCCTTCAGCTTTCCGGCCTCCTGTTGAGGCATAAAATATCTTCTCCAAACAATCGACTGGTTATAAAAATGTCACTTTCAGATTTAGGAGCCTTCAATGGTTGCCTTACAACTGCGAATACAATCAAAGCAGCTAACCAATTTCCAACCATAAATTTCCCTATTTAAACAAATCGAATCTCATTTGGAAGTCAAGTTCGCAGAGACAAACCGCCGTTAGGGTATCAGGATGCTGCTAGAGAATGAAAAAGGGAGTAGAGAGGGGCGGCAAGAATTTATAGCAGCCGCTGCGGCGCGTCGCATAAATGTAGAAACTTTTCCTCAACATTGCCTCCTGCATGGATATTGTTGCACTTTTTATGCCATCCACCTCAACCCTTCGGTGGGTTGGGGGTTGGGGGGGGGGATGGCATGCAACAGAGTAACAGAAGTTACTGCTTTTGGCTGGTTGAGTGCAATTTTTTTAATGACAACCAAAAATCAAGTTGATGCTGTGGCAAAGTGCAAGTGCAAAAGGCTTAGAAGCAACATTGGGGCGCAGGAAATCGGTCAACTGAATGGCCCTGTGGGAGTTGGCAAAGTGAAACGCGCATACGGCAAACGGCAGTGCATGTGTGAGTGTGTGTGTGTGTGTGTGTGTGTGTGTGCAGCAGCCATCTTAATTTGCATGCAGTGGCGTTGCGTGTGCGTGTGTAATTTATTTGTTGCCGCCGCCGCCGCCGCCGCCGACATCGTTGGAATTCCCTTGAACTTGCCCAGCAGCCAAAAAGGAAACCAAAGACGCGACGTCGCTGTCAACGTCGCGCGTTGTGGAAATGCCTATGCGAGAGCCTGTCGTTCACCGACTGCCAATTCGGTGGCAACGCACGAGACCTCCACCAGTCGAATGGGTTCCACATGGCATGTGGACAGCGATGCTCATGCAAGGAGTGGCATACAAAATGTTGTGTCTTAGCAAAACTTGTTCTTTCGACCGATCATTCCCATGGCAGCCATATGTTTTAGTCCTCCGATCCAGCTGGTTCCCACAAATGTGCTGCGTATACGTAATCCAAGACTTTGTGGAAAGAAAAGCATTCAAACTTCAAGATCAAAGAAAGGATCAGGATAAGGTATATAATAAGTTCACTTAGTCAAAAATGCTAACTGCCCAGCTCTACAAAAATATTGACATATATTGTAAGCAACATTAAAACATTCAAATTCCTTTCAAAACAGCAGCATCTTTTAGTTTAAATGTTGCATTCTTAAAATAAGAAGCTAGAAAACGCCAAACAGTTCAGTCTTTTGACTTTATAGCTAGATCTGGTGGTAAAACAGCAAGGCCAGCAACACTGATCTATCTATGTATATATGTATATACACACCGCCACGCTCTCGCTCATTCCTTTTCTTCCCGCGAGAGCACAACTGGCCCCCACACTTACAGCAGCAGCCAGAGAGAGCGACTGCGGTCAGTTGTCTGTAACAAGGCATGCGCGTCGGTCGGTGTCTGTCGGTGCGGTTTCATTTTTAAACGAAAAAACGCGTAGAATGTTAGTAAAAGCTTAAATAAAATGAAAAATAGTGTCTAAAGTTAAGAAAGTGTTCGAAAGTGATATAAGCGATGGTTTTAGCAGCGTTTTAAATATCTTTGCTGCCGGCCGCTGTGTGTTTTCTTTTACCGTTGGTTCCTTAGCCACACATATGTACATATGTATGTATGTACGTTTGCTGTGCAGCCACGCTCTCGCCTCGCGTAGGCTGAAATCGGAAGAGAGTGCCGTTGGTTTTTTTTTTTGCTTGTTCTGCTGCAGGCCGCCGTGTTTGTTTTGTTTACCGTTTGTTCCTTATGCATGCGTTTGCTGTGGAGCCAAACTTAAAGCTACCAATTTGAACAGAGAAAGAGAGTGAGAGAGAGTGCCGTTGGGTTTTTTTTGTTGTTTTTTTTCTGTGTTTAAGTGCGTGTGATTGTTTGTCTTGCAGTAAGAAGAACATTATGGGTAAGTGAATGGCTCTGTTGGAGCTTTGCTTTGCAAATAATTATACAGGGTGGGCCAGCAGGTGCAGTTGATTTGGTTTTTTAACCGAATGTTATAGTTAAAAAGTATAGCCTAAGATGGGTCATAAGCACTTCTAACTTCTAAATTAACAGAATAGAAATATTATATTTATGTCCGACCCCATAAACTGTATATACGTATGCCTGATCCGGGCGACGAGCTGAGTCGATTGGTGCTACTTCGCCTGGCCAGCAACATTGGCTGCTGCTCGAGCCACCTAGGTTTATGAGATTAGGCTGCCGTACAGAGTCGTGCCAAGGTGACGCAGAGTCCACATAATTTAGACTTAATCCTAGAAATTGCATCGAAACACCTTTCCACGATCTCACACGCGTGTTGCAGCGGTTAAAAACTCAAAAATACAAATTTTGAAAACGTTTCCATTGAAAACAACAACGTTTTCCCCACAATATATACTTTCCACCCCATGGATCATATGTTATGGTCAACAGATTTCGAGCAAACATGGTAGAGTGAAGTGAAAACATACATCATTATGTAAAAAAACAAAGTTATCACACAGTTTACCTCAGAATTACTGTATTTCCGAGCAGCGCATCTCTAATCCAAATGCCATCCACACTTTACCTTCCACATAAAGCCTGTTCACGCCTGCGCCATATCTACCACAACACCCACAAGCGCCACCCCCCCCGACGAAGTAAGTGTTGCCCCACAAGCCGACAACCTGCCGATATGCTGCGAGTGGACGACGACCAAGAAACGACGATGCGACGACGAGGACGAGGACAACAACGACCTGGCCAAGGTGCACGCTCGGCGGTGTGCGTGTCTGTGTGGAACGTAACACTGTGTGGCCTCTTGGATGGTAGCAATTGGCCGAGTTTTGCTCGGTTGGTGTTTCAGTTTCGTTTAGGATATCGAACGCAGCGGTTTGTGCCCCGCGACGAGACTTGGATTTGTTGAATGTGCCACACACATTTAGTGTTTGTTGCTCCTTCGCTCTCACACACAGACACACACGCATACGCTGTACGGTTCGTACCTTACCGTTCGTTCTTGTTGTTGTTGTTTTCGTCGTCGTCGTCGTTGTCGCCGCGTTTTGCGGCTCTTGACCGCCTCGCCAACATCGCCGCGCGCCGCGCCCCTCTCTAGTAGTTTGTTGCTGTTGTGTTTGTTTGTTTGTGTTTGTTGTTTTTTTTTTTGTTGTTGTTTTGGCAAAAGTGAAATGTAAACAATGCGAAGTGAGCCGCCGCCAACTAAGCTGCCAGGCAGAAAAGTGAATTCAAATTAAATGTTGCAACTGCATCAAGCATCAAGGAAAAAGTAAAAGAGCTCTCAACAAAAAAAAGTGAAGCATATTTTTTGGGGCGTGAAAATATACAAAAAATTATTGAAAAAAGCAGTACTCTGAGAGTGTGAGGGGAGTGTGGAGGTATGGGAGCAATTTTTTTTTTTTTTTGAACTTTCACTCAATTTATTTCCACTTGCACATCGAATCAACGATGCGATAATTTAATCTTCTTTCCTTTTGGCAAATTAAAAACTTTTGATCTCTGCCACAGACTCTTGTCACGTACACACGCACACAAACCAACAAACAAGCATATTTTGTTTATGCCACTGAAATCCCAGTTCGGGATCATAAAGTTCGCCTTCAATTTGAAGCAATAAAACGCGTGGCAGCTGACGAAATATGAAGTGCAAATGAAGTATATCGATACGTCTGACTGGCCATAAAAGTCGCCTAGATACGTGTGCAGAAGAAGATACATATATATATATATATAGAGAGATATGCGTGAGTTTATGGCCCAGGGGCTCTGGTTTGTTATGTAAAGGCAGCAGCAACAGCTACGACACCTGCTCAGCCTAAGACACAGCAGCAGCAGCAGCAGCAGCAGCAGCTGGCATTCCTGATTAAAGTGCCAGTCGCACTCGCATTCACTCTCCCTCTTACTCTCACTCTCACTCTCCCTCTCTGTCTCTCATTCTAACCTAACGAAAGTCAAAACTCAAACTCAAACTTGAAACTTTTGAAGCCTACATTCTACACATTCGCCTCCACATCCACATCCAGCTTCAGCCTCAGCTTCATATCCAGAGACTAAAGGAAAAGGCGCTAAGTAGCAGGTAAGTGCGGCAATAAAAATAAATGGCAATCGCGAGCCGCGGCATCAAATTCCTTGTTGTGTGTGTGTGTTCACATTTTATTGGATCTCCACAGAACAGACAAGTACAGTCGAAGAGTAGGGAGGGGGAGGCGTCAACGCAAGGGAGTTGATAAACATACACTTTTATGTTGGATAGATCGACAGAAGTGTCAGATCTGACAAGTATGAGTGTGAGAGTAAGGATGGAAATGAGCTCAGACTGAAGCACAGAAATTTACTTGTAAATGCCCTTTAAAGTAGGCAAACTTAATTATTTCTTACATTTTTTTTTACATTTTCCTTTTCAAATTTTAAATTATACTTTTTAAAAGTCAGTTTTGTCATACCACACTGCACAGAAGCTCCGGTTTTTTAATAATTAAAGTAAACATAAACACAGCCTACTTTAAAAAGCTTTTCACATGCTATTTTCTAGATTTTTAAACAGGTTTTTAGTATCTTCACTGAAAGCTTCATCAAACTGTTGTTTTAGGTGTACAGACATCCCGTTCGCTTGTTAAAAGTAAAGCAATTTCTTCAATATTGTTTAAAAATTAGTTCAAGCATTGCTCATACGCAGTGTAGGCCTTGTTTGATAGAATAGAAATGATTGTTGTACCAATTTTCTGAGAAACTTGGGAAGAAGAAAAAGCTTACTTAAAAAATTTGGGCTATATTTTGAATAGTTTGCCGCTTTGAACCAAAAATTAACCAATACTTCAGGCTCAAGGTTTTTGGAGCAGGCATTTGGTTTGATCCTTGGTGCTTATCAGGATTTAAAGTGAAGCCTATAATTTTTTTTTAGCAAAACTATTGTTAACCAAATTGTTGCTGTCACAAATTCAGCTTGAAATATTTTATGGAACTTGGGGAAGGAAATCCATTTAATGAGAAAATCTAGAGAGAAAATCTTAGCATACATATTTTTGAACATTTTGACATTCTTTAAGTGGTTATGCTAAGGCATTCTTATCTGCCTTCGGGCATTCTGCAAAGAACACTTCTTGGCTATAAGAAAGCGACACATCTGGAAGTTCAAACAGCGATACTTCTGGGAGATGGAGAACAAGTTTCTTTTGTGAGATAAGAATAAGAATCTTTCTAGGCATAAGAAAGGGATTCTTTCCTGTAGTAAGAAAGCGATTCGTGGCAATAAGAAAAAGTATCTATTTCGGAATTCAAAAAAAAGTCTCTGCTGTGGTACTATAAGAAATCGTTTGGTCCTAAAGTTTAGAAAAAAATTATATAAAGTATGAAACTTAATCTGGGATTTAAAATCGAGACCCTGAGTTGACTCAATCAACCAGAGGTTCCACTGCATACATTGGTTGCCACAAGTCAAGAATTTACTTACATTGAATTGAATATACAATCTGCCCCAGAAGTATTCAACAATATCGAACAGTATCCACACAGAAAACGATCCAAAAAAGATCCATTTGGAAAGAATATGTCTTAAATATGCTTTTAATCTTTCAGCAGAGCTGCTAAATCATCCAAATGGTCAACAATTTTCATATCCTTTGGATGATTTTTAGATCCGTTGGATGATTAAAACTTTATTTAAGAAATATCATTTCCGAAAAGATACCGGAAATCATTCAATGGATATTTTTTAATATCCTTTTTATCACTTATCTATGTCTATGTAATCCATATATTATATTATTATAAATTGCGAGCTTTTGAGTAGCTACAGTGGAATATCATATCAGACTTAGGTCTAGGAATGCCAAGACGGATTCTGAAAAGTTTACTCTACCATTGTTTTATGTGTAAGGAAGAAAGAAAGTAGGAAAATGTGTAAAATATTAAGGAGCTGTAGAACAGAGCTGGCAACAGATTAAACAGGTATTCCAGTCTAGAAAAGTAAATTTTCACCTTTAATTAAAAGCATTTTTATTGACGAATAAACGGAACACAAAATGTTGGCCTTATTTTTTGCTTCCGTGTTTTGATGACAGCATTGTTTGTGATAAAAAATAAGTTTATAAATAAATAAGTCGATGATTTTTGGGCAAAATAATTGTGATTTTTTGATGGCTTCCCACACAATTTGCATTATTTATGCGCCCAGACATTCGTAAGACAGCTTCTCGAACAATTTGCGGTGCCAAAGCAAATATTGGAAATATATATTTATTTATTTATTTATTTATCTTAGACCAGCGCAGCTGCAAGTACAATAAATTGACTTATAAATAAAGCGCTAGTCACATAGAATATGAGTATTATGTCAAAAGAAAGAATACTGCTGTGGTAGGGGAGGGGGAGAGTTGACTGATAGGTAGCATAGTTGGTTTACATGAAGTTGAATGAGTTAAGGGATTCTTTTAATTTGATGATAAATTAATGGAGAAGTTGATGACTTGTTAAGTGAATATAGTGAGGTATTTAGCCTAATTTGCTTAAATCGAAATTTTGTAAATTTTTGTTGCTTGTTCATAAGACAAAAGATGGGCCTTTGCTGACTTGGTGAAAGGTGAAGACGTAAGAAGGTACCTTTTTTGTGGTGTGTGTGTAAATTTTAGCTAAAAAAGCAAAAAATTAATCTTTGAAGACAGACTGAAACTATAGCTTATGTTTCACTATTCAATAAAGCAACCTGCCAAACTTTATGCATACAATTTAATAACTTTTTTACACAATTTTGAACAGCAGAAAAATATTTAAACCGGTTTGGAACCGAATTCCGAAATATTCTTTGAGAATTTTACAAAAATTGGCTATTGGCTTTCCGTTAAAAGACTGGTTTCCAGATGGGCTTAAAAACGCGAACAGAACTTTAAATCATTCCAAAAGTGTGTATATTATTCTTTGTTGCGATCTGGAATCCAGAATACAATTGAGACTCTACTTTTCTATGGGAGCTAGACCATATAGTTGTCCGATTTCGACCAAACTTTATGGAATTATGGGAAAGCATAGCAAACTAAGAAATACATAGTTTGGAGGCGTTTCCATTGAAATGCATAAAATGCCCATGTTCTGAAGTTGTGAAGGAATTGCAAATGTGGGAAAGTTGAAACAGGAGATGGAAAGTTAGCACTGGACAACTAATTGGAAACCAATTTGAATTGTTAATCAACAGAAATCGACATAAAACTGCCCTAGTAGTAACAATTTGTGAGTATTTTCGTATACTTTACAGCACCCTAATGAGCTTAAGTTCCTCATCTCAGAAGATGCCCTTGGAAATGTTTCCATTAACTCGAATCTTCAACCATGCCAAGCATAGCTCTTTGCCTCAACTGAGTACCGAATACTGTAGGCTCCATATACATATGTATCGTCTTTCCAAAGTGTATGCCCCATTCGTTATTGTGCCGAAAACTGTATTTTATTTGCTGTTTTATGTTTTGTTGGTTTTTTATATGGTTTTTCGTCTGTTTTTTTTTTTCATAATATTTTATACATGTCTGCACGCATGTTTAGAGCCAGAGTCGAGTCCAATTTTGGACGCTGCCCTCCATGCTAGTTAAAGTAATTTCGATTTATTTTTTCACCTGGCACTTTCGGGCATAACACCTGTTCTGCCCTGTGTGTGTGAGTGTTGTCGTTCTTTAGCCAGCCACATTCGACAGTTGGAGTGATGTCTGTCCCTTTGGCAGTCTGCCGGCTTGCCTGCCTTTGCCTGTCTGTCCGCCCGTCCGTCCGTCCGTCCGTCCTTCCGGGTAACCTTGTTACTGACTGTTTGGCAGGCGCGCTTATAAATGCCATAAAAAGCTCCATTACGCTGCTAAATGTGTTGCCGTATTTCGTTTGTCGAGTGGGTTACGAGTTGCCAACTGAAATGGCCATATGGGTAATAACTGTCTGGAACTGCCCCCTGCACACGGCTCCCCTCCCTTGCCCCCTACACATATTTGCATTGTAATGCGAACTCCGAGTGCGGTGATCACTCATGGCAGGTGTCGACAGTTTGTTTCGACCTCACACGAATATTTCGCCAGTGAAGGAAGGCTTAATGCTGTTTGTCCAGTGTTTTGTTTCGTTTTTGTTATGCGATGCAATCTGAATTGTGATTGCCTGCGATTATGACTGACCAAAAAACAACAAGACCACAATATAAATGAACAAAGATTTAAGGCTGTCGTGTTTTCTCAATTTTAACCAATTCTCTGAGCTGTCATTATCATGGCAGATGTGTGCTTCAGCCAACAAATTGGGGGACTATCCAAAAAAAAAAATGCCAGCATTAAAGGGTGAACAGTTTAGGGCGGCATTCATAAAAATCAAACAATGGAAATGGATTTACATGGCCAAATATTTCGGCTTTTCTGGCATTTGATTTTAAATGCCATTAGAATGTGGTGTTGCAAAATGTTACCAAAAAAAAAAAAATAAAAAAATACTGGAATTTGTAAACATTTCCGGGCCCCTCTGGGGTTTTAAATGAATTTTAGTTAATTTTATCCGCTTGCTTCCCTGATATATTCAAAAGTAAAAACCATCATGATATGATTTCATGGGTTTCTATTTAGTAAAATCCACTTGCTGTCTGAGTTGTTAAAGTTTGTCAACATTTGCATTGAAAAATAACAGTTTTTCTTGCTAAAACTAGTTTTTCCTGCGATTGTTCCTGTGAAAGCTGTACTATATAGTTTTCCGACTTTGAAAAAACGTTCTTAAACCATAAGAAAAACTAATAAAAACTATGCTGGGAAACGTTTCCATTGAAAATGAAAAAGATTTTCGTACTAAGACAAGTTTCAGACCTATCTTTCCCATGTCAGCTATACTATATAGCTGTTCGATGGTCTTCAAACTTGTTGAAACTATGAAAAAACATCAAACCTTCAAAACAAAAAAGTTTTTCATACTAAAACTAGTTTTTCCAGCGATTGTTCCCATGAAAGATGTACCAAATAGTTTTCCGATTTTGTAAAAACTTGTTTAAATTAAAAGAATGTATTGAAAAGTAATAAAAACTATGTTGAGAAACGTTTCCATTGAAAACGAAAATTTTCTCGTACTAAGACATGTTTTCAGACCTATCTTTCCCATGTCAGTTATACGATATAGTTGTCTGACTTTCTTCAAACTTGTTGGAACTATGAAAAAACATAAAACACTACTAAATACAAAGTTTGGAAACATTTCCGTTCAAAACAAAAAAGTTTTTCATAGTAAAACAAGTTTTCCGACCGGTCATTCCTATGGCAGCTACACAGTATAGTTGTACAAATTCGATCAAACTTTGTAAAATTGTGTTAAAGCTAAAAGAAGAAATAGATGCTTTGTTAAATGACAATTCCTTTAAAAACATAAAAGTTTTTCCTATTATTTACAAGATTTCAGAACTATCTTTCGAATGTCAGCTATACTAATTAGATTAAGCTAGGTTGAACTTTAAAAAAGCAAAGCCAACCAATGAATACAAAGTTTGAAAACGTTTCTATGGAAAAGAAAACAGTTTTTCGTACTTGGGCCAGTTTTTGACCGATCCGTACTAGGAGAACTATATGCTATAGTCTTCCAAAAAATCTGATAATATTGGAGAAGTTTCATTATAAAGATTTTCTCACTTAAAAAGGTTTTCTGACTCAATGTTTCTGTATAAGCTATATGCTATAGTTATCTAATGCGTCCGGGCTGGGTGTGGTGCAGCTGGTAGTGTGTGATACAAGAGAAGAGATTAAGACGTCAAGACTTCTGGCAAAGTTTGTTCAAAAAATCGTTAAAACAACCGAAAGAATTAGATTAGAACCTGAAGGATATAGCCAAATCAACTCAACTCGTCATGCTGCTCAAGAATGAATACGCCTTATCTACAACATTACGAAATTATATGCTCAAAGAGGTTTTCCCATAAAGGAACACTTGTTATTTGCTCCATTTATACAGTCCATGCCCCACAACTGCCACAAATGCTGAGGTTCGCTTTGCTGACTATTTAATACCTTGTTGCCCAAAAATTTTATGGAACATCAAAATAAGCATAATGAAAATGAATAATTTGTTTATTTGCCAGCTAACTTGTTATCCTGCGTAATTAATGTTGTTTTTTGGGTTTTTGTTTTTGCTTATGTTGGCATTGATGCTATTTGTTTATGCACTTCTTTCCTGTTTTGTGCTGTTTGTTATTGCATAATTTGTGCTGTGTTGGCTTGCGCCCGAAAGTATGCAAGGAGAATGCTTGGCATGGTTGCCATGTTGCGATTTCAATAAACGAAAACGCAAGGAAACAACATTTCTGCACATTCTCTGTGTCTCTGCTACTCTTTCGGGTCTTGGCTGCTTTTTAGTCCTCCCAGGAATGCAACAGAGCCAGAGCCAAAGAGAGCGAGAGAGAGAGAGAGCCCGCTGCAATTCCTGCTGCATTATCCTTTATTATATTGCCGGCATTAACAATTCCGTTGCTTTTTTTTGTGGATGCCACACACTCGAGCACATATCATCCAGGCGATAAGCCTTACCAAACTTTTGGCTTGGCCTTTGTTGCCCCATAAGTGATTTTTATGTTATTTTTCCCGAAAAAGGAATTTGTACAATTGGCCTGCTTGTCCCAGGGACTCGCACGCAAGGCCGATTTTTATATTAAATATTAAATGGGCCAAGGCACGCACAAGATGGCCGAGCCGGCAGCACGAGGTATTCATAACCCCAAAACGGGCCAGCCCAGGACGAATGTGAATGTGCCTTTCCCAGTCAGCTCAGCTCAGCTGGAGTCTGGGTTAAGTGCGGCATTAACAATCAATTACAAGCATTACGAGCCGTAAAACTGACGCATTGACCAAAGACCCCTCCCCAACAAAGTCGGAAAAACAATTGCACTGGTGGAAGCGGACTGGGGAGGGGAGGGGGGGTAGACTGGACGACAAGAGCTCACCAAGTGAAAAATGTTGCGTGCCAAGTAGACGTATGAGCGGAGCTTGGTTATGGATTGCTGGTTTTTTGAATGCCCTACCCAGGACATGGAATGCAGAATACTAAGGGGGCAATTGGGTATGTTGCTTGTCACATCGTTTTTCGTTGGGCTGTCTCTCTCAGAGGACTCGCATGATATAGAAATGAATTACTGCCCGGAGAGAGTGTTTATTTGACTGACTGATTCACTGAATGGCAAATCAATGCACCGCCCAAAACTTGAAGAGCTACAAATCATTCACTTAGGCCATTCCAAAAGGTATTTTCTAAAGCAGACCAGTTTTTTCTGATATGGGATAATTACAGCCCCAAGGGGGAAAATGCCCGGAAAATGTTGATTGAAAAACCTATTTTTCTTCCTTTCTTCTCAAGACTCGGCTTGTAGGGTTTAGTGAAGAGATTTTTCTATGTTGGAAAAGCCGTTTAGAGGGCAAATATGCGGAAAATGTTGTTTCGGAAAAGCTATTTTTCTTCCCTTGAAACTCAGTCTTTAAGCTTTGTAAGCGATATAATTTGTAAAAGGATTTTTCGACTCTACTCCAGGGGAGGAATATTCCCGGAAAATTTTGATTGGAAAGACCTATTTTACTTCCTTTTGACTCAAAGGCTCGATGTGTAAGGTGTAAGTGATTTTTGGATTTTGGAAAATCCGTTAAGAGGGAAAATGTGCGGAAAATGTTGTGTGAAAATGGCTATTTTTTCATTGGATTGTCTTGAATCTCTAGTTGAAAGCACAGTAAAGAACATAAATTGTAAGGAGATTTTCCAAAACAAGAACACTCCACTCCAAGCGGGGGAAATGCCCGGAAAATTTTGTTATAGAAAAGCTCATTTTCATCCGATTGTCTTGAAACTTGGTTTGTAAGCTTAGTAAGCGAAATAAATTCGAAAAAATGAATTTCCGATGTGCAAAAACTCCACTCCAAGGGAGGAAAATGCACGGAAAATTTTGTTTGGAAAGTACTTTTATACTTTCTCTTGGCTCAAAGCTCAATTTGTAAGGTTTAAGTGATTTTTTGATTTTGGAAAATCTGTTTAGAGGGAAAATGGGCGGAAAATGTTGTATGCAAGAAGCTTATTTTCAACCGATTGACTTGAAACTCGGTTTGTGAGGAAAGTTTTCAAAAAAAGGATTGTAAAATACGATCATAAGCAAAAGACATTGAAATTTTGGCATGGAAAAAGTTTTTTCCATCTAAAAACTATTATAGAAAAGTGGTAAATTACTTTCAACACATTCTTCAAAGCTTTACTGCCTGCTACACCGACTTTTCCCTTGTAAATGTCACCGTTTTCCCATTTCCCACCCACCTTTTTTTTTTTTTTTTTTATCCAAATCAATTCTTACATTGTGACCAGGCTATGTGGTACCTGATGTAGCATTTTGGTTATATTTCCAATGGGCACTTAAGCCCTGGCTTACCCCATTGAAGCAACTCATTTCATTTGCCATTTACCTACACCCCACCCCCCCGCATCAACTCACGCGCGAGGACAACCGGAAAAAGCAATAAACTTGTTTGTATTTGTAATGCACTTATGCGCTGATTGCTTTTCAGCGCAATTTGCTTTTAAGCGTTTTTCAACTCGACCACCTAGCTCTGCTGGCTGTTTCCCCCGTCATTTTGGTTAGTTAAGACGCAGCTCATCAGCTGGAGTTTCGCCTGCTGTTGCTCATTACAAGGCGAGTGCAATGTTTTCAAGACAAAAAGCAAACCATTGAGACACCTTTCAGAGCATACAGCTGAAACGCTGGCTGTGTGTTTGCCAACGCCTTTGCACACACACACACACACGCACACACAGTGCATGTGTCCATGTCCAGGCTCTCTTGTCCATGTCCATGTTCGCTTCGCTTGTTCATTTTCAATTTCGTTTACAGCATAGAAAATTTCATTTTTTTTTTTTGCTTCTTTTTGTTCCATTTTATTTCATCTTCATTTTCATTTCAACCTCGCCCACCCCCCCAAACCCCAAACCCCTTACCGCCCCCCCCGGCCAACCATCTATCTCTATTGTATGTAGCCTTTCGTTGTTTTTGCTGGCATGGAGTGTCCTCCATTCTCCATGCTCATCTGTGCCGTTGGTGCCTAGTTACTTTAAAACAAATCTATCTTTGAGATACATTTTCCCCATTTAGTTGTTGTTGTTGTTGTTGCTTTTAGCCTCTGCCATTGTCATTTTATTTGCCGTAATTGTTTTTGCTGCGAGGAGTAAAACAATGAAAGTAAATCGGGTACACATTTTCTTAACAAGATTTCATTTGGTCACAATTTTTTGGTCACCAGTTGAGAACATTTTCATTCTAAGGCAGAGAAACAATTCCAGTTGCAGTTGGTCATGATTTGGGTGATCTTTTGTGCCTAAAGTTAAAGGTCTGACAGGGGTGTGGGGGGTGGGTGGAGGGGATGTTGTGTTGAGTGCATACTCTCAAAGTCAAAGACGATTTCCTCCGTTTTCCCCTGATTCTTTTGTTTCATTTTTTTTTTTTTTGTCGTGTGGAAAAGTGCGTGAAAAGCGTCATGATTTATGCAACAACTACAACAATAAATCCATTTTTGGCATTGGCCAACAAATGGCATGTTAAATGAGCTGTGCGTCCAGAATGAAAATGGAAAGAAGAATCAAGCAGATGGCAGACGGGGATGATGACGATGATGATGATAAGGAGGAGGAGAAGTAGGAGGAGGATGATGCTAAAGCTGATGATGGGGCTGAGTTGGGCTAAAGAGTGGAACGAAACACAAACAAGGCGGCCGGAAGTCAACGCAATGCAGCACTTCCGGTTTCCTTACCAGGCTGTGGCTGTATAGATCCCCCCACCCTCCCCCCAGCCGCAAAGCCTAACTTCCTTGTGCCGGGCCCGGGACTGAGAGTGACACCCCAACAACAGCAACAACACAAAAAAAACCGCAAAGCTTTTGGCAGGCTTTAGCCAACGTCCGTTTGTGCCGTTAACCGCAAAAAAGGGGCGTGCCGGCAGCAGCAGCAGCAAGTCAAAGGTGTGGGCGTGGCTGTGCATGAAGCACAAAGCATAAATCTAACTAAAAGTTTCTAATAAGTTGAATTTTCAGCAAACATTAAAATAGCAGCAGAACAAAAAAAAGTATTGCCTACTTATGAGGGCGGCTCAAATGAGGCTTAAAAACTTTAACCATTTTATGTGAGAGATAAAAGTTATATAATCAGGGCGTATCTATCGATTAGTGGTGAAGATTTTTCCTCTCCTCCTCCTCCTCCCCCCCTGCTGCTGCTGTTGCTGCATGCCTCAACAGTTTGCAGCTTAGCGAAATGTTAAAAAATTAACTGCCTTTGCCTAGTTGTCGTTGCTGCTGTTGCTGCTGTTCATGTGGATGGCACCGCCAATTAGCACACATGGACCAAGAGGCTTTTGGCTTCAGTTTCGGTTTTTGGTTTTTGGCATGCGGCGCATTAAATTTGCATGGCCCCAGAAATATTTCAATATAATCCGCACAACAAAACCAGCTGCAAAAACGTGGCCGGGCAATGAAATGTTGTTTTTCAGCAAAAGCCACCATCACCTCCGCCCCAGCCAGACCCGCCAGTCCATCGCTTTGCCTACAAAGCACAAAGCGGCCAAACATTTCCGCTGGCACACACAGCCTTCCAGGCTAACCCTGTAACCCTCATCAGGCTTTACACCTTTCGGTGCAGTCAGAAAATTCAAATTCACTAAATATTTTATTTTCTTCTCTATTTTTGTTTTGAGTTAGGGAGGGTTGATGGCAGCTTATAATCAACCTAACGGGCATAACAATGGTCATTAAAGTGTTCCACAAGAGAGGGAGAGGGTAAGTCAAGCTGAACAGCTGACGACCAAAAAGCAACTCATTTTTTATGACTTCAACAGCGACAACAACAACAACAACAACAACGTGGAAAAGGAGGAGCCACAACGGGCATAAATCTGTGCACAATGCGACTGGCATTTGTTTGATGGTGTGTGTGTGTGTGTGTGTGTGTGTGTGTGTGAGTTGGAGCTGCTGTGCTGCGTGTGTAACTTGACCACAATAAAATTTATTTGAATTGTTCGTCATCGCCAACATCGTTTGTTCTGTCATTCAAGTGCGAAAACAACACCAACAAGTCAGTAACTGGCTGAAGTAGCCCCAAATACACTTGCAGAAAATTTACAACAAAATTAATACAAAAATTTGTATTTAAATCAACTGTTGTGATTAGTTTATATCCAAAGCCAAAGGCTGCTGATAAATTCCTAGATAATAAAAACTCTGCTCCTTAGCGTTGCTTTCACACACTCAGTCTGGCCTGCCCATTCTTAGTTGTCAGTTGCTTTCATACAAGTGTAAACACTAGGCCGGAAGCCGATATGTTCCCTTAGAAAACATAACAGCAGCCAGAAAAAATGATTGCTTGTAAGAAAGCTGTACATATAATATTAAAAAATCCCAAAAATTTTATTTTGAGTTTTTCCCACATTTTTTTCACAAATATTACGTATACGACTTATCGAAATTCCGTTAATGCATTCTCCCTGTCAGAGTTTACAGCTGCGAAAATCAAATTTTAGCTTACAAAAATAGAAGAGAGTTAACTACGGCTCGTTTGTATACCCTTGCAACACGTTTTTCTAACTAAGACTACTTTTCGTACCTTACTTTTCAATGGGAGCTATACCATAAAGTGGTTCGATTCCGCCCAAACTTAGTGGCATTAGGCAAAACCCTTACCAACGAACATGTAAGAACTTTGGAGTCGATTCCTTTGAAAACAAAAAAGTTTTTCTCAATAGAACATATTTTTCGACCCATCATTCGTACTGCAGCTATATGCTATAGTCAACCGATGTTAACAAAACTTAGTAGAGTTGTGAGAAAGCATATCACATAAATAAATATCAGTTTTCAGGACATTTCCATTAAAAACAAAAATGTTTTTCTCACTAAGACTACTTTTCAGACTCTACTTTTGTATGACAGCTATACTATATAAATGTCCGATTTCAACCAAATTTTGTGGAATCATTGAAAAGCATAGTAAAAGAGGAAATACAGAGTTTGGAGGCGTTTCGAAGGAAAACAAAAAAGTTTTTCTCACTAAAACTAGTTTTTCGACCGATCATTTCTATGGCAGCTATATGCTAAAGTCAACCGATCCGGCCGGTTCTGAAAAATATGCAAAGTATTTGTACTAAAAGACTTTGTGCAAAGTTTGGTGAAGATAGCTATCCTACTGACGCAGTAGATGGCCTAGAAACAGACGGAAGGACATGGCAAAATCAACTCAGTTCGTCTTGCTGATCAAGAATATATATACTTTATGTGGTCCGCAATGCTTCCTTCTATGCGTTACAATTATCTAAACAATTTCAATATACCGTCTGCAAAAGTACAGAAATATAGCCAAGGGCCACAGTACGTATGAGTGATAAACTTTGAATCCATTGAGAAGACACATATATCCACTTTTTTTTTTAATTTTTACATTTTGTTTGCCTTTCTTAACACTAAAATGCATTGGTTTAGGGGGGGTACATCATGACCTCACAATTTTCGCTTACATCAAGTATCCGCCCTGTTGCCATAAATGTTCTAAAAAATCACTACTTCGAGGTTTTAAATGATTCTGTGAGAGAAAGTGCCATAATTATATTCAAAATATGAATACTTTCAAAAAAATAATAGAAGAAAAGTATAGTAATCTTCTAAGAACGGGGTTTGAATACGTTCTGCTTAAAAACCAAATAGTTTTCAGTATGAAGACTAGTTTGAGACCCAAGTTAACTATGAAAACTGCACTTTATAGTTTAGAATCTGACAAACGTACTTGAATCAAGTATGAAAAACGAAAGTGTATGCTCAGTATACAGCGCTGCTACTGCAAAACAGAAGCGAACATTATTTACTCCGTTTATAAGTCGACTTCCGTTTATCCGATTTTTACCTGTTCCATGTACAATACGGTAGTTCTATAAATAATTTGGATTTAGAAAATGAAAACTTTTTTAAAATGTCTTTCCACTCTTCTCTTCTGTTCTAGAGGGGCGGTTGGACATTCAGTTCTAGCTTCTTTAAGTAGGTTTGAAGCATTTATCCTTTTAGTCCCCGTAAATGGGCTTTGTAAGTGACTCTGAAAAGAAAAGTTGGTTATATTTTGAGGCTACTTATTCTTAATTTGTCATATTACACGTCCAAGTGATAAAATTTGTCAAATATCAAACTATGGCCAAAAAATCCAACTCATTTCGGGGACATAAACCAGCCGCAATATTGTTGTGAGTGCGCTGAAGCGCAGGTATCAATGAAGCCTACCAAATTGTGACTGCTTGGAGCGCAGATTGTGGAGTTTTGGAAACAACTGCCACTGCCATATAACTTGAGGATTTCTTAAGGCAAATACGGTGCGGAATTTCTGTGTTTCCTAAAGACTTTCGCTTTAAGTAGAGTTCAAAGGGAACTCTCCAAAGCTCTGCTTAATGTTTTGTTTGGTTGCGAGTACTAAGCCTTGGCATAATGTGTGCGGTTTGTTGCATTTTGACTACATTTGTGCCCACACAGTGTCCCGCGTGTGTGTGTGTGTGTGTGTTTACTGTATTTGCCGTTTGGCTCCACTCTCTTTGTTGTTGCTGCTGTTGCCGGAGCTCAGATAGGCCTCATTAGGCACCATGGCAACTCTCGCGCACAAATATTTGGCGCCTGTCATGTTTAAACTTTGACATTTTTCTGCGTAATGAAAAGCAATAACATTTTTATAATGCCAAAAAAGTCCCCCCGCTCCCTTCCAGCCATGTCCGGGTCATGTTGTTTGAACATCATTCAAATATTTGCTTCGATAAGTTTTTTTTTCTTTTTTTCTCCACCCTCCCTCCCCTGTTTGGCGCACATAAAAACTGAAATCTGCAAATGAATCGCTCTATTATGTCCCGTTGTCCTGTTCAATGTGATGTTACCCACACGCAACCAACTACAATCGTTGCGTTTTTTATTGACTGTCATTTATTTATTATTTATTTGATGTGTCGGACTCTGTTTTTTTCTCGCCGATTTATCTTTTATTTTTTCGATCCTATTTTGGGGCTTTTCGTTCGCTGCTTTTTTTTCTTCTTCGAATTTATGCTCAATAATTTAATAGGACATCAGTTTTATGGCTTTGCTGCGGCATTAAATCGGAAACTGGGTACGAAAAAAAAAAATGAAGGGGTTGACAAACAGCCCCGGCCGCTCCACCTCTCGCGTTTCGTGGGCGTGGCCATCAATTTTATGACTGAAGGGGCAATGCCAATTTGCGAAACGCAATCAAACAAATAAACAACAAAATGAAAGCGTCGCAGGAAGCAAGCCGCCGAGAGGGGGCGTCGAGATGTGACCTAGGCAAGTTGTAAATTCTCGTAATTTACTTGATTGCTCAACGCCCTCGCAATTCTGGCCACCTGCCAAAAGAAGGAGCCAAAAAAAAAGAGAGAGGAAGAGAAGAAAACACCGTGTCTCCATGCTGATAAGCTGACAATCGCACATAATCAACGAAATCGGGCGTTATTAAAGCTGCGTTAAAAGTGACGGGAGGGGAAAAGTGCGCGGAAATGCATTGAAGCTGAAGGGAGTTGTTTGTGAGCTGTTAGTGTGACCAGGTTGGATTGTGGATTGATTATTGTAGAGTGTGACCCTTTAATATCGATAAAACATCAAAATACAAAGGGTCACACTTCGTCACAGCTGTCAGCTAAGGAATTGATTCAACTTTAGGCAGAGTTGGGTACTGAGTATCGAGTACCAAACATCGAATACTGACTTTGTACTAAGTAGCGAGTGCAGAGCATTAAGTATCCAGAAATGATTAACGGGACAAGTTTCGAAAATCGAGTAGCGTGTTGCAAGTTTCGAAGTTTCGAGTTTCCAGAATCGAGCATCGAGTAACTCAAACAGACAGCACTCAGTCTTGAGTATTCATCATCAAGAACTGAGTATCGCATGTGGAGTGTGGAGAACTAAGTATCAAATTAAAAGTATCGAGTGCTAAGTCTTGAGCTCCGAGTTCCCAGAAATGAGTATCGAGTAACTCAAACTCACACAGTACTGAGTAGTGAGTACTATTTAGAGAGTATTGAGTATCTATCTAGCTCAGAGTTTTGTGTACCAAGAAAAGACTTTAAAGAATTCAGTATCGAGTATTGAGTATATAAAAGTAAGAGTATTGAAAGCTGAGTATAGAATGCTGAGTATCAAGTAGTGAGCAACTAGTATCGAAAATTTAGTATATTTGATACAGTACAGAGAACTGAAAATCGATTTATAAATATAAAAAACAGATATTCGAGTGTTAAGTATTGATAACCGAGTATCGAGTACTGAGTATGGAGAACTTGGTATCCCATCAGAGTATGGAGTGCAGAGTATCGAGCTCTGAGTATCAAGTACTGGGTACCGACTACTATATATCGAGTACTGAGTTTCAAGTACTGAGTATTGTATGCTGACTAAAGAGAGAGCTTAATCTCAAGTACAGGGTATGCAAATCTGAGCATCAAGTAATGAGTATTTAGAGCGGAGTGTTGTGAGCTGAGTACCGAGTACAGAGCTTTGAGTACTGAGTACCTACACACACGAGCACACACAGTACTGAATATCGAGTACTGAGTAGACCGTACTGAAAATGGTATACTAAGCTCCTGGAGCCAAATATGGAGTACTTAATATGCAGAATTTAGTATCGAGTGCAGATTAGCGAGTGCTGCATATCGAGAAGTGATTGTAAAGTACTTGGTATCGATTACTAAGTATCGAATACTGTGTATTGAGTGCTGAGTATCGAATACTGACTTTAGTTAACTGAATTCTAAGTACGTAGTATTCAAAATCGATTATGAAATTTTGTCTAACGAGTACTGAGTAGAGAGTTCTAAGTTTCGAGTTCTTTCACATAGTCTACAATTTTGAAACGTAGGCAAATAGCTTAGAGCAGCTTCAAAGAAGAGCCCAACTGTTCTCCCTGTTGTTTCCAACAGTTTGCCGCCTTGATTGACAACAGGATAACAACCCTATTGACAACAGACACATCTCTATTTATAAATAGCACACTTTTAAGTATTCATAGAATTTCTATTTGAAATCTTTTCTCGTTTCTCGGGCACTTAAATTGCACTCGCTAATGGCCTGGCAACTTAACCCAGCTGCGTGTCAGCGGCTTTAACTAAACGCTGAAGCGCTTACCTGTCGATAATTCTTGAAAACCAAAATAGAACCTTAATTAATGAGAACAGAGACAGCCGCAGGTGTGGATGTACGCGAAACGGGCACGGGTGAGTGGGGGGGCGCCAGCATATAAATAGAGTCAACAGCAATATTATTTAAACCGTTTATGGGAGTGCCACGCCCACCGCTGCCTGACCAACACTTATCTAATTATATCTGCATTAAACATTTGCCTCGATTATCCAAAAATGGAAAATTCTGATGAAAATTTCCTTGCGCCACGCGGCGGCGTATGCGCAATGTCCCACACCCTGTGTGTGTGTGTGTGTGTGTGCGTGTGTCATGAGTGTTGAGTTCTTTGATGGCTTTAAATTTTGCATTAGGCTGGCCATTTATTTGTTTATTTATTTATGCGTTTAGTTCTGTGTGTTGGCATGTTTGCTTTGACCGTACATTAAATGCAATTCGCATCACAAATTGACTGCGTTTTTCTTCTATTTTTTTTTTGCGACAGTTTAATTGCCCATTTGGTATGACAAATTTGTGTTTTTAGTTTTTGCCCCCGGCGACATCATAAGACATCTTTTGCCTAGCTCACGAGCATATTTTCTTCTCTTCTCTTCTCTTTTTTTTTTTTTTTTTAATTAAACGCCAGCGCATACAAATATTTTCAGCAGCGACCCTTTGGGGAGGGGGGGATGGACTATCACATTAATGCAGCTTAATTACGTGACATAATTTAGAGGCGATGCCAAACGACGACAGCCAACGACAATTTGCCTTTGTTTACGGCGCACACCCCGCCACACTTCTTCCGCATGTTGCTCTGTTTTGTGGCATTGTTACTTCTTTTTATAGCACTACCTTGGTGCTAGAGTTGAGCCCTAGACGGGCTCCACACCCCCCCCCCCCCCCCCCCCCACGCTTTGTTTTTGTTTTTATATTTCCTTTTTTTGTTGGTTTGTCTGAATTATGAGCAGCTACCTTGCTGCTGTCGCACTTGCTATTGCTCTTTCGCTCTGGCTGTTATGCTAAGCTCTGCAAATGAACATCATAAATAAGCGACGGTTGGGGACAGTGGAGGGGGGGGGGGGGGGGGTGTGGGGTACGCATAGGTGCCGGTGTAGGGAGGGGAGGAAGTACTAACGGTGCACGTGTCAATGGCAGCCTCGACGCGCCAAAAAGACAAAAGAAATCAAAATAAAGAACGTTTGCATCATGAATGAGATGGACTTGCAAATACTTAGTGGCAACGCTTTAAAGTTTTTCAAATGTGGCAACACACTCTACGGAGGGTTATTGTTGTGGTGCAGCGGAAGAGTTTAAGTATAAGTTGCCTTTTATATGATTTTAGCCTATTTGGCGGCAATCCTGAAAAGTTGAAGTGTCTGGCAACCCTCTTTAGAGAGTTGTTGTTGTGGTGCAGTGTGTGAGCTTAGATTTTGCACTCTTTTTATAGGATGTTACTTCATTTGGTGGCATTACTCATAAGTGTGGTTATCTGGCAACTCTCTACGGAGGGTTATTGTTGTGGTGCAGCGGCAGAGTTTAAGTATAAGATTCTTTTTCTATGATTTCAGTCTATTTAGTGGCAACCCTGAAAAGTGTAGGCGTGTGACAAACCTCTATAGAGTGTTATTGTTGTGGTGCAGTGGGAGAATTTAGATTTCCAAGTCTTTTAATAGGATCTTACTTCATTTGCTGACATTACTCATAAGTTTGAGCAGCTGGCAACACTCTGTGGAGCAGTATTGCTGTGGTTTTGTGGGAGAATTTAGGTTTTTGTCAAATTTTATTTGATGTCTACTTATTTAGTGGCATCACTCTCAATTTTAGGCTTCTGGCAACACTCTACGGAGAGTTATTGTTATGTTTAGGTGGTATAGCGCACATATTAGTCTCTGTTTATGTGAGCTATCTTTATTTAGTGGTAACACTTAAGAGTTTGGGCATGTGGCAACTCTGTACGGTGTTTTATTGTTGTGGTTCAGCATGAGAGTTAAAGTATTTGTCTCTTTTCTTATGATTTCAGGCTATTTAGTGGCAACCCTTTTAAGATTGGGAGTCTGGCAAACCTCTTTAGAGTATTATTGCTGTGGTGCAGTGAGAGAACTTATGTTTTTGGCTCTTTTTAGTTGACCTCACCCTAATTAGTAGCAAAACTCATAAGTTTGAACAGCTGGCAACCCTCTACGGAGGGATTTTGATGTGCCGAAGTGGGAGTTTGGGTATCTGACAACCCTCTGTGCTGTGTTATTGTTGTGGTGCAGTAGGAGGCTTTGAATATATGTCTCCTAATATAAGTTTTCTTATTATTTGGTGGCAACACTCAAAAGTTTGAGCATCTGGCAACCCTCTTGCAGTTTTAATGTTTTGGCGCAGCTGAAGAGTGCAAGTACTAGACTTATTCTACTTCATATCTCTTTATTAAGTGGCAACACCATAGAAATAAGTCATACGGCAACCTTGAGGAGTTTTATTGTTCTGGTGCAGCGGAAGACTGTAAGTGTAAGACAGTTTTTAGTTGTTTTTGCATGCAAAGAAGTTAAACGAGTTGCATGAATGGAACTCCATCTGTGACTCATCCTAATACAGTGCTACAAAAACGTTTAAAACTTGACTTTTATTGCAAATATCTTCAGAGTTCCTCCGCCTGAAGTTCGTTAGCTAGCCTCAGCGAACGTATCCCTTCCAGGGTATGCCAAAAGTTCGCCTAGGATTGCGAGCATTTCCAAAAATTGTTATGAATATGACAAAAGTTGTGGGTATGCAGACATGTGCGTGTTGCGGTGGTGGAGGGGACGATTTGAGGCAGTTCCAATCAGCCGCATGAGACAAAGGCGAACGAACGTAGGGCGTGAAATGCTCACGAGTTTTTTCCTTCCTCCTCATAGACATTATACTTGTGTGTAGCTGTGTAATATCCTGTCATTGAGGCAGGCAGCAGGTCCTCCCCTTTTCCTTGCTTTTAAGACAACTTCCGCTAATGCAAGATGCCGCTTCCGTTTCCGTTCGCCAGCCCCCTCCCCGCATCTACTTACTTGCTCATAATAATTCGGGTTTCTGTTTCATTTTTGGCTCATTTCTTATTTTACTTTCGACGCCGTTTTGTTTGCTGTTGCTGCTGTCAGTACACACTGTGTGCGTGTGTGTGTGTGTGTGTGTGTTTTTATTTGAACCTATGAAAATGCAAATTGAGTTAAATGTTTATGTGTTTGTAATCAAAAAACAACTCTGACGTACATACGTGAGCCCTGCAATTTATGCGAGTTCATTGTAAAAACAGAACCAAAGAAAAGAACGAAACGTGACCTCAAAATTAACAAAAGACGAAACCCGACGAAAGGAATTTCAAAGTAAAAGAATGACATTAAGCTCATTTCCCACATGTGAGCATAATTTCGTAGTGCCGGTGGAGCCAAGTCTACTGCTGATCTTTTGAGCTGTTTTAAGTCCACTTGAAACAATGGAAACTGACACCAACACAAGGGACATAGAAAAAAAACGTAGCAACAGATTCGAAAACCATTTAAAAGTTATGGCCGCAACTGTTTGTGGCCTGCTGCTTGGCCATTGAGTGGGGCAGGTACTTTGCATTTATCATGACCAGGGGCTAAAATGCAAAGTGCGACATGCAGGATGCAGGACATGCTCGCAAGTCCCCTCCTGCTCCACCATGCTCTCACACTGGAAGTGGCGCTGTTGATGATGCCGGGTGACGTTGCCAAACTTTTTGACACTTAAAAACTTTGCCCGTACACACACACACACACACACACACACTGGCACATATTTGACAAGCCTGGGTTTGAAAGTTACCTTAAATGGTTTTAAAGGTTTCGGTTTTAGGTGTGCCAACTTATTTCGTTGTTGCTGCTGTTGCCTGTATTAGTTTCCCACTGTTCTTCGACTGAATTTTCCTGGTTTTTGTTGTTGTTGTTGTTGTGGGGCTGCCTTCATACGGTTCGGTCCTCTCCCTTGGCATATTTGTCAATAACTTTTGCATGCAATGCGACAAATTTTTCTATTAGCCAACAACAACAGCAACAACAACAACAATTTTGTTCTTTTTTGGAACATTTTTGAAGGTTGGCTGTCAAAAGTAATGGTGGTTTCCAAAGTTTGGTTTTGATTTTGGTTTAGCTAATGAGGAGTACATTGAGGTGGACAGATCAAAGTGCATGGAGAGTGTTTGCTTAGCATTTCCAACAGTTTGATGTTATGGTAGAGCATTTTATTCCTATAGAATTTTGATTTTACTTTTGCCAAAGATCCGAGAAATTTGGTTTTTCAAACTCAAAACGAGGAAATGAAGCTTATTTAATAAGGAGGATGCATCAAATCACGCTTACCATCCGGGAGTCTTTATCATGGTCTCAACTTGGAGGAATTTTGATAACAATTTCTTTAACGTTTGAATATCTATACCTCTTATATGCCTGTCTACAGTTGACATCTATTAAAACCTTATTCTTTATTGAAACTTGTATAAGAATATTGCAAATTTTGCGATTTTCCGCATCGATCGATATACGTCATTCGTATACTTAACCCATTTTATGATTATCTAAACCCAAAGAAGTTTTTTCCCTTCGAATTTCACAATTTTGTAGACCTTTTTATGTCGCCTGCTTTAAAACTTCCGCTTCTACTGCTGTTTCTGCCGTCGATTGCTCTCCTGCTCCGACTTTTTTGTACATCTTAGCCTGACCTGTCGCTGCTCTTGTTTATACTGTTGTGATTGCGATTGTTGCACAGTCTTAGCAGCAAATAGCAGCCGTCGATTGCTCGCCTGCTTCAGCGTTTTTCCAGATCTCAGTTTAGACTACAGCTAAACTTGCTTAAAGAGTCGCTTTTGAGCATTTTGTGTTGCGCTGTTTATTGCAAATTGCTGCCGTCGATTGCTCGCCTGCTCTGTTGTTGCTGTACTTAACCTGGCCTATCACTTCACATGTTTATAGCGCTGCGTTGAAGATTGGATTCTCTGCAGCTTTGTGATGCGATGTGTTAAACAAATTCTTGCCGTCGATTGCACGCCTGCTTCGGGGTTTCTGCAGTTCTTAGACCAGTTTAGCTCCATTTGTTTATAGCGCCGCGGTTGAGATTTTTACGCTGTCTTAGCAGTACTCTGTGATGCAATGTGCTTAGCAAATGGCTGACGTCGATTGCACGCCTGCCCCGGGGATTCTGCAGATCTTAGACTGGCCTTCCGTTCCGTTTGCTTATAGCGCCTTGATGGAGTTTGTTGCGCAGTCTCAGCAGTTCTCCGAAATTCAATGTTTATTGCAAATTGCTGCCGTCGATTGCTTGCCTGCTCCGGGGTTTCTGCAGATCTTAAGCTGGCCTGCCGCTTTACTTGTTTATAGCTCCGCGTTGGAGTTTAATGCGCAGTCTCAGCAGCCTCTGTGTTGGGAAGTGTTTAGCAAGTTGCTGCCGTCGATTGCACGCCTGCTTCGGCGTTTCTTTAGCTCTTAGCCTGTCTTGTCGGTCAATTTGCTGCTTTAAATGCGCTTGATTTCTTCTGAAGTCTCAGAACCAAGCTGGAATACAATGGTACTAGAGCAAAATTGAGGCCGTCGATTGCTCGCCTAGTTCTATTCTATTTTATGAGCTATATGAACTTTTTGTTCCATGGAGGCGGTAATCTAATATTACCTTTGCAGTAGGTCCTCTCCTCTTGCCACTTTCTGCTTCGCTTCTCTTTGATATCTGCAAATATTCCTTTCTGTTCCTACAACAACAAGTGTCAGCAGTTGAAATCCTAGCGGGCGTAATTCCAACAGACGCCGACCATATACAGAACGTGGGTGCTTCTAAGCCCGGCTAAGCTTCTCCTAGAGAGCCAAATGAAAAACAAAAAATTGCTGCTTTGAGCAGGGAGAAGCTGTTAGCCACGTATTAGCGGCCAGCATCGAAAGAATGCGGTAACAGACTTTTGATTGGAAATGATCCGATTAGCGATCCCGGGCTGTAGTTTCAAGGTTTCACTGAACTACACATATGGATATGGTTGGATTGGCTTGGTGGCTGGCGACCGGCCAGAGCCTCTCTCTTGTGTGGCCTACTTGAAGGATTGAAGTGGATAAACCATTCAATATGAACCTCCCCAATTCGCATGACATTTGTCATACTTGGCCTGTGCATTGATCAGTCAGTCAGTACCCTTTCCTCTGCTTTAATTAAGATGGCAAAATCCAGTTGATTGTAAGCTTGCCACAAATTATCCACTAGTTTCCCCCTCTCGCGTTCAGGACACGAGCATTATGTGCGTAAATGATAGGGATATCGATGCCATTCAACACTTCAGTCAACAGTGGTTCAACGCGACACATGCCAAGCACATGACATGCTACTTGGATGCATGACTGCCACTGGGGTTAGGGTTGCTTCTCCACCAAGACAATGCAACAGCGACGACGACAACCTGACAACCCCGAGGTGCGTCCTGTCTGCTGCTGTTTCTGCTGCTGCTGCTGCTGCTGCTGTCGCTGTTTCTGTTTCTGTGTGTGTTTTGTTGTGTTTGCCAGCTTGTTTGCTTGCGCCATTGAGTTTTCCATTTCATATTCAAGGACAAACACACACAGAGAGAGAGAGAGAGAGAGAGAGAGAGATGGAGGGAGGGAGGGAGCGAGAGGGAGCCGCTGGCACTGGCTTGAGTCGACTTGGCGACTCTGTCAATTGTGCTATTAAAAATCATTTAGAGTCTGACAAATAAGCAGCTGCAGGGCATCCTGTTTGGATAGCCCGACCCCTCCACAGGTGGACGAAGTGAAAGTCCTTGCTGGGGCTTGTTTGCTTTGCCCTAAAGCTTCCCGTCGCTTGTTTTCCTTTTTTATAAACAGTCAAAATATTTTCGTTAAGCGGGGAAATAGAAATATGGAAATTAAAATGGAATTAAAACATTTTTTTTCTTCTCTCTTCTTACTTAAAACACACACACACACACGCACACACACACGCAAAGGCAAAGGCAGCTTAAAAAAAAAGTTAATAAAATATGCAGCTGTAAAATAAACTAAAATAATGTTGTGAAAAAGAACTGAAACAAAAAGCAAACGAGCTACAATCAAAATACAATGCCAACTGCCCACACACGCATCCCGACTTCTGCCCCCTACAGACAGAGAGTGAGAGAGAGAGAGAGCGAGTTCTATGCTGTTGACTCAGCTGCGTTCCAAGCTAAATTTTCACACACACACACACACACACACACATGCATTGTCTTTCATTCTGTGTGTGTGTGTGTGTGTGAGAGTGTTGCGTTTTCTATTACAAATTTGAAAACTAATTTCAATGTTTAGTTTACGCCAAGCGCGAAAATTGCGCCCTGGCGCTAAAAAGTATGCTATGAAAATTAGTTTGAGGCAGCCACCAAATGCGAAACAAAGGTTTCAACAGCGTGACGGGTGGAGGGGGGGGGGGGGCGGTGTGTGTGGAGGATTCGGAGGCAAGGGTATCTCCTGCATAGATAATCAAGTATCTGCTGTTGCCATTTTATGTGGCAATAGAAACACTTGATGTGTTAAGCTTGATAGAAATAGATTTCAACTTTTTGCCAGCTAAATTCAAATCGTTGAACTAAACTAACAAAGTTTACACAAAACCAAAAACCCAAAAATTGTTAATTAAGTGGCCATGGGGTAAGAAGCATTCCAGTGCTCTGCATGAATGTTTTTGTGCTGGGGAAACACCAAACGGATTAATTTTCAGCTTGTGAAAAATCTCATATCCATTTTCATTTTTCCTTGCAGGCAAACCTGTCCTACGACTAGCTACAACGGGCTATCGGAGACGCCCAAGCGTATAAGGTAAGCTGATTAAGGACTAACTATTCATAAGTATCCATTACCTTATCTAATTATACCATTTTTCATTGATTTTGCTGTCAATGTAAAATCGATTCCCCCCCCCCCCCCCCCCCGCACTTTGCCACTCTAATGAGCTGTGATGAGCGATGTGATCCGGGCATCAAAATTAAATCCCAGCGTCAAATGTAACAACAGAAATAAGATACATAAAATAGCGTATGAAATTTTCTCTTCTTACGAGGAAAAAAAAAAAAATTGGTTTGGACTAACAGAAACAGCAGCTGGTTGGTTTGATTGATTGATTGATTATTGGCAGGCTTGATCGATGCCCTCCATGCTAGAGCTGATTGACAAGGTGTGGTGTGGTTGGGGTTAGTGCAGATGAAATTAAGTCTAGACACTTAAGCTTATGCCAACAGAGTTGGTCGAGGGGCGTGGGGCGTGGGGCGAGGACAAGCCTTTCCGCCAACTAAATGGCTTTTTTTTTTTTGAGCGCTGTTAAGTGCGACAAAGGCCCACAAATAAGACTTTGGCTTTGGCTTCCCCTCTCTCTCTCTCCATTTCTCTGCTGCTTGATGACAAATAAACTTGGGCCAAGGCATAAGACAAGCAAACACAGACAAAAGAGAAGTGTACGGATGGGAGACCGTGAGTCACGACGACTGAGTTTACTTGGCGGAGGGGGGCAGGGAGGGAAAATTGTGATACTTAAAATGCTTAAACTTTTTTGTGTTGTGAAACAACTTTAATTTGGGTAAAGCAGATTTGGTTAGGGTCAAATATGGATTTTAGAGTCACGCATCACGCTAACAGAGTATTTAGAACTGAGTATTGGGTACTCAGTTACTATAAATGAGTGTGGAGTATAGAGAACTAAGTTCTCGCTGTTAAGAATCGAGCACTGAGTATCCAGCCTTGAGTATCGTGCACTGAGTACTTAGTATCGAGAACTGAGTATCGATTGCAAAGTATTTATACTTAATTTTTGTTATATTTAAAGATATTTGCTTATAAATTAAGTAATTCTCAACTGTAGTATCGAATATCGAGTAGGGAGTTCCTAGTATTGAGTACTGATTACTTAGAATCGAGTACTGGGCATCGATTACAAAGTTTTTGGGCTAAATTTTTAAAATATTTTAAGATATTTGCTTATGAATTAAGGAATTCTCACCTGTTGTATCGAGTATCGAGTACTGATTACTTAGTATCGAGTACTGAGTATCGATTACAAAGTATTTATACTTAATTTTTGTTATATTTAAAGATATTTGCTTATAAATGAAGTAATTCTCAACTGTAGTATCGAATATCGAGTAGGGAGTTCCTAGAATTGAGTACTGAGTACTCAGAATCGAGTACTAGGCATCGATTACAAAACTTTTGGGCTAAATTTTTAATATATTTAAAGATATTTGCTTATAAATTTACGAATTCTCCCCTTTAGTGTCGAGTATTGAGTAAGTAAGTAAGTATCGAGTACTGAGTGCTTAGAATCGAATACTAAGTACCAAGAACAAAGTATTTGACCCTAATTTTTGAAATATTTTAACAAAATTTGCTTATAAATGAAAGAATCTTGAAATCTTCTTCTTGAAGTATCGAGTATCGAGTACTGAGTACTGAATATTCAATGCTTGGCATCGATAACTGAATACTATAACATAATATTTTAGTATTATACAAGATTTTTGGTTATAAATGAAAGAACCTTCACCTGAAGTAACGAGTATCGAGTACTGAGTACTGAGAATTGCATACTAAGTATCGAGTATTGAATATTTTGCCACAAATTTTGAGTTTTACAAAAGATATTTGCCTGTAAGTAAAACAAACTTCACCTAAAGTACCAAGTTTACAGTAGTAGGTAGTGAGTATCGAGTACTTTCTTCTTTTTCGCTGGTAAAAAGAAAAGAAATTGTCAAGTATGGTACATAAATGGAGTATTAAGTAACGAATACAAGGAATTTTGTCTTTATTTTTGGTATTTTCAAACGTATTTGCCTATAAGTAAGCCAATCTTTAGCTGAAGCAAAGATTAACCAAAATCTAGAACTAGGTATCGAGTACTGAGTATCGAATACTGTATATTTTGAAGTTATCTTAGATATTTCTCAAGATATTTGCCTGTAAATGAAGTAAGTTTTACCAAAAGTACCGAGTATCAAGTATCGAGTGCTCAGTAACGAGTACCGAGTATTTAGGCTTTAAATTTGGCTATTTTAAAAGATATTTGAAACAATCTTCACCTGAAATAACGATTATCCATAACTAAGCACTGAGTATCGAGTATTCTTTATTGAGCACCGAGTATTTTCGTTTATTTTTTTTTCAATAATAATTGCCAATCTTTACCTGATCTTGAGTCACGCTACCATTTGCAGCGTTTCATACAATGAATAAGCGACTGTCGTTGCCATTGTTTGTGGCAAAAGCAAACACAATCGCACATAAAATAGCTTCAGTCAACATACTCGAACTCCTCCCCCTCCCCACCGAGGGAGGGTGACAGAAAAAGTTTCCACCAAAATATACAAAAAAAAAAAAGAAAAAAAAAAACGAAAGCGAAAGAGAGACGATGAAAATAAATAATAAAAGCAAAGAGCAGCGGCAGCTGCATAAACAAAACGAAGAAGCCGAGGAGGAAGCCCTTCGGCAATTATATGCCCACATGAAACACACCCCACCCCCTTCCCGCCACCCACACACACTGAGTAATGACAACCCAAAGTGTTAAAAATTCTGTAAAACGTTGCCAGCAAAAAAAAAAAAAGTGGGACAAACGAGGATGTGGCAGACAGCAGAATGACAAAGCCAATCCAAGGATTGTTTTGGACTAAAGTAAACCGATGACATGTCGTCTCGTGTGTGTGCGGGATTAGTGAGAGAGTGCAAGATGCGAAGGACAACTGTTAAGTCATACGCTCGATTCGGTCGTAACAAGCCAAAGGCCGACTCCGGACCCATCAGCAGCATCAGCTTCAGCCTCGGCATCGGCATCGGCATCTCGCCCCATTGCTTTTCAAGTGTTAATTTGAGATCCCTGTGGCATAACACACACACACACACACACACATTTGCCGCTTCCATTGTCAGTTTGGAGGCAGCAAAGGAGTTGAGTCAACTCGCGTCGAGTTGAGTCCTTTTGGGCTCAAACGCTGCCACCCGCCACCCGCCTTGCTTTAGCCTCTGCTTTGTTGCCAAAAGCTTCTCGACACACGGCCAACCTTTCAAGTGTCCATCTCGTATTTGAAGTAGTTTAAAAGCTTCGCATTTTTTCCTCTTTGTCAACATGATTTGACCAAGATGTGGATGTGAGCTCTAATTGGGTAATTTGATATATATATATATATATATACATATATATATATATATATTGAACTTATTTTGATGATGGATGGTTGAGAGTTTGAATTGAAGAAAAATGTTCAAGTACAGTTGAGCCACACTTAAGTTGAGCAGAAAGTTAAGTTTTGTGCTTTTACATTTGGTTAGAAAGTTGAGTTGGGCCCAAGTTGAGCCAAGCTAAATGATGAAATGGTTGAGCCAAAAATCGACATTAGCATAAGGAATTCAGCTCGAAGAATCAAGTGTGTGTGGTGTACGATAAGTATATTCGGCTCGAAGGATCAAGTGTGTATGCAATTTCTGAAAATATGGTCAAAATCAATAAAAAAAAAATGTATATCCGGCTCGAAGGACCAAGTGAATTGAATGTATAAGTAAACGTCAATTGGCAACAAATGTTAAATGTATTTATTTGCATTTCACAATTCATTAAAAGGTTAACGTAGCTTCTGATCACCACAACAAAGATCAGGCAGAACTTCTGCTTAAGAGGTGTTTAGAAGAAGGGAGCTAAAGAAAGAAGATTGGTACTGAGTATAGAGTATTTAGTATTGAGTACTTAGTATTGAAAACTGAGCATTGGGTATTGAGTATCGAGTTTAGTATTTTAGTATTGAGTTCTGAGTATGGAGCCCTTAGCAGCGACTACGAAGTATGGAGTATCCAATGTTAGAGTACCTCTTATAGAGTACTGAGCATCTTATAGTCATTATCCAGTACTGAGTATACGTTACTAAGTTTCGAGATCTGAGCACCGAGTACTAAATATGAAGAATTTAGTATGGAAAACATATTATCGAGTACTGAGTATCAAGAGCTAGGTATCGAGCGTCCGTCTGTCTGTTTCTACGCGAACTAGTCTCTCAGTTTTAAAGCTATCGAGCTAAAATTTGGCACAGATTCTTCTTTTTGCTGCACACCACTAATATGTCGAAACCGACCGGAACGGATGACTATATCTCATAGCTGCCATAGGAACAATCGGTTGGAAAACTAGTTTTAGTATGAAAAACTTTTTTCTTTTCAATGGAAACGTCTCCAAACTTTGTAATTGTAGGTTTTCTATGTTTTTTAGTGATTCTACCAAGTTTTATTAAAATCCGACAACTATATGGTATAGCTGCCATACAAAAAATGGATCTGAAAAACAGTCTTAGTTAGAAAAACTTTTTTGTTTTTAATGGTAGCATCCTGCAGTTTTGTATTTGTTTGTTTCACATACTTTCACATAATTTTCAAAATTTTTGGCCAAATCGGATGACTATATCTCATGGCTGCCATAGGAACAATCGGTCGGAAAACTAGTTTTAGTATGAAAAACTTTTTTCTTTTCAATGGAAACGTCGCCAAACTTTGTAATCGTAGATTTTCTATGTTTTCTTTATAATTCTACCAAGTTATATTAAAATCGTACAATTATATGGTATAGCTGCCATACAAAAAATGTGTCTGAAAAACAGTCTTAGTTAGAAAAACTTTTTTGTTTTTAATGGTAGCATCCTGCAATTATGTATTTGTGTGTTTCACGTGCTTTCACACAATTTTAAAAATTTTTGGCCAAATCGGATGACTATATCATATAGCTGCCATACGAACGATCGGTCGGAAAATGGGAAAATGAGTATTTTTTTGGAAAATATTTAAGCGAGCACTTGCTAGGGTATAAAAACTTCGGCACAGACGAAGTTTGCTTAGCTTTCTCATTTTTATCTGTTTTTGATGTGTGCAGTATTTGCGAATATAATGTAAAAGTTACAGTTTGCTGGGAAATCGTATGGGAAAACTTAAGTAAGAATGGATTCTTGTTGAGGAATAGATTATTTAGCATTTTATGATCGTTTTCAAATACTGATTATCGAGATTATCGAGTAATAAATGTCGACTACAGAGTTCAGAGTACTGAATATTGAGTATCTAGTGCAAAGTATTGCATAAGTAAGTGAGAGTTGGATCTTAAGCACTGCGTACTTGATTTTGCTTCATTCTTAACTGTCTTTCAAGTGTGCAGTACTTGCAAATATGCTGAAAAAGTTACAGTTTGCTTGCAAAACCCATGGCAACTCTTTTAGTTAAACTTAATTCATATTTAGAAATAGATTATTGAGCATTTGATGTGGCACACATTCTGATCGCTTTCAAATTGCAATATGCAATTTGGCCCACGTTTGTTTACTCACTTTCAACATGATGCTAAAATGTCAGAGACTTCAATTGGATGCACAATGGAGATTGAGTTTGATTTTCTTTGAAAAATGTTTGCCTTAAAAATCCATTGAAATTGTGTACATTGTTGAGCACATCAACGTTTTTCTTTCTGACGTGTCTAATCAGGGCAAATGCCAACAAATCGCCACAAATTGGCCACACACACACACACAAGCACGAACCCCACACACACACACACACACAGAGACACACACAGGTGAATTGCTTAAGTAATTAAGTGGTCAAAAGATATATATCTATATACACTTTACGATACACAGGAATCCAGGCCAAAGACAACTTGTCTCCAAAAGCCACTGAAAAATCAACAACAGCAATTTTCAAAAATAAATAAATAAATAAATTGCATAACAATTTCCACTTGAGCAGAGATGCAGCAAAATCGATGGATATGACATTTTAGGTGTGGGGGGGCGGGCAGGGAAGAGCGCAATCAGAGAGAGAGGGTGGGTGGAAAATAAATAATTAAGCTAATTTCTGTGTGTGTGCGCTTTCAACAGACAAAACTCAATTAAAACCCCATTGAAATCAAGAGGAGCACAGAAGTCAGATTCTGCATTGAACATTTGGTTAATAAAAGTTTGAAAAAGAGCCAGCAAGAGACCGGAAATGTGTCCAATATTATCAATATTATTGAATGTATGAATACCACTGAGGCCGCAATAAATATAAAAAATTAAAATCCACCGCGTCATAAATAAACCAAAATTAAAAATGCAAAAAAAATATTTAATCAATTGCCAAAAATGGTCAAATATACCGCAAAAATCCAAATAAATCAAGAAAAAACCAAAATTAAATTAACAAGAATAAAAAAAAAAATAGCCATAAAATAGCAAAAAACAAATTGTTATATAAATTGGGGGCAACTTAATAATCAGAACTGTTTTCAATACAGCAAATAGATCTCATTATAAGCAACTTTTGGTCGGGCCCATTAACAGCTCTCTCTCTCTCTCTAAACACTTCACGCTGCATGTCTGCATTCCCTTCCACGTAGCTGCCCAAAAGCTATCCTTAACGCCTGATTGGGCCACTCAATGCATGCGAGCCCTCTCCCATCCCCCGCCACACATGTGAATCAGTGGACTATGTCAACGACAACATGCTTGTCCAACCTCCGGCCAGAGGAGCAAGAGGCTTTGCTTAAAGCTCCAAAAGCTGGACTGGTGGTGATGCGTCCATGCTGCTGCATCAGGCATAACCAAATTGGAGGGACTGGCTGCGTTTTGCAACGAGTTGGTGGACACCACTGTAAGGATTATCCGCTGTAGTTCAATATGGTTAGCCTGCTCCAAATTGGATGGCTACTCTACTCCCAACTGCTTTCCAGTGATGTGTCTAAAGGGGAAGTACGAGTCTGTTTTATTTCTTAGTTCTGCTTAAATATGTGAGAAGAAAAGTGCTGATGAAGGAGGAATTGAAAGCAGAGGTAAGGACTTACCTGTTGCTGCGGAGCTGAAAGTTGTCAATAAATGCAGAGAAAAAAAAGGAAGAATATGTATTTTATTTTTTCATATCAAAAAAATATCAAATTGATATTTTTGTGCATGTAAAATTAATATTTGAAGATCAAATTGATATTTAAGAATGTCATTTGGTTAAAATACATAAAAGATGTATCGAAAACGACAGTTTTATCTATAAAATCAACTTAGACTTCACTCTGCTCTTTTCTTTAAGATCAAATTGATATTTTTTAAGGTCATTTTGATACAAAAACGAGAAAGCTAAGCTAACTTCATCTGTGCCGAAGTTTTTATACCCTTGCAAGTGCTCGCTTAAATATTAAAAAAAAAAAAAAATACCCTGTTTCCCATTTTCCGACCGATCGTTCGTATGGCAGCTATATGATATAGTCATCCGATTTGGCCAAAAATTTGTAAAATTATGTGAGAGCATGTGAAACAAACCAATAGAAAATTGCAGGATGCTACCATTAAAAACAAAAAAGTTTTTCTAACCAAGACTGCTTTTCAGACCCATCTTTTGTATGGCAGCTATACCATATAGTTGTCCGATTTTAATAAAACTTGGTAGAATCATAAGAAAACATAGAAATCCTACGATTACAAAGTTTGGATTCATTTCCATTGAAAAGCAAAAAGTTTTTCATACTAAAACTAGTTTTCCGACCGATTGTTCCTATGGGAGCCATATGATATAGTCATCCGATTTGGCCAAAAATTTGTAAAATTTTGTGAAAGCAAATGAAACAAACAAATACAAAATTGCAGGAAGCTACCATTAAAAACAAAAAAGTTTTTCTAACTAAGACTGATTTTCAGACCCATCTTTTGTATGACAGCTATACCATATAATTGTACGATTTTAATATAACTTGGTAGAATCATAAGAAAACATAGAAAACCTACGATTACAAAGTTTGAAGACGTTTCCATTAAAAAGCAAAAATTTTTTCTTATCAAAACTAGTTTTCCGACCGATTGTTCCTATGGGAGCTATGAGATATAGTCAACCGATCCGGTCGGTTCCGACATATTACTAGTGTGCAGCAAAAAGAAGACTCTGTGCAAAATTTCAGCTCGATAGCTTTAAAACTGAGAGACTAGTTCCAGTAGAAACAGACAGACAGACGGACGGACAAAGCTCAATCGATTCAGCTCGTCAGCCTGATCAAGAATATATATAGTTTATGTTTGTCTTGTTTGTAAATCGGTTCGAAAGCGGTTTAAAAGTAGTTGCATGCCTGTTTTGGCAGTTAATTAAGCTACATGCTTGAAATTTGGTCTGTACGTTGAATATATAAAGTTGATTATAAAGAGAATGTTTTACTGGTTTTTAATCGGTATCGAACTGGCTTGAAACTGATACTTGAACTGGCTTCAAACTGATACAGAGCCAAATCTAAGCAACTGCTTGAGCCTTGCAACTGAAATTTGGTCAAAAGAAGTAAGAGCCGATGGCTGTAGCAGATCTCAAGCCCACTAAAAACCCCTCTACTAACCTTAAACACATTTAAAGAGTCACCAAGAAAATGTTGATTCTGAGTTTGTGTTACATTTATGAATTTCTTAGCTTTGCTAAAACTACCTTTTCTCTTTTTTTTTTATATTCTAACTCAATTGAGGGCCTTAGAATGGAGCTTACTGAGGTGTCGGGCCAAATATAAATCCATTTGGCGACCGTGCTTAAGTTTATAGAATCTAGCTACCTGTCTCGCTCTCCCTACCGACTCTTTAAGCCGTTGTCGTGGCAGTTTGCCTGACAAACGTTTGTCAACACGCTTTAAATTGAATTTCAATGGATTTTTTCCTTCTACTTTCACTTGTCAACGCACACGCAAACAATGGAATGGTGTTTTCATATACAAAAGACACAACAAAGGTCACCGGTTACAAGGGTTAGGTTAGGCACTCCAGTTTCCTGACACAAAAAGATATCACGCATCTCCCAAAGCCAAGTCGTCAGGCAGGGGGTGGGGGTGGGGGTGGGGGCTGCGGAAGGTTTGTGGCGAATGCCTCCCCGGATTGTCGCCTGCTGCATAATTTGGCGTTTGGTCAGTAACTAAGCTGGTGGCGGCGGCGGCGGCGTTATTGTTTTGTATAATGGACTCCACTTTGAAGTGCATTAGCGCGTAATTGATTGAATTGAAGTTCCAGTTCCAGTCCCCAGTGGCCAGTTTCAGCATAACAGAGCACGCACACGCACACACACACACGCAGGCACATACAGTCACGCACACATACAAGTGTACATAGAGTCACGGGGCAGCCATTTTCGTTTATGGCGCATTTTGTATGTGCGTCGCATGGTAAAACAACTTTTGGTCGCTAACCAAAGTGAAACTGGCATGGAATTTAAATTATGTGCACAGAAGGGGCACACAGGAAGAGTGAGGGGGGAGGAGGACGAAGCCTAAGCCAGCGGAGTGAGTGTGAAAAGTATAAGCCAATGGGCAAGGTTAAGGATTTGTGTGTGTTGAAAATTGTTGATGCCGATCAGGCATCTAAATATATAACCAACAAAATGTCATCAAACAGTTGAAAAATGTAAGCAAAAGTGTCACCCCTCTTGGCCACTTTCGTTGCAGTGTCCGCCATTTTTATAGGCATCAACCGCGACGCGGCCTCATCTCCTCCCACCCACTCACTTTACCATTGCAAATCATTTTAATGCGGTTGCCACGCCCACAGACACCCGCCCTCGTCATCATGTAAATAAAAATTATGAAAAGTTGTCGTGGCAGCGCGTGGCAAAAATCCACATAAGTATGCATTTAAAAATAATTTATGGCGAACGAGCAGCAGCAAAAGATGGAACAGAGCGCAGGAATGGCAGTGGCAGGGACAGCGGCAGGGACAGGGGCAGGGGCAAAGGCAGGGGTGAAGCGCCTTTAAATGGACAGGCAGACAAAGTGCGCTTAATGAGGCTCAACGCAACAACATGCCGCAATATGGCGGAGTTGGAGGTGTGCCTGGACACACAATGCAACAAAAACGGGGGAAAAAAGAAGAAAAGAAAAAGAGAGCCTAGGCCAGGGACTTGTGCAGCACATGCAGGGCATTATGCTTCACATTCTCCACACTTAAATCGTTAATTGCACAAATTGTATTTAAGTTTTTAAGACAAAGAAACGAGCGGGAAAAGCGCCTAAGAAATCTACTTGAAGAATTTAAGTTTTCAGTGTTTAAGTTTTCAGCAAAAGAGGCACAGAAAAGAGACAGCGAGAGTAATATATTGAAAATATATGATAGAAAAAGAGAAAAAATATATATAAAAACCCCCGAAATTTGTATACCCTTGCAGCACATTCTCTAACTAACTTAAAGGACATTTCCACTGAAAACCAACAAGTTTTTCTCACCAAGACTACTTTTCTGACTTTACTTTTGTGTGACAGCTATACTATATAGATGTCCGATTTTGACCAAACTTGCTAAAATCACGGAAAAGCATAGCAAACTAAGAAATACAAAGTTTAAAGACGTTTCCGTTGAAAACAAAAAAGTTTTTCTCACTAAAACTAGTTTCTCAACCGATCATTCATATGGCAGCTATAACCTATAGTCAACCGATTTGAACAAAACTTATAAGAATTGTGTGAAAGCTTATAAAATAAATATATGTCAATATTCAAGAGATTTACATTGAAAACAAAAAAGTTTTTCTCACTAAGACTACTTTTCCAACCTTACTTTTCTATGACAGCTATACCATATAAATATCCGATTTTAACCAAACTTGGCAGAATCGTGGAGAATTGTAGAAAACTAGTAATTACGGAGTTTGGAGACGTTTGCATTAAAAACAAAAAAGTTTTTCTCACTAGAACTAGTTTTTCGACCGATCGTTCATATGACAGCTATATGTTATAGTCATCCGATTTGGACAAAACTTTGTAGAATTGTGTGTAAGCATACCAAATCAGTAAATGCCAATTTTAGGGACATTTCCATCAAAAACAAAAAAGTTTTTCTCACTAAGACTACTTTTTGAAGTCTATTTTTCTATGACAGCTGTGCTTTATAGATGTCTGATATTATCCAAACTTAATCGAATCATGGAAAAGCACAGCAAACTTAAAAATACAAATTTTGGAGACGTTTCCATTGAAAACAAAAAAGTTTTTCCCACTAGAACTAGTTTTTCGACCGATTGTTCCTATGACAGCTATATGCTATAGTCATCCGATCCGGCCGGTTGCGACAAATTAGCAACGTATTTGTACCAGAAGTCTTCGTGCAAAGTTTGGTTGAGATAGCTTTAAAACTGACGAAGGAGATGGCATAGAAACAGACGGACATGGCTACATCGACTCAGCTCGTCATGCTTATCAAGAATATATCTACTTTATGTGGTCGGAACTGATTTCTTCTATGCGTTACAAGTCTGTCTGAACAATATCAATAGAGTATAAAGATGATATGCAAAAACATCCACTGGATGATTTCCCGTAACCATTTGGACTGAATGGGTTTTAAATATACTTTTAATCATCCAGTTTTTCTGAAAATCAACCAAAATGATATGGAAAATAATCATACCTTGTATGGTTTTCAGCTCCATTGGATGACTTAAAGGATATTTCAGATTTATTCAGTCCAAATATATATTTTTTTCTACCTAATTTTAAAGTAGTTTTCGGTTCGGTTCATGAGTTTTAAGAGCTAATCGATGCGGGTTCTGGCTAACAATCACTTCAGAATCCCCTATCATAGCCTCAAATGCTGCTTAGTTGCTGCTGCCTTGGTGATATTGGCGCGCCTTCTTAGCATTTACAAAATCTTAACCCAGCAGCAGAGTGTAAATCGTGGAAAACAAGAAACAAATCTGTTGCCAGCCTCCCTCTCTCTCTCTCTCTCTTTCTCTCCCCCCTGTTTGCTCCTTCTCTATGCAGGACTGTATTTGAGTAGATGGGATTTCCGGAGGGGGCAAGGCAGGCTCAGCTTGATCAACGTTTTGGGATTAATTAATGATGTCGAACGTTTCCCGTCTCTCTTTCTGTCTGTGCAAGCTGCTTCCAGCATATGAAAAATGTGCATAAAAAATGGGCATAAAATATTTATAAAATGCCACTACACACACACACACACACCGAGACACACACACATGCGTGTCCTGGCCGAGCAGTTAACTGTCATTGCAGTTTGTGGCTCTTTAAAAAATGGCTCAGCCTTTAAAACGGACAGGACAGAAGACGGAACGACCAACTTGGCTGCCCGGCAGCTCGAAGAACATTATTAAGAGCCGAGTGTGTGCCGTGCGGTGCCGTGTCCTGGCCAGGCCTTGGTGTGAGCCTGAGCCTGGCCTGGTCTGGTCTGGTCTGGTCTGCCCTGGCCTGCCCTGGCCTGGCCTAGAGCCGCCAGCGTAGAAATTACATTACATTTTACAAGTGGATGTCGTGGCGGCCGGGCGGCCGGGTGGCCGGTTGTCGGGGGGGGGGAGGGGGGAGGTCAGTGCTCAACCGCAGCAGCATATTGTTGCCCACAGTTCGCTCAGTTCAGCTGCCAACATTAAAATTTTAAATATTAACATAAATTTTTACAATGAGGCAACAATTTTGCTGCAGGCAAAATGACAGCGTGGGCGTGGCAGCGCCCCCACCTCCCTCTTCCTCTACCATTGCCTGCTTTCTCTGGTGTTAATTTTTTCTTCTTTTTTTTTTTTTGTAATAAGCATAAACCAAAGGCGAAACAAGTTCGAAATTTATTCATGTACTGGCCAAGCAAGGACGTAGAACATGACGCGGGGCCTCCTGCTCCTCCTGATAATGGTTCAATTATTTTTCCGCCCTATTTAACTGCAAGTAAAACAGGCAACTTTGCCCGCTGCCTGCCTGCCTGGGTCACCGTCATCGTTACAATGGCCAGCCAACCTCATCGCTCCCGGATATGTTGAACAATTTTCCGGCCATAGACGAGCAGACGTGCAACACATTTGACCGCTTCACTTTGTTGGCCCGTTGTTGTTTTTGTTGTTGTTGTTGGCTTTGCCAACCGCAAAAATTTGTCACACATCATAGGGCCACGCCCAGTTTTGGGGGCGCCCTGACAAGCGTGTGTGTGGGAGTGGAACAAAAGCTCTTTATATGCCGCATTGTCAGCTCGTTTAATGTTCAAATCGCCATCGTTTGTTTGCACCAAGCGAACCCTAAATCTCAAGGGTGGGAGGGGGAGGGGGAGGTGAGTCAGGTATATCTGAGCACAGAGTGGGGGGGATAAGTCAAACCTCCCCCTTACGCTTAGCTAAAAGTCTTGAATAATTTCTAACGAAACCACAAACTGCAATTATCTTGAGGCGTCGCTGCGGTCACTTAAAACTATTATAGAACATAAAATGGGTTAAAGTTGACTGGGAATGTAGGTAAAGGAGTTCGAGCCTGACTGACTGATTCACTGATTGCAGCACAGCCCAAACCACAAGCCATTGGAAGCTGAGTTATTTCTAAGGGTTATTGCTGATGCTGAAAGAAGCGGTTATTTTTGGGGAAATGTGAAAGATATTGGCTTAAACTCATTTTCGAACAAATATAAACAAATTCTAGCATATTTTTTGACCCATCTTATGGCAAACTCTAACCCCAGGCTGGAAAGTGGGTGATATATGTTGTTAGGCTGAGAGTTTCGAAGCTTCAAACTGTCAAAACTACTCTTAATAAATATATGAAAATCTGGCTACTAAAATTTTGGATAATCTAACTCCAAAGTTGAATAAATGTGCCGAAAACTGTTGCTTAAAACTTGGAAGTTTGCCAAGCGATCAGTTTAAACTTATTTCTGAGGATCTAAATGAAAATTCCACAAAAACTGTTAACTTTTCTTAAGGAAAAGTAACCTTCTTGGTTGTAAAATGGGTAATTAAGTTGGTTTTGGTTGAAAGTACAAATGTGTGCAATGGCCCAGTGAGCTGACACGTTGCCATCATTAAGTGAAAGTGGCAGTCATGTAACTCAAACCTTACTTCCCTTCTGAAGTTAACGAAGGCTTTTGTACGTCAAATCCCGAAAATTTCCAAATTTTATAGATAAAAAGTTTGTATATTATAGATCTGCCAAAGGAATGGTAAAGCTCAAATGAACAGAAGTCAACTTCACATCGATATTCATAAAGGGCAGACACTTTTGTTGGTGCAGAGTGTATTGTAGTCGGGCTTGAACTACTTTTTCTCTTGGAGGAACAATATTAACTGAAATTGAGCTTTTGTGCTCTCTGAAACTGTTTCAAAAGAGACATCTTGGTAGTAGACATAAGATAAGCTGTTTTTGATCTAGTTTGTATTCATTTTGAGTTCCATATTCCCTGTATTTTTACTCCGTGCAGAGGTATTCTACTTACTTCTTATACTTTCCTGTTATTTTGTGTTATATGCCATAATTTTGTAGTAAACTAGTTCTCTAAGAAATAATCAGCAGTCCATTGAGTCAAGTTATGAGCAAAAGAAAGTTCGTTGCCATGGCGCTAACTTCTACAGAGGATTCACTTTATATCTAATTAATTTCAAAGAACTTCTCTTGGATTCGGTTGGTTTAACCCAACCGGTTCATCTCGCTTTGCCACAAAAACCTTTTTGCCCAAGGATAATCTCCAGTGTGCAATTCCCCTTTCCAGTTTTCATCAACCAGGCAAAATTTTTAATGGCTTCTTTTTCGGTGGCTATCAACTACTCATCATGCTGATGGAACGCTCCTGTCAACAGAACCTCGCCCCAAAATGAACATCGGCCCCCTTGGGAGGAGCCAGGCCGGGCCGCTCCCCGTGTGGCATCTGTGTTCTGTTTTGGGCTCGGCCCGGGGAGGCGCAACTTAAAAATGGCGTGCCAGGCACAAATTAAGCAAATCAACTTGTCAACACATTCAACTTCATTATCGAAGGCGCTCCCCGTCGTGTCGGTTGCCTCCTTTCTTACCCACTTACCCCGCGTCGGCGTCTGTTAGTTTTTTTTTGTTTGGGCCAAAAAGGGAAACTTACCCCGGCGACGAAGGAAGGCTTAAGCACAGATCCCAAAATGGCCGCCCCAGGAATAATATTCATATGCTTGCGTTGTGGCAAAATCCTTTCTCAATCACAAAAGGGCTTAGACGCGCGCGCCGCAAGGGCTTCGGCTTCGGCTTCGGCTGCTGCTGCGGCTTTCGTCTCGAGATAAATCATGAAATTTTATAGTTTTACAAGACCGTTGGAAATTTAATATATGGCATAATCAGGCGAACGCAACAGTGGACATAAATTGTGCACCCCGCAATCGCCAGCGCTGCCAGCGCTGGTTCGATGTCGGGCAATTTGCACAAATATTGTTGTTTGCATATCGAGCACCCTTCCCGATGCGATGCTCGCACAATGAGCGAGGCGAGCAAACAAATTTATGACCGTCATAACAGACAGCCGAGAGCTGGAGCCGGTGCCGGTGCCGGACTCCGAGTCGGCCCAAACTCCATAATAATCATAATAATAAATAGCAATAAAAATGCTACAAAGGAAATTAAATTTCGGTATCCGCAAAAGAATTTCAAAAGTGCACACAGGAAACGACCCACCGAGTGCCCCGCCAAGGACGGAAGTGACTGCGCAGCGACTGCCATTGCTGGCGGTGGTTGTGTTCAGAAAACACTTTGCGGCCCCTGAAATTGGCCATAAGCTGTTTAACTGAGTTATTAAAGTTCAGGGCGAGGCCAAGTGCGGGTGCGGGAGTGGTCGGAAGACGGCTATATTAATGTTAATTAATGTTAAATGCCTTGACGTTTGGAAATCATTTGCAATTTCGCCAATGCCCCCTAACAAGCCCAGCCAAGTGGGTCACTTGGCCGCGCCATACCAATTCCAGGCCCACCCACTTGGCTCTCGGCACTCGGCTCTTGCCAATTCTCTATCTTTGGCCTTCCGCTCCTTGGCGCTGGGCGACAATGACGCCTTCAATTGGCCCATCAACATCATTAATAATTTGAAATTAGTTCAAGTTGTGAAACTGACGGGGCTCCCACGTTGGGCGCCAATATTATGTTTAGCAGCTATGGCCATCCGTTTACGCTTGTTAGGCTAATCAGTGTCTGGACCATGTTTAGTGATGGAGTTTAGGACACCCAATCGCAAGGCGATCGAATTTCGGGCCTGAAGGTATGAATTTGCCAGTCCATTATGGTCAGAAAGCGTGTAGGAAACTAAACAAGGGCTTGAATTGAGTTTAGCCAGGGTATATGGTAAAACACTTGAATAAATCACACAAATCTTGTATTATTTAAGCCAGCCAGACTTGTTTGAAGACTTTGTCGCATATTTGATACTACTTTAAGACCATATCAGTTCATACTTTGAGCTTGGGATGATTAACTCTTGAAATAGAAAGAAATTATTATCTGTTGAGGTCAAGCTTAAAGCTAAAGTCAACATGTAAGCACTTTAAGTAAGTAAATAGTGTTCTAGGTTTAAGTGCACTAAATTCTTAACTTGTGCTTGAAATGCGGCCTCTGTTTGGAATCAAAGAAAGCAGGAAAAAGACTGTAGGAAGAAAATCTAGCATCACTCTATAAGAAAAGTGTTAGAAACACTTGGGAATTTCAAGAACAAATAACAAAAACCAAACAAAAAACGTTTTGATTATGGCTGTAGTACGACACTTTCTGGGCTAGACACTTTGGCACTGATATTCTTGTATGTCCACTCATTGAGCTCCCATCTACCTCACCAGCCATGACAAGGCGCTTCAGCAGCTGGACACATTCATTATAAGGCCGCCCCTTTGCAGGCCTGTTTGACCACACAGAAGTGCAAGTAAAGCTGTCGCTTATCAGCGGCAGTGCAGCAGAGATCTGGCCAACAATGGGTGAAGTCATTCACCGCCAGCGCATTGACTTGTTCGTTTCTCAAGGAAGCTCCGGGCGAGAGATCGTTCGGCATAGGCAGGATACGTTGACCCCGTTTCCAATCTGTAATGTTTTTATGCGTCATTACGTTCCCTGCGGGAGTATGAAATAAAAGTTCACCCCCTTCCCCCTCTCACAAACTGCTTGGCAGACTTTTCTTGGGGCCAATTAGACCGCTTTGAGGCCGCCTGGAGACCGCTTTGCGTGCCATTTGCGTATTTTGCTTTATGCATTTCCATTTCATTTTAAATGAGTGGACTTTGAATGTGGCTACCTTTACGAAGGAACACCATGTTACCTGCAAAAAAGGGACATCTTTAAGACTGGAGAAAACTTCATTAGCAAGCGTTAAGCTACTCTCCCCCCCCCCCCCCCTGCCTGGGCTCGACTATTTATGGTGGACTCAACGTATGTTTTCACACGTACAGCAAATGCAGAACCATGTGAGTAAGTAAACCTAAGTGGCTGCACAATTTATCGATAGTTTATGGCTTCCCTTGCCCACACCTCGCATGCAACAACTGCTCCGGCACACACACACACACACACACAAGTTGCCACCACTCCAATTGGCTCCCACTGCAGCAGCACATGACGGCTGACGGAAGTCCGTTAGCGTGGCCAAAAACTAATGCTAATGCTATGTGTGGGTCTGTTTCTATGCTCTCTGCGCCTGACGTCGTCGACGAGGCTGAAGCCAGCAAAATGCTGGGAGCGGGGGGGAAAAAAATAAATAATCATAAAATAGAAATAAAATGACAAATTATTTCCGTTTCCGTTTTGGGGGCGTTGGGCGTGTGGTTGGTTGGTTGGTTGGTTGGCTGGTTGGTTGGTTGGGTACTGGTGTAACGAACTGCGAAGCAGACAACAGTACATGGTAGGAAAAGTTGGCTAATGTATGCAGCTGCCAGTTGCCTGATCCAACAGCAGCAGCAGCAGCCAGCGAGCGAGCGCATAATGTACTTAACCTGCCCTCCAAGTTGCCTCTGGCATAAGTAATTGGGCTTTCGGCTTTTTCTGTTTGTCAACCCGTGCGTTTTACGTGAGAGATCCCCAAGCTGCCATCATCTAATTGGCTCGAATTGGTGGCTCTAATCGATAAATGTACATGTTTGGTTGGTTGGTTCGGCTGGCTGACTGTTGATTATAATACTTTAAGTACGCGCAATGTGCGTGTTAATAACAATTTTATGTGTTTGTTGGTAATCAAAATGAAAGCAGATAGGGATCAGAATTTTAAAATAGAGAAAAGCTTTGTACAGTTTATACCTGGGCATATATACTATATATGTAGACTTTTTGTTATGCGTTTTAAAACACTATTTCGATTTCGATGTGGATTGATTTCCCCCCCCCCACAGATCAATAGATTTGCCGACTCAACTGAAATCAGTTATCATTACTCTATTTTATATGCCAACTGGTCAGATTTTCTCAAATTCCGTAAAATTTTTGCTTAAAATTTGACCGAATTAACGGGTTTTTCATTAAAACTAATTAATCGACCGATTGTTCCGATTGCCATGGCTCTACAAACTTGCTTAAACTTTGAGGAAATGATGAAAAGGTACAGAAAACTTGCAAGTACGAAGTTTAAAGATGATTTCATTACAAACTACAAAGAATTTCCTGCTTAGACCATTACTCAGATATATTTTTATCAAGGCAGCTATATCATATAGTGCTCCGATTTGGATCAAACTTGCCGATATTAAGAAAAAGTATGGAAAACTATTAAATACAAAGTTTGAAGACGATTTCATTGCAAAGTAAAAAGTATTTCCTACTAAGACTACTTCTCAGACCTATTTTTACCAAGGCAGCTATACCATATAGTTCTCCGATTTGCAGCAAACTTGCTGAAATTATGAAAAAGTATGAAAAACCATTAAGTACAAAGTTTGAAGACGATTTCATTGCACATTAAAAAGTATTTCCTACTAAAACTAGTTCTCAGATGCAACTTTACCAAGGCAGCTACACTACATAGTGCTTCGATTTGGATCAGATTTGCTGATATTAAGAAAAAGTATGGAAAAGTATTAAATACAAAGTATGAAGACGATTTCATTGCACATTAAAAAGTATTTCCTACTAAAACTGGTTCTCAGACCTATCTTTACCAAGGCAGCTACACTATGTAGTGCTTCGATTTGGATTAAACTTGGTTAAATTATAAGAAAGTATAGAAAACTTATAAGTACGAAGTTTGAAGACGTTACCATTCAAAACAAAAGTGTTTCGCATATTAAGACTGGCTATTGGACATATCTTTACCATAGCAGCTATACTATATAGTGGTCTGATTCTTATAAAATAAAACTACGCTCAAAATCTAGGGATTAACACTGCAAACTATGCAGTTTCCATTGAAAACAAGACTATTTTCTGTACTAGAAATGGTTTTTTTCGACCATAGTCTTCGGATTCTTCGGGTTCCGAAAAAAGAACAGTCTTTATGTATTTCAAGACGTCTTGCTTAACAACTGATTAAGAAGATAGCCTTGTTACAGAGGAATTAGGCATAATCAAACTAAATCTGTCAGCGGATTAAGGCTGATAAAGTTTTTTTGCAATTGCAATTCCCAAATGCTTTTAGCTTTAAAGCTGCTCCACCTGCGCCGAGCTTGTAGCAATGTACATATGTGGTTTGGAGATACATTTGTAAGCATCCATTACCACAATTATTGGTCAGATTCATGCACTGGAAGGACTAATTGCCAACTGGCCGCAGTTTGCACAAAAATTACAACATTGACATGAAGCGGCGACAGCGGCAACCGCATCGCTTAAGCGGCCAAAAATTGTCTTTGATTTACATAGCGGCCAATTGCGTGGCGAGATGTTGACCTTGTCTGTAGATGGGGGAAGGGTTGCGATTATAAATGACTCTCTCTCTCTCTCTGTCTCTCTTTCACTGTCACTCTGTCCGTCTTGCTCTGGCGTTGCCCTTGAAGTGTGCTACACAAAATGTTCGCACATAATTAAGTGCTTTCAACTATGAGCAGCCGCAGCTGTTGCCTTCGAGAGTCCTAGACGAGTCCAACGCATGTTTGTATTAGTGTGTGTGTGTGTACTTTTTTATTATGCCAACTCATGGATATGAGCTCTGGTTACCCCAAAAATGAACTGGTCAATGCCATGACTTGCGCTTCGCCTCGCCGCTCTTCGGAAGCGGAAATGAAGGCATCCATTATGCGGCCACAATAACATTTGTCAACCCGCAGGAGATGACCGTGTTGTGGCCAGCTGGTGTCCTCGTCTTCGTCTTCGTCTTCGTCTTCAATAATATTCAAATGAAATGTAAACAAAGCCACCAAAAAGTCGCGCCCCGCAGACATTGCTCATAGTTTTCCGTCAACTGTTTGCATTAATTTGATTCCATTTTGGCGCTCTTCCTGGCTGGCTGGCTGGCTGCTCGTTTCATATTGTAATATCCGGGCCGGTGCTTTGGTCGAGTGTTTTTTTTTTATTTGCAGCAGCAGCAGCAGCGCTTTGTTTGCATTTTCCAACTCATTAAGAGTAATTCGCTTGGCTCTACCCTACAAACAGATTTTCCTTCCACTTTTCTTTTCCTTTTTTCATACATTTTGGGCTTTCGTTTTGCGGCTAGAAAGGTGGTCGAGTGGAAATGCTTCTCACCTAGACGAAATCTGTTCTAGTTATTTATGTGGCTGCAGGCTTAAATAAATGGCCACCCCGGTAAGGGGGCAGGGGAGGGGCTGAGTTAATTAATCATCACATGAAAAATCACTGTATCAGTGGTCAGCAGCAGGCGGCAGAGTAGCAACCGGGACAGGAACAGCCTAAGCGAGCCCATAAATAAAGTGACAACCGCACACACGCAGAGCCGGGACAGGGACAGGGACAGGGGAGGTGGAGGGAGGGAGGGAGGGAGGTAGGGAAGGCTCCTAACGAAAATTACGCACGAGTTTGTTGAACAAGCCAACAAACAAGAACGACGACGGCGACGGCGACCACGACAGCCACCAGCCAAGTGGCCCCCCAAAAAGAAAGCAAAATATGTGACATGTACAACAAGGCGACTGCTGAATGGTGACTGGTGACTGGTGACTACTCACTGGTCACTGGCCACTAAGTATGCGCAAGTAAGCGATATGCTATGAAGAATGGCGCACGGACACGGGCACCATGACAAGCAACAAGATAGAAGAATGGGTAGGAAGTAGCCAGTTGACCTGCTACATTGGTTGAGGGGAATGATTATCGTTTAATTGTGTTGGAGACGGTTAGAAATGAGATCCTTGAAAAGTGGTTCAAGCTTAATAGCATAATTTGTTACTGATATCTTAAGGAATACTACTTTGTCAATTAAAAAAGTGCCAACAACCGCCTAAGGTTGATATCTTAAATGTTTGTTCAACTTTGGCATTCTAATCTCCGATCATTTGTACTGCAGCTATATGCTATAGTCATCCGATTTTGACAAAACTTTGTGGAATTGTGTGAAAGTGTATTAAATATGTAAATGTTAATTTTAAGGACATTCCCATTGAAAACAAAAAAGTTTTTCCCACTAAGACTACTTTTCGACTCTACTTTTGTATGACAGCTATACTATATAGATGTACGATTTTGACCAAACTTGGCAAAATCATGTGAAAGTATAGCAAACTAAGAGATACAAAATTTGGAAGCGTTTACATTGAAATCAAAAAAGTTTTTTTCACTAAAACTAGTTTTCAGACCTTATTTTTGTATGAGAGCTATATTATACAGATATCCGACTTGGACCAAACTTTGTTAATTCATGGAAAAGCATGGCAAATTAAGAAATACAAAGTTTGGAGGCGTATTCCATTGAAAACAAAAAAGTTTCTCTCACTAAAACTAGTTTTCGACCGATATTTGCTATGACAGCTATACTCTAAACAAGTTCGATTTCGACCAAACTTTGTACAATCATGAAAAAGCATAGAAAACTTAGAAATACGAAATTTGAAGGCGTTTTCATTGAAAACAAAAAAGTTTTTCTCACTAAGATTACTTTCAGACTCTACTTTTGTATGACAGCTAAACTCTACAAACGTACGATTTCGACCAAATTTAGTAAAATCATGTAAAAGCATAACAAAATAAGAAATACAAAGTTTGGAGGCGTTTCCATTAAAATCATAAAAATTTGTCACACCAAGACTACTTTTCAGACTCTACTTTTGTATGACAGCTATACTAAATAGATGTCCGATGTCGACCAAACTTTGTAAAATGATAGGAAAGCAAAGCAAACTGAGAATTACAAAGTTTGGAGACGTTTCCACTAAAAACAAAAAAGTTTTTCTCACTAAAACTAGTTTTTTGACGATCGTTTCTATGACAGCTATACTCTATGGATGTCGGATTTCAACCAAACTTATCAAAATCAAAGAAAAGCACAGCAAACTAAGAATTGCAAAGTTTGGAGGCGTTTCCTTTGAAAACCAAGTAGTTTTTCTTACTAAAACTCGTTTTCAGACTCTACTTTTCTATGACATCTTACTAAATAGATGTCCGACTTCGACCAATTGATCTATAGAATGGAAATTTAAGGTCCTTACCCTCCAAGATAATAGCTACAATTCCTGATTCAAAATATTTAGAAATCTCCCAGGCCACTTTGCCCTTTCAGTAATGTTTGACAACTAGATCTACGGAATCGAATCATATCCAACACTAATCAGTAACTCGAACAAAGTTTTGTACAAGTTTGAACCTGAAAGATCCAAATGGTTGGCTGCTTAACTTCTAATCCAGTTCCCAGACGGCTGACAAGTGAAACAAGAAGCAACAACTATACAAAAGGTTAACTGACTGTTTACATTCTCACTTTCCTGGTAGCGTCCCCCCCCCTTCCTACCCTCCCTCAAAAACACACACACACACACACACCCACACACAATGCATTTAATGCGCTCAGCAAACCCCAGCATACTTATTGCACTCCAGCAGAACTTCCATAATCCTCGTGGAAAATCTCTTGACATTTATGATGAACGATTTACCACGCCATTGCAAATTAAAGCAAAACAACCAGAACACATTTCGATGTGGGGGGGGAGGGGAGGGAGGGAGGCGTTGGTCCAAAATCGAATAAAGCACTCGACAATCATCGGCTGGGTTATAACCATGCACGTTAAGTGGAAGCGTAGCAGCCACGCCCTTTGCCATTTGGCATTCTCCATTTGTTTTTATGCACGAATTTTAGTTAGTTTTTTTTTTTGGCAGTTGCAACAACATCAACAAGCCATGTTGTGGGGCAGGGCAGGGGCCGGAGCAAGTGCATCATCTCGCAAAGCGCGCCATAAAACAAATGCGCAAATAAAAATGTATATGAACTGAGAGAAGGAAAGAGACTGACAGAGAGACAGAGAGCTGCACTTTCGTTTGAATGGGTGAGAAGGTACACGAAAGGGAGCACTTAGATGCATTAGTTGAAACACAGTCGGGCCATTGCAGTATGGCAACACAGTTGCTTCGATTCCAAAATGTCTTTGATTACTCTTGCGATATTATTTTCCCTCAAATTTGCAGCAGTGCCTTACCGGGATTACCTTTAAGCCGGAGGACATAGCCACAGTATTTTAAGTAGCCCCGGGGTAGAATATGTTACAAGTCGGTCTTCTGTTTAATTAACACAAATTAACATACTGTAAGTTGATACGTGTATGTAAGTAAAACTCGGTATTCGTAGGCCGGGCCTGGGCTCAGTTATGCAAATTTAGTCTCTGGCTCGTTGCCATCTTTTCCACTGTGTATGCCTCGTCCTCCCACGCCCGACCGACCCCCTTTCGCCGCTGTCTGCTGACACACTAAACATGCTTAGGAACCATCAAAACAAACGGCAACAACTCGAAACTTTCAGCGTTGTCAGCTTTAATAAATCGCCAGTTGGCCAGAGTGTCACAACAGAAAAAACAACAACCAGTGCAACAGCGATTCTTCCACCCAAATGCAAACTGCACACTTGACCAAAAACAATGTAAAACGAAACGAAAGATCGATGGATGGATATATAGGGGGGAAAGGATGAAAAATGAAGGCAGGCAGGCAGGCGTTTGCAGCAGCTTAAATGAATATTGTGATCTATTTGTTTGTTTCAGTGTATAAAAGCCCCCGAACTGACAATGAACAATTGCAGCAGGGATAACCTTTTTAGGTACATTTTGATGAGGATCGACATGATTTTCCCTAATCAAAGGGAGAGGTGAAAGTGTTTGAAGTGAGAAAGAAATGAAACCAAAATGAAACACACACACACACACACACACACACACACACACACACACACACACACACACACACACACACACACACATGCATGGCGAGGCAGATTTCCGTTGGTTTTGTGCGTGACGTTTGCGGCCTTTGGCAGCTTTCGTTCTGCTGCCGCCTCGTGGCGTTTGTCGTAATTCAACTAATAAAATATTTACAATTCTCCGCCTGGGACCCACATTCAAGAAAAAATACAAAAAAACAATACGAAAAAGTAAAGAAAACCCCTTAAACAGCAAGCCGAACCACTCAGTACTCTTCAATCAGACAAGTATACAGCTGCTGTACCTTAATTCCCAAGGCAGTTCCTCAAATTGGTTACAAACTTGGCAAAACTATTTCAAATTGTAGCTGCTTAAATTAAAAATTTTACCTAAACAACTAAAAAAAGTGTTTTCTAACTAGAAAACCTTTTTTTTTGTACCTAAATTTGTATGACAGCTATAAGATACAAGCTCTTAATTTTAATGAAACTTGGCATTACAGTTTGAAAATAGAGCAGCTTTGGGCTAAAGACTTCAATTTTCCTTTAAAAAGGTAAAAACAACAATTTTCATATCAAAACCAAGTTTGTGTACCTAAATTTCCATGACAGCTTTATGATAAATACGTGCAATCTGGATCAAACTCAGCATAATGGTTGGAAAATAGCTCCGCTTTATCACTAATAAGTTTAAGTAGAATTTTTCAAAGGTATAAACAAAATTTGCCTCTAAAAACCAAGTGTCTGTACCTAAATTTCTATGGCAGCTATGTGATATATGCTCTTAAATTCTATCAAACTTGGCATAAAAACATGAAAATATATCAGCTTTGAAATGAAGAATTTCAGTTTCCTTAGAGTAGGATTGAAGAAAAATTTGCATACTAAAACCTAGTTTTTGTACCTAAGTTTATATGACAGCCCTGTGATAAATACTTGCAATCTGGATCAAACTTGGCTTAAAAGTTCGAAAATAGCTTAGCTTTTGAACTCTATAAATTGAGTTTCCTTCAAGTTGGAATGAACTTAAATTTTCTTAGTAAAATCTGGTTTTTGTACCTAAATTTATATGACAGCTCTATAAAAAACATTTGCATTTCGCATCAAACTTGTTATCATGGTTCAAAAATAGCTCCGCTGTAACAATTCTTAGCTTAGGTACCATAATTTTAGGTATAAAACAAATTTGCACACTAAAACCAAGTATATGTACCTAAATTTCTATGGCAGCTAATCTTAAAATACATCCATTTTTATTCCAACTTGGCACAGCTATTCAAATTCCGGTACCCTTTTCTACTGCAAGGCTTAAATATTTTGTTGTTTTACCAAAGAGTTTTCAAGTTTGTGTACCTTAATTTCTAAGGAAGCTATATGATATATACATCCAAAATGGATTAAACTTGGCATAATAGTATAAAAATAGAACCATTTTGATTTGCCTAATTTAAATTTCCTTAAAGTTGGAATGAACTTAAAATTTCTAAATAAAATCAAGTTTTTGTACCTAAATATAGATGACAGCTGTATGACATAGACTTACAACCTTGATCAAACTTAGCAAAGAGGTTCGAAAATAGCTCCGCATTGAAACTTAATAATTGGAGTTTCCTTAAAGTTGGAATGAAACATAATTTTCATACCAAAAACTAGTTTTTGTACCTAAATTTAGATGACAGCTCTATGATAAGTACTACCAATTGTGTTCAAAATTGTTAAAATGGTTCAAAAATGGCTTCGCTTTTCTACCGCTTAGTTTGAGGAGAATTCTTTTAGGTGGAAACAAATTTTGACTACTAAAACCAATATCCAATATGTTAAATATTCTTAATAAATATATATCATTTTTATAGGATATTTTCTTTATAATTAAGGTTTAGTTTGGAAGGCAACTTCCATAGGGATTTTGAGCCTTACTCACTCACTTTGCTAGTTAAATCCGGCTCGAAGGACCACAAGCAAGAATTGTGTGTTCCCCCAGGTTTGTTCACACCACCCCTAAAAACTGACTAACCACTAGAACAGACAGAGGCCTGCCTGCTTACCAAAATGCAAGTGCCTAACAAGTTGTTAGTGTATGATAAAGCAAGCGAAACAATCGACGCATTTGTGTTTATTTTTACTTTCAATTTTCTTTTGGTCGCCGTCCCTTATGCTCAGTTTTTCTTCCCTTTTGTCTGGTAGCCGCCATTTTATAATTATCAACGCATTAGTGGGCGTCTCTCTCTCTCTCTCTCTCCCTCTTCCTGGCTATTCCCATTTTTTTCTTTATTTTTTTTTTTTTTGGATGAGTTTTTTCCTTCACCTGGAAATTTGCTGGCCGCTTAATTATTCACGTTTTGGCTTGTAATTTCCCGTAGGAAGGGGATGGTTGGTGAGGCAGGGAGGCTACCAATCGCCTACCGGCCACGGGCTGGAGCTGGCTTGAAGGCTAGCCTGACACTTGTTGGCATTGTGGTGCGGCGATTAAAGAAGGAAGCAGCCGCCAGCATATTTAATTAAATTCTAAATGCAGTTGCCAAAGGAGGAAAAGCAGAGTGAGAAAAAGCAAACTCGAAACCAACAAATTTGCATATGTACGAGGGCAGTTTGTGAAGGTAAGCTGGGAAATTGCTGGGACACTTCAACTCTTGCAATGCACCTCGTGTGTATGTAAATACGTGGTTTTTTTTTTCATCTTTTGTGTGCCAAAGTGGAGTGAACTCTGTTCATTGCCTCTTGCCATTTCATATTCCGTACGCCTGAAATTATGCTGCAAAATATTCAACAAACATTTTCACTTAATTTCGCTGGCATCGTTAACAGAGGCGCACACCGGCCCCCTCCTCGTCCCCTGCGCGTTGCAACTGATTTTAATTACATTTAATGCGAGACTCTTTTGCCTTTCCTTGTTGCTTTTCTTTCCCCGCTGTTGTTGTACTGTTGTGTTCTGTGTTCCACCTGCTGTCATCGCCTTCTGCTGTGGACTACAAATTTTTATTAATGTTAAACGCTAGTTATATGACGGCCACGCCTTCCCCGGGCAGCTGCGACAATTGCCTGTTTGCGTATTCATGGCGCTGACAACAATGTAATGCTGGGCAGGACTTGGGGCGGACCGGATTGTTTGTCCGTCAACTTAATGGCGTAGATAACTCCGGTGAATGCAGGAAAAAAAAAATGGCACAGCAAAAAGTGAATGCAAACGAACAAAGATGGAGGGGGGGAGGACGACACGAACACGTGTCTTAATTGTCCGCTGAAGAGTGCAGATTCTTATTCTATTTTGTACTTGGCAAAGTCCTGCAGTTGCCATGAAATGGATATTTGAGCCAGTTTTCGGATGGGCTATTAGTTTGAGTGCTACTTTTACAACAGCAGCAGCAACAAAGCCACTTGAAACCAGAATATTACCCACTTAAAACTTGTCAAAAGAATATAACAAAATTTCAACACACCGACAGAAAGAGACTTACGGATCGGGGGAATATATATAAGTATTTAGCTCGAATTCTAAACTTTGCATTTGCAAAGGTTTTAGATTTTAAGCAGGGAATACTAATAGAGGAATCATATTCAAGATTCTGTTTGAATTTCTGTACTATTTTGAGAAGGCAAAGAACATGCTGTAGAGAACGGACAAGCCAACTAATCTACAGTTCATTCCGGTTCAAATATAAGGTCTGATACGGTTCAGAGGTTCACACATCGCACAATAGGCTAGCTTATATGGAAACTGCCACCGATAATACTTCCAGGATACCAAAACATTGTACGGATGTTTGTAAAGCATAGAAGGAAGCATCGCCCACCACATAAAGTATATATATGCTTGATCAGCAGGACGAGCTGAGTTGATTAAGCCTTGTTCGTCTGTTTCTATGAATTCTACTCCGTCAGTTTGATAGCTATCTTCACCAAACTTTGCTTTTCAGTACTAAAACGCTGCACATACGTCAAAGCCGGCCAGATTGGATGACTATAGCATATAGCTGTCATAGCAACGTTTGGTCAAAAAACTAGTCTTAGTGAGAAAAACTTTTTTGTTGTTAAAGGAAACTCCTCCAAACGTTGTATTTCTTAGTTTGCTATGCTTTCCCTTGATTCCACCTAATTTGGTCGAAATCGGACATTTATTTAGTATAGCTGTCATAGAAAAGTAGAGTCGGAAAAGTAAACTTTGTGAGAAATTTTTTTTTCTTTTAATGGAAACGTCTCCAAATTTTGCATTTCTTAGTTTGCTATGCTTTGTCATGATTTTACTAAGTTTGGTCCACATCGGACATCTCTATGGTACAGCTGTCATACAAAAGTAGAGTTTAAAAAGTAGTTTTAGTGAGAAAATATTTTTTGTTTTCAATGGAAAAGCCTCCAAACTTTGTACTTCTTAGTTTGCTAGGCTTTTTTATGATTCCACTAAGTTTGGTCCACATCGGACATCTCTATGGTATAGCTGTCATACAAAAGTAGAGTCTAAAAAGTAGTTTTAGTGAGAAAAACTTTTTTATTTTTAATGGAAATGCCTTCATACTTCATACTTTTTAGTTTGCTATGCTTTTCCATGATTCTTGTAAGTTTGGTCAAAATCGGTCAACTATATAGTATAGCTGTCATTGAAAAGTAGAGTCTGGAACGTAGTCTTAGTGAGAAAAACTTTTTTATTTTTAATGGAAACGCTTCCAAACTTTGCATTTCTTAGTTTGCTATGCTTTGTCATGATTTTACTAAGTTTGGTCCACATCGGACATCTCTATGGTATAGCTGTCATACAAAAGTAGAGTTTAAAAAGTAGTTTTAGTGAGAAAATATTTTTTGTTTTCAATGGAAAAGCCTCCAAACTTTGTACTTCTTAGTTTGCTAGGCTTTTTTATGATTCCACTAAGTTTGGTCCACATCGGACATCTCTATGGTATAGCTGTCATACAAAAGTAGAGTCTAAAAAGTAGTTTTAGTGGGAAAAACTTTTTTATTTTTAATGGAAATGCCTTCATACTTCATACTTTTTAGTTTGCTATGCTTTTCCATGATTCTTGTGAGTTTGGTCAAAATCGGTCAACTATATAGTATAGCTCCCATAGAAAAGTAGGGTTCCAAAAGTAGTCTTAGTTAGAAAAAGAAAGAAATTCGGTCAAGCCCGACTATAATATACTCTGTATCAACTTAATTATACGCTTAGCATAAATTTTGATGGTGCAGTAGCAGCAGAAAGCAGCGCTGCGACTGCGCTGCAACAATGAACAGCCTGTTGAATATAACTCAACAACCGTTCATTCGATCTTTACCATTCCTTAGGCGGATCGATAAATATTACTAATAACTAAATATGTCCAGAAGGTACGAACCTGCCATCTTTGAAATTGTGGAAGATATGAGGTTTTTCTGAAATTCCGTGGGCGGGAGGGGGCATGGGCAAAATTGAAAATAAACTTGCATCAGCCTGCAGGTATCAGAAGTTGTTGTCTCCATCTCTTACCAGCTCTGAGATCTGTGCGTTCATGCAAACATATAGATATCGACTCGACTATTGTTGCCGATCAAGAATATATATCATTTGGCTCACCAACCAACTGCCACTCTATGCAAAAACTCAGATTGATAAACACAATTGGTCCAACAAAAATGTATTCCAACTAATGTGCAATCAGGTTGGCCATTAAAGCGCGTCGTGCCAAGCTCCAAGCGGTTCCAAATGGCGGCTGCTGCTGCTGCTGCTGCTGCCCCTGAACTGGGACGGGGTTGCTGCAGTTGCGTGCGGCAATGCCTCCCCAGCCACCTTTTGGGTGTGCGTGATTGGAAATGAGTTCGAATTAAATGGCGGGTGGCAATTAAATGGAAATGAAATAAAATTCTCCTTGACTCAAAAGTCGGTCGCTGCTTAAATTGCACAACACACTTTGCGGAAGGCGAGATAAACTGAAATCAATGACAAAATGAAAAAAAAAAGGAGTGTACACACAAATATATGTATATATATATATATATATATAGACGGTGTGTAGGGAAGAAATGAGAAATGCAGCCAGGCAGAGAAGGCAGCAGCAGCAGCAGCAGTCGATTGCTGTTGCTGCTGTTGTTGTTGTTGTAACTATTGGTGTCTGGTTGCCGTGTTAATCTGCTTCCTTCCGCCATATTTGCGCGGCATATTTACGCGCCACGACGTCGCAGTCGCAGCAGCTGCTGCCGATAAGTGCAGCAACCGTGACAACAAGAACCCAACGCTGCTCGACAAACGTGCTGACAACAACAAAATCAACAAACAGTGCTCCAGCTCCTGCTCCAGCTCCTGCTCCAGCTCCTGCTCCTCCTCCTTCTGCCTGGCTGGTTGGCTTTTTTTATACGTTTGTTGTCTCTCTCTGTGTTTTTCTTTTTTTTATTGTCCTGCGGAGGATTCGGTTATCCGCCAAGTCAGACAGCGAACTGTTTAATTAAACATTAGAGCAGACAAAGTGGGTTGATGTTGGTACGGGGGGGAGGGGTGGTATTCCGGACTGATTCATAGTGTGGGATAGGAATTTATTTTGTTGTTCAACAAAAGGCTTCCAATTATGGAATGCCATTCCCTTGGCACTGGAATGTATACACTTGTACACATAATCAAAGCCAGGTTCCAGCACATTTCCCCCCCTCCCCATCTACAATTCATTTATCGATGACTAAAGAGGCGTGTTCGTTATGTCTACCAGAAATTTGTGATGTATTTATTTAAATGAAACTCAACTGTTCAACAATAAATGTGATCAATAAAGTATTACCTCTTCTTTTGTGTGACCAACAGCGCATTGTAAATGTAAATAACGACATAATGATTTCAATTTTTTGGATTCCCAGTTCGCTGGCTTCCATTTTCATTCACTCTTTTCGCCCGGCAATCAAATTGAAAATTGGCCCTAGCCGTGAAGCTCATTATTTTGCATTAAATTTTCGCACGCTCCCAACCTTCCCCCAAACCCCCCGCCGTTGTTCAATTCGTTTATTGTCGTTGGCCATTGTGTTGCCAACAATAATTTGTGAAAACAACCAACAACAAATGCCATTAAACGAACATCAGGAGAGGGAGGAAGGGAGGAAGGGAGGGAGGGAGGGAGCAAGGCAGGGAGGGGAAAAAGAATCAGCGCATTGTGGAGAAGAATCAATGCGCCTGTAATGAGCGGCGACCACAGAGTGAAAACAAAATGAATGCATCAGCAGACACGCACACACGCACACACGCACACACGCACACACTTCTGCCAACTAACTGAACGATAAATTTATTATCGAAAGTGTAAAAAGGAAATTAAACCATTTTTATTGATGGGGGGTTTTTTTTTTTTTTTTTGTGTTTTGAATGTGGGTGTATAATGCACTCTGGAACCACAGTGAAGCCACTGAGGCGAACGCAATCACTAGCTACTTTTCGTTAGCTAATTCGATAGTTTCGAGCACAGATCACGCCTTAATGGGTTTCTTTTGATAGAGAAAAGCGGGTACAGTTCTTTATAATGCTTAAAAGCGTCACGCGTCACGCATAACACGGCTTAATTATGAAGTACTTACATTGAATACTTAATTACTGCTAACTTATTGCCTAAAACATAAGTAACAGGGATGGTTAAGCTGGCAAATTTGAAGATAAACTTATTACTTGGGTGTTTTTTACTCATTTTTTCATTAAAATACGAAAAAACAGCTAAATTTTAAAATGAAAATTAAAGCTGTGATAAAAAACTTATTTTTAAATTTTTTTTTTGTGAAAATGTTTTGTCAAATTTTTTTTTTTTTTTTTTTTAAAGAATAAAAAAAAAAAAAAAATTAATATTTTTTTGTTTTTAAATTCTCAAATTCTTTTCAATTTCAAGCCAAAATGAGCCTAGGGAATCAAATCGCTATGGATACCTGCTCCCTATATCATAATACATCAAATTTTCCATCATGATACCGTAAAAATGTTTGATTGATCACTCAACAAGTGCTACTGCTGAACGCGGCCATTATTTCTGAAAGTTTACAACTATATTCTATTTAAATTCTCAAACTAAGTCCACAAAATGTACCAAGACACTCAAATTGAGCTCTTCTCACATGATAAGTCAAATTGTCTCTCATAATACGGTAAACATGATTAACTGATCAGTCAGAAAGTTCCTCTGCCATTATTTCTTAAATTTTATAGCTATATTTTATTTGTATACTTAAACAAAGTTCAGAAAATGAAACCAAGACACTCAAATCGGTAGCAAAACCTGCTCCTCTATCATAATCCGTCAAATTTTCTCTCAGGATAAGGTCAAAATGTTGAATTGATCAGTCAACAAGTGCTT